>CM076666.1:10443297-10467053 GCA_038496675.1 Rachycentron canadum
CACACACACACACACACACACACACACAGTGTTATCCTTTGAGATGGATGCGGGTTGCCTCATGTGTTCTTGAAAGACCTTTTCAAAAACTGAAAGTCTGTAACAAAATAAAACCCTTTACCTACAGCGAATAGCTGAAAGATCCACAGTTTTATTATGTCTATAGCCAAAACACACACACACCCACCCACACACACTCACTATGCATACCCAGACTAAGAGAAGTTTGATCAACAATGTCTAGTTTAAGAAAATGAAATTAAAAAGCGTAAAATGAAGCCTCATAAAATAACCCTTGGAGGCTCTGAGAGGTTATGGCCTTTTCTGAGGAAGATGACTTCGGCCAAGTTTTCAGCAACTTTAAGCAGCTTTATTAAATGACTTATTTCACTGATTCGTTTCCTGTGGACCAGTTCACACAAGACAAGGCTCTGGATCTCGGCTTCTTTTTATTTGGCCACCACTCGCCTTGTACAATAGGAAACGGTGGCGGTGAACTCACGCTCCCGTCACACACACACGTGCCACGGAGCGTGCGGGAGCCGCCCGATCACCTCCTGAAGGGCGCGTGAAACAAACGGAAATCACCGGAAATGCCAGTTTGATTGTGTGGTTGTCTCAATTTAGTCATGTCCGTTCATTTAGACAAACAAAGCATTAAGAGCAGGGAGATTTATTTCTATTTTGTTCAATATATTTATAGACCTACACCAAGTCAACTCTGTGAGGGATTTCTCCTCAAATTATTATATACCATGCTATAATATTATAATAAAATATGTCACATCCATATTGTTTATTTTCAGAAAATGAAACAACGCAATAATAATAACAATCAAATTCACTTTATCTCCATGCTCTAGGGTAATCTGTTTTTTCTAATATTTCCAATACATTTACAGTAGACTGCCAAATCTGACACAGGATACTAGGAAAAAAACATTGAGACTTACTCCAAATGTATAAATGTAAATACTATGTTTTGTTGTATGCAATTTGGTCAACACGCTGCTGTTCATGCAAAATAGAGACAGACAGACAAAGATCAGCAAACAGACACACACAAACACACACATAGGGTAAAATGCAGTCTATTGTTAGTTTTTCACCAGGTGTGTGTTGCAGTTATGGCTGCCGAGAGAAAAAGAGAAAAAGAGACAGAGCGACAATGTTGAACTAATATATTTTAAGGATGAATTTCCCATCACTATTTGATATATAATGCACTTGTGTTTGCATGCAGCAGAGGAGGAATGAGGCTTGGTGACAAATGTCTTTACTCAGATTTTGAATTTTTCACCTCTGTTTTGACCGTGTGCGTGTATTTAGTATGTAGGCCTCTGAATCTGAGAAGTGCATAAAGTGCATGGAAGATGTAACTATACACACACACACATATTTATATATCGTGTGTGTGTCTGTGACTGTGTTAATGTGTGACTGTGTGGCTGTGTGTGGTACCTGAGGTTAAATGGGGTTCACACACCAGCAACAGCATTTAAAAAAATTCAGTAGCCCGGAGCTGGTGTGTATATATTGTATGGACACACATGCCCATTTGTGCTTATCACTGTGTGTGTGTCTACATGTATGTGCCTCTAGTGTGAGTGAGCTTTGGTGTTTCTCTGATGGAAACATGACACCATGCTGCCGCTCTGAGTTTTATAATCACCAGCAATTAGTCTTCCTCCACCCCAGACTCTCAGGCCTCCAGACCAGCAATTAGATCACCCTGAGTGCCTGGTCAGCATGTTTCTGATCTGAATGTGACTCCTATCCAAAGTAAAACACACACACACACACACACACACACGCCACCTAAATATGAAAACATGAATATGGAAAATATACATATTAGAAAGAATATACTGTAGGCTACACATAGCCTCCTTTTACAGCTTTTAAAGACTTTACACACACAGCCACAAACACAAACCCAGATTTTTGCTTATTTATGCTTGTCTAGCAGCTGCCAATCATTGTGCTAATTTTTCACAAAATTGAGATTTTGGGGTTTTTTTTCTCTGCTGTATCATAATAATATTTTACCTGACCTGTCTCCATTTTAAAGTTCCTGGTTTCAAACTGTTCTGTATGCCAGAGCATTAGCTCTCCACAAATGGTAATGAGTGGTTAAGATGTAGCTGTCACTGGATCGCATATTATATTCTCATCAGGAAAGTACACATTGTAATTATATGAAATACAGTAATTGTGCTTAAAAAGCATGTCTGAATGTAGACGAGGTGAGGGGATTGCCTCTTATGTTGATGCATCAATATAAGGATTTAAAGTTTCATTGCAAATTTCAAGGTGATTGCTGTATATTAAAGACACACTACAGATTAGACAAGTTCATTGATTTTGATGCTCTAGCAACTTAGTAACTGAGTTTGTTATTAAAGGTCCAATATTGTATGAAGTGAGATTTTGATGTCCTTTTTGATTATATAGCAGGATATGGTTTTATATTAATACTGTGAAAGTATCAAGGCACCAAGTCTACAAAGAAATGCATGTGGCCCGTACTGGGAAACCATGCAATAAAATGAGGCATGTGGGCCTCTATAACTTTGTGATGACACGACAAAGCAGTCACTGCCCCCAGCATGACCCACAGGGACACAACAGCCAACCTCGCAGTTGTGTTTATCTGAAATTTAAATATTTTAATAAACTCTATTTGAGTTACATATTTAATCATATCTATAGAGCTTGTTCAGTTGTTGAAATGGACAAGAAGGCTATGAAGAGACTTTGTTTGTAGGCATTGGGAGTGCAAATTAAAGTTTAACTTCTATATTTTTTACACAGCTCGACAGTCACCTTCAAATTTCAAATCCTTTTTTCCCTAACTTCCCTAGTTATGCAGTTCCTGCTCTCTGCCTTGTACTTACTTGCTTTTGTTTTTTTTTTTTATTTTATGATAAATGTTTTGAAGTACAGTTGATGTTTCATACATCAAAGTTTTTGCCAACCTTTCAGTGGAATATCTACACATTAGTGCAGTGTAAAGTGACTCCAAAGATCGGTATTACAAACTAAGTGATAAATTTGATTTGACAGTCTGGATACTCTGAGGTCAAATCATTAGACATTCTGCGATTCAAGTGCTGCGTGTCCTACTCAGAATGCTTAAAAGCTGTAGACAACTTTTTTCATTTGCATAATAATATTTGTAGGTTTAATTTAAACTTCCTTGGGAGTCACGCTGGAAAATGTGAAATGATTAAAAAAAATCTTGCAGTACCAGTGAAGTTTTGCTGCAGGGCCGGGGCCTGTACAATGGTTACTGCTGTAAATATAAACTGTAATCTGGGTTTAGGCCAGATTCAAACTAAGTTAAACACCAGCGCAAGTCCAGATCCTCTGGGCTGGTTTCAAACCTCTAGAGATATTCCCTCATCTGTGTCAGCCTATCATCTGGCTTTGGACTGACAGCTGCTTTAATGGGGCGTAATAGCAGGAAATCAGAGCGGGTTTCCCTCCATATACGTGTGTGTGGGTGGGTGGAGTGGGTGGGGGTATTTCAGGATAAGGGGCGCAGGACAGAGCCTGTGCTGTGCCTCTCAAACCCATTTCAGGCCTCAGGGGCTTGCTTTCATACTCACACACACACATGCGCGCAGACCATGTCTTTATCAGCCTCCTCCCCTGACCCCCCTCACCTCCCTGCTCCCCCCCCCTCCCCTGGCTCGCTGTATAGAAAAACTCATCCTTGGCCATGAGCTGCAGGCCACACGGGAAGTTGCATTGCTGCACTAATCAGGGGCACCATGGGATACTGACGCTGTAACCAGAGTCCATGTATGTAGGGAGCTCTGTGGGTGAAATGTGTGCGTGGCTGCATGTGTATTTGCCTTTTTATGTGTCTGTGTATGAGGGTGTGTGTGTCTACAATGTAATGATAATTATTCATCAACCTACCTCTGGTTAGCTGATTAGGTCTCCATAGCAACAAAGATGAGTAACTGGTACAGAGAGAGACTAAGTTTTATGAAAAATTAAATCAGTTACAATTATAATAACACATTTGTCACACAATGCCACACATTTAAATAAAGACTGCTCAGTCAAGGTATTTGAATTTGTTTAAAAAAACAGAATAGATATAAAAAACTTGCCTGTATTCATAGTTTCTATTTCTACCAGCACAAAGAACAGAAAATAGAAATGTCAAGGTTTCTTTTAGTCAGGGTTAATAGTCTAAAGCCTGATAATATGTCAAATCTGTTAAAAGAAGTTGCCTGTAAAGTATTTAGTTCACTTTCCCGTCTTAGATTTCTGCACTATAGGCCTAACATGAACCTCCTGCCTTAAAACCACACAGTCAAGCAAGAACTCTCTCAGGACAAATCTAATAGAGAGATTAACGTATTCTCACAGCACATCAGGAATAATCCAAAAAACGTGTACCTCCTCAAAACCCTCTTTCAGCAGCAGGTGAATTACTGTACAAAAAAGAGTAAAGATTAGACGAAAGATGGAGAGCAAATAGGAGAGGTCTGGGGCAAAAGGGAGTTTTGCGGTGTAGGATTTTCCCTCTTGTGAGTGATACAGAGGCTGTAAGGATTGACATTGCTACAAAATAAACACCAGGTTTTTGGTACAAAGACAAAATGAGATAAAAAAAAAAAGACATAGTAGGCGCAGGGAGGGGCCTGAGGAGAGGAAGATGGAAGTGGAGGGGGTTAAAACGAGGGATGATTTGTAGCTTTTCTGGGTTCTGTCTCGGAGCATGAAACTGACAAGCTGTCATGCCAGATTAGCCACAATGTTCCACAATATTTTCCTCTTTACTGTAAAAACAGGCTGGAATTCTCCATAACAATCTGAAATGATACATACATACTGTACAGGAAGCCATGGAGTCGATTTGTCTCCAGGTTATAAGAGCTTTTTTGGTTAAGTTGCAGATATCTGTGACAACTTAAGTCCCTTGTAAGTGCCATGCCGGCCAATTTCACTTCAAGGTCACCACAAAGACTTTTTGTCTCTCGGCTTCAATGTTGAACTCAATTTGAGGATCTGTTTTTATGCATATTTTTGCACCAATTCAAGATAATTTATTGAACCCTGTCAGACAGAGAGATACTGAGTCAAACAGGCAGATCCTCAAACAGTAGGCATTTAATAAAGACCTATATATATATATTCTCTCTCCAATGCTACAAGCATGAAAATGAAACTTCTGGCCAACACACTCACAAACATAAGGGGGGCTATGAGCTTGTGAGATGTCAGGGCTATAGTATGCTTTCATTCCAGATAGAGTGGGTTTGAGTGCACTGATGCGCTGCCAAACCCACTCACTTGGCAACCCTTGTGCTCTCCTGCACCCCCGTCATCCTGCTCTTTCGCTGCCATTGACTCTCTTTACTTTGCTATATTCCTCAGCACTACAACTCTCTGCCTCAGCCACTTACCTCTTCTCTCCTCGTCTACTACTCTCATCCTGATCCATGCCCTCACCAGTTTTTGCCTCCTCTATAGCTTTCAACTACTGGATGCTCATCTGAATTTGGCTCATGTTTGTAGTAGTGTGCTTGTGTGTTTTCTTTTTATCTTTGATGCTTTCAGTCGTGGTGTGTGTTCATGTCAGCCGCATATATGTATTTTTACATGTATTTGACTATACATTTTGCCATATTGTGCCTGTTTATGCTTCTTGCCCCCAGTTTTACCCCTTAGGCAGCACTTTCACTTTCTCAGACTGCTTACAAATCCAACTTCTTTTACCAAAATTGGCAGCTGCTGATCCCAACAATGGCTCTTAGCCTAACCATAATCACGTCAAACTGAAAATGTTTTGCACTCATTAAACCCAGAATGTCCTCTTTAACTGTGAGGAGTTTGATCACTTCTGATTTTTGTGTAAAACAGGAAATTGGTATGATGTTTCAGTTGAATTTGAGTTTTTTTTTTTAATACTTCACAGTGCCACCAGCTGCTCAGTGAACCCTGTCTTAAAAAATGTATAGATTTAGGAATATTGTACATGTTTCTTATTTGCAACAATTTCATAAAAAGACTAAATCTACAAAGTATTGTCGGCAAAGCCAAAGCTTTATAAAGCGTGGTCCTCTATGCCACAGAGCTCCATTGTTGTCCAAAAATGATTATAAAGGCATTAGTGAGTCACACTGTAGAACATGGACACTACAGTTTATTTGGAGTCAATTCTACATACACTGTCCCACTAATGTAAATACTTGCAAGTGCACCAAATGTTTAGTAATGCACAGCTGAAAATGGTCCATGACAAATGTACTATTTTTTCCCATTTGAAAAACGTTTGACTACAGAAACCTCCAAAAACAAAACTATTTATGGCCCGTTAAGATTTTGGCTGAATGCCACAGACGGGGGGGGGGAGGCGGTGGCATTATTGGGTTTGTTCTTTCCGTGGGATCGGTGACAGTAAGAAAAATGACAGAACATGTTAGTGTAGCTAAATCTCTAGCAGCCTGTAGTTCAACTTTGCCCTTGTGCCCCTTCACTCTTGTATTTGTTTTATTCTGTCCTCAGTCACATTTACAGCAATTCAAATATTTCAAATGAAACGAGCATGTTGATTTCAGACATTAATATCTTGTTTCCAGCTGATCCAACTAGTTGATATCCTACCCATTCCCTGCCTATAGCGTCTCTCTTTAAGTAACTTTTTGTTCATTTATCTCTCATCTTCTCCCTCTCTGTGCCCCTAAATCTCCCCCAAACCCACCCAGAACAGTAGGTCAGGTGGTTTTAGTTTATATGCTGCCTGATCTCACTGTTGCTATCGGTTACAGCAGCGCGATCGAGAGTGATGTCATCCAAGTCTTTCTCCATCTTCCACTGTGTGTAAAACCACCCTGGCTTATGTGTATTGGTTTGTTTCCTTGTGTGTGTGTGTGTGTGTGTGTGTGTGTGTGTGTGTGTATGTGTATGTGTATGTGTATGTGCGTATGTGCGCGTGCGCGCGCAGATATGTGTGTCTGTGTTTGTGTGCGAGCATGTGTACATGTCAGGGTCTTCATGCATCAGCCAGGAAATTGCAGGTGTTGGTTTGTTTGCATTCAAGGCTCAGCTTGCAGCCGCAGTCAGGAGGCTTTTCTGAAGGCCACATCCTCCTCCAAGGTTTCTTCCTTAAACCCTTTGAGTTCTGCCAAAACGTCAAGTTTAAAACCACAGATTTTGAACATCAGCTTTCTTGTCAAAGAAATGAACTATACACATTTAATTCTATGTGTGTATAATCTGGAAATGGCCCTGAGATAAGATTTAAAAGGTCATCAACTGCTGCAATTTTCTCTCCCGAAATGTTGCTTTTACCCCAACTACAAATCAGTAATTCCTCATTGTGTTTCTCTCTGCTGCTTCTCTTGCCTCTCTTTTTCTCTACCTCACAGTAGGTTTGGTACTAAGTGTGCCCGCTGTGGGCGGCAGATATACGCCAGCGACTGGGTGCGACGGGCAAGGGGAAACGCATACCACTTGGCATGTTTTGCCTGCTACTCGTGCAAGAGGCAGCTGTCCACAGGAGAGGAGTTTGGCTTGGTGGAAGAGAAGGTCCTGTGTAGGATTCACTACGACACCATGGTGGAGAACCTCAAACGAGCAGCTGAGAGTGGTGAGTAGTGGTTTTGGCAAAATTTACAGCAATTCTTCTTTGTGGTTGTCCAGATGTTTGCTCAAATGTCTCTGCCTAAAACAGGATTTATGCAAATTTATTCATTTGAATATATTCAATAATATTTTGTCAGCAAATCCATTCAATAATTCATTGCTTTCATGTTTCATTTCTTGTATTAACTAATATCAATATTTATATTATTGATTTCTATTATAGCTGGGGTGTTTAATCCTGATTCCTCAGTGGTTCTGTTGGATACTCACAGGATAATAAAGACTAGACCCTGTTTTTCAAGTCAATCCCCCCCAAAAAAACTCTTTATGATACAGTAGCTTGGTCCTGCGTTTTAACTATGTTAAAGTCTATGGCTGCTTTAAATGAACATATGACTCTTCTGACTTGCATCTCACGTGTCTGCCATTGTGCTTTTCAGGCAATGGTATCACATTAGAAGGAGCAGTGCCAACAGAACAAGACAGTCAACCCAAACCGGCCAAAAGGGCACGGACATCCTTCACTGCAGAACAGCTACAGGTCAGATACAATTTGTAGCTTGTTTTACCATATCACAATAACACTAAATTACCACATTAGCCCTAAATACAATTCTTCATGTTGTCTTTCAAACACAGATTTTAGCAACAACTGATTTGATGATGACATTTTGTCTCAATGTGCAGATCATGCAGGCTCAGTTTGCCCAGGACAACAACCCAGATGCCCAGACACTACAGAAACTAGCTGACATGACAGGCCTCAGCAGGAGAGTTATACAGGTCAGTACACAGACATCCACACTCCTCTGACACTAATTAATGTATATATGTTTGGTAATGCTGCATGTATTGAATTATGATATGGAAAAAATAAGATCATGTCAGATCATGTTAACTGTCAATATATTAACAGTTTTTCTTGTCATTTCTAATTTTTCAAAACATACCTTCAAAATAAATCAAGATATTTTATTAAAGAATATAGCTACATGATGTCTGGTTACATTGCGTCTTCATAGGTGTGGTTTCAAAACTGCAGAGCAAGACACAAAAAGCACACGCCCCAGCACAGTGGGGCTCCACAAGGTCATCCCCAGTCCAGGATACCCTCGTCCCTGCCCGATGAACTGCATTACTCCCCATTTGGCAGTCCTGAGCGGGCGCGCATGGTGGCCCTTCATGGGTACATTGACAGTGAGTTGTATTTTTCTATCGTGTCATAAATAAGTATAAATATTTCATCTTTTCATTTCATGACTATTGGCTACTTTTTATGAAGCTGTTTAGGTGTTTTTAAATCCTTATTATGTGTTGCTTGTGTGCTCTCCAGGTCACCCCTTCTCTGTGCTGACCTCTCAGAGTCTCCCTCACCAGGCCATGTCTCTGCCCCAGCTCCCCCTCAGCCGCTAGTGCTCCACAATGACCCTTATGACCCCCAACCTCCGGACCCTAACCCTTGATCTCCCATTGGTGATGTCTACCAACCTGACCCAAAGGTCAAGCAGGAGTAAGCTTGGAGAAAAGACTAATCTTACAGGAGCCCTGCCCAATCGGAAACAGAAAAAGAAATGGGAGAAAGCTGAAAAACGTCATGTTTTTTTTGTTTTGTTTTGTTTTTTTTTCTCTCCAAGGACATGAATATCCCACTTGGATCCAGTCTAACAAAATGACCATGAAGCATTTATCATTAGCAGGAACTCACAGACTATATTTTATACCATCAAAAGGACCCATTTTGTTTCAAGTGTAAAGCATCCTCCACTCTTCTCATCCACCCTCTGAATTGAAGGTGGAGGGAGTTTTAAAGGGATGAGACTGATCATGGAAGCAGGACTTAAGCCTCTTGAATGCTGTCAGAATACTGAAGATAAACAAAGGGGAAAATTTAAGGGGGAACTGTCAATGTGGCCCGAGAGTCGGGCACACACAGTAGACCACATTAGAGGTAAGACTCCTCCCTCTTTTCTCTCTAATCAACCATGAAGGAAAGCTAAACCTAAACAGAAAAATGTTGAAATGTTTCCTTTAGTAATGACATTTAGGAATGACTTAATGACATTTCAAAAAACAGAAACTTCCCAGTGACATTTTTGGTAAATTTTCTACTGATCAGATTTTTTGTGAAAGAATGAAAATGTGGTGTGCCTTATCTTTTCCATGACTAAAGAAAACATAGTTGTTTATAGCAGTGAAATTGGTTACTAGACTATAAGTCATCACTAAACAAAGATTTGGACTTTTGGATTTTGCATAAGATAAATTAGAAGTATTTCCATGGGAATCTTCTATTGATAGAGAAATGTATTGTAGCATGATGACTGCTTATCATGAAGGAAAACCACAAAGCACAATGTCTGGGCTTGCATATTGTTAAATTATGGCTCAAACATTAAAAGTAGGTGCTAACAGATTTTAAGATAACATGAACCTGTTAATACGGTTTTGTTCAAACTGACATAGAAACCAAGGGAAGTCTGAGATGAGCATACTAGTCAAACTACACATTCCTACAAAATCTAAGTTTCATATTTTCAAGCAGGCGCATTGTCACTAATTTATGATTTTTAAGTTGTTCGTTTAGGCTCTGTGTGCATGTGTCTTTCGTACAAAGAGGGAAATAGAGTACTGGTACAAAATGGACAATATAAAACAGACTGGGTTGTACATAGTAAGGTGTGTGTGTGTGCGTGTGTGCGTGTGTGCGTGTGTGTGTGTGTGTGTGTGTGTGTGTGTGTGTGTGTGTGTGTGTGTTTGTGTGTGTGTGTATTGGCAGGGGTAGAGAGTGTGCATCTGTATTTTAGTGCCATGGCCAATGTGTGAAGAACAGGATCCAACAAGACCTCAATGTCCTTGTATTTATTGAGATGGTAAATCCCTGTAAAGCACTTTCCCCCCCTCTGAAAATGTTTTGTTTTGTTAAAAAAAAAAAAACATGAAATGAAACAAAAATTTTATTTGATAGACTGTGCATCATAAATGTTTTGTGTACTAAATTGCAATAAAATAGAATGTGATATTTTTGTGGTTTTGGATCTTCTTCTTCTGAGGATGAATCAGCAAAGCAATAATTCACTTTTATTTTCCCATATAACATATGGCACAAAGCAAAGAAAATTGGGTACGATAATTAAAAATATTTACATAGAAAAAATACAAATAAAATGAATACATATAAAGTTATTGTATCATCATTGTGTTTTCTTTTTAATTGAGCATAATGTTTTATGGGGATTTTGATTGTGGTGTAGTACATGTTTAGTTGTTTAGTTGCGGGTGCCCTTTATTTTGTGGACACTGTGCATCATAGTGTGTATTTCGTTTGTGTGTGTGTGTGTGTGTGTGTGTGTGTGTGTGTGTGCAGTGTATATGTATCATGAAGCAGGAAGAGTGCGTAATGGGAAAGATTTTGAAAGAATTGCTACCTTTAAAAGATTTGATGTGTTATTTATTTTTTCCCCATTTAATTCATTTATTAACCTTATTTTAAATTTTTCCATAAAGCTGAATTTATTTAGGATGAGATGCATTGCACATTAGCGGTATCCATTATTTGCAATATTTCATTTCAACATGTTTACGTCTTCCTGCTTATACAAACCTGATCATCTCATACCTTAAGTATCAAAATATTCATTTCATAACTGAGCTGTAGCTGTTTACTAACATGCAACATTGTTTGGCTTTCAATATGCATGTAACTGATATCAGGGATAAAAAGTAAAATCCAAACAGTGAATTCTTCTTTAGCAAAGTGTTGTAGATAATTATTTTGTTGCAATTGCATCAATTTGGGCTTAGAAATTTGATCAGGTTGAAAGATCTGTTTTTTTTTTTTTTTTAATAGACAAAACTCTATTATACTTTTACACTGTGGGGAAATAAGATTTAGCTATGAACACACAATTTAGGAAGAAACCATTGTATATGCTACACAACATGCATGGGTTTAAATGAGTACAATATGTTTGCATAACCAACAACTAAACACACTGGATGAAAGACTGGACATAGTTTTGCCCTTAAATTCTCAAACCTCTATTTCTGCCTTACTCTCTCCCTTTCTCTCTCTCTCTCTCACACACACAGTGTTTTGAAAATGAAGATGACTGCACTGACAGACAGCAGTTGTACCTCCTGCAGGGTTATAAAAAGAAAAATATGGTAAACAAACCATCAACCCATTGTTTTGCTTCAAAATTAAGACCAAGACAATTTCTTTAATATCAATTAAAAAAAAAAAAAAAAGAAAATGTCAAGTGCGGTATAAAATTACAACACAGGTATCATTTAACATTGCTGGTCTCCTCAGGTCTGGTTGCGGCAGAATTATTCTGGATCCACGCCAACAACCTCATCCCAAGCTTTCCGACAAGTGCGCACAATAAACTCATGCTCCGAGTCATCTGTTGGAAAGATTTCATTCGTTATTGACAACTTTTGTTAATGGTAAATTGAAACAAAGTTTGGTTGAAAACTAACAGTGTTTTTCTAAACGTTTGACCTGCGTTGGAAAGAGGAGGAAAGAAACAGCGCAGATTGAAGTGTAAAGTGCGCACAGTATGGAGCTGCATTCATTTTGTTGAAGGTTTAAATCAAATCTCTAATAACCAGTGGTCGACATAATTAAACTGCGGGTCATTTTGTGTGTGAGGCTGCAACAGTGAAGTGCCATTCAAGTTTCGGGTAAATCTGTCAAATCAAGATAACCCCAGACAATTAGGAGAAAATAACTTCTCAGAGCCACTTCAGACAGCAATAAATAATAACCCCTAAAAATGGACGCCAATTTTTTAAAACCGAAACGACTGCCAGAGGAGCTGATAATAAACCAGTTTTTTATTGTTAAAACTGAAATGAGTAGCTAATTGCAGGGGAAGTGAGCTTTCTCTGGAGCGCGTGCAGCTGCACGCACTTGAGCCGCTCGCGGGCTTCACCCCCAGGTTCCACTGCGCGCGGGGCTCCATTGTACAGAGGAGCAGGTCTGCAGCTCTCGGACTGATTGTGTGTAATTGCCAGCAATGGGCGTCGACACTAACAGCCACTTCAACTACAAACCACCCTCCTCTCTTTCTCTGCCTGTCTGCTTCTCTTTCTAGGTACCTGCTCTGATCGGGAGGTCAATTGAACGTATCGGTCACGCGGACAGCTGCAACGCAAACATTTCCGTCAGTCTTTGTGCCACACGTGTCAGTGAGAGGTCGTTATTGAAGCCTATGTGTCGCCGTGTTGCCATAAGAATGACCTCACTTAGCCAGGAACCACAACCTGCCTTAATGATAATTAGATGGGGACATTTTCATATTTGCTGCAATTCTGCCCTCTTGAGATTGTATAGCAGCGTTTATCTCAGGATTTAAGTCACGTGTAATTGGTACCTTGAGCTATTTGAGGACACAGGTGGCTGCTGTACTTAGGTAAATTTCCTGCAATCTGAGGACAGCAGGCCATTGCTGTGATTCGGATGTACCAGATTTTGTAAGTCAGTGTATTTACTCTTCAATACACAAATGAATAAATAAAATCACCTCATGTCTGCTGGTCCTCTCGGGCATTGTTACGGAAAATACTGTGCCTGTATCATCACTTTAAAATTCAGTTAAGGGCAGAACAAACAGTCACTTGTTAACCAGTTTATTAAGCAGTTTTCTGGTCGATATCCATCTCGACTGTAACAACCTGCATGGACTGTTAAATGTACACAGGAGAGAGAGTGTGTGGTGATAATGGCACCTTGTTAAAGTCTCTTGATCTTAATCCTTAAAATACACTCTGAAGGAAAAGTGTTTCCTTCCAGCCTAATGGCGGTGAATGAACACACACACACACACACACACACACACAAATACAGACACATGGTATAATTAGCAAAAGCAAATATCTGCTTTCTTGTATCATAGTGATTTGCATGAATAGATGACGGCACTCTGTTGTATTTGATAGTGAAGTAGAAAAACAAAGTATTCGTGTAAATAGTAGAGGTCTGACTCTGGTGTCATCGAGCAACAAACTGGACCTAAACCACTGAGAGTGACGAGGAGCTCAACTTAAAGGACTTACTCTAGTTGCAATATGCATGGTCATTATATGCTAATATAAACGCATTTTGTGGTTTTCAACTGGAGGCAGTGCAGTGAATCAAACTTACCTAAATGTGAAAGTCAAACAAACATTCAGTTGTACATGTTTAAGTCATCTGTGTCCAATTCACTCCAAACAGAGCTTGGTTATGTGTCTCGATCACATCACTGAAAACAGCACTGGCTTGGGGTTTTTATAGCTTTGAAGGCAAGATACCAATCTTTAAAATTATTAATCCATCTGTCACAGCTCATAGGATTAACTTGGGAATCCTGTTTTGTGGTGATTTTTTTGTCCAAAAAGTATG
Organism: Rachycentron canadum; assembly: GCA_038496675.1. Lineage (NCBI taxonomy): Eukaryota > Metazoa > Chordata > Actinopteri > Carangiformes > Rachycentridae > Rachycentron > Rachycentron canadum. The sequence continues at coordinate 10,457,294 of CM076666.1, forward strand.
AAAAAAAAAGAGTTTCAGGAAAGGCAGCACAAGGATTTGTTCCACTCGCCAGGGACCCGGCTGATTTTATCTGTCTGTGAAACACCTTGGCTGGACGTGGACAAAGGGAGGGGCCGTGGTTTGGTCACCAGAGGTGTTTTCCTTGGCAGTGGAATGTTTTCAGTGTGGAACTCTTTCTACGCAGAGTTTCAAAGGGAAGTGGTTATTCAAGAAACAGGAAAGTGCTACAAACAATATGGTAACACATGGCCCCTGCTGGAGCTGCTGCTGTCTCCTGCACCGCTGCCGAGTGCTGCTGCTTGGTGCTGCTGCCTGGTGCCAAAAGAGAATATACATAGCTGGCTGTGAGCGTGTGTTTGTTTGTAATAACAGAGCACGCTCAATCAGTGAGTGGTGGAGATTTGATCGTGCAGATGTGGCCTATGTATCTTTTCCCTTCATTGTTCTTTAATTACAGTTTCACAGAGTAATGCAAAAATATTTTTACGTTGCACCTCAAAACTTAAGCAAGAATCTTCTCCACCAATGACAAATTAAAGAAAAAGTATGTGTCTCCCGAAGTTAGGGGGAAAGCCCTTTTGAGTTTTTTGTATTAAAATATTTAGTTCTTTGATTATGTGAATTGTGTTTCAGTAATCATTTCATTGTGTTGTAGTCTACTGGCTTTTTTAAAAGCTGGGTTATGACAGAGTGAGATGGCAGAGGCACATTTGCTCTAATGTTTTCCTATCACAATAAAACAAAAATCTGAAAAATAAAACCAAACCATGATTCAAATCTCAGTGAACTCCTTCAAGCAGTGTTTTAAAATGTATGGAAGCCAGATGGAGTGTTAATTATTTGTGTTTACATCATGCATGATTCTTATGATTTTAATTTTATGAACAAGCTTTATCTCTATTACTAGCAAAACAATTCAATCAAACGCCTCACATGGAAGCCATCATTCTTTTTTTTATCTTAATTCATTCTAAATCAGAGCTTTGAACACCCGATATCTGCCATCAATGAGAATCCACAAAGACAAATGTATTTTTGTGTTTCCTATGAAATACTTGTTTACACAGTGAAAAAGTATTTAATAACAAATGTGACAAAACATCAAAATAACCATCAGCTAAACATGGCATTGTGAAAACGAGACCACAGAGATGGATTAGTCTGCCAGCTCATATCATGCCAACAGTGAGAGATAAAAAACTAAACTTTGTGGTGGTAAAGTAGAGGTTGAATGTTCATGTAGGAGGTTGGGAGGAACATCAACCCGAAAGCCTGTGATGATCCCTAAATGTTCATCCTCCACCGAACGTCCCATTTGACTTCTGTTGATCTTGCGTGAACCCCTTTGCCAAAGTTGTTCCTTTTTTTAGTTTGTCTTATCCCAGTGTCTCCACACTAAGAGGACTTCCAATAGACTTCATTAACACTGCTCAAATGCTGCCTGAGTCCATTATCTAAACCTGTCACTGAAATTTTGGTGAATAATCAGGATATGACTCCCAGCCTCTTAAGGGTTGTAAAACCTATTTGCATTGTAGCACGGGTCTGTAAATGAATAGCATTCCTTTTCTAAAGTTAAATCAGAAAACCAATTTGATAGGCAATTTAGGAGAAAAGTGCTTTTCAAGACAATTTCCTTTAAAGCAAGAGGACAGGAAACAATGACCAATCTCAGCCTACTGGGTTCATGTGTCAGTTAAGCTTTACTGATGTCCTTCATTTTAAGTTGCTGTGGATAAAAGCATCTGCCAAATGAGTAAATGCAAATGTAAATGTCCACTTAACAAAGGTAGTTGCCATCACAGACTGCACAGACTTACACAGATGCACAGATGTTTTAGTCTATGACCCCTAACAGCACCATGTAAATGCTTCCTGGTTGTTTACCTAAAGCAGATTGGGGTTCAAAATCATGTTCAAAGATACATTGACATGTGGAATAAACCTCTAGGCTTAGTATTCATGGCCAACCTGCCCAACCCCCTGAGCTACAACAGCCTATGGTGAAATGATATATTATTATCATCCTGAAGTTGTGAAGACAATGTACAAGGCTATGTAGAATTGCCATGGGTTACTGTTGAGAGATAGTGTTCCAGTAATGTCACAGTTTACTTGTAAAAGTCTTGGGCCACTGGAGGTTCCCACTTAGTAATTTCAAATGATACTGCCACCTCTCTCCATCGCCCCATCCTCTATCCTCCTATTTTCAACAATTCCTGCATATGTCCAGGCATATCAGCTGCCCCCTGAGGACAAAAAAATCTGTTCAATTCCAAAAATACTCGATACCTCTTGGGGAATATTAGCAACAGATCCTATTGTTTCAGTGCTTGGCACTATGCCAAGAATGGCTGTTTGTCCAAGTTAGCAACAGTGACTAAGGAGGGCAGGACTTTGCAATAGGTCAGTTTTGGCCTGTGAGTAAAGTTTAGCCTGTTATTTCCAAGCAACAATATTTAGTTCCAGGGGGTGAAACTTGAATCATCTGTTTTTAAAACAGTTCCATATGCATCATTTGTGAAACTTTTCTAGATATGAGGCTTTGTCTTCACCATCTTCACTGGCTTTCTTTTTTCTTGTTTCAAATCCACCAGTTGTAACCATTACATACAGAGCTCCTTCCTCTTTCCTTGCCGCAGAAAACGTCCCCACTGGGAGGGTGGGTCTTCCCTGTGTCCCATCATCCTCACAGTCCTCATCCTGGGCGGAAGCCATGAGGCAATAAATTCTGTCTTCACACCCACTCTGACAAATGTGCCTTCACCTCCAAGGGTTGAAAAATAAATCCGTACAGGATACAGGGGTATTCTTCTCAAGAATTGAATACCAAGACAAGAAGGGGAGCACACATAGTGTATGTGATATATACAAGCTACATACACACAGGGATCTCTTCACACACATGCACATAAACACCATGAAAAAAAACAAGGCACACATCAATTAAATAGTTCCTGTTTGACTCCATATTTATCTAAATCAAAACATAGTCAGAGCATTGTTGAAAAGTGCTCAGTTCCTCTTCTTTGTCATCTCAACTTCCAAAAAAACAATCTTTCCATGTCATCTTCCTCTTTTGTTCTCTTCCTCCCTATCTCTCTCTCTCTCTCTTCATCATTCCACTGATCAATACCAGAACTATAATGATGATGATGAACAACCCGCATCAAGGAAAGAATCGCAAAACATATTTTTGTCTTCTTTCACATGCTGATGACATCTGGTGAGGATGTGGACCCTCTCTGCTGTTTCCTTCTGTCTATACACATATGTAAATGAGATTTGTGCGCTAGTGGAACTAATCTGTATTATGTTGCAAGTAGCTCATCTGAATACAAATATTCTACCCAAAATTACATTTCTACCTTAGGGAGCTTATGAGTCATACCTCAACTTTTGCCAGGTCTCTTGTCTTGACACATGTCTGCATTTGTAGGGTAAGAAACAATCAAATCCATTCACAAACAAAATAAAACAGATTCAAGAATCATCAGATGAAAATCCAGACATTGAAGCTGGACTTTGTCTCATTTCTTAAATGACTGAGGAATAGCAGAAATGCTTCCTGCATTTAAACTAAAAGCAAAAGTCCTGAATGATTTTGCAAAACCTCCATGTGTGCAGTTTGTTAATATACTGCAGAGCACATGAGTCTATAAGTCTACAGCCATGCTAGGAGCTCAACAAAATGCATGTACAAACTTCCATGGCAATGCACTCATGAGCTGTTGAGGTCTGGAGCAAAGTGGACAACCGACCAATGCCCTGATACTGTCATCCATTGAGCCATGCTGCTAAAGTCAAACACCCTTGATGCACAGCAATAAAACTGGACAGACCAAAAGCCATTAAGAGACTGCTGAGTTCAAAGGCTGCTGCCATGTAGATCTGCATTATCGTCTCACCCAGGCACACACAAGAAAAATCTGATTCACAGTCTGATGCCTAATTCACAATATTATCTTAAAGCTTGACAAGAGACATAACGAGCAGAGGATATAAAAAAATTGGGAATTCCAATGTGGACACCTGACAAACCACATTCACTTCAAATCAGGATTTTCAAAACTGGGCACTCGCTCAATGGAAAAATGTGTCTCAAATTTTCTACGTTTGACAAATAACAAAAAACTTGAAATGATTGAAATAGCCTACAGAAACATGCTTATCAGATGGCTTGTAGCAGTAATCTTCCATCAGAGAATCCAGGGATAATCCATTTAAAATCACGCTGTAGGTTCATTGTTATCAAATCCTTCCCATATGGCCACACCATATCCTTTCAGACTTGCAGTTATTATAACATGAGCAAGGATGGAAGATCTTGCCTGAAACAAATTCAATTCAAGAGCTTCACTATGTTTTAAAGTAGCCTCAAAAAAGCTTTTTCTATGTTGCCTTTTCTCAGGAAATTTGAGCTGTTTCAAAGTAGATGATTTTACACAGGGCAGCTCCCTCAGAACTGTTTTAGCTGACTGTATAAAATTTAACTTAGTGGATATTCCCAATGTATAGGCCTGAGTGGATGTTTTCTTCCTTGAAAAGCACAATATTATAGACCAACAATTGAAATATGAAACAGGAGAACTCTACATTTAGGAACTGAGAGAGCATCTATGGTAAAGCACTCCAATATACTGTTAGTTCAACCATGTAGGTGTAATTTCATATCCTTTTTGAACACCCTAATGCATGCGTATGCTGCAGATTGCAAATTGGAAATGTAGGTTAAATCAAAAGCAACATAATTACTGGAATTAATGTTTCCAAGTTATGAAAAAAATGGCCTGCTTTATTAAGTTTCAATAAAATACTGCAATCCATCATTGACAAGATGTTTCATTTTATATAAAACTTTTTGTGCTTAATTTGGAAAGTAATTTTGTCTTTCCTCTTGACTTTAATCTTTCCTATTTACATTGGCACAACAGGCAAACATGTCTGGATATTGGTCAACACACAGATACAGACAATCTGGCATCAGGTTTGTGGAAACATTGTGCATGAAGTGAAGAAATGTAAGCAGTGAGAAAAGGAGGGTAGGATTTTGATTATGATGGAAATGTTGTGAAAATCATTAGGTAATACCTACTTTTTGGAAAGTACCCATTATGTAGTTGTGAAGAATTATTACTATGAATCAAAGTAAGGGGTTACAAGTGCACTGTATTGCCTATTGATCTGTCATCTTTGTTGCCACAAGACTACAACATGATCTTTTCTGTCTCACCTGCATTCCTGAGGAATCGTCCAGTGTATGACGTGACAACTCTTGTGGTGGGGTCATAGAAACCATCTCCACAATCGTAACACCGGTCAGGAATAAGATGTGGAGGATGCAGATCAGTTTGCTGAGATGCTCCTGAATGGACAGGGTTGATGTTTTGTATAGAATTATTTTCTTATGATACTTTACTAATGTCAACTCTCCCTGTGGTTAATCCTGTCAATGCTGCGGGAGTGGAACAGAGGAGATGAATTCCAACCTGCAGGCCTGAGTCCATTGCACCTCTCGCTGTAAAAGCGTCTGTCATAACCATCGCAGTAGTCCCAGTCCTTCTCATGGTACTGCAGGCCATCAGCAAAGGTAAAAGACCCCTTGTGAGGAAGCACAATGAAAAACACAATTCTTCAATAATAAACTTCAAAAGGTCAATTCCCCTAAATTAAAAAACAAAACAAAACAAACAAAACAAAAAAAACAGCATAATTTCCTACTTGCATCTATGTCTGGCAATGAATAATTTCAGAGTTATGTGCCAAAAGTTTGGAACATCAGCATCTTGAAACCACCCCAGTACAATAGAAGCAAATAGAATTCCATTTGTGCTCCTTGAAGCAATGAAAAAATTACATCTGAAAACCTCAACAGCAGAAACAATGTCCCAGTTACTCAAGATAATCCACAGACCTCACTGTTGACAGTTTTGTTGGGGCTGTTTCTTTGGAAGAACAAAGTACTTCCAGAGAAAACTGGTGAAAGTGAGGTCTGAAGGTCACCCTGTGTACCCAAGACATGGTTTCTGTATAGATAAGTTGCTGGTGAGGTTTTCAAATGTCACTTTTCAGTGCTTAAACACCACAAGAAATCTTAAATTTTCCTCCATTGTCTTTGGGTTTAGGCAGAAATCACAGAGATTGATATCTCAAAACCTCAGCAGAGGAAACCAAAACTCTCTGCACTGATACTGTATGTATGTACCAGTAAGGGGTAGTGAAAAAATATGTTTTTTTTTGTATTTTGTTAACTGATGCACTGTGTGTGTGTGTGTGTGTGTGTGTGTGTGTGTGTGTGTGAGAGAGAGAAATGTTGCAGTTATTGAAAATGAAAACTGACTATTCAAATAAACATATACTAGTCAGTAACACTAACATTTTCACTTCATTGTCAACAATATGCTTTTCAGTCAAAGACAGCATTAACTTTTATAACATGGATAGTGAGAGATCAAATACGAAGAGAAGAGAAGAGGCACGTAAAAGAGGTGAATTTGTATTTTGACTGATAATATGTTAAGGCTGGTGTCTTACCTGCTCACCTTTTCCTGTGTAGATATTCAGACCTGTCACGTCAGGACAAGTACAGGTGTAACTATTGACATTAATGATGGCTCAGCTCCACTGAAGCCATGTCATTGACCCAGCATTCACAACCAGGACCCTTGAAATACACCTACAAGGAATTGCAGCCTTGATTATGGCCATAAATTACACCGATGCTTTTCCTGCTATGACATTTTAAGATGTTTGCAGTAGAAAAGGTCTGATTACACACACTAGGCATTACAGGTTACTCTGTTTATGTTTGTAGTGACTTTTATTTCCTAGAACTTTTTGATAAAGTTAGAGAGAAATTGTAGTGACATTTACTCTTCTTCTAAAAAGATATCACTAGAATTTTAATAGTATATTAAAAAATAACACACACAGTGGATCTCATACTTTCAAGCTTACAACCATTTCAAAATCTTGTTAATTATCATAGAGCACCTGGAGGCTAAATATGTTTCAGAAGGATGAGGCAACATTTGCAATTTTTTCATGGCAGGAATGTTTTTCCCATCCTGAAATATGAAAAAACATGCGGCATTCCAGCCTGAGAAGCATTGTTTGAAGGAAGAGGTGCAAGTTTCAGAATGACCTATGAGCTACCAGATACAATTCACCAGAGTTTAACTTTCTGAGTTTATTGGCTGGTTTATGTCTATTTTGAATGGAACGAGGTTTTCTTGGACTGGCATGGCCACAGGTGCAGGTAGTCCAGGCCAAGGTTAGTCATGGTTCAGAGCTGCTATCATTTCACATGAACCGCAACTGCATTGATGATAATAATTGGAGTGATCGCTATTGTGGCAAAAGCCCATGGAAGATTGTATCAAAGCAGGAGAGACTACAACTTCACGCAGGAAAAGGGGAGAGAAACTTAATAACTACGACAGTAATGGTGAGTGATTGCTAAAAGGGACCAGATGTGATATCAACTATAACCAATGTGAAACACACTCATGCAAGTGGATGCATATAGTCCCTGCATGTATGTCAAACATGCAGGGATGCACACACACAGACACATACACACACACAGACACAGACACGGGCCTCCTCACCTGTTTCGCTATGCCATTTTCCCAAGTGGCCTCATATTTACTTCCATTTGGAAAGAGTAGCACTCCTTTGCCATGAAACATCCCATCTTTCATCTCTCCCTCATACTTGGTCTCAGTGGGAAAAGTAAATTCTCCTTTTCCCTCCATCCTAAGGGAGAGTAGAGGTGGTCAACAGCACGCCGTCAACTTTTAACTATGAACCACTTGTGTGACTAATTTGCTTGTGTGAGCCCTTCTGTTTTTAAGGGCTATAAAAGTGTCGTATTAATATTACCTGCCATTTTTCGTGCCCCCTTTGTAACTGCTTCCTGTGAACTCCATTAATATGTCCTCTCCTAAAAATAAATAAACAAAGGTACGGTGTAACCATAGCAACGGTGAAACAGGCCGCAACAAAGTGTAGGAAGCTCTGTGGGTAAACGTTCAGTTTAGAGAGCAATGGACCACTGTCGTTGTTTTTTTGTTTGTTTGTTGTTTGTTTTTTTTAAATAATTTTTAAATAAAACGACAAAAAAACCCAACAAATTCATGAAAGCACTTTTTTTGTACTACGCATGCGGGTGTCCTCTGTCGCGCGCTCTATGACGTCATCATAGCGCGCCTCCAGGCTAGCGGTAGTGGAGTAAACCAGACTGACCTTCTCCCCGGCCTCGTCGCTCGTCCTGGAGCCTGACGAGGACATTGAATGTTTTTCAGCAGCGGTGTTTGATTTTCTGCGATTTTGATTTATTGTGCAGCCATGCCCACAATCGAGGAGATCCCCACACTGCAGGAGCTGACTGTGGACGAGGTAAGCAGCGGTTATAGTTTGGCTTCATTGGGAATTATAGCAGAACAGAACATGCTAGCTAACTAGCTGCTAACCTTAGCTACCATATACTTCAGGATTTGCTCAATAACTTTCGCTGCTGACTTTACCAGCCTTCGCAATGCTCAAAGTTATTAATACAATCTTAATTTATAAGAGAAATGTTAGTGGATTTCTCTGAAAGCAGCTGGAGCTGTTGAATAAGCTGACATCTCTGTAATAGCCGCCATGGCATCATTAAACTGTCGAGGAATCAAAATATGCCTCCAATCGATCGATGCAGAGAGATGACTGGCTGTCAACCATCATTAACTTTGTCTTTACATCGTCTCTGTTGCTGTTTTCATAGTCCGCATTTCGTTTTCATTTTACCCCTGTAGCCACAAATACCTTACAGTGGCTGACCCTAAACAAACCTTTGTTGTGTTATGTGGCACATTGAACTTGTCCTTGGAAGTTAACTAGTAGCTAACAGCAGCTTGAATCTTTTAGATATTACCCAGTAATCTAACGGACGATATGTGTGCAGGTGATCTTTAAGTTTAATATTGTATAAATGTTTGAAGAATTGTTCTGTAAAGGTAATACTTCACCACTCATTGTCCACGGCCTCAATAGGTATTTTCTGTACGGTGTTCACGCATTTTCAGTTGTAAATAGTCTGTTAGAGTAGAATTGTCTTTGAGCACAGTAGAGTATCATATTATGTTTGAAAGACTTCTGTGGAGTTCAGCACTGATAAAGTGCAAAAAAAAATGCATGCACCTGGTAGCACCTCTGTAATTGGAAATTTTGATGAGATGCTGAGCTGAAGAACAAAGGTTGTTCTTCAAGAAAGCACTTGAAGAAATGTATATATATATTTATATATTCTGTGAACTGGACCCTTTTAAACTGAGGCACAATCTTCAAACACTTTCTTCTGTTCCATTAATTGGGACACAAATATCCAAAATAATCCTTTACCTTCTTTAAAGAAACAATCAGTTATCTAATGGGTTCAGATGGTTGGTAGTTTAGGTATCACATACTAGTACAACCATTAAACAAAATATAGCAATGAAGACGATATGATTCCCGTTAAAAACATTGCATACTGTAGTTGTTGATACTGTGTTTTACCCCCTTCAGCATCAATGATGGTTTGCTGTCTCTAATTTTGCACGAGTACCTATATTTTCTTAATTGGCCACTGATGGGGCTTTATGTTTTTGATCAGTGTCATGTTGAAAAGTCGAAGTGCATCCCATGCGCAAATTGTTGAATGCACATTGTTCTCCAATATTTTCTGATAACATGCTGTATTCATTTTCCTATCATCTTGCTACCCCCCCCCCCCCCC
>CM076666.1:10467450-10556455 GCA_038496675.1 Rachycentron canadum
CCCCAAAAAAAAATATATATATAAATAAATAAATCAGTGATCCACCTCCATAAACATGGCATTTATGGTTGTGATCAGAAGGTTAACTCCAGATGACCTTGTTTCAGACATTTTGAGGATTGTCTCTGTGCAGTTTGTTAATTTTCTATTATAAGTATTTGGTAATTAATTAGCATCATTGATTTTCATGTGTCTGTCAGATCAGTGTGTCATCTGCGGTGCTAAAGGCTGCTGCCCATCATTATGGCTCCCAGTGTGACAAACCCAACAAGGAGTTCATGCTCTGTCGCTGGGAGGAGAAGGACCCCAGGAAATGTCTAGAAGAAGGGAGGAAAGTCAACGAGTGTGCACTTAACTTCTTCAGGTAACACACCACCATACATAGACACAATTATGGAAAACGGTTTACTGATGTCCCTAAATTGTAAATCCCTTTGGATAAAAGTGTAGCCAAATGCTTAAATTTTTACACATGGTGTGTTTCTCTTGTAGATTCACTACAAAAAGAGATGTATTATATAGATGTACTATATTTCATAGTTAAGGTGAATCTTGACAGATGCGGCAGAATATTTTATATATTATTTATATAATATAACTCTAACAGCATGCTTGTGGTCAGGTCTCTATTTAAGATGTGGCTGGACTCCAGAGTCTGCTGGAGAGTGCACCGTGTGACCATCCGTGTAAAACCATGGTCAAGAGGTTTGTGGTGGTTGGAGTGTTTGCATTTTTTTCCTCTGTGATGGACATGTGGGCAAAGTATGTGCTTTGAGGTTGCAAATACTGCTGCTGGTCAATTGTTGTTGCAGGGATTACAGTTATTCACACAGAAGATTTCAGAGTTGGGATGTTTGGTTTCCTGTTCTGTAACGTGTCCTGCTATAAGCTCGCCTTTTTATATGCTTCTACCAATGTGAGCAGTTAGAATTTGTTGCTGGATAAGAAGGATATCTACTTTCTATATTACATGTATATGTCTATATGGCTAATTTAATAAATTTTAGGGTTAGCCTACGTGTTGTCCTTAATATTCCAAAATGTATTTTAATGGAAGAATAGTTCAGTGATCAATTTGCATACAACTTAAATGTTAAAAAGTGAAAAGAAAGCAAAGGCATGTTTCACAAACACCAGAATAAAAATATGTGCAGTGGGGTAGGCACATATTTGAAAAGAGAAAGCAGAAATACCCACAAAAGGTTTTTGGTCAAACTTTCAGTTCAACTTCATTGAGATGTTGCCAAAGTCTGAAAAATGTTTTCCATTATGTAAGTGTACTTTGTCACAGTACTAATCTCACAGCTGTTTGTATTTTTTGATCATCTGGATGATTTTAACAATTATTTTCAAAATGTGTTTGTAACTGCAAAGATATTTGTTAATTATTTATTATTAATTTCCTAATAATACATTCTTTGCGTGCATTTTTTGGTTGTTGAATGAGTTTGCTTTTGCCCCAGAGTCTCAATAAATGCTTCAGTGTGCGATTTTCTGTGCTGCTTTCTGCTTTCATAATATATTGACTAATAGAAAACCAAATGTTAATTTTATAACATGAAGAACCATAGAGAATGTTGCGTCCGTAAAACTGCCACTGGGGGCTATTTGAAGAAGTGGTCTGGGTTTTTTCAGTCTTAACTACTATGTCTGTGTTTACTGACAGTTTTACACAGAGCTTTGGTTATACCCTGATTCCCATGAAATAACTTAGGTGCTTTTGTGTGTCTCAAACCAGTTGTGGGTTTGGCTCTCAAAAACAGAATAAAACTCATGACCTTCAGTTCAAAAGCAGAAATAAAGGAGTGACACTCTAACCCCAAAGTTAAACTGAGAGTTATTGTGAAAGAGAAGTACTTGTAATTATTATAATGAGGAAAGATTTGAGAGAACCTGTAATTGCACCTCAGACCTGGTTTGATTCTTTGGTGCCTCTGGCAACTGCCATCAACCTTTTGGTAACTTTTTCATAGCAATCAGAATTGATTGACTAAACTAAGTCATCAAGAACAACTTATTATTAAGTTCTTGACTTAGTTTGTTTTCAAATCTTGAATTTGAACAGGTTGGGCTAATGGGATTAATGTGTTTTTTTTGTTTTGTTTTTTTTTCTTATTCTTTCACAAATCAGTCTCCTCAATTGTCAACCTTTAAATGATGTCTTCAGTATTTTATGGGAAAGAGTTCCTGCTATTTCAAGTTATGGACTGTTTTATTCCTACATATTTGATTCTAATTCAAATCTCTGTTCCTTGTAGGCAAATCAAGGGTAACTGTGCTGAGTCCTTCACGGATTACTGGACTTGTCTGGATTATACAAACCTGACAGAACTGCGTCGTTGCCGCAAGCCACAGCAAGTCTTTGACAACTGCGTCCTTGATAAGCTGGGGTGGGAGAGACCTGACCTGGGACAGTTGTCTAAGGTTAGACTTGTGAGGGATGGCTTGCACATTCACACTGTGAACACCTGGGTTGATGGGCACTATTCTTGCCCATTATGGGTTATGCAATGATTGCATCTGTGTATTGGTCTGATTCAGGAACAGTCTTGAGCAGGAAAATCATTTCTTTTTTGCAGGTTTGGATTGTGGTTTGTGTAACTGGCTGTCAAGCATTAATTAGAGATCAGCAATCAAAGCAACACTAAAAAAATGATCTTTCTGTAATCTTTGAAAAGATAAGGGCACAAACCTGTGAATGCCTATAATCAACTTTCTGGTCATTTTACACTTGCCGGGCAGAGCTATTGTTCAGGGAATCAAACCACATGAGCAGGGAAATGAAACAGAAATCTGGTTTACTATGAAAAATAGCAAGCAAGTAAGCCAAATAGTGATTGACTGTCCATATACTGGCAGAGTTTCTCTGGTTTCTCAGCCAAATGACAAATTAAAAGACTTGAAATAGTAGGAATAAAATTAAATTTGGGAACAGCCCAGGGGAAAGAGAGTGTCTTATTCAGGCAGGAATATATTTAGTGTTAGGAGACAGTCAAGAAGAAAGGGAGGTAGGGGGATATGGTGGGAAAAGCTGAGAGGATGTGAATCATGACATAAGGGAAGAGCTGCAAACGGTAGTAAAGGGTAGAGGAAATGGAGTTTCAGAAGTTTAGGGCAAAGGATCAGTGTGAGCCCACCTGCATAAACCTTTTTATGGTATACAATTTGTGCAGGGAGATTTGAGGCAATAGATTTCTATTGCTCAGATTTTTCCCATATACATATTGTACAACTTCCTAATATCCAAGGTAACTTGCTTTAAGAATCTAACTCGTTATACGTTATATTTTAAAATCTGAGCATGTAGATAGAACTGTTATTTTAATATATTGCATGCATGTTCCTTTTCTTTCACAGGTGACCAAAGTGTCAACCTCGCGGGCCCTCCCTGAGAACCCCGACCACTGTAGACCACGTCCTGAGCCCAACCCGGTCATCGAGGGAAAACTGGAGCCTTCCAAATATGGCAGCAGGTTATTCTTCTGGGCCTGGTGAGATCCATCCAGAAAGTCAGTCACCTTCCAAAGCCATGGGCTCTGTTCAAAATCAGCCTCCACACGTGACCAGTGATACATCTGTGATACTTCAAAGGGTTTAAATCTCTCTGGTGCAGGTCCGAGCTTTAAGGATGCCACTTGGTCCATTTATGTGTATGGTCTGATTTTGGACAGGGTTCATGTCCTAACAGTCTCTCCAGCAGCTGTACTGTACCTCCAACATCGTCAAACAGATTATAAAGGAAGGAAGGGTGGATGGATGATTGTGTGAATAAAGTCCATGAATCCATACAGCTTTCCTGTCCACTTCTGTAAATGTAATGAGTGAACAAATGCAACATGCTGTTATTGTTGTTGTCAAATAATAAAGAGATAAATTATAATGCTGATTTTGATGCCTCTTTTTTTAAGACTTGGATTCAACCATTTCCTAACTTAAGAAAGATCAACTATTTTGAAGTTCTCCAGTGCCATACCTTGTTTCTTTGATATTGGCAAATTATAGGCAACACCACCATATTTGCACATCTGTGTTTTGTCTGAGTATGTATTGTCAGACTGATGGTGGGTGAGGTTGGAGGTCAAGGCTCAGGGTCACTACCTGCAGCCAGAGAGAGCTGCTTCTGCTTCCTCCTTTTCTCCCAGCTCACTTCCTGTCTCTGACCTGGAGTGGAAGAAGGCTAAAGAAGTCATTTCAGAGATGCAAAGTATGTTATTGCTGCTGGCACACGTGCACATGCACACGTACTCATGGCCTTGAACAGGAGGTGAGAGGACAATTCAAAGACACGCTGTCCTGTGGAACATGGAGGGTTCTGCCAATGCATTCACATACTATTGGGAAATTATCCAAAAAGTTGATGAGAGTTTATAGATTCTGTTGTATACAAAATAACTTAAAAGCACAGATTTTGATTAAGTATACATATCAGTTGTTTGAAATCTGTACTAGTGGTCCTGGTGATTTGATATGCTCTACCACAAACATCAGGCAGTTTCAGTCTTTAACCCCTGCCATTTGGTTGATTTCTATGGGGACCAATAGTAATGCAAGATTTGACAGCTTTCTCATACTCAGAAGCAGAGATGTGACCCCAGGGTGTTTGCATATGATGTAAGAGTCTTGTTTAAGGGCACAAAAACATAGGGACTTGACTTATAAGCAAGGTCAACAGCTATCAGCTCACAGTCACTGCAATTTATTCAGAATATGTAAAAATACACCTTTAGCTCTTTTATTTTGCTTATTCTAGATGGAGCACTGATATTATGACTAGTGATTGTGTTTTCCATACTGCATGTTTTCAACTGTTTCCCACAAGTTTATTTTTATCTGACAGCAGGTTCGACAGTGAACACACACACACACCTTATTACCAGTAACACTTACATGTTTTCATTCATGTGAATCATCTTCTTCATGTACAGAAGCTCCATGTATATATGCGGATAGTAGTGTGCATGTCTCTGTGTTAATATAGGGCGTCAGTGACAGTAGTTGGAGAAATCCCCTTCACAAGGTGTGGTCTGAACCTGCAGCTTGCACAGGAAACGGCTGACGCACCTCCTGACCTGGACAGTGAGACAAAGGGAGGAGGGAAGAAGGGATGTAAAGAGAAAAAGAGGTGTGAACAAAGGGAAACATGGTGGACGGAAAGGAGGTGGCAAATAAGAAAACTAGTAATAAGGTAGAAGACAGATAAAAGAAAAATAAAGGAGAGGAAAAGAGAAGAAGCAACGGGCAAGGGGAGGTAAGGGAAACAAGATGGGGCAAGGAAAAGTGACATCCAGACAGAGCAAGGTGAGGAATGACTTGAAAGCAGACCAAGTGGGGGCTTAAGGGTTGTTCAGTGGCTGGCAGTGAGGCCCAAGGGCTCGTGGCAGGCCTGTCTCCATGCGACTTGCAGGAAGCAGAGGGTCATCGTTGTTTGACACGGCACCACCACAGGAAACGGGCTCTGGCACAGGAAAGAAATACAATACAGGGCTTTCACAAGGCTACAGCCCGCCCGGGAGCCTGACGTGCTAAAACCCTCAAACAACTGGACTTGTTCATAATACATGACTGTCAATATTCCCATTGTTCAGTGTCACGTTTGAAACAATAAAACGAAAGTTTGAAGTGTTGGTGGTCACTAACAGTTGTAGGTAGAGGATGTGAGTTTTTTTCCATCAGGCCAACATGTGTTTGAAACTGAAGATGAAGTTCAAGGCAACATAGATGAAAATCAGATTATCAGCAGCCAGTACGCTGCCATTTTTATCCCCAAATGAATCTGTAATAAAAGAATCTGTTATAGAAGATAGATAATCAAGTGCTGTATGAACTATTAACAGAAAATTAACACTAAATTTCCATTTTCTGGATTACAGTATTGTTTCATTACTTTATTGCATTTCTCTCCCATGTGTCTGTCATGTCATGAAGAGCCCTGAACATGTGGGTGCACTTTATTTCACAAACTCTAAAAATGTAGGTGTGTTTGATTTGTTTATGTTGGTGTTCCTTCCAAGACATTTTCCCTCTGTGATCTTTTAGACTGAACATGTTGTTGAGTGGTGCTTTCATGTCTCCTCTCATCCCCTCAGACTGCACAGGGTGGCTTTGAACTGGCATGCAGGTTGCTATATGTAGAAAACACACAAGCACCAAGTATGGGCACTGCATCCATGACCACTGACAGCTTCAAAAGGAGAAACCTCGCACAAAAAGCACATGTGCTCACTTATATGACAGCTACTGTTGTTATTAATCCCTATGTTTTCTGAGAAGAGTCACGCAGGCACAGAGACATCTCAGCAAGGAAAGATTTGGGTTTACTTCTACAAGCTTCAAGTCCTCAACATCCTGATCACACCAGCTTTTATAAAAGTTACAACTGAAATCAAAATTAATTAATTTTGATGGAATATCCACAGTTGGTAGATTCGGTTACTGAAGTTACTGTGGTTACTGTGCTGTTCTTCATCTTCAATGACTAGATACATTCAAATGTATGAAAACCAAAATGAAGAAATCTGTCATTAGCTATGCTGGAATATATGATTTTATAAAAGCTGCTTTGACAAGTTCTGCACATAAGCGATAAAGCATGGTTTGTGACGAACCATGAGATAGTGAAGTTTAGCTTCACACTTTTTTGAGGATGAGAAAATGAATTTTGCAGTGCTACTCACTGGTGAGTGTGGGCGCTAAGCATGTCATTATTTGCTAAAGTCGGATGTTGTGAAGAATAATAAAAGTAAACGGAAGACATAGGTGGTCTGATGAGCCTGCATACAAAACTGTTTGCTGCATTGTTTTTATTTTTAATCCACCTTGCAGTTGAGCTGTATTTAATAATGATAATACAAAATAGATTTGATGGCAGAGGGACAGGACTGTGCACAAACCTCAAGATCAACACAAAATGCTGTATAATATTATATTATAAATCTTTTAAAACAAGCTGCAAGCACAACATTGATGTATCACCTTTTAAGTCAATATGGCAAACACCTTGCCTATTTACACCTCCAGCACATCTGGAGACACGTGTTGTGTTTCTGGCCACCCAAAAGATTTAAGTGAAACCTCCACTATCAACAAATATTTAGCTCTGCAGCTGATAAATGCTCCATTATGTTCACCAGCTAGTCGCTAACTTAGTCTCCGCCATTTGGTGCTAAACAAAGCTGCAGTGAGAAAAAACACAAACAGTAAATTTGGAAAAATAAACTTTCAGTTTACTTTTATTTGGTGAGGATTAATTCTCCTTAACGCTTCTTTATAGTAATAATACAATCACATATCAACTGGGATTAAGGGAGGATTAATTTAATGTAATTCTCTTGAAGATCACACATACAGCCACACGCAGGCCGTAGGTGCTCACAGCCTAAATCTGTATGGTGACAGAGTGATGACCATCGCTTGTGTTTTGCATTCCAGGCAGACACGCTCCGCAGCTGCTCTTTCATGCTGCAGTTTTGCCAAACGCCTCTGAATGTCAAGCTTAAGAAAACATTTGGCAAATTTTTGAATGTTTCACTCAGGGTGTTAGTTGGTCAAGGACAAGACAGAGCAGGAGAGCTCTTGCTCCATAGCACATTAATGAAACTCAGTCACACACTCATGGACAGACAATAGAGCACACTGACACATGCGGATGCAGATGAACACACAAGAACAAATGCACTGCAAGAAAAAAAAGACACATTAACAGCAGTGATAAATATTTTCCTCCATGTAGGATTTATTATTAAATCTACAGGACATAGCTGACATTTTTGTCTTTATAATTTAAAAGCAAAAGCTTTATGGTTGTTTTCTTTCATTGTAAGTAATGTAGTAATATTTCATTTTAAATGACTCGGGATTTGCTGATGGCTCAGTGGACTCTTGAGTCTGTTTGTTCCACATGTGTAAAAATAAAACTCCAGTCATTTCTTTTCACTACATGTTTATTCTGTGGTATCTGAGCAAATGGACCAATGCAAAGTATGTGATGAAAGGAGATGTCAAATGACAGCTCAGCCTGTTGTCACACACCTTAGCACTCAAGAAATTATGCAAGCCACACAGAACAATGTTTATTTCTCTGCAGGTGTGTGTGCATGAGTGTGTTTGTATATGTGTGTGTGAGTATGATAGATATGAAGTGCCCACAGCCTTAAGTGTTTGTGTTTTGTTTGTGCATTTGTACAGATATATGTGTGAGTAAAGTTTATACAGTATATGCGTAGTGTGTGTGTGCGTGTGTGTATGCATGTGTGCGCGTGTGTGTATGCGTGTGTGTGCGTGTGTGTGCGTGTGTGCTGCAGCTCCTTCTGGGCTGGCCTGTGTTTATCTTGGCTTGAACCCAGACCTTCATCACTTCTCTGCTGATAGCTCCATTCCTCCATCCCTCTGTCCCTCCGGCTATTTACAAGTCTACCGCAGACTGCCTTTCCCTGCGTGCCAACATCCAATCCTTTTTCTTCCTCTCCTCACCTCTCCTCTCCGCTCCTTTCCTCTCCTCTCCTCTCCTCTCCTCTCCTCTCCTCTCCTCTCCTCTTATCTCCTTTCCTAGGCATCCCATTTGCTTTAATTTCCTTTGTCTTAGATGTGTTTCATGTTCTCACTCAAAAATCCTTCCCCATCTCACTTTTTATTTTTGTTCTCATTCTTGTTCTTCTTCCTCTTTTTCTTCTTATTCTTCTTCTCAGCCAAACACACTACACTGTGCCAAGCTGGAGTGTAAATGCACATACATATTCTTTCTTCTGTATGATTGTAGATGTTATATATTTGTAAAGACAAAAATGTTAGGAAGCATAATATTAATGTCACTAAGATATTTTTAATGTGGATGTCTAACAATGTGATATGCTACAACAAAGCTTTCATAGTTGGGTGGTGATGTTTTATATTAGTCTCACTCTGTTCACTTTCATTAAATCAAAAAGAACAATTAACATTTTCCTAGTAGACTTTTCTCACTGTTTTGTGTCTCTATAAGAATGAGCCAACATACACAATACCAGCCATCATTCATTTTATTTTACACCCATGCTTCCTATATGGGAAAATGCCTTAATTGTTCCTTTTATGTTATTATTATAAAACTACTATATCATAGTATTTGAAGTAAGTAGGGCTCACAGGTTATTTGACCTCCCAGTCAAATCAAGATCAAGTCTCCATAAACAAATTTCAACTCAAAAAATACTGAATGATATGACTGATGACTGATTTGATTGTTTTATTGTCCTAATACTGTTGCATTGTATTGACCCATTATGTAAATGGGGGCCCATCTGACTCGTCTTATTTACAAGGTCATAACTTGGATTTTGGAAGCTTTTGCATTCAGGTCTTGAGTCAAATCAAGTCTTTTATACAGCGATTTCTCAACTGAGTCTGAGTCTGACTGCTGAGCAGGTAGGTAGTAACAGGGTGAGTTATAGCCACACTGGGGCTGTATATTGTACTTTTGCTTCAGGTTTCTAACTTACTGACAAATGAGCCATGGCTGATAATTGGATCATGGCTCCTTGTCACCAAATTTCAGCACTTTCTTTTAATATCATGCGATAACTGCTACTGTACTCAAATCTACTATGAGTTAAAACCACCTCAGAGTCACTTTAAACTTGTCAGCTCTTATCTTTCTGACTGTGACTACACTATCAGTCCAGAGACCAGCTGATATGCTTCACACACACACACACACACACACACACACACACACACACACACACACACACACACACACACACACACACACACACAGATATTTGTGTGAACTCCAGCCAGCAGTTAAAATCCTGTTAGTAGCCATAGTTGACTTGTTCCCATGCGCTGGGAAACTGATGTCGCCCTAATGCTGTGGTGCTTGTGGTTTTTCCAAGGTATAGTGAAGCATTCCTCGACTGTGCGCTCATCTAAACAGTGCTAGTTAAAAAGGACGCACAGCGGCTCGGGCTACACAGTTGTGGCGGGGCTCCTCTGGGTGGCTCCTATCTGACAGAGGGCTCAGAGAGTTTTGGGTTTCCTACGCATGTCAAGGTAGGTTAGCTATTCCCAGTGTTGGGCCGCTCTGAGGCCCTGGTGGGCTATCACTCACAGCGGGCCCTCCCGTCTCTCTCTCTGGAAGCCTCTCCCCCCCCTCCCTGCCCTCCTCCCACCCACCACCTCGCCTACACTGACGCACAGGCTGTCTTCTGGCTGTCGACCCTGGTTTACATGTCAGCTTTTGCCCTTTTTTCCTCATCTGTGTCTCTTAGACCTAACATCCTCTGTCTTGCTCTGTGTTTTCCACTCAGATCACGGTGTGTCAGAATACGGTTCTCACTTGTCTATTTTAATTTGTCTCCAAACCTATCCTGCATTATAGTAAACTGCTGTTGCTCTCTAACTGTCTGCAGTCCACAATGAGCCATAGGGAGAGCTGAATTTCATTCCTGTAGGTGTTGAGGCCATACTGAGTCATGTTTTGTTTTTTCCTGGGAACATCATGCTCACTGCAGCCCAACCATATGTTATCAGAAACAATCACAATGTATTTTGAGTTCATTTTCGTCAGGTTAGTTAGATTTCAAGTTAGACCGAGAAATGCAGCGGAAATAAAGGAAACTTTTCTCAGTCCTCATTGCAGTGTCACTGTGAGGTAGCAAGAAAGAGATAGTCCAGTCCTTCCACCTCACTCGTCCGTGCCTCAACACATAAATAATCACACCACTTCCAGGTTTACCTTGCCCGTTAGCGTCCTGCATTACACAAGCCGAGCTACAACACTGTTGCTTAATTGTGAATGCAGGCAGTTTGTGAGTCAAAACTAAAATAACTTTTTGCAAAAGAAAAATAAACTGACAGGGATTTTTCCTGAGAGGAAACCTTTAGTTTACTATATGACATGTTTCTTAATAGTGCTAAAGTGTTCAGTGTTCTTTAAATAAACAATGTGGAGTTTTGCATAGTGGGGCATGAAAGAATGCAGGAGTCTTGCTGCCCCTCTCACATATGTCAGCAATTTGGCTGCCTTGTGTATTTTGGATGTTGAAAAAAAAAAGGAACATTTCAAAGTAAACGAAAGAAGGAAAGTCTTATCCGCCTGGCAGCTGCGCTCCGGACCAAATTGCTTTCAGCTGATGCGCTGCAGCTCAAACTTGCTTGGGTAATGTCAAGTGATGCATTGCAATACTGAGAAAACAACACAGACAAAAAATAAATAAGAGGGAAAAGAAATGCTGGAAAGTTCCAGTGCTTATTCAAGCAAAGCCCACAAACCCCCCAACAAGTAGACATGCTCATGAGCATTTTTCTCTGAATTTGCACTTTTATCTTTTTCAATATAATCTTCATTCAGTCATCTTGAGAATCAAACATTGCTGATGTTGCATCCATGTAAAATGGCTTTTTTTTTTACATTTGATAAAATGATTTAATTCACCTGCAGTTGACATGTTATGTCAAGGATAAACAGGATATTGAATTATTAAAATAATTGATAATCTAATAAATGAATTACTAAAATAAGTCTGTATATCAGGAGTACATTCAATTAATAAATTAACAGATAACAAAACACTATTGTGTGGCTGGTCAAAACATGTTGCTTGGGCAAAGCTGTGAAAATTCCTCATCTACCTCACACACACACACACACACACACACACACACACACACACACACACACACAAACACACACACACACACACACAAACACACACACACCGTTGTCCACAACATAATGATGATGATGATATAATTTATTTCATATAATACATTGTGTAACTACATGTTGGCATCTGGAGCTACCTGACAAATATGCCCTGAATGCCAGTGCAAACAAACATGCAGGCAAACAGATGAAGGCGCAAATCAAGCATTACACAAGATTTGTTTTTCTTTCAGCATGCAGGCGTGCTCGCACAAATACACAGAAATATTAAATCTTCCAGTACATCAACAAAACCTATAAATCACAGATGCACTGGAAATATACAGTGCATAGATATATTTTCCACACACACACGGAATAAGTAAAATTATGTTTCATGGCTTTTTCAGCAAACCAGTAAATAGAATAACTGAATTTTCCATGTTCTGGGGAGTTTTTAGTGTGTGTGACACTTAGAGTTTATATTTACACCTTAAGGTCACGACATTTCCTCCTGTGCATGACTGTCATCAAACCCATTTGTAAATTTCATTTTAATTTTTCACACACACACATTTTTCATATTTCATAAAATGTCAAGAACATTTCCATAATGGTTTCTCTGTTTCACCCAACCATGATGTTTCCCTAGTCAAGAGGTCCAGAAAGCTGTTATGTAATTTGTTGAGTGCACCATTTAAGAACTGCTGGGATGTGTGGATTTTAGAGGAAATCTGTGGATACCAGAAATCAGTATGTATGATATTACATTCAAATAGAAAATAAAGAAAAATGGAAACAGTTGATATTATTGGAAAGTTACATAAACAGATTTTTTGAAAGCTTGATCATCCAACCAAGTCACGTTTAGCCCTTTAACATGGCACACAGACAACTTTAATGCACTGAGTTCTTCAGTTACAAGTATATGCAGAGCTGCTCCTCACACTTTTATTGCCTCACTATTGTATCTATAATCACAATAAACTACACATTCCTGGTTATTATTTTATTACAATTTCAAGTAACACTCTAAATCTCTATACCTAGAATTCATAAGCAGTATTTAAACATTTAGTGAATGATTTATAACTATAATTATAGTTGCTAAAGTTGCTTTAACTCCTCATGTGGGGACCAATAAGTGGAGACTGTTTATCAACAAATAATACATAACAATACAGACAAACACAATTGTCATACTATGAATATCTGACCACACATCATTTTATTTTTGAGAAATACTGCACATAAATAACTGCTTTAAATGTCCTTATAGCTGCGTACAGCCATATTATTGTGTGTTGTGAACCATTTATTAAATATTAAACAGTAAACAGCTCATAAATGCTAAAAGGTTTGACTTAAAGTGTCATACAGCAACACAGCAACTATTGGCTCATTAAAATCAAAGATTATGATCTTTTTAAATGTATATGGATCATTTTAGAAACAAATCCCTAAGCATAGATATCGCACACAAATCATCTTAACCGCTCTGTTTGTTAAAATAAAGTGTAACCACTTTATAGGTATTTTTTTTAAAGTAACTCATATAAAGAAACTTTTGATTTTATTTAATTATTTTTCATTTAATTCCATTTAAATTTTATTTAAATGATTTTTAGATAGATAGTAGATTGTCAGGTAGAGAGTAGAAAGGGGAGAGAGTCTTGGTCTGGGAACATGGTCAGTGTCTTGTACCCATAGACTACCAAACACCCTGACCTAAGCAATTCTTTATGTTATCATGACTTTAAAAGGAAAATGCATCTTTTTCTTACTGTTGTTAATTTTAGACATGAAGAAATAACTCAAACTCTACTTGAGCCCGGTTCATCTCAGTATTCTAGCACTGACAAAATATTTCCCCATCAAGAGTCACCACCTGCACACCCTTGACTTTTTGAGCAAAAACAACATACTACTCTAAACTTGGCAAAAAAAAAAAAGTTTAGGAAACCTTGGTCCTGGCCAAGTAATCCAACCAGGCTGGTCCGAGCTCTGTTGTGTGACAAGAACACAACAGGTTCACTTGCTCTCTCAGCCCCAGCTCTGTTTACATTTTGCTGGCAGGGGGATCTGGAAGTGTTTGGCTCAGCTCTGCACTCACTGGGAACTATCAGACAATTCACATTTTAAACTATTTTGATATCAGCTCTGTGGAGAGTTGCCGTTTCCCTGAGAACATGACTTGCCTCTGGGCTCATGGGCCTGCTGCACCGCCAGAAGAATAAACAGAGGGAGAAGGAAGAGAGAGGCGGGGAAAGACAGAGAGGGTGATGGAAAGAGAGAGAGAGAGATAGAGAGCGAGAGAGCACAGTCAGTGTGTTCCTAAATTTTTACAGTAAAAACAAATAAGTAAAAAAAAAAAAAAGTATAATCAAGTTCTCTGCTGCAGCCGCTGCTCAAAATCTCCTCATTCTGAGGAGTCCAGTGTAAACAGACCATGTTTCAGGGTTAAAGATCACAGACTGATTTCCTCATGTTGGTCAATGGATATACTATAAATAGAAAAGTACAGAGACAAGTTGAGAATTGTTGTAATGTATTTAGTGCAGTGTGCTCTGGGGTCGAGGTTTCTGAGGTGAGTAGCCAGATCTCTTGTGTTGAGGTTAAAGGTGTAGGAGTTAGAGGGGGAACCTTCAGCCTGTGTTAATTAGGAGAGTAGTTAAGTTTCACCCTAACCATGGAGCGCCTGGAGCTGTGTGTGTGTCTGTGTGTGTGTGTGTGTGTGTGTGTGTGTGTGTGTGTGTGTGTGTGTGTGTGTGTGTGTCTGTGTGAGAGAGAGAGACAAAAATAATAATAGAAAGACTTAGTAATAAAATCAGTTTCACCTCATAATGTTGAGTCTTGAGAGGAGTCAGGGGTGTTGCTCCAACTCAGTGATGAATAAGTGTCTTTCTGTATATTCTGACATTCACATGTTTAAACTTGTGGTGATATGTGGATATTTGGTGACTCTGGTATTTCACTGGTATATATTTCACTGATGATACTTATACTTAGATTTATTTATCTTACTACTATAATAATAATAATAATAATAATAATAATAATAATAATAATAATAATAATGGACTTTTGAGTTCAGGAATTCACTTTTACCTCTAACTGAGTTATTGCTATTTTTATATCAAAGTAAAGGATTCCCAAATAAACATATAATATCATCAATAACTCTAACAGCAGGCATTCTTCATAATGTATAGTGTTATTTTTTATAGCACATTATTCTCAGAATATTAGTTTTACTAATAACAATATCAAATGCAGGACTTGTATTGTGCATTGCTACTGGGTCTTAAATAATGAATGTTAATACTTCAGCCATTTGTATGTGTGTGTGCATGTTTTTGAGGTGCTGTACATGTTATGCATGTATGTAATTTTAATGTTTGAAAATTTGGCATTTAAGTTAACTGACATATCAATTAATTGACACACTCCTAATATATTACTGAGTTTTGAGACTTCCCCATCTTTTTAAGAATTTGACTAACAAACCAGAAATGATGGCTCTCTTAAATTGCCTTGTGTTGTCTTGAAAGCTCTATTAAAGCTGACACACACACACACACACACATTGCTAATTGCAAGTCAGCTGAACTGATTTGTGTTGCTTGTTTCCCTTTAAATGGTGTTATACAGTAGTCACTATAATCACCTGTGACAGTGTAAAAAAAACAAACATTATGAGCTGTTGTGCTGTAAAAAGTTGCTGTTCTTTTGTCTGATCTTATGGATGTATTTGTACATTTCTGTGTCCTGTAATGTTGTTGTATGTTCCTGTAACAACCTTCTGACAAATCAACCAGTCCACCTTCCCCCGCTTCAGGTTCGAATGACCTATTAGCCAAATGTGTTTATTCAGTGTTTAGTCACTATTACCCTCAGTATGATCCCTGCACTAAAGGGCTAATGGCTGAAAATTTCCCTCCAGCCTGACTTCACCGTAAAATAATTGATCACATGTGAGAGCAACTGGCACGCGTTTCCTCTTGTTTTCCTAAAGAGGTGATATCATGTGGTCAGGCTGCCTGTTCACTTCAATTCAGTTCAATTTTATTTATATAGCATCAAATCATAAGTTAGACCATCTTATGGGACTTTATAGAATAGGGTCAGGACCTCAAAATGTTATAGAGAGAAAACCAACCCAACCAAACACCATGAACAGCACTTGGCGACAGTGGAGAGGAAAAACTTGCTTTTAACAGGAAGAAACAGGACCAGACTCAGGGTGGGTGGCCATCTGCCTCGACCGGTTGGGTTTAGAGAAGAGAAATGGGGGCGAGAGACCAAGAACAGCTGTATATACTGTTGTATCGGGCTGGTTGTTGTAATGGTAATCATTGTTTGTTCGTCACAGAGATAGCGTGATTGCTTCCGGTGCTGAAGAAAGAAACAAGAGGAAGAAAAGGAGAGATGGGAGGGCAATGTGGTTCTCAGTGAGGCACTGTGGCATTAAATCACACATCGGATCATTTTGGCGTTATCGTTTAAAGGCCAGCTAGCGTAAAGAAAAACAAAAAAAACTGGCTCAAATTTTCCAAGCTGGGTTTAACAAGCTGGGTCATTACACTGGCAGGAAATAGTCCTTTATCAAAAACTTAACTAAGCAGTGCAAGTTTTACCTTCAAGACATGTCCCCATGAGGTAAAACTTCAGCCCCCTTTTTTTTTGTTATTTTTCCCGTCTGCAGTTTGAGATGTTTCTTCATTTGCCACTCATTCGACAAGACATGACAAGATAAGAAATTTTTCTTCACTAATTTCAGTTCGACCTTCAACGTTGGTGGTCAACACAGAAATTTAAAAGAGGCTGAAAAAAACAGCAGAAGTTATTTACATCTTCACACATTTTGCGTGGGAAAAAAAATCTGTTAGTCAATGTAAACACGTATCAGCTGCATCCTCACACAGAAGGTTGTGTGGTAATCATTTTCTCTGTTTGATGTTGTGTGTAAATTTGTGATTATTCATTGTGTCCATCCCATGTAACACTACCCTATGTTTGGTGTGTGTTTGTCCAATACGAGAGGGGGCATATGTATGAGTGTGTACGTCCCCATTGAAGTGTGTGGTTGTGTGTGTGTGTGTGTGTGTGTGTGTGTGTGTATCCTATATGTTACATTTACCTAAACTGCCGCTCTCTCTTCTTCCTGCTTCATTTTGACAAATTTGCCTTTCCAGGAAGCCTCTGAGGTCAGCACAGCATCTGTTGCTACTTAGGTCCATGATGCAGTCATGATCATTTGCACGCGTGCACGCACACATACACACATACATGCACATACACAAACACATGCATGGTGCAGGAGCTGTTTTGTATAAATTACTGAAGAACTGAGACCCAATCAGACATGAAGACGTGTTTAAAGTTCCCAAAGTGACTTTAAAGAGGAGTCCGGGTCTAGACCCTCTGATTTAATGGGTAGGTTAAGAAGGTGTACTTGAAGGAAATTAGTCATTTTTAAGTGGTTTAAATTAGAGTTATGAAATCATTTTAGCATTTCACCAGTTTTATGCAATAAAGCACAGCAATGTAAATGTTGATAAATGTTGAGCCTTTCAGAGGTTTTCTTTTTAAATGACCTCACTCAAACAAAAGTTCTATGACCTCATCTTATCTTCTTCGTAGCTTGCATGCATGTACAGGATGTGTGTTTCTTCTTTATGTATCAAATTACTGACATGCAGACAGTTGCTCACTTCTCAGAGCTCGGGCCAAACCGAACAGTACACCTGGATACTTATGTTGGCAGTGCTAGTCTGGCCAAAGCCGTCCAGTGCATCAGCCCTTCACCCTCAAGTATTTAACTCTGTCAGTTTTCATTCCCTTTCATTCACGTCTCTTCTCCCAAAACCGCATTCATGACCAAACATGGCCTGATCCCATCAAAGTGATGGTTCAGAATACCTCAGTGAAAGCCTCAGATACTTCTAATGATACAGCAATGGGAGCAGAGAAGAAGAAGCTCCCATGGTCTCTGGAACAGGATCGAGGAGAAACTGAGCAATGAGATGAGAGAAGCCAGACGAGGTCTGTAAAGGAAAGGGGTTTCTGGTCCTGGTATGGTCTGAAGCCACAGGAACTGGGCTTCACAGCCAAATCCCCGAGCAGAACCGACGTAACCTCAGCGGGTTAAACAGAACCCAGATCTCAGGCCTCTGTCTTGGTATGCAGAGGGGTCTGGATTCCAGTTTAAACCTCATGTTTGTTTTTTCACATTCATGCCATGAAGAGAAGCATTTATTAAAATGTACATAATGCAATTGATTGATTTTACTTGATAATTCAAACAGAGTGAAAATGCTGAAGTTGTCGAGCTGATGGTGAAATATAATAACTGTGTGGATAAAGGACGTTAAAGCAATGTTCACCTGTGTTCACATCACTTTAGATTGGACAAGTAGATTATTTTGTGCAGATTGTTGCTATTTCCCTTAATCTTTTGCACGAATAAAATCAATGAGTGAGCTTTAGAGGAGTTGGTAGGTACAGAGCCAGGCCCACAGCTTCCCCCATTTCCACTCCTTATTCCAAGCTAAGCTGTCTTTATCTTTTTATCTCACTTCTGGTAAAAAAAAAAAAAAAAAAGCCTTTTTACTCTTGCAAAGTAAAGAAGCTGTGGCTGCTGCTGCACTAAGAAGAGATGTTGAGATGTTAAGATGGGGGTGACGGACTCGCCGTGGCCTGCTGTGTTAACAGGACAGAAGTGTTAGAGGAGCGTGGACCACCCCATCGCAGCTTCCTTCAACAAAACTCAAACAGATGTGTAATGAAGGCCAGTGTATGCATGGGGATGGTGTGTGTGCATGCGTATGTGTGTAATCATTCTCACCTGTGTTACAATAGGTGCTAATACAGCCCCCTGTGTAGAGGCAAATGTATGCAACCCAGCGATACCCTGCAAGGTTTGACCAAGCAGTTTCTTTCCCTCTCTTTGACTATGGCCCTCACTGTCACATTTCAGCAGATCTTACATCACCTCACCCTCCACTTTCCTTTTTGTGGTGTCCAACATTTTCGTTTTCTATTTGTGGTGTTTTAGGTTGTGTTCCCCCTCAGGCCTTACATGAGGAATTAATTTTCATATTCCCTTTCCATGATTTCCTCTCTCCCAAAATCCTCCACAACTGACAGCCCTCCTTCCAGCCCCCACCTCTTTCCCTCCTGTACCTCCTCTCCACCTCCGCCTCCCCTTCATCCCCTCCTCATCCCTACCTTACAGCTGTTGTTTTGGATTAGTCGAATAGCTCCTGTCAGATCCAGTGATCCCTCTCCTTTGCCACCCACAGAGTTGTGCTGCACACTCCACTCACTCCTTGTCTGTCTCTCCCACTCTCGCTCTCACTCTCTCTCTCTCTCTCTGTCTCCCTTCCACTCGTGCATGTGCACTCAAACTATATAGACGTTTCTGACAGGTGCGTGTCAAGGTGCGTCTGTGGGCAGGGCCGTGAGGTTGCTGTGGTTTCAGAGGGCTCCCCAGGCCTCTCCTTCTTTTCATGTCCAGGAAGGCGCGACGGTGCTGGTGTACAACTCATACCAAAACAAAAAAAAAGGTTTGTTGTTCTAAACCGGACAAGGAGCGCCATAAATTCCCAGCATTTTACTTCCCTGGAATTCCTTTTCAACTGCTCCCCTCTTTTCATTGTGTCTCGAGGAGTCTTTTTACAGACAACTTTATTATTTTTCTTTTTTTGGGAGGGTCGGGATTTTGACAGCTGCAGGACTGGTCATCCATGCTGGTTGAGACAGACTGACACTGAATAGGGTTTTGACATGATGATGGCAAGAGTAATAGTGTTATTTCAGTCATTTGGAGAGAGAGTGTGTGTGTGTGTGTGTGTGTGTGTGTGTGTGTGTGTGTGTGTGTGTGTGTGTGTGTGTGTGTGTCTGACAAAAAAAGAGAGACCAGTTTCAATAGCACAGTGAAGATATGCAGAACGGGGAGAGGTGCTGTAATTTGACAGAAACATGTCAAATCTACGGTGTTGTTTCAGTGATTACAGATTACAGTTGCTTTTAGTCTTGAGTTACACTGATACAGTATAGGGGTGTGGTGCAAAGATAACAAAGGAGTAGCTGTTACTGTTGTGAATGAGTGACAAAACTAAGTCTTTTTATCTTATAATATCTCATAGAACAAATAAATTATGCAGATTCATTCATTTCTGTTTTTTATTCATGTGTTGCACTTACAGGTTGCTTTGTTTTTTCATTTACTTCCATGGTGTTTAAGTCTGGAAACTGCACTGGTCGTACATCATGTGACACCAAATGTGGCAAAAAGTAGAAAACATTTTTTAATTAATATAGCATTAAAAAAAATAAAAAAATTTTAATAAAATTCTGTAGCATCAACCTGCTTGTTTGCCTGCTCATCAAAAATTTTTTAGATCCAGACAAGATACTGGTTAAATTTTAAGGACAAAGAAACTGGAGAACAGTAAGGAAAACTCAGTTATTGCGATCCAATCCAATCCAATAGTCATCCGCCTCAAAGTGGTACAAGAAGAAAAGTGGAGGAATACTTCTGTCTGGACTAAGACATCTGACTGAACAATAGGCCTTCATTCCAAGAGCCAAGCTGTTAATGTCACCAACAAGTACAACAACAACTAGAGACATATTCAATGTAGAAATGCCCTTAGTATTAGTGGATTTGAACAGAGGCCACGAGGTCGACAGAGATTATAGGAAATAACACACAACATCATCCACTATACTCACAATTCTGTTTCTTCTCTTTCTTCTTGGTCATAAACATGTTTATGTCCCCTCTGTACACGGGACAAAGGCTCTTTGCGCTTATATATTGTATTGTAATATATTGTGCTAATATTGCTAAATTAAAAGCTGAGCTTTTAGTGGTCAACTTTCTTGCCCTGTTTTCAGCTCATTTAGTGTATATTTCTTTTTCCCATTAAAACATTGAATAAAAACAAATATTTTAATTAGACTACTGTCTGCTTTGTTTCAGGCTGCACATATCAAGTATGGTTGCTGTCAGCTCTTTATGACCATATGCATCAATCATACACAGACGTGTACACACATAGATTTATGTGGTGGCTTTAATCAGCTTAATAGCTCCACACCAGTGGACAGTATTTCTTACCAGTAAGTAGATGCCATTATAAAGCCATCAGAGTCGTACACACTAGAAGTGTGTGTGATAGAGACTATAAATAAAGACTGACATTCAAGGTTTTAACATTTTTCTCTTTTTTGATGATCTTTGGATAAATGTGTATTACATCCATGTAAGAACAATGTTCAGATTTTGTTCTACAACTTCATTTTGTTTTCTGTTCAAACTAGCAGTGAAACATTTCTAGTCTGACAAGTCTGAGGACCCTGTCACTGTACACCAGTATCAGCAAAGATCTGAATTTATGGCAATAACATCTTGCCTCCTCCTCTTTTTCCTCTTCCTCTCTCACCTCCTCCTGGCCTCGTCTTTCCATCCTGGTGTTTTCTCTCTATCAGCCCCCACTGCCCTAGGTTCTCCTACAGCTGAGGACAAGATCCAACCTCCTCCTCCACTTGCAGGCTTCCTCTGTAAGACAATGGCAGGGCAAAGGATCTGTGTGTGCACAGTGTGTGAGTTTGTGTGTGTGTACGTGTATCGTAAGCTATTAGCAACATCTGTATATGTATTATTTCAATGTTTTTGTATCTGTGCACATTTGTGGGTTTTGCGTACAATTATGTGTGCTTTTGTTAATAAAATTCAAAGTTATTGTGTGTATGTGAAAATTTAGATTTATGATGTAGGAAACAGCGACTATGTCACTGCAAAACAATAGAAGATTCACTGCTGCAAATGCACATGCACACACCCATATACACACACAAGCACTCTTTTGGCACTCACTTCTCCTGAGACCTCTGCGTCGACCACAAGGAACTCCCTTCCTGCTGCAATGCTGGCAGACACACACACACACACACACACACACACACACTGATTGATGCATCCCCTTGGGTCCACAAGTTATCAGGATAAGGCTCCAACATTTGTGCATCCTCTTTTGAAAAGTGAGGGTAAAGAATGAAATGAAAAAATAAAGCACAAGGGAAACAGCAAAGTGAAGATACAGGAAATAAAAGTGAGAAGTTTGTGTGTCCACGTATGAGCTGTCACATTTATTTATGAGATTATGGCTGTGAGAGGAGAGAAAAGTGTCAGGTGTGTGCTGCCCTCCTATATCAGCTCACGGTCCTTTCCTGCTTTGATAAACTATGTCATATGTAGCCATTTTGGGAATCACTACATTATTGTTGCAAAGTAAATGATAGATTTCCAGTGTCTTGTGTTAGCCTATAGCCTGCCAACTGTGTGTAATCTTTATGAGACAATGGCCTTGAATACCAGCGATCTCTCCTAGAGGTATAATAATCTTTCTTTTCATGTAACCCTTCCCCCCTCTGTTTCGGTGAAAGCACTGAAGGCCCACTTCAGATGGACAAAGATGCTGTAGCCACCATCCTCTCCCCCCCCGTGAATGCAGAGAGTCACCCTGACATAAAGCTGTTATAAAAAAAAACACAAGACTAAGGTTGTTTCATTGAGCTTTTCCTCCAATTCTTTTTCACAATGCAGTAACAGTCAATCAGCTGCATAAAACAGCCTAAATATAGGGTTTAAGACTTGTTACACTACTACCCACAGCCACGGCTTGTAATTGAAACTTTTCCATTCTGTTTCTTTTTTCTTTTTTTTTTCAAATGCTTTGGCTGCCGAGGGGAGATTGGCAGCTCTGAGTGGCCAGCAGATGAAGCGGCTGGCACGCTAATGAATAGAACGCTGATTGCAGGATCCCCAAGATGCAAATTACTGTGCCTGCCACCCCTGACGACCGGCAATTACCGGGCCGCCATGGCGGACGCCTCGTGCATATTCATCTCACCCGCTGGGCATATTGATCAACAACTTACTTCAAGCAAGAAGCAGTGAAATGTATCATGTCGCTCAGTCAGTGCTTACAAAAAAAAAAAAACATTTTCTTTTCCTGTTGTCAAAATTGACAGTGTAATATCTAGTAAGACAGGCGCTTTAACTATGTAAGGAGTATTCATTGTAATCAGGCTCAGGTAATGAGCTAATTGCTAATATCACATTCAAGAAGTAATAAAACATGTCATTCATTAGAAAATAGTATTAAATCAAATATTGATTTCTGCTTGTACTTTACCTAATTAATTGCACTTAAAGTTCACTGCCCCCAGCAATGGCAGGTTTACGTTTTGTCTTCACAAATATTTCAGTTTCATTTTGCATATTGACTAATTCCAAATTTCCAAATTTATTTTACACCTCTTAAACTTTTTAAAGATTAATGAAGTTTTATTTGGTATTAACGTGCATTATTAGTCTTTGAAAGTCAAAATTATATCATTATGATAATAGCTGTTCATTAGTGTTAGTGTCAAAGTGACAAGCGTTGTTCCTGTTTTCAAGCTACTAACACCACCTTCACTGACTCTATGACTCTACTGACTTATTTCAGCTATGTATTTAACCCAGAATGTGACAGCTGAAGTTTTTTTGTTTTAGTTTGTATCTTGTGTACATAAATTACATTTTGGAGAGCATAGTTTTCATGGCGTCATTCCTGAGGGGACACACACACACACACACATACAGAGCGAGAGCAAGAGTGCAGACTTCAGAACATGGCAGGAATATGAATATGAAAGGGCTTCTTTCAACAACGGAAAAACAAGAGTGCTGCCAGCAGTTAATGGGACCAAATGAAGGAAAGCTGAGCAACATCGGATTTTGAGCTCTCTCCCTCAAAACAAACATCCAATGATCACATTAGCGATGGATCACAGAGCTGCATCATTATTGTCTTGGGTGTCTTGTCTGGTTTCGAGCCTCTGCCTCAGTTATTTTCACTTTTGAAAAAAAAAAATTAAACGACAATAACTTCCTCTCTGGAGATTTTTGTGCTCACTTGATTGTCTGTAGTGATTCTAGCTGTCACAATACTCACTGCAATACTCGAAGAACTTACAAACAAAGACATACCAACGTAGAAGAACTAAAACAATATTTTACACAAAACTATATCAAGTTGGATTGGATTTTTATTTCACTTGCCCAACAAACAGCAAACAGCTGCAATATAGTTAGAGTGAGTGACTTGCAGGTAAATGCCTGGATTATTCTGCTAGGAGGCAAAGTCCTGCTCCCTAACAGCTATCCTGCATTATGTATGTACCCTGTCAAGTACCCATAAACAGAGCAGACTGCACATGGCAGTTTTGTTATAACACCCAGAGATCAGCAGCAGTTTGAAAATGACCTAAAATGCTATTTTAATAATTTAAAATAAAACTTAATAACATTAATATTATTAAATACTAAACATTGTTTCAATGAAACATAAATTTTTTTGCCACATTAAAGTGTAATACTTCTTGTCCCTTTATGTGACATCCCATTGTCTGACTCTTGTCCTTCCAGTGTGAAGAGCAAAAGCAAAAACATAAGATGTGAAACAACAAAAACAGTCCCAGCTTTGGCAGAAAGTTTTAAGTTTATGGAGGATAAGCTGAACTGGGAAATTGGTTTTCGGGGCTTTTAAAGCTAGATTTTGAAACATGGCCCCTCTACAAGGCAGGGCCACACAACCAACTGACAATACAGAACCGTCTTAGTTGATATTTTACTTTGGTGCAAATTTCCAAACAAACAAATGAACAAAACCAAACAACAGTAAATAATCTTAAAACTGGATTCTCAGTCTGAATCACTGAATCATTGCAGAGGTACCAATGAGCAAGGCACTAAACTTGAAGAAGTGTTACAGTGGCTCAGCTGTCAACAGAACAGCAGTTGTTAAACTAAGCAGCTCCCAAAGGTGCCGCCCTCCCTCCTTCTGCTGCTACTTCCCCAGGCTGTGAACAGGATAAGAGTGTGTTCATAGCCAAGTTTCCCCTCACACACACTCTCTCTCTCTCTCTCTCACACACACACACACACACACACACACACACACACACACACACACACACACACAACTCTTTCAACTTTACATACACACACCAGCTATGCATATAGATCTATATCGTAAATATTACCAAGCCTTCTGATAGCAATCTCCACACACACACTGAGTGGTCTGACGTGTTTCTGTCACACAAAAACAACCTGCACTCAGGAGGGGAGGGGGGACCCAAATGGATGAGGAAAAAAAGAAACTGATATTTAAAGCAAGAGAAAGGAAAGAGCACATGCAGGTGCTGACCTCCAGAGTTGCTCACATATGTCGTTATCTGTGTAATTTTTCTGCTGCAGATTCTTATCTTCTTATCAGAGAATGGCTGGTGGACTGAAGTCCGCCCATCAAACACTGACTTGGGGCCCAAATTACATCAATCAGGGTCTGGAGTGGAGCAGCAGTTTGAGTTCCTTAAATTGGTGGAATAACGAATCTACTTCCCTTCATTACCTTAGATTTAAACTTTTGATGGGGAACTGTGAGAAAAGGAGCAGAGGCAATGAATACATTTCAGAAATATTGAGTTGAAAAACACAAAAACCACTGGGTGAGACTTTTCTCAATAATATACTTTGGAGTCGTTAAATTAGATGTGATCACATTGCTTATTAAAAAAGTAAGTGATTGTTAACAACACATTTCTTTTTGCATAATTTGATCTGTCTAGCAAGTCAAATGGATCTCCAGAGTTCACCACACTTCAGGAAATGCATGACTCCCTCTTTTCATCTTCCTTTGCCATCATTTACCACAAGATAATATCATACTAATATTCTTAGCTAAGTGCAGATAATTGCATGCAGCACATACAAGTGAAGTAGAATAAATCTTTAGTGTCCCTGAGGGGCAGTTTGGCATACAGACAGCCGCCAGTGATAGAGATAAGTGATGGATACATAGTGAGGGATATAAATAGCAAACAGTACACAGGTTATCACCATCACTTGGTCTTTCTGACAGCAGACATTTCGACTTGTGAACACAAAAAAAGCACAAAAGCAATAACAGTGGAGTCAACAGGAACAATACCAGGACCATGAAACTGAAGCAGCTAAATGAAATTCAACCATCATTCATTTTATTATTCACACCAGGGTTTTTTCCACCTGTCACCTGACATGTCAACGTATCTTATATGTCCTTATAGATGGCAGTGGTACTTTACATAACATTATTAAGACTAGTTTTTCAAATATGTGGATTTAATGTTTGATCCGGCTGAGAGCCAATGATACGTGTGTTCTAGCTCTGTACTGAAATATGAAAAAGATGAAGAAAAAGATAGAAATGTATTTATACAGGATACACATTGAACATTCTGCTGTCTATAGATAATGATTTATTTATATAGATTTTTCAATACTGCAATAATATGTGCTTTATCAGTACA
This sequence comes from Rachycentron canadum, assembly GCA_038496675.1. Classification (NCBI taxonomy): domain Eukaryota; kingdom Metazoa; phylum Chordata; class Actinopteri; order Carangiformes; family Rachycentridae; genus Rachycentron; species Rachycentron canadum. Next base: position 10,493,483 of record CM076666.1, read on the forward strand.
TCCAATGATGCCAAACTATCCAGTGAAAACCAAGTATCTCCAAATTTGACAATTTAAATGTTTTGCGGAGGGAATAAATGTTGGTTGAGAAAATCCTTGCTTTCAAAAACTAAACAAAACATTTGAGACCCCATCTGATCACCTGAATATAGACCATGAGAAGTCAACATTTTGCAGAACAGCAGCTCATATATGTTTCTGGCATCACCTTGATCACCCATCAAAATCAGCAATTGAACTTTGTGCTAGAATTAATGTTACCTCTCTATCAGAGAAGGAGGCCTTTTCATTTTTATCTTTTTGATAAACTTGAGAAACACAAGTCCGATTATTGTGGGTGGGGCTCTGAAGACTCAGAGAAACTCAGACCTCTCTTGGAGCCCCAGTTTCCTGATCAGGGCAGAAATGCATCACGACAATTGTGACTGTCTATCTGTCTGCCTGTCTGTCCATCCATCCATCCATCTGCCTGTCCGTCTGTTTGCCGGCCAAAGTGAACACTAGTGAGTCCCGCCAGCAGCAGAATTATAACAGGGAGCAACCACCTCAGGAGGAAAATTACTATTGATGCTGCCTCCCTTTTTACAGGACTTCATTTGATACAGACACAGCAGTTTAAAAAGTAACACAGTAAAGATTTGGTGTTTTACATCCTATCACATTAGCTATGGCTGTCAAAATTATGTATTCGAGCTTTGTTATGACTTTGTTGCTGCTTCCCTCTACATCATGTTGTATCAGTAACTTGTAGTGCAGCACAGTTTATCCCTGCAAACCAATAAAACAATTTTGTGTCAATGTCCTGATCTGCCAAGCTGATTTAAGTGTGAATGTCATGTTCACACTAATTTTTCAGCACCCAGGAAAACCAGAGTTTTCTGCCTGTGTGGTTTATTATCTTTCCAGGCTGTAAAAGTGATGAGGTCAACGTAGTTCTTCTCTGTGTCAGTGTGTGCTTTTTGCTCCAGTGGTCACATGATCACTTGTGACAGAGGTCATTTGGGGTCAAGTGGGGTCATGAGTAGTATCCTGACATCCTGCCAGTCTAATCACCTGTTTATTTATTTAACAACCAAACTCTGATCCAAACTGACCACGGGACTGAAAGTGAGGAGAAAGTGAAAGTAAGAGAAAAGGTTGATGAAGGTTCAACACGAGCCAGTTCAAACTCCTATAGGGGTGCATATCCCATATTTAGCAGTATTTTTGGTACAATGTGCAGAGTGGGCCATTTTTACTGTTAAGGTCTCATGTATCCTTTTTGTTGAGTGATTACAAACTCCTCATGCTGCAAATACCATGAACTGGATGTGGATTTGAAATATGTACAAACTTCTGTACAAACATTTTTATCTGATTTAATGGTGCATAAATAAAAGGATTTATTTTCATTTAGTATTTCAGTGGAAACAGGACTTATGGAAAAGGCTTACAGATATGAAATAATACCATAAGAAAAAGTTAATTTAGACATTCAGGTAGGATAACAAGGAAAGTGTAGTGCAAGCATTACAGTAGCTTAGCTTGTTGCTGCCCTCTTTTGGAAAGTACAGGTGCCACTTAACTGTTCACTTGGCTTGTGTTTACCAGCCTTCACCACATAGTGGAGACAGACTGTAACAATAGAGATCTCTGACTAGCGAAGGATGTGGTCTGATTGGAATATGCACCGAAATTTTACATACATACTTTATATGATATATATAAAATTCTTTTAATAAAAACAAATAAAATATTTTTAAATTTTTTTTTAAAATATCATCATCCCTTGAATTATTTATACAACATAAATCATCACTTCTTAAAAGTAATTTTTACAGGTTTCTGTAATTTTTTTACTTGTTGATTTAATACCTGCATCTTGGTTTTTTACTGTTTGTGTGACGTACATTGTTACATTGTTTTTGAGATGCGCAGTATTTCTAAATGACATGGCTGTAGTTTTTTTTAGTGTGATGCATTTAAACAAACAAGCTTTCATCAGAGCAACACAGGAATGATGCCATTATTTTGATGTCATTGCATGTAGCTGTTCATTTGAGGTCATGTGCCTTTGAGGATGGATGGCATTATCCACTAAGACATAAAAACAGAAACATTGCAAAGAACAGCAATGTTCAGTTTATCAGAGAGCCTGGAGTAAACATAAAATAAATAAATAAAAGAAATGAACCAATATAATAATAATGTACCCATTCACAAATTTCTCAAATGAAATTCAAAGGAACAAAACAGAATGTTTGTGGGTGCAATGCAAATAATAACATTTGCAATGCTGAGAGACACAAGGAATATTTTCATTTTACTTGAATTTGAATATGTTAATGCATGGGAAACTGATGCTCACCCACTCATTTTTAATATATCACATACTTTTATGTTATGTGTGACAAAGTTGTCATGAGGTCTGATGGGATAAAGGTAGTGCAAATGAGAAGAGCTGCATCATCAACCCTGTCTGTTCCTCTATCTTCCTGTAGGAACATGACTGGGTGAGCAGGACGCTGTGGGGCTGTGGTCAATAAACGGAAGTAAATATTGACCACAGCAACATTTTACTCCATTTATATTCGACAAAGGTGACCAGCTTATATACAAACACACACACACACACACACACACACACACACACACAACAAATACACAATTTGTAACTACGTACAGAGTAAATAATCAATAGCAAACATTCAGCGAGCATTCAACTGTAGCTTAAATACAACAACCTAATCCTTTAAAGTCACAACACTGACACACTTGTTTGCAGTGTACATTTTAAACTTTAACCTGATTTGTGTCTGCAGGTAAACTGAGTATAACTGAGCAGCTGGTGATATCCACCTGTTTGAATTGAGGCTCTACACCCCACATCATGTTTGTTTCAAAGTGCTTTGACCAGCAGCTTTTCTGTGTCCAAGTGACTTGTTGAATATTTTATCTCCAACAGGTAGGGGGAGAGTCAGGTTACAAGATAACTAGATAACAAGAGGGCTCCAGAGCACTGAAGGAAGGGCTCTGCCCACCCAGCTGTGAAGGGATGCGGATGAAAATGAGCTGTGTGTTTGTACAGATATGTGAGAGGACACACTTCACTGTGATCAGAGACACTGAAACACTATGTGATAAATGCTCACTTCCCTCACTCACTGTCCGTGAAGAGCATCTTTTGGTAGCTTGTCCACAATTGTCTCCTTTTGTAAGAATCGTAATTCTTTGTGTTTGACGCTGTACTTGGAAAAATTGTCGCTCACAATGATAAACCTACAGAGAATTATCAACAGATTCTATACCGTTTCCCTCAGAGCTACAAAAAGTGTCTTCCAGCTCATTGTCTTTCACAACGTTACTATTCAGGTTCAGCCACACCTTTTACCAGCAGGCAGCTGTTTTCAGTGAAATTTTCCAGAAAAACCAACTAGTTGCGACCTGACATACAGGCAGCAGCCAGACATAGTTAGCAGCTAGCTAGTGAACATGATTAACATTTTGATATCTGTGGTTTTTGTGACCAGTTGCCATTTCTGGTAAAGTCTGTCAATCACACGTAGCCACACCCAGGGCAGACACACCCTAATGCATACCCTGCTCTATGGTCTTTTTTCCGCCAAATGGGAACCATAATTTTAAAAAAATCAAGTTGCATTGAAGAAGACTTGAAACTAGCAATTGAGACCATGAACTCATTAGAAAGATGTGAGTAGTAGGGCTATTTTCCCATAGACTTCAATACAATCTGTTTACTTTTTGCAACCAGTGGAGTTGCTCCCTGATGGTGATTATTCATAATGCTGATTTAAGGCACATCTGCATTTGGTTCACTTTTCAGCCATCTCGTCAATGTCCAATTTTATAAACAGTGTCTAGGTTCTGTTTACAGCAGTTGAAAGTTTGACTTTAACTGCACAGAGCTTGATGCTGTTTTCACATTTGCCTGCTGAAGGGGAAGTTTTTTAAAGCTCACTTTAAACCTGAGTTTAAATTGTTTACATTTGATTTTTTGACATTATGACCTGACCATTCATAGTTTATAATAAGGAGCATTTACACAGAGAATGGAGATTTTTTTTTCTTTTAGTTAATTTAAAATAAATAATGTGCATATTCATTGTAAGGATTTCAGTTGAAATAAATAATGTGCATATTCATTGTAAGGATTTCAGTTGAAATAAATAATGTGCATATTCATTGTAAGGATTTCAGTTGGAGAGTTCAAGTTGAAATAAGAAGGTCATTAACAACGCACATGCTACATTTTCATGACAATTCTCATCGACACATGCCTTTCTCAAGGCCCTAAGGTGAAATAAAGGCACCGCCTGACTAGAGTTAGCTCCTCCCACTTCTTGCACACCTGCATATAAACTCACCTGTAGCAGCAGCAGTTCAAAGCCTCCTGCATTCCTCTGGATCCAACCCTGACTTTATCTAAAGGAAATCCTGGTAAGTTATTTTTTTTATTTCATTTTTTTATAGTTAAAATTGATCATTTAATTATTTCCAATTAATTCTACTTTGTCCTTTAAGCAAATCAAAATAAATTGAGATTATGAAAAAATGAAGCACTGATCCTGATCACAATTAGAATAGGGTGAAAAAGTTGCTACCAGTGTACCATTGAATCTTATTATCTTGTTCTCTTTCATTCAGAGATGTCAGCACAACTACCATCACTGCCAATTATTGATGAAATTATTTCAGAAAATAAGACATTAAAGCCTATTTCACAATGAACAAAGTACCTCTTTGTGAAGCTGGAATTCGCTCTGAAAAATTTCCCAATCATTTCCCCAAGTTCTATCTTCAATATGAACAAGGAGCGTCTGTCTCCTGCTGGGTCTTTTGTAGTGTTGTGGGAACGATGTTGCAGGGATCAAGTGACAGAGAGACAGAGAGGTTCCCTTGACCACTAATCTGCCATTGAAAACCTGCTGAGAAACACACAAAAGCAAGCATGCGTGAAACCTCACACACGAACACAAACACACACTCACAGACAAAGATACCCTGTCTTGCATTATGCTGCCATCCAGGCATCAACTAAGTCTTGCTTTAAGTACAGAAATTAATGTGAACATTGGTTAAACTTATTAACATTTATGTAAAGTAGAAAATTCATCTTGGCATATAAGAACAAATCCAGAAATATTTAACAGTCTAAACCTTTATGAAGGCTACGCAGCCAAGTTTCATCTTTTCTTTTTGTTTCTGTTTCATAACTTCTCCATTATTCCCCCCTTAAAGATAAAATGCATCTTATTATCATAGTAATAGCCTTCATGAGAGTGTCCTTGGTCATGGTGAGAGGCTCTTCTTTGACCCTGGGTTGAATTCTACTCATTTACATTTTGATTTTACACTGACTCGCATTGGAGCTGCATTTTGAACAGGGCTGAGACAGACTGAAGTGACTCTGACCATAAAGTCGGTCATCTCTTCCATGCAGATGGTTGGGTTGAATAACCACTAGCTATGACTGGACTCATTTCAGCATTTTCAGTGGGTGTTTAGCTGTAAGCTGTGAATATTAGCCCTTCTTGTATTTCCATTAAGGTCTGACCAAATACCAGAATAAAACACATTTGCTTGAGGACCACAAAAGAGCTTTTATTGCAGCCAGATCTCAAGTAACACTGGCTTTAAATGACTGCAATAGGTCAAACAGTCTGGGTTTTGGAGTTGTGTATTTTCCATGTGACATTTGCAATTTAAACATCCATTCAATCTCCTCAGAGAAATGGATCTGCAAGAGCTGATTGTGCTCTTGTTTTGTCTCTTACTTCATGTTTTACCTCCGTCTTGTCCTTCACCAGCATTGTGTTAATCCCAGTTTCTGTGCGTTGACTCTCTCCAGCTTTCACAAGCCACCCATCATGGCCAGCTTTTCGGTGAGGAGTTTCTCTATGAGCCGCCAGCCCTCGTTTTCCAGCCGTTCTCTGATGGACACCGGCCGCGCTCGCTCGCGTGCCTCAGTCTCTTTTGCAGCAGCCAGCCCACTGACCCGTTCAGCTTCTATCAGCCAGGACCTCAACGGGCCAATCAGCCTCCAGCTTAATGGTCTGCATGGCAACAGCACCAATGAGAAGGAAGCCATGCAGAGTCTCAACAACCGCCTGGCCAACTACCTGGACAAGGTTGGATACATTGGACAGTACTGTAGAGTTGGGCTGTGGGCCAGCAGCCAAATATGTGATGGGAGGATTTCAGTTTGGCAGCATGCAGACAAGGAAGTGATACTGTTAGCAGCAGACTAAAACACTTTCATCATGAAATTCTTTTTGTCTTTCTGCAGGTGCGGTCATTGGAGCGTTCCAACGCAGACCTGGAGATGAAGATCAAGCAGGTGATGCTGGACCGCATTCCCAAAGGTCATGACCTTGATTCTATGATGGCCCAAGCTCATGCTGTCGAGCAAGAGGTGGGAGATGAGGGAGCATACACAGGTCCATTTTTACAGTCAGAGTAGAAGTTGAGAGTTTTGTAAATGTCCATTAACAAAGCCCAAGGTTATATTTTACATAGACAAAACATTAATGCAAATGCACTACAGCCTCATTCCTCAAAGGCCGTATCTGACCTGTATTTTATCTTTAAGTTAATTCTACACCAAACAGGGTCAAGGCGAAGTTAATAATTGTTCTACCTATTTTGACTAAAGGGAAATGGTTACAGGTTAGATACAGGTAACAAACTTTCCACTATATAAATACTGTCAGCAGAGCAAATAGAGTAAAACATGTTGTATTATTGTAGATACTGGATCTGTATTATAACCCTGTTGCATATTAATATTTGTCAGGTGAGGAAGAAGACTTTGGAGAATGCCCGTCTGATGTTGGAAATTGATAATGCTAAACTGGCTGCTGATGACTTCAGAATCAAGTGAGTGATGATTGTCTATATTCTGGTGATGATAAACTCACACTCCTTTATCAAGACCTCTCAAGTTCAATCCACATCTTTGATGAAAGATTTAGTCCATCTACATCCTTCTATAGTTTTATATATATATTATAATTATTAGTTATTATTCTGGTTATTATTGGAAATGTTTGGTTACTGGGTTTGTAAAGTTGTAGACATCCATTTACAGATTTTCCCCAGGTCTTACCTCATGACAGGACTACATTAATACAAACTTTAATCTTATGTATGTGTTTACTCACGTACATCTGCATAAATATCTGAGCTTGAAATGCCTGTGTAACTTTATGAGGCACTTTCTATTGCAATAAAAGAGAAGGTGAGAAACAAAGTGAGTGTTCTGTCTGCAGAGGTTAGTGTAAACCTTGAGCTAACTGTAAGGCATTTTTGAAGCTTGTCTCTGCAATGCTTCCTTCACAAGGTGGGAGACTGAGCTGGTGATGTGTCAGTCTGTGGAGCGAGACTGTGTTGCTCTAAAAAAGGCCAAGACTGATCATGAGCAGATCATTTCCTCTCTGAGGGGAGATCTGGACAGCCTGAAGGAAGAACTGTACTTCCTCAAGAAAAACCACGAGGAGGTAAGTCTCTCTGCCACTCTTGACATTTTGTCTCATTTTCTTTTTGGCCCAGTCTCTTATTCTCCAACCCATCCTCAAACAAACAACAAGTTCAATATCTCAGTGACCCAATTTGATGTATTCACAAGGTCTTTTCAGCGAGGACAGAAAAGGACACGAAGGGAGGGAGGGAGAAGACAGGGGGAGAGAGGGTCGTCCTCTGGTTACTACACACAAAAGGAGCAGGTGGATCTGGTTTCCCAAACCTGTTCTTTCTGTCCAATCAGCTGATCCTAGGCGCCCAGACTACTGTCCTCTGGAGGGAAGAGAAACTAAGATAAACTTACTCCCTCTCACCACAGGAAGGATTGATCTGCCTCTCTAGTGAAACAAGACTATACAGATCCAATTCATTCACGATATTGGAGGCTACTTAGAGTGAGTGTTAGATAGTTTTTCAATTTTACATTCAGACTGTGTCAAACGCAGATATTGGGAACAAATGAGACTTCATTATTTTGTCACTGGTGAAACCAGTGCACATTAATCATGTATATTACTAATATATACTTACTATACTAACTTTAATTTTCTGGACGCTGTCTGTTGTGAGGAAAGTGTTGAGATGGTGGTTCAGTCTCTTAAACAGACTCCCTCTGGACTCTGGGTGCCTCCTCCTGTAGATGCTCTTTCCAATTAAATCCATGTCGCCTTTTGGTCCCATTGAAACAGAAAATCAGCACCTGTGGTTAACTGGGAAAACTAGAGCACACTAATAAAGAAAACAGTTGAACTTAATTGTCCAAAACAGTCTGGACAACTTTGTATGAGTAAAAGCTTTAAAAACAGACTACATCACATCAAACATGTGACAAAACACAATTTCAGAGTGAAACAGATCTACTGTGAGCAGGAGTTTACCGTGTGTGTGTGTGTCTGTGTGTGTGTGTGTGTCTGTGTGTGTGTGTGTGTGTGTCTGTGTGTGTGTATGGGTTGCAAGCCTGGGGTAAGGTGAGATCTGCCCCATCAACTATTGATGGAGAACATCTAAATAATGAAGATGCCCTCACATCCTCTCTGCCGTCCTGTGGTGTAGGATTCACAAAACTGTCCTTGGTTCCATATGTCGCCTGTTGCAACACAGACACATCCTTCACATACAATTATATACACACAAGTTCATTTAAAGATGACACAGTGCAACCATAATGTTCTTCTCATTCAAAAATAAACATGCACACACAAAGCAAAACATAGGACATGAACTACTTTTTCTCCTGCAGGAGCTTGAGCAGATGAAGTCTCGCATTGCCAGAGATGAGGTGAATGTGGAGGTGGACTCTGCCAGCGGGCCAGAGCTGGGCACTATCCTGTCTGACCTGCGTTCTCAGTATGAGGGGATTGTCAAGAAGAACAAGGAGCAGGCGGAGCAGTGGTACCGAAAGAAGGTGTGAAGTTCAAGTGATTCAATTAAGTACTTTAGTCAGTTTCTGACCGACCGTCTGCATCAGTTATACTTCAGTTTATGTTGAGTGGGTGGAACTAAGTTACCCAAAAATAAACCAAAATGTGTGTGTGCGCGCGCGCGCGTGCATGTGCGGTTGTGCGTGCGTGTGTGTGTACGTGCGTGTGTGTGTGTTTGTGTGTCTTCTCCAGCTGGAGACAGTGCAGAATGAGGTGAAGGAGAGCAACGAGGCTCTGAGAGGAGCCCAGAGTGAGCTGATCGAGAGGCAGCGCTTCCTGCAGACCCTGGAGGTGGAGCTGGAGAGTCTGCACAAGCAGGTGAGCTGCTACGCTTTAGGATGGTAACAAGTGGAGCAAAAAATCATAATGAATGCACAAGTTGCCCTGAATAAAATGTGTGGCTTTTCATACTTTTCTGCTTTGCTGTGAAAACAAAACTTATGCACATCAAGATGTGTAAATTCCATGTCCGTGATTAGAAAAACATGGTTACAAGTGTTGTCTTTTCATAAGGCCCTGATGGGTTTCAGTGTTGTGTTAAATAAAGGCAGGTTTACAGGGGATTTGTCAAACAACAACACAAAAAAATACTTTCAGACGCTCAGATTCAGTCTCACCTATTTCCTGATTTGCCAAGTTCCGGGCTACTGTAAGATATGAGCGTCTGGGAAAAATTGTTTTGTTTTTTTCTCTTCTGTAATCCTGTGTTCACAGTCAACACATTCTCCCACGTTGCTAAGTCATGCAGGACATCATGGATTTATTTGCCAAATTATATGGGAGTGAGTTTTTGTGGTAAGATGAGTAATTGTGATTTGCTGGTAATTTGCTGGCTGCTCAGCCAGGATGCCAAAGCCTTGTCAGTTCACAGGTATTTGTTGATAATGGTTTGGGAAGTAATTTCAGAATTAGGAGATCTACTTAAGGTTTGCTTTCCACTGGCCCAAAAACCTGTGGAAACATGAGGAGGGTGAAAAGCAAGGACTTTTTTTTTTAACCAGTCATTGGCACGTGTCTTAAAACTGACAATCACTTGCAACATTGAGCAACACACAATGGAAACATTACACCCAGGTATATGGATACGTTAGGACAGCTCTCTTATTATTTTCCCTTTCTCTCCTCAGATAGCAGCGCTGGAAGGTAACCTGGGTGAGACAGGTCAGAAATACTCTGGTGAGATGGAGCGGCTGCAGGCCACCCTGAGCCAGCTGGAGGATGACCTCTCCCAGCTCAGGCTTGACATGCAGCGCACCAAGACAGACTACGAGCAGCTCCTCCGCATCAAGCAGAACCTGGAAATGGAGATCGCCACCTACAGGCGCCTGCTGGAGGGAGAGGAAACGTGAGTTTTTGTCACAGCCATGAAAAAATGACTGAAATGAACCTGACATAGAACTAGCATCTCCTTGCTCCAGCCTTGTGTTTACCATATGCCATAAAAGTAATACTGCTCTTCTCATCTAACTCACTGCAAGGAAGTGAATAAACATGTTTCCCAAAATATTGAACTATTCCTTTTAATGCGTTGCTCTTGTGTTAATTATTATATATTTTCTGTTTTTCCCCTCAGAGTTCGCAAAGAGGTTCCTCCTCCACCGAAAAGTGAGTCTCTGATTTTTATCTGATAAAAGAACGTGAAGTTACTGTTTGTATGTCTGAGTCAATAGACTGACAACTGTATAATCTAATAGTACAACTACAAATACCACAGCAGTGGCCAGTTACTCATTGTGAGTGCATCTTATCAAAGCCTGAGGGAAACATCAGGGAAGTAAAGAAGATAAGTCAAGCAAATCCTTCAAAAATGTTTATTTAGCAGCTGTTACAGAATAACCAAACCTGGTTTCAGGTGTGACTTTGAGATAGTGTCATAATGAGATAGACAGACATATGTTCTTTCACAAGCACCTAAGACCAGAACTAATGTTCCAAACAATGCAAACAACCACTAAGAGTTGCAAGAAATGTGGGTGTGAAAATACTTATACCGATGTTGTAACAGTGTCTCAGTCCAACTGACTCATGCTGCAGAATCAACAAAGTGGTGGGTGCTTTGGAAATGTTCATTATTCATTAAAGGACCAAAAACAACACAGACATCAGAGACTATAATGTCCTCACAAGACACAACAGTTGAATAGCTCAAACTGAATTTGAATGAAAATGACTCAAATGATCTCATCTAATCTCTAATCTAATCTCTTTGTCTCACCTCTTCCATCTCATTATAGCTCATGTTTTTCTCTTACTGTATCATTTTGTTCTTATTAGAAATTATTTTTTCTTTGTCCTCTTTTTAATTTCATGTTATCACATATTGTATCATCTCTTCTTTCTATATCTCAGTTTGCATGTGCATCTGTGTATTTCATCTCATTTAAACCAGTCTCTTCTTTCTTTATATGTCTCATATAGATGCATGATGTATTGTTATATATGTAATTACAACTTAATTCATTCCAAATCATTTATTTGTCTTTTTCATTTCATCTCATCTCTTCTCTCTGTGCAGAGGAACCTGATGTTCGCACCAGGAAGATTGTGAAGGTGGTGACTCAGACAATGGTCAATGGCAAAGTGGTGGATGAGTCCAGTGAGGTGGAGCAGATCGAGGAGACCAAGAAATAGAAGAAGTGGATGAAAATGAAAAATTGTATCAGAAATTAGCAGGAAATGATCCAGCGAAGGAGCGATGAGAAGAAAGATCAAGGTCAGAATATTACATGAGTGCTTTGGAGATGAAGCATCAGCATCACTCAACAGAAAAATAATTTTGAAAATAAAAAATTTGGGATGCATTAGTCGGCTATGAATGCTTTATGTTTTCAGAGAAATGTTCTCCCAAGGCTGGTTTTTATTATGTTTTTTCTTCTGGAGAAAAATGGTACAAGCAAAGCAAATATGCCCTTTCTTTCTGTAACTGCTGTAGCTATGCATGATTATATCACTTTTAAATACAGACGTGTGTGAGAGGTGACTAACAAGTGCTATATCCTCATACTATTTACCAATAAAATGTTATGTACTTAACCAATATATTTATTTCTTAGCGTGGTGAAGTTTTCTGTAGTAACTGCAATACATGCCTTTGCTGTTTTTGTGTTTGTACTCTGAATAAAAACTTTCATTTATCCATTGCATGTTTATTTCTTTGTTCTTTTGTCAGAGTTTGCTGCATAAAACTTCTCTTTTTTTGGATCAAGCAAATGCTGTTTAACAAGTATTTCACATCAGCCTTTACTTTATTATAACTGTTAATGAAATACATTTTGAATTTTGCAATGCTGCTGTAAAAAAAAGTTGTTAATCGATGTGCAGTTTGTTAATTTTTTTTTCATATTTTAAGAAAGTTTGGGATGTACAACAGTATTCAGTTTACAAGAGGAGACTGAGTTTATTAAATCTTATCTACTCGTTTTCGCTTGGTCGTTCAAAGAAGTTCAAAGAATCTCCTGTAAGTCTCTCATCAAAAACACTTGACACAGACACAATGCCTCTAACACTGAGGTAAATAGGGGGAAATTACTATAAAGAGTTGTTAAATAAAATCATTCACTGAGAGGCAATGGATGATGTAACTGAGATTTGTGTGTCTGCTGAAATTGTAAGACAAATTATCAGAACTGGATGACACTGGTTTATCTGTCAGTTAACCAACTAACAGATAAACAGACAGTTGAGAGACAGATAAAGATGTGACTCCTCCTTAAGCAATTTGGGGATTTTCTTTTCTCTGCTTTGATAATCCCTTAATAAACACACCCTACCTGAGCACGAACTACCTTTGTCATGACACACAGTGCTGCTTGAAAGTATGTGAACTCCTTGAGCAGTTTAGATGTTCCTATTGTTTTACCATGATTTTTTTATTTTATCATCACCAGTTTTTATGTATGAAATGTCAGGTATATTGCATGTACTTGTTTGGTGGGACTTGTTTAAGTAGCCCAAAAACTACATGAAACACGGAATTAGTGTATGTGCAAAAGTAAGTGAACCCCCAGCTGCATTGGTGAAGTCAAGCAGGTAACAGACTCAGGTGAAAAACATTTGGGTGCTGAATTAATCATTTAAGCAGACCAATGAAATGAGACGTCCTTGGGAAAGGGTTTGGCCTGCACTAATTAAAAGAGAGAGGAAACCAACCAAACCACTGTGGTCCCATACAAATCAACAATGCCCAGAGCAAAGGAGATATCCGAGGACATGAAGGTAGTGACAGCCCATCAGTCTGGGGAGGGCTATAAGACCATTTCCAAAAGATTCCAGCTCCATCCATCCACTGTAAGACAAATCATTTACAAATGGAGGGCCTTCAACATGACAGCAACTCTGCCTAGAAGTGGACGCCCATCAAAACTATCACCCAGAAGCACCAGAAAAATAATAAAACAGGTAAAGGCCAACCCACACATCACCTCTAGAGAGTTGCAGACCTGTCTGGTAGCATCTGGGACAAATGTGCATGTCAGACAAAATCAGACAAAAACTGGGTGGGAGGGGAGGGTTGTTGGAAGGAAGCCTCTGCTCTCAAATAAGAACAAAGCTGCCCATTTCAACTTTGCCAGAGAGCACTTGGTCAACGCAAAGGGCTTCTGGAAGTCTATTCTCTGGACAGACGAGTCCAAAATTATTATTATTTTTATTATTATTTGGTCACAATCAAAACCAACGCGTTTGGAGAAAAGCCAACACTGCATATGAAGAAAAGAACCTCCTCCCAACAGTGAAGCATGGTGGTGGAAATGTGAAGGTCTGGGGCTGATTTTCTGCTTCTGGACATGGATGCCTCCATATTATCCAAGGAACTGTGAATTCTCTGGCATATCAACAAATTCTTGACCAGAATCTCCTGCCATCAGTCAGGGAGTTGAGGCTGGGATGAAAATGGATTATGCAACAAGACAATGACCCAAAGCATTCCAGCAAAACTACAAAGGAATGGCTTCAGAGAAAGAGGATTCATACTCTGGATTGGCCCAGTCAAAGTCCAGAGCTTAATCCAATTGAAATGTTGTGGCGAGACCTAAAGTAGTTGGTACATACCAGATGTCCCTCCAACCTCTCTCAACTGGCTGAGTTGCAACAAAAACAGTGAACATGTCCGGAGGGTTCACAAACTTTCAAGCAGCACTGCATAAGCTTCACTTGGACATCTGTATAATTGAAAGTCATGACCTTATTTTTCTGAACAATAAACAAAGTTTTAAACATTAGGAGGCAAACAAAAGGAATGGATAGAAAAAAAGGAATCTCTAAATTTTAAGTTGAAAATATAATAAAAATTTTACATGTAAAGATGAAAATCAATTAGATGGCTCAACTTAGGCTGTGATGTCGTCTGATATCTATAGGCAGCAGAATGAATTACATGGCTCTATACAACTCAGGGAGAGCTATGGCTTCAATTATCTGAACAAACAGACTCCTTCTCCAGAAAAAAATATGTTGAAGCAAGATTTAAATCAAACTCTAATACAGAGTCATATTTCCTGTGTCGTTCCTTCATTGGTTTCATGAACATGAACAGGGTGATGTCTCACTTTAGACTGTGATGTGAGAATTAATTAGGTTTTTGCAATTTTCTACCCTGATACCACAAACACAACAACAAATTGCACCAGTTATCTTTTACAGCAGATGCTCCACTGTCCCTTTACCTGTTTATTCTGCTGTTCACATGCTGAGGAATCCAACGTGAAGTAATTTTGTCACACATCAGAGGCAACTATCTACACGATACATATAAAAAACATCAAATAGAAACTTGAGGTAAATATTGAACCAATGGAAAAATATTTCATGACACCATCTAATTTTGTGTAGTCAATGGCACCTTAGTTTGGATGGAGGCACTAAATGTGAAACCTTGGACACCACTGACTCCATACCCTCAGGTTATCCTAATGATCTTGTTACCCCTCCTCAAGACTTTGATGAAGTCACAGACTGTCTGTCCTAAAAACAGAGACAGAAAGTCAGAGTCACAACACAGAGTGTTATTTGAATAATGAAATCCAACAACTGAGAGCAGACCTTGCTCATTGTGATTTTAGGATTACACAGTCTGCTGATCTAATACAAACAAGCACAAATCCAAATACTGCCCAAGTATAGAGGATGCTTTCAGGCACCTGTTAGAAGGCCTTAACATAAGACTCAAGTAATATTGATAAAGTAAAGCAGGGAAATTATCTTAATAACACCCCATCTTTAAAGAAAAATATGTTGAAGTAAGATTTAAATCAAATTGTAATAGGGAACTTTTTTTGATGTTGTTCATTGGTTTCATGAACATGAACAGGGTGACGTCTCACTTTAGACTGTAACGTTGTCTGATATCTATATGCAGAAGCGGCTCAGTCATTGCAGTACTGAGCCAATAAAAGGTGGTTTAATATTTACATTGGAGGGTGAAGTTGCTGTAATTTCAATAGTTTAGTGTTTAAATTTTGACTTGTTTTGCCTGGGCCCTAGTGGGCACTAATGACTCCTAATATAGCAATTAACTAGTAATTTATTCAATCAATCATATGGACACTGATAGTGAATATGACATGAGATGAGAGATTCAAAAATAACATCCATTCTTCAGAGCAGGTTATTTGTGGTTGAATGGGTTGAGACATAATAGTCTGCTTGGACAGAAAAGCCTCAGACTCAAAAATATGACAGTATTAGAAGAAAGGCACTGGTTACACACAGCAGGTTGAATTTAATTAATAACATTTTAGTGAAGGGTTTTGTTTGTCTGTTTAGTTTTCCCTAAGAGACAAACATACTCTGGCAGAGCCTCCAGACATGGGATTTTTGCATTGGAGCGAAACTGAAGCAGATAAATCCACTTATATTCTTACCTCGGCCTTGTGTCCTATTTACTTGAAAACAGTCTGTGGCGCAACAGCAAGTCTGTGTCTGTGGTGAAGTGTAGACTAAATCGCAAATGCATTGGCTTTAATTTTTTTTTTTTTTTTTTTTACTTCCAAAATGGTGCCTGTATAATCTTGGTGTGCTTAGCAGGAAGGTTATGTTTTGTCAGCAGGATTACACAAAACTGAACTCATTTGCCCTGAAATTGGTGGAAGGATGAGGCACAGATGTTTTTTGGGCAGATCTGGATCATTTACAACAAATTTGTTTTGTTTTTCTCTGAAGTCTGGTTTATTTTGTTTGACATAGGTGCAGGTCTTCACTCTCTGAGAGCCTTAGCCTATAGCTTTCACCTGAAATCTAAGACTACAACAGCAAATGATGCCCTAGAATAAAATACATTAGTTACATGAGATAAGCCTTGAGAGAAGTATAAAACGTAGTTTGGGTTTAGCTGTTTACAGATGATTTCATTCTCAGTAAGGCCAGAGAACTGATCCCATCAGAGCTAAGCTTTCTTTGGCCTCCTATCCCAGACACTGTCCCCGCAACCTGTGTGTTCACTCACTCTGAATAAACAGTTGGCTGTCGCACACGCCTGTTCCATAACTGGGATGTTTTTCCAAACACAATTTAAACATTTTGTGGTGAAACGGTATCACAATGCACGGCTCGTGGACTCTGTGAGCTTGCTTGCTAAAAGAAACATAATCAACAAATTGGCAAAGATTAAGAGTGTGGAAACTGTTGATGAAAGATTACTTGACTGTCATGTATGAAGAAATTTATTTTAATCCCTGGTGTCATATTTGTGTTTTGAGTTTTGTGCCCAAGCAGACTACACTGTTTGTTTCCTGTGATGTGTATACTCCAGGAAGTAAAATGGGTAAATGACTGTCCTTTATGTGTTAAGACAAGGCATCAGGTGTATTATACTGAGTTACAGCAAAGCTTGACCATTATTGGCTTCAGCCCTTTGCTTTTCAGCTTGTTGTATAACATCGTCAGGATTACACACCAGCTATACAGAAACATTCTCCATTTGTCTTTCTGTCTCTCTCACAGTCTCTCACTGTTTAAACTCTTCAAACATTTGACATAATTAGTTAATGAAACTTTTGAGCATCAAAATGCTGCTTTTTGTTTGCAGAGTTGAGTTTGTATTTTGAATGAGACGTGGCTTCAGAAGGCTCCCAACATGATCCTTGACCCGTGGAGCACTAAGTGGCCTAACAGTTGAGTTAGCATAATAGGACTAAAGTCTTGAAACATCAGACCACCAATAAGCCCATTACTGCTCAGTGTGCATTGTGTTGGGTTTGGCTGCATTTTCCTGGGGCTCAGGAGGGATCACAGACACTTACATGGCTAAAGTACAACATTTTTTCAAGCCCAAACAGCTGACCAATGCTTTCAAGCATGTTCATACTTCAAACTGCTGGGTTTCACACATTATTTTACTGCCAGTTTTTACAAGCGCAGGTTTAGACAGTGAAATTACACGCTATAGCTTTGTTACGAGAGAGAAAAAAGACAAAAACCAAATGAACTTTGTTTAGAAAAATATTTTAATTGTCACATTCACTCAAAACAGCACAGCAACAGTGACATTTTCCCTGGACAAACAATAACAACATAAGAGATGGAGGAGCAAATGAATAAAAAACAGATGCAATTCATGGAAATCTTGAAGTCCTGGTTGGACATGTGCAGGTTTTTCACTTTCTTTGCTTCACAATTTATGTTTTTTCCTTCTCTCAGTCTTTCTATTTTTTCTGTCCATTCACTCCACATTATCAGTCTCACATGCACAACATATCTCATACGGTCTCTCATTCTCCTTGTTCTTGCTATCCAGCCACCTAGACTGCAGCCAGCTGGCACGCTCTCTTGCTCCCCTCACTCTGTTTGCTCTTTAGCAGGCTCCAGACTGCAGGACAGGTTGAAACTGTCCTGCCATGCAGATATCCTCCTGTTTCTGACGCACAATGCGTTGAATGGCTGGAGGCAGGCCACGGGGGTTCCTGGAGAAGATAAGGGCATAGCCATCTTCACAGCTGCCATCATCTTTCAGGGTGCGGCAGGCATAGGTGATGGCGTAGTTGTCGTAGTCGGTGTCAATCACCCAGTAGTTGTCACCTGGTTAGAAAGAAAGGGAGAAGTTAGAGTGAAAAAAGAGGAATGAGGTGGTGTAAGAAGGATGTGAGGGGGATATGTGTGCACGGCTGACCTCCACTGGACAGGTAGCTGGCCAGTCCCTGGTAGTTCATGAACATCTTGCCGGGGGTTGCAGGGTCAGGGACAGAGTACTGGGCAGCCATGTCAGCACACACGACCCAAAAGCTGCAACATGATAATAAAAACATGCTGTTTAGTCCATGTCATGAGCACTTAAGTTCTTGAGTTTTCTGTCTGTGAAAGTGCATTCAAGCCCACATTCTTGTGTAAAATCCCACTTCTTCAAAATGCATTTCTTCCTAATCCTTCATAATCCAGGGAAAACCCAGTTTGTAGCTAATGCTGTCTAGAATGTGCTTCTGGAAAATTATACCTGCTTCTATCTTAAATCTTAAGGTGGACCTTGAGCAAAGCCTGAGCACCTTTTTTAACCTCTGACCTTGGAAACAGAGTATTTGAGCTGCCCTCACCTCCCCTAGATCTTAGAAAGTCAACAAGGTCTTTGTGCCTAAACTGACCCTTTACCCGAACCTGAGGGGGTTTAAAGAGGGGTGAGACCAGCATGCTTTTCTCTGGGTGGAGTGAGCTATACAATTTTTAGTCTCCCACTGGCCACGTACCCAAAAAGAGTAACGCGTCCCTTGGAGGAGGCGGTCATGGAGCCGTCATCATCGATGGTGTACTCAGCTGAGATGTTGTCCTGCAGGAACAGGCCCTCTGGATCTTTCTTCTGCAAAGCGTACCACTTGCCTGCATACTGCGAGGCAAAGGCAAGGAAGAAGAAATTCCAATATTGTTTTAAATTTTCTCTTACCGTACATACTGTCTTCGTGCCTGTGCGTATTTGTGTGCCTGTGTGTGTTTTGAACTAACTCACCCTCTTGGGGTCAAAGTCCTCTTTGACTGAGAAGCTGTCAACCACACAAGAGGCAGACAGACAGCGTTCTATGCAGGACACCAGGACCAGAAGCAGGGCCAGTTTGGAGGATCCCATTCTGTAATGAACACAACAGACTCATGACCAGGAGAACTGTGGGATTATTTCTACAAGACTTGTTGTTTAAAATCAAACTTTGTATGCTTCAGTCGACCAACTGCTGATAGTTACAAATACCAAATGCACCATTGATATTAGAGTCTATAACATGAGCTGAAGAGTTAACTAAACAGTAACACTACAGTATGTGACAGTTAGAATGCTAGATCTCAAGTTATGATGAAAAATACGATACAGTCCAAATATATTATATATTATTATTATTATTATATTATTATTCTGTATTAAACTGACAAAATGTATAATTTCAAAAATGTGATTTGAAGATACCAGACAATAATTTCTCAGACACCAAATTCATTCAGCATCATGATAAATGACAGAGCATGAAGAACAAAATTTCACATTTTGTGATAATTACTTCTGACAGAATTGAAAGAAATTCCTAAACTAGAGAATAAATTGTCCTAAAATTAGTAAAATTTCAGTTTCTTACCTGTTTTTTTGTCAAAGTAGCAACACTGATTATAATTGTAGCGCTGTACGTGGTTATCCACCAGAATGAGCCTGGTGTCAGATGCTGCCTTTATATACACACTCCACAGACAAGATTATGTCTGATTTTCATTGCTTGGAACTAAATAAGGTGCTTAAATCTAGAGGTAATCCTGTTGGGGTGAAATCCTTACTGTAATCTGGTTTCTATGTTCAAACCTACCCAAGACTATAAAAACAATTTGACCTTTATGTAACTTACTGGAAACAGAATAAAACAAGGAAGCACACACCAGGGCATCCCAATGTATTGTATGTGCATGTGTACAAAACACAAGCCAAATTCCAAACTTTACTTAACTGAGTGTGACGGTTTCAAGGAAACTGTGGAAGGGAGTTTTAATATTATACTTTACAAATTTTTTGATACAAATCACTGCCACTTGACCACAATGGTACGAATGGTACCAATCCATCTGTGAAACTAGACTTGAAAAACCTCCAAGCCCATGAAGGATCAACAAGAAAAGAAGCTTAAACGGTGCAAAATTCAATTTCTGATTTACATTTTCATTTGCCTGACATGGAATTTCGTGGCAAACAGCTATTCAGTAAAGACATAATTACATTTTCAGAGATTCAACACTTCAGCCAAGACAAGTACCATTCAAAGTAACAGAACATAACCTGAAAGATTTCATATCAGGCTGAATTACAAGGATTATTTTCTCCTCATTCAACATATGTACATTAGCTTTATGGCAATGTATAGCTGTAAAACTATAGATAAAAAACTGCAGAGTTGGCATCTTTACTTTGAATGTTACTAATCACAATGAAAATGTAGTGTATTTCTACATGCAAACCTATAGCCTACTGCGTAAGGTCCAAATGTTTAGTAAATTCAGCACAGTATGAAGACAATAACTACAAAAGAGTGAAGAATATTATCTCACGCCACATGGTGCAGTGAATTAGTGAACTCTAATTTCCTAGATTAACCCTGGTCACATGAGATTACTGCTGTCATACTATATCATGTAATGACATCTAGAGACTTCTTCAAGTGTAGTTCAGTGCAACTACACATTTTCACTTAATTAACGTTACTTTGCATTTTTACACAAAATAGAATAATGAGCTGATCACTGCAGTCTCCCACCACACTGGCAGTAAACAGTCTCCTCAGTGAGGACACACACAGTGAAAGCCAATGAACACAGACAATCTATTTTTTTACAGTGCTATAATCCTGCTTGTGTGGACTGAAATAGATCATTGACAGGAATAGACTTACAATGTACCTTCTTATAACTAGAATTTCTATTGCATATTTAGCCCTATATGCAATAGATTACTTTTGGTAAAATTTGCATGTAAATATGGAAGTGTATAAAAAGGCAGCTCTTCTATTTTCCAAGACTTTAAATAAGGTAAAACCAGTATGTATTTGCGCCAAGTAATTAAATGGTCCACAAAAATAGTTTGTGTTAAATAGAAGAATTATATGCAGAAAGTTCAATGCAGACAAAGTCATTCTGTGACACTATATCTGTCCATTTACTGTAAAGAAATGTGTGATTGATGACAAGCACTTCTTTTGATTCTATAAAACCATTTATCTGAATTCGCCTCTGATCTGATGATGCTTATAAGCCCAAAGATAGCTTCATCAATGGAGCCTTGGATCATGACCATCAGCTAATTTTGATTGGCTGATTGGCTGATACTTAGGATAGACTGGGGGCAAGGCTAAGAGGATGATTACACCCTCTGTTGATCTTCATGACTACTGTGTTTATATCTGTTTAAGTATTGTCACATTCAGGGACTGGGCCGCTGCCTAAAACCTTAAGCTTATATTGTACGTGCTACTCATAAAACATTCCTGGTATTTGCAGTTGTGAGCCCGTGTTTAGCAGGTGTGAAAGGAAGACTTTGATATTTTACTGTGTATTTCCACCAGGTCAGGTTCTTGGACAGAGCTTTCTGTATAGAGTCAATGGATTTTCCATAACCTCATTCCCATAACCTTTTTACCTTCACTCAGTGGCCCTACATTTTAAGGTATGAACAATGAACACAATGCTGAGGACCATCGATGCACTTTCATTCCTTGTTTACTGTGAACTCTTATAACGGCAAAAAAAAAAAAAATGCCTGTGAAATAACAAATATATAGCAGGAAAATATGCATGGATGTTAGTTATCATTTTTATTCTGTGCATACAAATAACCTCTGAAAAGCAAAACACTCAAATGAACCAGTGGACTGTGAGGATTGAACATGTGGATCTGCTGCCATCATGTGGGTCATATCAGCTTTGCAACTGATAAGAGGCCTAGCAAGTGCAGTGGTAGTATATAGTCCTTATTACCTCACAACCATCTGTAATCACTAAGTCCATGTTGTCTCACTGGCTCAAGTATCTTGTTACTAAAAAGTCAAAGCAAATGTCAACATTTTTAAATCAATAGTTAAATAAATCCTCATGTCCATATGTGCAATGAAATATCTCATGAAACTGGTCCCTAAAAGATCCTCTCCTAATGCAAATCAATGGGAGGCAAAATAAAAATGTGGAAAAATAAAGATCAACCAAAGATAATATGACTGTTCAACATGTATTAGTTTAATCTTGGATTCTTTCAAACTCCAACTTTTTTAAACAATAAAGTCAAATTAGTGATTAGTCACTGGGCCCTCCCTCCCTTGCTCATTCTGTCTCACTCTCTCTCTTTGGACCTGCCGTAATCTATTATAGTGGAAGCAGATTATCTATTTGACCTTTTGTTTAAGATATTTATGCAACCCTATTATAGACAGGTCCTCCTCACTCTGAAAGAAAGGTTCTTAGTGCATTTGTTGGTACAATCTCATTATTGTCAAATTAGCATCTAGTTCCTAGTTGGTTTTACTCCCTCAGCCTTGTCAGAACATCACTAGTGGTCAGCCTCTTGTCTCCAAAATACACTGATACCAGTTACTGCTGTGGAAACTCAGAAAGGCAGTGAGAGTTGGGGTGCTGAGATAATCAGCTAGTGTCCTAACTAAATAGGGCTTATGCCAGAGGAGGCCTTGTTTAATAAGGACTTAAAGAGCTTGTACAGGTAGGCCTACATGTGTGAGAGAGACTGTATTCTGTAGATGATACATACAAGATGAAAAATATAGGAAATAAACAGATACAACAAGCAAGAAACATGCATTGATGTGTGTCCTGTATGTGCTGTGTTTATTCTTTTCTCTACATTCAGAGGAAAGATCAGAATGAACCTAGAATATACATTTGGTATGACTGAATCAAATCATCAGACTAGAACAAATCTTAATTCGTAGCTAAAAGGAAAAGCATGTGTGGCTACAGAGATTCATTTTAACTCATGCAACTTTTGTGTGACATGTTGTGTTCTTATAATATGCCCATACATATATTCAATTTCTAGTGCAAATAGCAATGTGATCCCTCCAACATCACTTTCATGGTGCAGTATCAGTACTGAAGCTCACAGGGGGCTGGATCATTTGGCCTGATATCCATTACCAGATGATCAGCTGACAAGTTTAGCATAGGCAGATCCCTGCTAACCTTCAGCACTATCTGCTGATGACACAAGGATTGTTTGGATTCACCCCCTCTGTCTCCTCCGGGCTCTCCCTCACTCAGCGCGCTCATCCCACCAACAAGGGGATTTAAAAAATTTTTTTTTTAACCTGCATTTGAATGTGCCCACTTCTGTTTCCCTCCTTCCTGTGTAATACTTGGGTAAGATTCTCTTTTCTATCTTTAATAGATAAAGTGGATAAACCAGTAGCTGTGTGCATTGCTTTGCTTATTCATTCTTTTATATTTTTTTACTCTGAGAAAGTTGGAGGTAGCTCGTTTAGAGCAAGGTTGGACCAAGTGGGAGCTCCGTCACTGAGCTGAAGAGGGTGAAGACAGGGACATTTAGAAGAAGAGGAGGACGAATCAACCATGGGTGTGCAAAACGAAGATGTGGAAAAGTTCCTCAAAGGGAATCCTGCATTTGCTACTCAGTATTTTGCCAAGAAGATCAACCAGTTCCAGGAGCTCAGTCAGGTAAATGAAACGATTTCTCCACTTATTTATTGCAGGCAAAGAAGCAACATTAGGTTATTATATATACTATCCATTAATATGTAGTATAAACTTTGGCAAACTTCCTTTCAATCTAACAGTGGGTGTATTCTTTTATCTCCTATTCAAGGTTGAGGAAAGCCTAATCATGTATGACCTAATCAAAGACATGCAGGAGAACATCAATATGGAAAAAGTGGTCTTCAAGATCCTGAAGAGAATCAGCGCTCTGATTCACGCTGACCGCTGCAGCTTGTTCATGTACAGGCAGAGGAACGGCATCGGAGAGCTCGCCACAAGGCTCTTCAATGTCAACACAGAGGCAGAGCTGGATGACTGCGTGGTGCCACCAGACTCTGAGATTGTCTATCCACTGGACATGGGGATAGTTGGCCATGTGGCCCTGACCAAGAAGACTGTAAATGTAAAAGATGTCAAGGAGGTAAGGGAGCGCTCACCAATGAAGACAAAACCTGAGATTGGAGTAGAGAAGCCCTGTAATGGATGATATTACCCCCAGGGGTCACCGCAGCCTTCAATCTTTAAAATCTACATATGAGAGCTTCAACTGATAAATACAGGTTTATCAATGTAAATTTAAATAAGTAAAGTAAGTAAGAGTAAATATACACCTCAAATTTGCTTGGGGAAAATAAGCTGCAGCAAGACTTTGCCATACATTTCTGTATTAACTTGTCAGTGTTCACATAAGGTGATTCAATGATAACTGCCGTCTTTTTTTAAGGAATATGCCGGCCAACAGTTTTCTCACTGAGAAATCACTGAATAGATGTAGGTCATGGTTAAAAATAGCATTTGACTGATTGAGAAGTGCATAGTTCACAGTTGGAGAAGGCAATAAGACAACAACAAAAGACAGACACAAAGCAACCATCAAACTGAATCTAAGTGAATATTTCTGATTTTTAACTAAATAGAAAACAACCTATTAGTTTTTGGTTGTTGCGACCACCCAATCAATATCCTATGTTATCATGCAGATTTAATTTGTGGGGTGTTTTTTTAACGATGTGTAGGTGTAGAAGCACTGTAGCCTTTGTTAAAAAAGTGCTGACACAACAAAGGCAGGGATTAAGTTAGTTTCTGGAGCTTTAGCATGCTCGTCTGATTATGCCATAAAAAACAAATGTATTATATTATAATGTAATATAAAACTGAACATATATTAAGTTTGGATCATAGTCAACTGCATGGCCTCAAAAATACATCATAAATAATAATGCTTAAATTTTATGACTGATGCTGGATGGTTGTAGACAAGCAAAAGAAGCATTAATAACATGTGTCTATACTTGACCAAGTGAGGGTGCAAATCTCCTTGTCAGACATAATCCATTTATTTCCAGATCCCATCAGCCTCTGCTCTAGCTGTGGATTAGACGCCTCTGACATTTAGTCAGCAGTCAGCAGGAATCTAAAACAGATCAAAACAAGTTCATGTTACACTGCCCCGATATACTGTGCCCATGGTGTACTGCATGTTTATATCAGGATTTATTGGAGGAGACAACCTCAATTATGAGGCTCAAAGATACCCAACTAAATATGTATAGTATCATTTTAAATAAATACTGCAGGTTCATGATGAAATCATCTTGATAACCAAGCTTTGTGATAAAGATAAAAGACAGGCTTGAAGGCTTTCAAGGCATGGCAGAAACTTATGTTGTGCCAAGTTCAGTGATTTCATTTTCTGATTTCCTAAAGAAGTTATTATAAGTCAGTGCATAAAATGTATACTATACTAGAAATATAAAGTATAATATACAATAAATGTATGTGTGTTTGTGTTTGCAAATGTACTTCTACATGGACTAAAAATATTACATTTTCTCTCCTTCAGAACCAGTACTTCAGCTCATTTGTTGATGAACTCACAGATTATGAAACCAGGAATGTTCTGGCTACTCCCATCCTTAACGGTAAAGACATGGTGGGAGTGATCATGGCTCTAAACAAGACCACGGGACCACATTTCACTGCTGAGGATGAAGATGTGAGTCCAAACCACATACAAGCCCATAAACACAGCACACATAGTCAGTCAGAGCATGTATAAATTCAGATCATACAGAAACAAAAGACAGTTTTTTGGTGAAAGACAGCTGAGATACTTTAAGGGTGTCACTGCAGCTGGGAGGGAATTCCCTAGGAGCTAAGTGGTAGATTATTAAGGTGTTTATGAGGTGGAGCACGTGGTGGATTGTGTTCACTATATGTCAGGTAATTAATCCATCACGTAAGGTGATGCGTCCCAAGTAGGAGTAAACTTAAGCTTTAAAATGGAATTAATGGACTTGGACTCACAGCAAAAATTGCAATCTGAGTAACAGCAGTAGGAATCGTATTCATATATTTATATAATATTATTGATTAAGTATATATATAAGTTATATATAACTTACATTATAACATTATTCAGTTTTGTCAATGCTTAATCTTTGTGCTTTTGAAGTAACTCACACAATATACATTCACTGTATGGTCACTGAATGATTTTACACACGTCCTCTGAGGACATAGTTTTTCTCCAACTTGCAAAATCATTGACTGATCCAAACTTATGTTGCAGTCTTATTTTTAAACCACACATTGTCATGTAACCAGTCTGCATGTATCATATCAAACTGCATCTGGTATTGTCACACTTGACACTTTTCTTGTGCCACATCATGCAGTTATATCACTTTCTTTTCTCTCTTTTGTCCATTTAGCTTTTTTTAAAGTATCTGAAGATCGCCACGTTGAACTTGAAGATCTACCATCTGAGTTACCTCCACAGCTGTGAGACACGTAAAGGACAGGTAAAGGACATTAACATGCACATGATTTGACAAACGTCACTGGTTCCCAGTTCTACTCTTTTACAAATACAAATGCAGAAACATTTCTTGATTGAATTGTGATTTTGGGGCTCTATAAATAAAATAGACTCTTCATTAACTAAATGCTGCACATGACTAATATACTGCATGTGTGTTATGTGTCTCAGCTGCTACTGTGGTCTGCCAACAAGGTATTTGAGGAGCTGACAGACATTGAGCGACAGTTTCACAAAGCCTTGTACACAGTTCGAGCCTACCTCAACTGTGACCGCTACTCTGTTGGCTTGCTTGACATGACAAAAGAAAAGGTACTTTGTTTGTACTTGTGTCTTTGCCTGTAACATCCCACATTTTGGCTTCATGAATTTATTACCACAAAATTGCTTCTTTCTCTGATTTTTTTTTTGTCTGTTTTCTTCTAGGAGTTCTTTGACATCTGGCCAGTGTTGATGGGGGAGCAGCCACCTTACTCTGGCCCTGTAACTCCTGATGGCAGGGTACATTTTCATTTATCTATAAGTCCTCTGTTGGTAGAAGATATCTACATACTTGACACTGTCTTCTGTCTTTTGCCTGCTCTGATCCCTGTGTTTAATTTTATCACCAGGAGGTAAATTTCTACAAAGTCATTGATTATATATTACACGGAAAAGAGGACATCAAAGTCATACCGTAAGTAAATAAATGTCATTTTCAAGTTTTCCACACTTGAAATATTTTTTCCAGGTATTATGATGGATTGATATAACTGCAAAAAACAGTCATTCACTTTTAGTTATTTAATTAAAGAATTTTTTTGTGAGCATCATAACAGATTATAAACATAATGTCTGTAGCCCAAAACAGCTTGGTCACAATCTTAGGTCACACCTGTTTATCTCTCTATTCACCCGTCTGCCACACAGCAATCCAACTCCAGATCACTGGGCCTTGAGCAGTGGCCTGCCAACTTATGTTGCTGAGAGTGGCTTTGTGAGTTTTTTCTTTAACTATTACCAAAATTTGTTGTATCAGTTAACACCAAATGAAGTATTGGTGCATTCACTCCTTCCTTTCCTTTGTTTTAGATTTGTAACATTATGAATGCAGCTGCTGACGAGATGTTCCAGTTTCAGGTAAGAGGCTTAAGGAGGCCCAACACCACTGATGGCAAAATAAATGATTTTAAAGAAAAACAGTCCATGAATCGTTTTCACTTATTGTTCCATTGCTGCAGACTGAGCCACTTGACAGCAGTGGTTGGACCATAAAAAATGTTCTGTCGCTGCCAATTGTGAACAAAAAAGAAGAGATAGTAGGAGTGGCCACCTTTTACAACAGAAAAGACGGAAAGCCTTTTGATGATCAGGATGAGCAGCTCATGGAGGTAACGTGAATCATCTGATAGATACAGTACCTACAGTCGACTACACAGTGGGCTGCTCCTGATTTTCTTATGTTGATTTCCATGTTTCTCAGGCTTTGACCCAGTTC
Source organism: Rachycentron canadum (assembly GCA_038496675.1). Classification (NCBI taxonomy): domain Eukaryota; kingdom Metazoa; phylum Chordata; class Actinopteri; order Carangiformes; family Rachycentridae; genus Rachycentron; species Rachycentron canadum. Next base: position 10,521,384 of record CM076666.1, read on the forward strand.
CTGGGCTGGTCAGCTTTGAACACTGACACCTACGACAAAATGAACAAGCTCGAGAATCGGAAAGACATCGCTCAGGACATGGTGCTCTACCATGTCAAATGTCGGGATGATGAGATTCAGAATATCCTGGTGAGTTCTTCGTTCCTTTAAATTGTGGCTTTATAACAAAAGTTTTCATGACTATATTTGATTTGAGAGACTTTATTCAAAATTCAAATATGTATCCCAACAACAGGCACCTGAAATGGTCCAGCATTCATCTGATAAAAGCTATATGTTACACACTCTCTGTTCAGTATAATTTATTTTGCAGGATGCTATGTTACTAATTTGTAGATTCAAGTATACAACCTGAATGGTTTTCATGTCTCTCCCAGAACACCAGAGAGCTCCACAGCTGTGAACCTAGAGAGTGTGAAGAGGATGAGCTCCTAGATATACTGGTAATACTAAGACTTGACTGTTTTTTTGTGTCATTTAACATGTACCTTAAGTAGCATTTAAACCTTACAAGAGGTGGTAAGTTTGAGTTTTTAAAGTATGTGATCGTGACACATCCCTTACCAGAAAACAGATCTGTTATTTGATCAGACCTGTCTATCTGCCAGTGCCATGAATGTGTTGAGTACTGTCTTATCTCACTCTGCTTTCTGTTCACTCCCCCCACAGAAAAAAGACCTACCTCCAATGATTAAGAAGTTTGAGATCTACGAGTTCCGCTTTTCAGATTTTAACTGCACAGAGATGGAGCTGGTGAAGTGCGGGATCCAGATGTACTATGAGGTCGGGGTGGTCAAGAAGTTCCAGGTCCCTCAAGAGGTGATCTAGATGCACCAACACACAAAAAAAAAAAAAAACACATGCATATAGATCATGTGCAACAGGTTTGTTATGCTTTGATCCTAGAGGCTCCAGGTCTACACTGTATATGATTACCTTCTCCTGCCCTTTCAGGTGCTGGTTCGGTTCATGTACTCAGTCAGTAAAGGCTACAGACGAATCACCTACCACAACTGGCGCCATGGCTTCAACGTGGGACAGACCATGTTTACACTATTAACGGTATCATTTTTTGCGTTATTTTAGCTTCTATTTACAGTAGAAGTTTCTGCATATACATGAAAGCCTAAAATATTTTAGTCTCTACTCTGTTATGGATTTTTGTAGTGTCTTTACTGTGTGTCTTTGTGTGCGCTCAGACGGGAATGCTGAAGCGATATTACACTGACTTGGAGGTAATGGCAATGATAACTGCAGGCTTCCTGCATGATATTGATCACAGAGGGACAAACAACTTGTACCAAGTCAAGTAAGTGCTGTTGGGAACTTTTTCATTACTTAGTAGAAACACTACATGTTGCATATTAATATTGATCTTTCATTATATTATTGATATCTATTGATATTTCATATAGGGAACATCAGTCCCCATGTACAACAAATCAGCCATGTCTCAGCACCATAACAATATTAAATAGTAATTTTATGTGGTAATTTGATTTTAAAAGACCCATTGCTTCAAAATTATCCACATTAATGGCCACATTAAAATGCTTCTGATACAAGTCAGCAATATTCAAAGCTTTTTTTCATGCCTATTAATCCTTTAAGATGCAAAGCATTTTTGACAACAATAAAAGAATGTGTGAGGTATACTGTAATGGCCTTATATTTAAAACTGATGGTTATTGTTTTTAATCTCACGTTTACTCCTGTTGATTTCTGAGGAATTTTAATTCTCTCCAACAGATCTGGAAACCCTCTGGCAAAGCTACATGGCTCCTCCATCCTGGAACGACACCATCTAGAGTTTGGAAAGTTCCTCTTGGCTGATGAGGTGAGAACAAAGAGGTGAACCAGAGAATAACGTAACCTGTATATTTCTGATTCCTCTTCTTTCATGTCATATTCTAACTAGCGCCCACTTCTCTCCTTTCATCTCATCTGCAGTCACTGAATATCTACCAGAATCTTCACAGGCGACAGGTGGACCATGTCATTCATCTCATGGACATTGCCATCATCGCCACTGACCTGGCTCTTTATTTCAAGTCAGTCCTGCCTCTGGTTTTCTCACTTTACCTGCATGTTCATTCTCCTCGTGTCTATAGAGTAAAAATACCCTGGTCAAACAGCTCCTCTCCATGTACCTTCCTAGGAAAAGAACCATGTTCCAGAAGATTGTGGACCTTTCAAAAACATATGAAGATGAAAAGAAGTGGGTCGACTTCATGTCTCTAGAAACAACCAGGAAGGAGATTGTCATGTAAGTACAACTAACACACATAAAGTTCTTTGTTCCTGGATATTTCTCTGATTCATGAAATCTTTTCCATTTCAGGGCTATGATGATGACGGCATGTGACTTGTCTGCCATCACCAAGCCTTGGGAGGTGCAGAGCAAGGTCAGATGCACAAAGTTTTGTTAAACGTGTGACTCGTGTGACTCGTGAGTCTAACAAAGCTGTTTTTCTAAAGATGACTATGTGTTTCGTTTAGGTTGCCTTGTCTGTAGCCGCAGAGTTTTGGGAGCAGGGTGACCTGGAGAGGACAGTACTGGAACAGCAACCCATTGTGAGTTTAAGTTTTAGTATTTGTGTGAAAATGTGCACATTTAATAATTATTCATTAATAATATAATTACTGTCAGTAAACGATTGTGTAGGCTGTCCATGGTGTAGGCTTCAACTAACAATTATTTACATTATCTATTTATCTGCCAATTATTTTTTGGATTAATTGTTTAGCCAGAAAATGGTGATAAAGATACATCACAATTTTCCAAGTCCTTGGTGACCACAAGGGAAATTAAATCTAACCAAAAATATTTCTTTTAAAATAATATACAGCAAAGAAAATCAGCCAATCTTCATAACAGAAAAGCTGTAACCAGATATGTTTTAGCACTTTTGCTTAAAAAATGTATTTAACAATTAATCAGGCAAAAATGTTGATATTTCTGTGACGGGAGAATCTATTAGTTGACTATTAACTGCAGCTCCATGTGGTATTGCTGTTTATATCCTTGGTTCATATTCATATGGCAGATTCAGAGGTATGACAATTCAAGCCTTTGCTTAGCTACTTGTTATATTTTGTACTTTGTTGACTTGCAACCTCAGAATATCCTGAAAATCCTGCAAATAAAATAAAATACAAGCATAATTTCTTCCTCCCTCACTTGTTCAGGTGTTGCCAGTGACGGCTGAAAGTTGTATTGCAACAGTACTAATGTAGAAACATACTGTACAAAGCCAGAAGCATTAGGTTTAAAGTAACTCAACTGAAGTTGCTCTTGAGTGTTACAGTTTTCTTTCCTCCCATCAGCCCATGATGGACAGGACCAAGGCCGCTGAGCTTCCAAAGCTACAGTGTGGTTTCATTGACTTCGTCTGTACATTTGTTTACAAGGTAATGTTTCATATTGCCTGTACTGAATTAGGACTTTTTTCAGTTTAGTTAAAGCTAATTACGTTTTAATTTGTTGTGCAATTTTGCACAAGGTGGTTCTGCAAATAAATAAATAAGGACCAGTAGAATATGTCGGTCCCAACAGTATTTTTTTTGGTATGTACATGTGAACAAATCTCCCTATATTAACAGTTACATTTCTTTGGAAAAAAGAAATTACATCTTTTTTTCTTCTTTTTCTACATTATGTTTCTCTGAAATGTTCCTGTTCAGGAGTTTTCTCGCTTCCACCCACAAATCACACCCATGCTGGATGGCATCCTCAACAACAGGAAGGAGTGGAATGCTAAAAAAGAAGAGTATGAAGCTAAACTCAAAGCTATAGAGGAAGAGAAGGCTGCTAAAGAGGCAACTTCTGGCAATAAAGGTGCAGTAAACCCTTTGAAATAATCACACTACACTGAATTCCTGGGAAGTTGTTCACCTTGAATTACTGTCCTTGGCAAGTATTTTGTATTGTCTGTGGCTTGTAGCTAAGTGTTTATGGGTTTTGTATATTGACATTAGTCACAGTCAAAAACGGATTTATCCTTTGGGTTAAATGAGGAAAATCTTCCACATCCACATGCATATTGACCTTTTTGTCAAATGTATTGTTTTCCTCTTAGCTGCTGCAAACACCCCCAGTGCTGGAGGTTCTGGCTCCAAGACCTGCTCAGTGTGCTAGAGGTTCAAAAAGCTGTGCATTTGATGGAAACGCACCTGAAGAGCTCATCACAGACTGACTTCAGAATTACCTTCAGAATCACAGCCACTCAGTCTCACCGCCAAGGAAAAAAAAGTGTCAGGAAGACGGATACACAAGTGAATGCAAAGCCCCAATAGTACTTCCTCAGGGAAACTGGCTCCAATCAGAAAACCTGAACAAGGAGAGAATCGTTCAGAAAGAGCAGCATTTTATTTTGAAGGGACACTAACCAGGTGAGCCAAAACATGAATTCAGAACCAGAACATCTGGGGAAAAAACATCACTGAGGAAGAACAGAAACATGACTATTGCCTCTACTTTAGATGGCATTTAAGGCAAAAGTATCCTTCCTTGTCCTAAAATGATTTATTTAAATATGAATTAAGAGTCAAGGTCATTCTTAAATCTCAGGTTTTCACTTATCCTTACACAGTATCCATTCCCTGACATTTTGAGCATTAAGTACAGATTATGTATTATATATTATGTTCTATACAAGTAATTCTTTACTGCAACATCCAACTCACTGTAGATTGTACATAAGGTTTAAACTGCCGTTTTCAAACATACTGTATATTGTACATTTATCTCATATTCATCTTAGGGGTTAAAGATTGTAAATTCAGACAATGGGTAGACTGAACTACTGTACATATATTCCAGTATTACAAAATAATACTTTCATGTTCACTTCTTCCAGTCAATCAACATTTACAAATGAGAGTCTGTTTACCTTGACTGCAGAGAGCCAAAGGTAGATGACAAGCTCAGGGCTGCTCCAGGAAGACACATAGGAATATTCAGGCAATGGCATAGACACAAGCTGTAGTAGTTGCTTACTCATGATGCCTTTTCACTGTACATACATCTGAGAGAGTAGCTGAGATTGTTATTGTATTTTATGGATATCCAGTTACAAATGTCTTAATAAAATAGAGCACATTGAAACCCAGTTACTGCTCTGGAAATTAGTTGGTTGCAGGTAAGATTAATTTTTATTATGAAATGAATAATTTGAACTAATTTAAATTTTTTTGAAGCATAAAGCAGTAGCAGGAGCAACTATCGATTCTCCTACTGCTACAAGTTATCACCTGATGGAAAATTCATTGTCTGAATTCACCAACCTTTTCCATACAGGTCCAGGGTTCAGTCATAATGCACCACTCTGAGGCTAGTGTCTTCATATTATTATATGTATACAATAATATATATAACAACTATGTATTTTTATGTGAGAGTGGAAAAACAAAAACAAAAAAATATGAAAGAAATACAAACTCTACATAAAAAGTAACAGGTCTAGCACCTAGGACTGTGAGGCATTGGTGCTACCATAAGCCCGTGATGTATCTGGGATAACCATCTCTACACAGACAAACCAAGGCTCCAGGGGAACAGAGCTGTTAGAGACAGCACAGTGGGGGAAACCTATGTTCTTGTAAAAACTTGTATATATATTCCACCCCTCCCTGTAAATATAAAAAAATATTTTTCTAGTTGAAATATAGCTGCTTATTTTTTAATTAGGACATTAGCAATATTTTCAGGCACTGACAACTAAGTCATCAAGTAATTTTATTAAATGATGGTTTTATCATGCTTTCCTCATTTGACTGATGTAATGAAATATTCCACATATGGAAAAAAAAGCACAGGTGTATCAGTCATGACCAACTTCTATTAGGCAATATATGTATCTAAATATGCTGCAGACAAACCCTTAAAATTTTTAGGTAGACTTTATATACCCTATGGTCAGTATTTGAAAGCTTGCCTCTTCATGTGCGCCATGTGTACAATAATGACCACTCAAATAAAGCAAATGTATTTTTACCAGGCATCTGAGTGAATTAATTAATTGTTGTTAATTTGGCAAATCCACTGTTGACTGTGGAAATTGCTGCTAATAAAACACACACCAGATTAAAATTTTGTCTGAGTCATATGTAGCAATATGAAATGTGACAAACTCCTGTCAGCAGTCTCTCAGCCACCACAAACATAATGCTATAGCATGCACTATATAATGCTATAATGCAGTGCGGAGTTCATAATGAAGGTTACAATATTACACAACACAAAAGAGTATTGAGGGAACACTTCTGTCCACACTGCAATTTCTTCTACTGGTCCCTGACCCCAATCCTGGGATTGCTGCTAAACTAGGCCAGGATTACAACCATGCTCTTGCCCCGGGCTCATCTCCTACTGAAGGACAGGTGCGTGCAGACACACAGACTGACACATACCTACTCTAGTCACAAAATGCGTGCGCTAAAATGTGTTACAGCTTTCTTTGAACTGCAAGCAACTACCAAACTAAATCTGAAAAATGACTTCTAGTTTTGAAAAAAGACTTAACTAGATAATATCAACTGCTTTGATTGATTGATTTTTTTTTTTGTTTTAATATAAAGTTAACCCCATCACCACAAAAACTACAAGGAACACAAGAAAACGTATTACATGAAAAATAATTGTTGTTTTATTGACTTTGAAACATGACACAGGTGCAGATAGCTCATTTGAGGATGGTGTCTGAATTTGCTGCAGAAAGAAAAGAACAAGATATGAAATATGTAAATAATCAAGTAATAAAACTTTATTTATGCACATAGTGTGTTGAAATGTGTGATGTCGCTGTCTCAACAGTAAGGGTCATCTTTGTGTGACAGACGGGTTAAGAGGCAGGAAGTGAGTGGGTGTCTTTGATACCTTCAGACAGTTGTTTGTAGATGCGTTCCTGCTCCTCTCTGGCCTTCTTCTCTGCCTCTTCAACCCTCCTCTCCTCCTCAGCGATAGGCTTTAGGTAGTCTAAACAAGAACACCACCACAGTGTTTACGTCAAATTGATGAATTCTTTTTTTCAACGTGTCATCTAAATTTAGCTTGATGCAGTGTGCACAATATCCTATAGTTATAAGAAAATAGATTTCCAATATACTTAAAGATTAATATATACTTTATAGATCAGGCCTATATTTACCACTGGATGCAAAAAAGCTATATATCAACATCACTCAATTAAATATACTATATTCTATGAAGATTAGAAAAAGTTCAAATTATTATGAAATGATCTCCTGACTAATAAGAATCCCAAGTCCTTCTTTTCATTTATTTACTTTATATTGTTACATTTACATTGTTTGTTAATAAGGACTGTTTAATGGCATGCAATTTATTTATTTGGAAAACAACTTTTATTTTAAAGACGGGCTGGCAGCAGAGGTTTATTCAAAAATTTTGTCTGCACAATATAAGAACAATATAACCAACTATTAGAGCATGCAAATAAAGTTCACAATATGGATAAATACTCAGTAATAGTCTTAGATCTCCTAACAATCTGATTCTGAGGTTTTCAGGGTTCCAGTGTGTGGCCTAAGAACCCCTTTATTTCACACACAGGTTTTAGATTCATGGTGAGTTTGCTTTAGGAAGTAGTCTTAGGAATCAATTTTAATTGTAGTCTTCTTCGTATCAAACACTGAACACCTAAAGGTTTGAAAGGTGGCTCCCTCCCATAGACCGAAGCCAATGTCGAAGAGCCTTAAACCTGCATTCTATCTAATGACCATCAGCAAAAAGAGAAAGATGTGTTTGTATAGAAGTTTTAGTGAAAATTACCCTACTACTCACTGTATTCATTACCTCAGTAAACATTTTCCTAATGAGTTTGTGGTCTCAACTGCTAGTTTTAAGTCTTCAATACAACATGATGTTTATTTTTAAATTATGGTCCAATTCAGAGGAAAACAGACCATAAAGCAGGGTATGCATTCAGACGTGGCTACCTTGTGATTGACAGACTTAGCTTATATAGCTTAAAATGAAAAGACGAAAAAGAAGGTCTCACTGTTGCAGGTATTGCTCTGTAACTTAGGCCTGTAGGTCTTTTTCACAGGCAGAGGAGTGTATTAATATTAATGAGTAACAGTGAGCCAATAAGCACACTTTTTGTTATAGTTTTATAATTTACATCTGTATTTTTTTTTCCCCTGTTACTACAAAATGTCTTATATCTTATGTTAGTACCTTATGTCCTTGAAGTTGGGACATAAACACACACTGACAACTTACCAAACCTCTGTTTGCCATAGAAGATGCCAAACAGCAGCGCAGACCACCTGGCCGTCTGAAATCAAATGATTCACATCTGTTAAGCAGGAAAAATAACCAGGGCTAACCAGCTGGCTGTTTGAGTTGGGACATGTCATGCCAGTTAAAAAAAAAAAAAAAAAAAAAGCTGCCAGGAGCTATTAAAATTTTCACTGAAATACTCAGCTGTTGTAACAAGCCATTTTTCAACACTACTAACGACATCTCTGATGTTTCTACAAGTAACTGGACACTGACCACGATCTGCAGAAGCAGCTCACAGCGACTGGGGCGAAGTTCGGCTTCACTCTGACCTTTCTGCTGAAGTGGTCTAGCGCTGGTTAACTATACCTTGACCTAAACGACACACTGGGCTGATTATAGCACGATGACAACTAATAGTAGTCACGAATTTTGCATCACACAGATGTGGAAGATGCCGGTTTTCCAGCTGTTTTTAAGGAGTGCGGTTCACCTACGGAGCCTTTCAATGTCACTGCTAGCAAACAGTAGCTATCATGCTAACACAACAAGTAACGCTAATGCTACTTAGACGACAGCTGCACACCGTGAGATGAAAGCTAAGAGTTTTACTTTTCGTTTCCTCTAAACTTACAAAGTCACATTTACAAAAACCTTTAGTTAAATACGAGGTTTTATTACCTTGATGAGCGGCGACACTGCGACTGGAGGAACCATTGTGACACGAGAAAGTGACTTCCGGGGTAGACCGGAAATATATTTAATCTTTTATTTCTAGACAAAAACTAAAACTAAACTGTGCTTTTACGCAAAATAAATTAAATTAAGAATAAAATTCCTTTCGTATTTCATTTTTACTGCAAGCAATGGACTGGGGAAACAGGAAAAGAATTTACCGACTTTACAAGGATTTGATGTATTAAATTTCTAACAAATATATGGAAGCAAATCTGTCACAAATATTGAATTTGTGAAGCCTTCATTTTTAGCACTATTTTTTTTTCATTTGAATTTTGTTTTATTGTGAATTCAACCAAGAACTAATTTCATTGCTATTTTTCAATGTTCACAAAGTGACAATGAAAAATGAAACTTAAAAAAATCTAATCAGATATATACAATGTGTTTAAATTTATCTGGTCACATTCAGATGATTCAGATCCCAAAATCCGAATTTAAAAAAAAAAAGGTCAACATAACATCCGCGATAATCAATCAAGTCTGTCTCGAACCAACATTCAGCCAATCAAGTTACGTTTTATTGGTCATGTGACGCTTGAACCGCGAAGGCTTCCAGCTACGAACATTAACGAAGACACCAATTAAGATATTAACGAAGAGAGAGAGGAGGGCAGTGGTGGAGCGACTTATGTAGCTTGACAGTAGACGTCCACTGTAATTGGGGTATGTGCGATGATTTTGAAATGACGAGAATAATTTTTTTATCCTGATACGGATTCAGACTTAAAATAGCCGTGGTTGTAAAAATGAGACCTAAATCGAGACCACTTACTGAAACCTCCGCTCACAGGTGTGCTTGTCTTGTAGTTCCTAATGGCCGCCACTAGATGTTACTGATTCTCTTGTACAAACCTGCAGAGGCCAGGCATCATGAGGAGAGGTGACTTGCTCTTTAGTTGCTTGGAAAAAGCCTGTTCAAATGGTTCTCATTTAGCCATGCACCTACAAACATGTCACTCAAGTTTACAGGCATCATCCAACACTTTATTGCACATGGTAGTGATAGATAGATAGATAGATAGATAGATAGATAGATAGATAGATAGATAGATAGATAGATAGATAGATAGAAAAAACGTGTGTATGTCATAACTTTATTTACAGTACGTCAAAATCACTTTGGCACTAAAACAGTTGTTAAGTCTACATGTTGAAACGTGAGACAAAGAATCCAGACTTATGATCAGTATCATATCATGGACAGAAATCAATAACTTTCATTAAAACATGTAACTGTTCTTTTTATATATATAATGTAAACCAAAGTAGAAGCATACGTTTAAAGTCAGAGCTCTGGAGTTTCTAAAGGCAGTGTAAGAGAAGGGAAAAATTCAATAATGTGAAAACAGAAATATACAAATACTGTTGATCCAAATGTTTCCCATTTTGCCAAGATGTTGCATAACATAACCACTATTACATTACATAGCTTTTCTATATATATATATATATATATAGAAAAAAAGGAAAAAAAGGATCACACTGTTCAACCCACACATTGTTCAAATGACTTTAAAGCCAACCTGGTCCTACATCTCTAAATTGCTTTTCACATGTCTAATTTATAATTCAGCAATTATATCACATAATAAATAACGATGTAAAAATGAAACGGCAATTCAGTCAGATTACCAGGCTAACTCAAAGCAATAACATATTTATTATAACATAATAAATAACATGAACAATATCCATTTGGAACAATAAACCCACTGCAGAATCCTTTTCAATCGTTGTCATAGATGCAATCTGGAAAAAGAAGTAATAATATGAAATAATAATAAATATATATATTTTATTATGTACCAATTTATTAATAAAAATAAAAGTATATATTTTATTGTGTACCAATTTATTAATAAAATAATGAAAATAAATACCATCTCCAATGTCATCGTAGATATCACCATCACTGTAAACAAAAACACAATGATCAGTATAGACAGCATGTTGTTAAATCTCTCACTATATGTAAATGAATATATGTGTTACTTACTCCATAGCAATGTGGCTAGTTGAAACATAACCAACTGTTATAGATAAACACAGGAATTTAGATGAGGATGATCCAGTTATTTGGTGCAAAGTCTTCTTTATGTATGATATGATTAATCATCTCGGTGATATCAAACAGATACTCACACTTGCCCTCCTCATTCCGACAGATCAATTTGTTGTCCACGGCTTTAACAATGACGTCAAGTTTCTCGCCCGCTTTGACTGGCAGCTCTTTTCCAGTCCACTTCTTATTAGTAAGTGTTTGGACAATGTTCACCTGGTACAACACCTGTACCTCTCCATCATACTGAAAGAGAGTGAACATAATAGTCTCAATTTTAATTTTTTATTTTACACTCTTGATAGTGTGTTAAGTTCAAGTCTAAACATCATTTCATGGGCTTCAGTTTTTATTTTGTCAAAATCAATCATGTAACAAAATCTATTTAAAACTATTATTATTATTATTATTATAGTTATTATTTTGTGGGTCACAGCACTGCTAAATGTATTGATAAATTGATGATCCTGGCAACAGTAAAATGTCTAGAATGATAAGTATGTTTAAAAGCATATTAGAAAGATATACTTTAAACTTTTTCCTGAACTCCTTCTCCTCCTTCTCAAACTTTTTCTGTTTCTTTGGGTCCATCTCTTCAGTCTTGCTTTTTCCTTTCAGGATTGGAAAACTGGACAGAAACATAATAAGTTAGAGGACAAAACCAAAACAGTAAAATATATTAATGGTTAACATCGTGACTCTAAATGGAGGGTCTCTGCTGTAAGGCTATTAAGTCTGAGATGAATATAATTGCACCTGTTGATGGGTGGAGATGTAGGCAAATTTTGAGAGTCAACATCATCATATATCTCCTCATCAATCACTGCTCCTCGTTGATCTGTGGTAATGTGGAAAAAAATCTGTGAGGTAAAATTTCATTAAATGCACCCAACATTATCATCCATTCAGAGGGGACACATTGTAATCATGGATTTTCAGTTGTAAAGTATATGAAAAGGAGGTTGGGAACAATCCAAATTTTGGCTTGTGTAACTTAAAACTTGATCTAAAAATGTATGGTCAGACTCATTGTAAGGCGAGAGGCCAAAAGAATAGGAAAAGTGAGAAACAATTGTCTTTACAAAAATGTCTTTCATTAGATATGAAATATCATTAAATCTATATATATATATAGATTTAATGATAACAACATATCATATCATATATATATAAAATGTTCTGAATGTATAAATATATTCAGATCCTAGCAATTATCACAGCAATTATCACGGTGAGTCATACCTGAATTCCCCTCTGCGGTAAACTGGCTGGGTGGAGGCACGCTGGCACAACAGAGGGAAAAATATTGAAACGTTACATAATTTAGATCATTACAATATCAAATATTAAAGTAGTTAGTAGGATTAAAATTAAGTGTTTTTTTTGTTTTTTGTTTTTTTTTTGCACTGTTAGCAGATAATGCCTTGATTTATTGATTATGTCAACACATCAAGATTACTAAAGAAGATTAGTAAAATCACAGGTAATCAGCTATTCATGCAATAGTCAATTTGTAAATGAAAGTCTTTCAGTGTTATTCAGTTATAGGTGAAGTTGTTGATCAGTTGCTGATCTGGGGAGAAAATAAAAATTCAAAGGCAGCTTCATCCCAAAGGAACTGTTCACTTATTAGAAAGGGGGAGAGAGATTAGGGGTTAATAACAGTGGACAGTAGATTTGTGATCAGTCTTACTACTGAGTGTATTTTACACTTTAGTGCTGGCAGGGCGTCTGTTCCGGTCAAACATCCGCAGGAAGCTAAGGGGCTTCATAAGAGGAGACTTGTTGTCCATGGGACTAGAGAGTCAACCAAGCATGAAAAAACATGCATTTTTTTTTCTGTCACTTTGAATCTCTCCTTTTTACTCCTTTCCATTTAGCATCAGGATTCAGGGTTTCGTTTATAACAGAGTTTAAGCAGATTCTACAGCTATAAATTGTAAATCAATCGATCAATAGATCAATTCCCACCTGACTTCCAGGTTTGGATCAATAACATCATCATATATTTCTCCTCTTTCTTCTGGTAGCGGGGGTAGAACAACTACAAGAAAAAAACAAATTTAGAATTTATTTATAACATTTTAATTGGTGACATCTCAGTAGAACAAACTTACAATAATTGGGTAGGAAGCTTGTTACTGACTATCATGGAATAAACAATATCATTGTAAGATTATAAGCATACCTCCCGGTCCTTTGATCCCACTGTGGAGAGAGAAGAATTGATAGTGTAAATATTAAAGACAAGATAATTTAGTGGACCTCCATTTCCCTCCAACTTTATTTAGAGAAGTGCTACATGAGGTGACCAACCCATTCAGTTCAATATTTGAATCATTACAAGAAACAACATTCAAATGGGCTGAAAAATGTAATACTGGTCCAGAAGCGCATTGCTGGAAAATCCACCTTGTTTGAAATATGTTTGAAATGAGATGAAATGGGTGGTGTGACTCTCAAATTTAGTTACACGTTGAACAGAGACGTGTGATATGTGTGGTATCAAGGCCAATCCAAAAGAACTTTTGCCTTGTGATTACTCAAAGAAACTGCAACAATAAAGGTTTCTAAATATAATTATTTATTTATTATTTATACTATTATTTCATGACCTTGTGAGTTGCACAGAATCCATTAGGTCTAGTGGTATTGCTGTATTTAGTGTCATACAATATACCAAATTTAAAAACCAATTTGTCAATAACAAAAATGAAATTGTGCAACCAATAGATGTGGAGTAAGAGTATTTCACATCACTGATACCTGTTATCAGAAGGGATGACGTCGATGTCATCATAGACCTCGGGGTCATACGACTGCTGAGTTTGACGATTCTTCAGAGAGTTGAAGTCAATTTCCACTGAAGTGATCTTCACATAACCAACTGTTGGAAACAAAAGGATATTTTTTCTTCACGATTCAATCTATTGTCCCTAATTAGGACTTGTGTTATCATTGACTGCAGGTTTGTAGTTCATGAGACAGATGAGGTATAAACATGTGAGCATACTGGATCCATCCTGCGTTTGTGCCAACCACTTCCCCTCCGGGTTGCCCTGTACACGGATGATGTCCACACAGTCTCCCTGCTTCAGACCAAGGTCGGTTTTACTGCTTTTACAGTCCACACGAGCCTTGCCCTGCTGGATGACCTCCAAGGGACCCACCAACTGACACACACAAAAACACACATGAAATGAAACATGAAATATATATTAAATTGCATGCAAAAAATGATGGAATTGATTTATGACAGGGTTTTAGGAGCAGACAAGACAAGTTTTGTGTGACAAGTCTCTGACAATAGGAAAGTGGAACACAATAGTTTGACATTTTGGGAAATGGCATTAGAACAAAAGCTTAGTAACACTCTCGTGTTTACCGTAACTTTGAAGCTGGAGTCAGTAGACAGTTAGCTTAGCTTAGTTTTTCACCAGATTTAAGTTGCCAGTTAGTTATTTTCCAGCAAATAACCCACACAACATAGCTGTTACTGCTGTTTCTATAGTCTTTATGCTAAGCTACACTATCCAGACTCCAGCTCCATATTTAGTGTATAGACATGAGATCTGATAGACAAATTGTCCCCCAGCAGATTTAGCTGACAGTTCCAGTCTTCTTTAACTCACTTTAAATTTCTTTTTGGCCTCTTGTTCTTTCTTCTCACGTTCCTTCTGCTCCTTCTTCTCAGCCTCCAGTCGTTTTTTCTCCTCTTTGTCATCTTTCTCTTTCTTCTTTTCTTGTTTTTGTTCAGCCGCTTCCCTTTTGACAGAGACAGAGAGAGAAAGAGCATTGATGTTGACTAAAAGACAAACACAATTCTAAGATGGCTTTCAAAATTAGATGCAAGATAAATGGATATGTAATACAAGCATAAAATATAGTTTATTTATTTATTAATATTTTTTTTACACACAGCAACAGATGTCCCTAAATAGACTTCTATAAAAAATACTAACTAATAGTTAATTGAAAACACAAATCTAACAGAAAAAAAGACATCAGACCTAATGAACCATGACTACATATGTGATCTTCTTTACAACATAAAAATGATCCCACCTGTGGCCAGTTTTGATTGTCTGACAGACCAAACCTGCTCATAAAGAGCATCTGCCTCAAATACATCAGAATGAGACTGAATAACTTTTTGTAGTTTTCAAAAACAACCACTAGAGAGTAGTGTTCATAAGACTGGGACTGAAACTATAATTACAGTTATACATTTGTTTGTTTACAAAATTAAAATGAGTGAACAGTACAGTGCATGCCAGGGTTTTTTTTGATTTTGGAGCTATAGTCTCGACCAGTCTCAGTAAATAAAAACTCCATCCTCCATCTGTACAAAGGAAAATCATTTTCATTGCCTAAATAATTTTTTTGAACTCTGGAAATTGGATGTAAAGACAGAGCAGAATCAGAATCTCTCACCATCGTTCGTCAAGATCTTCATACATCTCTCCATCATCAGCATCATCAAATTCCTCCTGGAATAAAAACAGCAAATTAAAACAGAGAATTAGTTCAGTGTTACAAGTCAGATAATACAAAATATATGTGCTAGACACCTCTGCAGACCCATGTAAAAACTGAATTCCTCATTATTTTCCATTCTGTTCTGAGGTCAGTCTAGTATACACTTGCAAAGACTCAGCTACATGTTTGAGCCTCTGTCAGACTCAGTCTCAGGAGCTTTAGAGGAGTTTATAGTGCTCCAAAATTACTAAAAGATGTACCAGAACAGATATTTATTTTAATTGCTAATTTCATTTCATGACTATTTTATTTTATTTGACACAGTGTTAGTGGCTGTGCTAATGCAAACTGTTGACAAGGCTTTGATAACCAATACGTATCAACATGGTTAGGTAATATTAGAACAAACATCTACATGTTTGAGCCTGAGTCAGACCCAGACTCAGATAAGAATCTGTTGCAACAAGCAAACTTAACAGAGTTAATAGTTAGCATCTTTTATATGTTCAGGGTGTTGGTTTGCTCATAAGTGGCAGTGGCTGACACTGTTAGTGGTGGTACTAACATAACTCTAGCTCAGTCTAACTCTGTCTTGTGCGTGCATCTGCACACAGAACATGCATGCAAATATGTATTTATGTAAATTAGTTTCTCACCTTTGCCCTCTGACTCGGGTGACCTGCAGAAGAGAAACAACAAATCATGATTTCTTTGGAACTGCATTGTGTAAAAACAACATTTATGGAAATATGGACAGGAACTACAGTTTTAATCACTATCATATGCAATATACAGAAGCAAAAAAAAGCATTTTTGGATATGTGTCACAGTAAAGAAGGTATAAAGTTCAGCATAACTGAATCCTCTACTGTTTTCTGTGGTGCTAAAAATGACATGGTAGTTTTGTAATCTAGTAGTCATGACACATGACATTTGACAGTGAATGTTACTGAACCTGTGGATGGTGGTAGAGGTGGAGGAGAGCTGGTCAGCTCATCAACATCATCATAGAACTCCTCTTGTTGAATCCTGAAAAGCACAGTCAGCATTTACCCCTTGTCAACGGGAGTTGTTTTATCCAGAAAAGTAATACATTTATATATGATTTTTAAGCATTTGTATTTGTATGTGTGACTTACATGGCCGCAGGGTGTCGTGGGGGCAGACTAGGGAGTGCAGGCTGAAGGGGTGGAGTAGGGGCCACGTGGTTGCTCTGGTTACTGGGGTGAGAGGATGGAGGAGTTGGGGTGATGGATTTCTTAAATGTGCCAGGACCTGTAGCACAAACAACTATGTGTTGAAATAGAAAAGTACAAGTATTGTTGTCAGAATCCTTTAATGATCGCCTCACATGTTGACTGTACTGGACTGATAACTTGATAACTAGAGGGGTAACTAGTTTGGGTAGCTATGTAAAACAAATAAGGAAAAAACAAGTCCAAAATCAAACTAAGGAAGAAATGAAAACCACTTGTTACTTAAATGTATTAAAAGTGAAAGTATTATGGACCAGAAAGCCCCCTGTGAGTGTCATGTCTTAAATTAGTGGATTATTTAGTATTATTAGAAGTATTAAGCACTGCAAAATGGAAATACTCAAGTATAAGCACCTCAAAATTGTACTCAAGTGTAGTACTTGAATAAATTGATCTGTTTCAGTTCAGATCAAGTGTGTGTCTAAAAACATAGCCTTTCACTCAAAACTATCCATTTCTGCTGGAACTTACTTCCCTCTGTGGTGAGAGATACTCAGCTGTCAGAGGGCAGAGCGAAGGGGGAGGAGTAAGAAGAAACTAGACAGGGAACTTGGCCGAGGCAAATAGAGGAAACAAGAGTGTTCATGTGACTTTCATCTGTTAGCTTATCTCGACTGTTTGACTTCTTTTGTGTAACTTGCACAAATTGTGGACAGAATTCACAGATAGATAGTGTATAAACACATTGAAAATGGAAATAATATTACAGAGAGAGTTTTTTTGCACTATATAAATATTAACTACAGACCACTCAGTGTGAATGTCACTCAAACCACAATGAGGTGCAAAGTCCTTCTTCACACATTGAGAGTCTGTACAAGTTACCCTGCTTGAAATACATTTTGAACAGTAAAATACAAGGAGCCCCTTCTTTTCTTTATTTTGTCAGACCTACATAAAAATTACTTTGCATTATTTAATCCTCTTGACAGGAAGGTCCTAGTTTTGCTGAAGGAGTGATGATTGAGTGATAATGTTGTTTATTTCAAAGGAAATTATGCAATTTTTTTGTAGTGTTTGATGCACTATATTTGTTGCGTACTGATTGAAGAAATTGAAACAAACATATATAATGCTAAATGGAAAAAAGTGATGTAAATGCAGCCGGATATACAGAAATTGCCATAAAAGGCCATTTGTGTGTATTTTGTATATTGTTTATACACGAATTTCATTCAGTTTGGTTATTGCTCTAATATAGTAAGCTGGGAATGTAATTCTGGTGGAAAGATAAATCCATCCCTGTTTCCTTTTTTGTTGTGACTGAAAAAGAGTCGAAAAGACTAACTAAAAAATATCCAAATCAGTCCAAAAACCCACATTATTTAGACTGTAGAAAAAACCCAGAAATTCCAACACCGCTGAAGACATAGATCTAACTCTGTGAAGTCACATGAAAAGTCATCACTAGTTACATATACACAGTCACAGCAACTCCCACAGAGGAATTAGTGTCTCTAAATAGTAAGATGTCTTCCATAGTTGAAACATCAGTTTGTCAGTACATATTTTTAAATTATGTCATGAGTAATGGTTTAGTTTTATACTTTTGGGACTATTCAATTGTATCAATGTATGAACCCTTGAAGACTTTAAAATTAAGTCAGCAACGTGCCAACTTTGACAGAGCTCTTCACATATTACAGAAGTAAAAGAAGGAACTTTGTACTGAGTCTAAATGAAGATTGCCTACTTGAGTTTAAACGGGGCACTGAAAGTGTGATTGCATATATTTGGCATGCTATGCATGAAGGTATATTTTGGCATTTCCCGACACTGCACTTCAGTGTGCTGCCCAGCTTCTCTTTTGTATGATATTGATGTGTTGCCCCATAAAGATGATTGATTGACTTGTGTAAGTACTGATATTTATTTGCTTTCTGGGTTGGTGTTTACAGCTTTTCCCAGTGAGCAGCTTTGTTCATAATATGTCAGTGGTGTCACTAGTAATCAGAAGAAGCTGTAACTCCAGCTAAGTAAGTCCCACTTACCATTATCAGAGGCGTCAGCGCCTCCTTTAAAGTTCTCCAGATTGACTCTGGGGGGTCGGTTAGGTTTGGCAGGAGCAGGACCCAGAGCTAAACTGTTGGGTAGGGGGTTGCGCTTGGGCCCTGAGGTCACATCACTGTTAATGCTGCTGGGCTTAAGAGAGCCTGTGGACGCCTTCTTCAAGCTAGGTTTTTTACTGGCTGGAGGTTTGGGAGGCGTGATGGAGTTAGTCACAGTAAGAGGAGTTTTCTTGGCTTCACCATTATCTGACTGCTCATTCTTTTCCTTCTCCTTATTGAACATATTCTGAGCAGTCCTAAAGTTGCTGGTGGACTTAAAAGGGGAATTTGTCAGAGGTGAAGGTTTGTTTGCAGTGTCCGTGTTAGCTCCTGCCTGTTCTTCATTTTGCTGCCATAATTTTATCACGCTGCTGCTTGGTTTTTGTTGTAAAGGGGGTGGTTTTGGGGTAGAGCTGGTAGTGGATGGCACACCCCCACCACTGTCCTCTTTTATCCAGCTGGGCTTGGAGCTGACTGCTGGAGTTGGTTTAGGAAAGGTAGGTTTGGAGTCGGACAGGGTGGAGCTGAGGGAGGGCTTGTTGAGAGGAGGCTTCTGTACAGGGCCTTTACCTCCAGGAGGCTTTGAAAGAACTGGCTTCGGGGGTAACTGCTGTTCATTACCAATTGAAGATTTGCTGTTGGTGTCATCCTGTGTGTTGGCAAACCTGCCAGTCATGGCTTTAATTTTGTTTGGCTCATGTGCCTCTGTGTCACTTTTAGTGGATACTGTATTTTTCAGAAAAGTAGGTTTAGGAGTAATATTTATTGCACTGCCCGAGAGACTCTCTAAGACAGGTTTCTTTGTCTGTATGGCTGGGCCGGAGGAGAGGGTGGGGTGCAGGGCTTGTTTGGGTCGTCCAGCCGGTAAGGAAGAAGTCTCATCAGTGCTCCACCCACTCGATTGGAACCGAGCCATGATAGCCTTCACATCAGCCTTGTTATCCTGGTAATGAACAGAAGAGGATCAGAAGTAGGGGTCAAACAGGATTGGATTCAGAGTGATTACACAGCAAAAAAGAAACCAGATGAAAAAAAAAATCAGGATGTCCTATTGGTGCTACAGCAACTTCAGTAAACACGTGCTAAAATAGAAATTGCTTAACAAAGAAAAAGAGGAATAAAAGAAAATATCCATTAGACTCACATAAGCATTGGAACAGAAACTTGCAAAATTTTAAAAACTACCAAAAATCCTGTAAAGGCATTTCCTTCTCTTATTTCTGAACCATCCAGTGAAATTCCTGATGTGGCTTGTGTTAGTTATTTAACTAATCTGTTTCTCTCTCTTTTTTCCAAGGCCTCTCACACACCACTTGTATACACAAACCAACAACCAACCTGAAGGAAAAGGGGGGTTGATGGTAGTCATAGTGGTTGACTCTGTGTGTGTGTTTGTGTGTGCGCACACACAAAATCACCCTGTGTTGTTAACTATTAACCAGTTACTACTGTTATCAAACTAAGCACCCATTTTTCTGATGTTGAAATGTTTTATCTGGCTTATAGAGCCTATAGAGATAATAAATGGAGACTTCATTCCTGTATTATGCTATAAAATGTGAAACTTGAAAAGAAAACGCAGTCTTGTCTATGAATATTTATTGCAGAAGAAAGGGTGGGGTGGGGGGTGTGTAAAATACTATGGCCTTTGAAAAAATGGCCATAGTAATGCTTTGGCTATAACAAAAGCTTAAGCCATCCAAACATGTGGTATGTGAAAGTCTCTCCCATGAGAAGAGTGCAGATTGATCAGACATTGTGGGGGATGCATTACTAAGCACAAGTTGCATCATAAATGTGCCCAAAAGCCAAAAGTTATTTTATAAAATGTCTCAATACTGTGACCTAGTAGCAGCCACACCTATTTTAATGAGGCTGGTTTGACTGGAGTCAGAGACACCATACCAGGAAGTGGAGATAAGGGCATGAGGACACACGGTCACTGCTATTCCTACAGCAGGATAGTAAAAGCTAGGGGAAACTGTGCAACAGAAGGTTCAACAATATGAAGATAAATGGGAAGCTGAACATCAGATCAAGTGTATGTTGTATCACCCAACTGGAAAATGATAAAAACAGTATCACTTGCACCATATCATGCAAATGCCATTTTGGAAAAAAAGAAGCTGATGTGTTATTGTACTGTATTTAGTATGCTATATGTGAGAGATGGTAACTGCAAGTCACCCAGTCTCTTCAGCGGTGTAAATGAGATTTGAGAAGAGGCACTTTTTTTTTTTTTTTTAAAAAGATTCACATATAAAACAAGATTCTTATCTGATTCTTTGTTTTCTTCCTATATGTTTTAGAGGAAATGTAGTGGCTGCCTGGATTACAGTCACAGTCCACAGAGGAAATAAGTGATTTTGGTAAATTGTTGGAAAAAGTAAACATCTTAGTTATTAAATCACTTACTAAATAATTACCCAAGATAATTAACTAAATCTAACCATACTCTTGCTGCCTTGAGTGTCTATTGAAGGCAGAACAAATAAAATGTGTTGTTAGTGACTCAGAATTGGGCATTTTGCAACTTTATTTATAGAAGCATTTTCATAGCAATACAACTTTTCTTACTTTTACTGTTATTTATTTCAAAACTAATTTGCAGATTCAGATCGTTGGTATATATTGTCATTGTTAGGTGGATTGTTTCCATGACTCTGAATCAAGTCATATATTCAAAAAATGAGTACTAGTTTTACATGTTAAATACATTTATTTTTGCTGTGGAAAATTTTCAGTTGTAACCATTATATATTTCCCATATATTTCCCTCAGGATAAATAAAGTATCTAATAGCCTATCTATCTATTCACAAAATACGCTGGCAGTCAAGCTAGCCACAGCTACTGTCTTATTTGGGAAGGATTATTGTTTATTGTTGTTATTGATTGTGTATCTGGCACTAGATGGTTTCTGGTACTTCAGAGTTTCTGGTAACATTCTTCAGCTGTGGGATAATGAAGTGTTTTAACAGCAAACATGAGATGTGTCTAAATATGAATTGAATGAGAAAGAACCAGATGAAAGTTTCCTCATTGTGCTTCTTCTTTTTTTAACCACAGTAAACTAATAATTACCCAATATGTTCTGTAGCAGACAGTTGCAATTACTGCTTCTCTAAACATCCATGCAGTTGCAACTTTGTAGAAACATTAAAATTATGCCAATTTCTGGAAACACCTTTCAGTAAAATATATTAAAATTCAACAACAGCAACTATAAAACCTCAAATAGTTGTAAACGTGCATCAACAACACTTTAAAAATCTTTACGAGCAAGGAGTTAATGCAGGAGTCTTTGTATCATACTGTATTAGAGGGTACCTTATATGCATAAGAAAAGATTTAGATAGTTAGATAGTTTTAGTCCGTATACCACCCACTATTTGAGTCAACAGTGGTACTGTGAAAATTCATGGGAATAAGAGACAACCACAGTATGCTGCCCACAGTCCACAAGCAGATGAATGCTTAGGTGTGAAGCTTATGTCTGTAGCTTCTGTTATGTATTTAAACTTCATTAAAAATGCTGTTGTCTATACACTTATTAAGCACATGTACATTTCAAGCCCAGCGACCGGCTGAGAGAGAGAGAGAGAGAGAGAGAGAGAGAGAGAGAGAGAGAGAGAGAGAGAGAGAGAGAGAGAGAGCAGCAAAAAGAACAAGCTCCTCTGCTCAAAGCAAAGAGGAACTTTCATTTCTCATTCTTTTATGGTGTAAAGTGGAGGCCAAAGCAGCCTTGCTCAATCTAGTTAGCACTTGAAACGTCTTCTGTTTTTACACAATATATGTGGAGAAATGTTTCAAAACATGTCTCAAACATCAAATGCAAAACTACCAAATGTAGTCATATGGGTCTTAAACCCATAGCATAAGCAAGAGCCAACAAGTTAATAAAACGACTTTGTAGTTTTAGCAAAGTCAGAGTTAAAATATCTAAAATACGGCAGCTTCCTTTTCTTTTAATGGCAGAAATAATGTCTTTAAAAATTAGATTTTTAGAAAGAAAAAGAAAAAAGAAAGAAATAGTCATTTTAATATAAAGAAGGTGATTGTTTTCAAATAGCTTTAATGGATTATAAAGTTGTACTTACCATATTGAGGACAAATCCTGAGGGACTACGTGCTATGTCCAAATAGTGTAAAGTAGAGCTTGTTTGTTCAGTGTCTCTGTGTGAGTTTCTGTTGCTGTCGAAGAGAGTACAAAGAGACCGTGACAAAGCATTGAGTGTGTGAGTCTGCGTGTTTGTATGTGGGGGGATGTATACTCCAGCTCTGTTAGTGACATAGGCATCTATCTACAACTGACTACTTCCTCTCTTAGTAGTGTGTGTTTTGTGCAAGTCTGACAGCCTCTTTTATCTGTGTGTTTTAATCTCAATTGATTTGCCTATCCCTGGCAAACTCCCTGCAGTTTCCTTGTGTGCTCAACACCTGATGCTCACTCACTCAGTGGAAGGTCAACAGGAAAACCACGGTGAATATTGTATCTTAGCAACTATATGCAACACTTTGAGTAAAATGTGACTTTGATGTGACAGAGCTAAAATCCACAGCCACAATCAGCAACGGCCATAGTAGAGGGACCATGTTTACTGTATTACAAGACTCCACAGCCCTGCTAGCAGCTGTCTGACTGTACTTCAGCACAGTCATGGAATGACTTGAATGCTGAAACTAGCATGCCAACAAGTTAATACCTTTTAATCATGCTGATGTAACTGCTAATAATGTTATGCCATGGTCACCATCTGAGTTTAATGTGTTGGCATGGCTAGCATGGCATTTTAAATGTGGGAATTTTTTATCAGTTTATCAAGGTCCATGCACAACACAAATACACAGCCATTAAGACTTAGATTTTTATTTATTTATTTATTTATTTTGCCGTGCCATGTACAAACAAATGACTACCACTTGAGCTGAGGTTGACTGTTCGTACAGTCATCCATGTGACCTAGTGAAACCCAATGAGCCAGGTTTTGCCCATGTACTGTGTGTATCTACCATATTGGGGTTTTTGAGCTTTGACTTTATTGCCAAACTGGCTACATTAGAAATGTGGCCTGATTGATCACCCTGAAAAAAGAGGAAAACAGAAAACAGAAGAGGAGGTGTCAACAGATGCTTTTTGAGCAAGCAACCTGGCTCAATCTTTAGAGCCTCAATTGACCCACAGAAACCTAAATAGTCCCCCAGTGAATGACGTGGCTATGGTCATGTCATCAAAGCAGCCAGAAAGATTTATTGGCAAATGAGAGAAAGTTGTCAGTGTCAGTAGAGTGATTTTTCACTTTAACTTCTGCTTTCAGAAGTTGAGTTTATATCTAAAGGTAATATTGTTACTGGGCTGATCAATTAATCAAGATATCATCAAAGTCACAACATGGCCTTGTGCCATAGCCATATCCACTCCAGATTGAAGACTTCTGCTGCAGATCATGAGGGGTTGAAATAAGTTTCTATTGATTTTACTTTCCATTTAATTAAATTTAATTTAATTTAAATTTTTATTTATAGTGTTAACATTATTTTTTTATTGATAGTGTTAACATTGAGGTTTTTAGAGTTTTTAGTTTTCAGGATCATTAACACAGAACTCACACAGTTATAGCCAACTTTCTCTTTCACTCCAACTCCCCACTTCCTCTTATTCATTTTTGATCATCCTTTACCTTTTAGATGTAAATTTAAAAGTAAAGAGCACTGACTTTAAACCTACTTTTGCAACAATACATTCAATCACAAGTTATTCTAAGGAGTCTTATTATTTTTTCTCTTTTTCCTGAAAGATGTTTCTACGTTGCCATATTTCATCTTGACATTCCTGTTCCTGTTGCCTCAGTTCCTTCTCCCTCTGCTGTAAATACTTAATCCTAGTCATGTTTTCACTGACTTACCTTCACATTCCACACAATATTAATCTTATCATGACAGATCTTCACCTTCTTTACTCCAGTTTTTGAAGATTTATTTATTTCAGATTTATATTTGCTTTGTTTTCAAAGCTGCACCACTATATAAAGAAACAAAGTAAAGTAAATATGGAAATATAGTTTAAATTTATTTTTGCATTTTACAAACTTCCCAAAGGTCTACTTCCTTCTTTCTTACTGAAAGATGATGCTTACACACACAGAAATTAACGCGCACATTTATGCATGTGTAGTCTTTTTTAGTAGTCAATTTTCACAGATTTTTTTCTGAACTGACTGCATATCTTTTCATCTTGTTGATTTAAATAAACGTTGCCTTAGGATGGACTTGTTACCATGTCAGCAATATTCAACAATCTTTTACTGGACTGAAAGAAGATATGTTTTTGTTTTATAAAAAACTTTACTATTTTTTAATAAATGAAATCTTTGGAGACAAGTTAAATGTTGCTCTTCAAAGAAATATCCTGGGGCATGCAGAGTCCAACATCAATATTTCATTGTTTTACTGACCCTGAGCTGTTAGCAGACTGCAGATGTTTAAAAACAGATGTTGAACTCAGAGTTAAAACACACAACACAAACAAACATTTGTTTCATTTAAATACAGTTAAAATTTTAGCATCACGGTGTTTCAACACATGCACTTCCCATTTGTATTCCTGCACTTGGACAGATGTGTTGCCAAAAAGCACAAATCCGCTCGGCCTTGTATGGACATTCGTACTCTTCCCCTGTTGCTGCAATCAGCAAAATAATAACAGAGAGCACATATGCTTTCATTGAGAAAATGAAACTATTCAATTACTCTCTGCTCCAATTTTTAAATTTATTTTGTTTATTATTGTGGTTTCCAACAGATGTATCAATCATTTATTTAGACTTTTTTCATTGAGTTGTGTGAGTCCTGAAGATGAGTTTTTGAGGTCATTGTTTATCAGTTTGCTCATGTTAAAACCCATGTATTCATTTACAGTATTTTCCATCTCAGCTCAAGAATGTAGATAGAGCGTGACACTTCCCACTTCCTCACTCTACTCTTCTTCTGTTTACTTCTTCCATCATTCTTCTGACCCATACTATATGTATGTCTCCTCCATCCTGTCTTGATCATAGCTATGATAGTGTCCTGCCTCACTGCTTCCTCTTCCTATGTCCTCAGGGCAGTGAATCCCTAGTCTCTTCTGCAGCCTCTCCTCCTGGAGGCGAAGCTCCATGGAGTCCACCAGGTCGTAGATGCTGTCCAAGGACCACATGGGTGATGGGAACCATGCCTTGACATCGCCATCCTTTCCCACAATCAGCATGCTGAAGTAGTCCTTATTGATCTTCAGCTGTTCTCTCAGGTTGTTGACCATGTCACGGGATAATGGCTCAACCTCACTCTGACTACGACCTGGGACAAAGATGAGTGAGTGAAAACCAAGCAGTGCAGTTCACAGACCACAGCAAAAAAAAAAAAAACTGGACTGTTTCATACATTTCTGCACTGGTGACAGCCAGAGGCTTTTCGGGTTGTCCATCTATCCATCCATCCCGTTCTTGTGGATGCAATATCTAAGTAACACTTTGAGTGAATATCTTGACGCAAACATTCATTTCGACTCAAGGGTGAACTGCTTAGATTTTTGTGCTCAAAGGTCAAAGTTGCTGTGACCTCACAAAATACACAGTGTTGGCCTTATGAACACAATATCACAGGCACTAACGATCAGCTGGACTCAAGCATGAAGTGATTGGGTTTTGGTGGGTAAAGGTTAAGTTTGCCTTACAAAACACAGGCTGTGTCAGAAATTACTCAATGTACAATGGACAATGTATATATATAATATAATATGTATACTCACATGCAGAGGCATGTGAGTGAACAACCGATGTTTACCAACCAACCAGCATATACCATCATCATACCACCAGCATTGTGCTTGTGCTGAGAGAAAGCAAAACGGCGGGTGGTGTCTGAATCTGTGTTGGCACAAATGTCCGCTTGGACTCAAGGATGAACTGATTAGATTTTGTTTGTCAAAGAACAAGGTTACAATGAACACACAAAACATGTTTGTAGCCTTAACGCAAACATACACACAGCAATTATGACAAAATTTCACACCAATAAACTTGAAACTAGTCAGAGTAGCTGAGGTATACAGCCATGATGTGGTAATAGTAGTTTGAATTGACATAAACCATAATGGCAATGTTTTTGCATGAATACACACAGTATTCACAATAAATTCCAAATTACTGGTCCCGTTGTTGTCCCATGTACCTGCAATGCTCCACATCACCATCACTCACCATTTAGTGGAAATAACTCAACAGTTCCTGACGCTTTGTCTCCGGTTCCTGTCAACTTTAACATGGCAAAGTGGCGAATACCTGCAGAAAAAGCCAAGAATTGTGTTTTTTAATTTAATCCAGTTTGTGGCTTCAAATAAACAAACGAACACCTGTATGACATTTACATATCCATTATGTAATGTATTGTTGGCTTTGTTTGCCTTTCCAAGGTCTGAGAGGAAACCTCACACATATATTACC
This sequence comes from Rachycentron canadum, assembly GCA_038496675.1. Classification (NCBI taxonomy): domain Eukaryota; kingdom Metazoa; phylum Chordata; class Actinopteri; order Carangiformes; family Rachycentridae; genus Rachycentron; species Rachycentron canadum. Next base: position 10,548,694 of record CM076666.1, read on the forward strand.
AAAACCTACAGAACACACAGTGTATTATTCGTGTGGTGCGGTACTGACCAAGGTGACACTCCTGTCCATCTAGGGCAGAGAGCTGCTGTTGGAAAGAGTAGTCGTCCTCAGCAGGAGCCGAGATGAGCAACAGTCTCCTCTTAGACATGAACCTTAACAGCCACAAAAATTCAAAAATCACCCAAGTTTGAATGTTCTGGTGTATTTCAGTCAAACTTATGCCTTTCATTCACTCATTTTCCTGATATGTTCCACAACACTGAAGACCAATAACATTGAAGCATTCAATCAGAACTGAAGACTCATCTACAGGCACTTTAGAATATTATATACTCCATTCTTTAATTTTAAGGCCTCTTGAGATACATGTTTGTGATCATAGCTTACACATGTAAATTCAGTGTATTCTAAGCATGAATCTTCACTTTAAGAGTTTGGATTTCATATTAGCAAAAAAGGCTCCAGATGTTGTTGCCTCAGGGATACTAGATAATAATGAGCAAGGAATGGGAGTACTTTACCTGAGCAGGGAATTCTCAGCTCCAGGCAGTTTGTCTTTGGAGCAGACTTGAGGACTCTTTCTCTCTTTTTCTTTTTCTGAGTGCCTTGAGGGAAAGTTGTCAATGTACTCGAACAGAGCAGGGGTTGATGGTGGAGCTTCAAAGACTCTCTGGAGGAAGATAAAAGCTAGTAAAACATTTAAAGAATGATATAGGAGCCATAAAAGGAAAAGACAACTGAAAACTGAATAATAGAATAGAAAAATTTCAAAGGAAATACAGTTTAATTAGAAATTTTCAATTGAATGATGTTGGATTCTTGCACAATTTCAAAAACAATTTAAGGATGGTACTTCTCGGAGTTTGGAATAATGGTTTTAATAGTCATGACAGAGGAGGTGACAATCTGCCAGTGTGAAACTGTGTAAAAGTAAAGCTGACAGGACATAAAAGCAGAAAACAAAGTAAAAAAGTTCTTACATTGGGCTTGATGTCATAGTCTGTGACAGTCATGGAAAAGAGGTCAGAGGACGAAAGGCCGAGCTCTGCTCTCAACAGGGAGATCAGACCTGAATCCAAGAACTGTTCTGATGGAGCCTCTGATTCTGAAACACACACACAGACATATTTTGTCTATATAAATGAATGTGTGCACATATAGACCTACAGTGGAGTAAGAAGACACAATAACAGAAACACACCATAAAGTATAAATAAAGCCACTATGACCACAACAACACAAACTATTATGCACAAAGTACCATAAAAGCTCAACAACTAACTATTGAAATTGGCTTGTGCTAGTGTGAGTGGTTTGGCTATAGTCTGTCCGCCACTTTAGTTTAGACTGAAATATAACAATGACTGGATGCATTTTACACATTTGTGGTGCCCAGATAAAGTAAATGACTTTAGTGATGGTCTGACTTTTCCTCTAGCACCATCATGAGGTTAAAGTTTGGTAATTGATTGTCACAAAAATCACATTGTAATGGCTTTGTGATCACTGACTTTTCTTCTTGAAAAAACAAAACATTCCCATGGGCCACAGCTGAAGTTTGTAATTTATTGCAAATTAGCAAATGGTAGAATGCTCACATGCTAAACAGAGATGTGTTACCATTTAGATTAAAGCACCTCTGTGGCTTTCATGTCTAAGTGTGCTACAACCTCACAGAACCACTAGCTTGGCCGTAGACTCTTGTTTTCAATTAAAACAGCTGCTGACTGAAGTCTTGGAAGTCCCACTGCATCTAAACACAGCACAACAACAAATGTTGGCAACCTATTCACAGAGGAGTCTGCGGCAATAACTTTTCAAATGAATTGAAGTAAAGAGAACGAAGCATGAAACACACCAGTCTGATTGTTGTTACAAGAAATGCAAGAGTGAGGAAAATCATTCCCAGGCCGCTGCAATTTCAATGGAACCATGGAAGCCATGTATGGATGTGTTAAAAGTACAGTGTGTACTTTGATAATATCTGCATGACATGATATGAATACTTGAATCACCCCTAGAGAACCTAACCAAATGTTTTAGATGCAAATGTTCAAACATATATCACACACACACAAAGGTACAAACACTTCCTACCGAGCTGGTGGTGTTGCAGTGTGAGCGTGGCGTCACTGCCTTCTACAATGGTCGCCACAGTGATTTTCCTGATAGCGAGGTCACAGTGATGCTTCTTGTTCTCCTCTTTCTGTTGGATGTAAAGTGATGCATCTCTGCTGGGTGTTGAGATCAGCTAGTTGTAGCAGGATGACACACAAACAGGCACTTCACTCGAAATGGGCAGTGGGAAGGTGCCGATTAAGTACAGATATATTTCTCAAAGTTCAATGTTTTGCAAGCATTTGTAACATGGGTGCCACTGTAAATCAAAAGACAGGAAGAAAAGGGCAGACAATAGGATACAAAAAAAAAAAAAAACACTCTTACCATCAACCTTCTTGTTCCCTTTAAACTGTCCAAAAACTCCTTCAAGGCAGTTTTTTCCTTCTCGCTGGCCTCTCTGTTAGACTTTTTCCCTCTTCCTTTTCCTTTCTTTCCCTTTTTTCCTTTGCCCTTTTTCTTAGAGCTCTGTTTCTCCTTTGTGTCATCCTTTACGTTCTTCTCTGTGGTATCCTCACTGTTTCTCCCGCCATGTCTTTTCTTTCCTTCTTCCACAGCAGAGTCAGGCCTGCAATACAATACAAAATGTTGACTTTGAAGTTCATCCAGTACTGTCTGTGTGGATGAGAAGGCATGACGTACCAGATGGGAATACAAACTCTAAGCACATTTGCATTGAAATCAAGACGTTCACACTCTTTCCTTTATGTTTGAAAAAATGACAAAGAAAATGAAAAGACAGCACCTGTCTTTCTTTACTTCTTCATTTCTCCTTGACGCAGATGAAGAGGTGTCCACTTTCTCTCTTTCCTGTCCCTTAGATGTGGCCTGACCACCACTGGTCAAGTCCTTTCCTCTCGTGGACCCCACAGCAGGCACCTTGCGGATAACAAACCTCGACCGTCCACTCAGTATGTCCTGGATCTTACTCTTCAGGGCAGCTTTTTTATCCAGAGGTGTTATTCTTGGTAATGCCACCACAGAAGTCACATTTACTTGCCTCTGAGGGCTCAACACCATTGTCTTCTTCATCTTTTTCCTTTTCAACACAACCTTCTTTTTAGGGGTTTTACATCTAATTTAAAAAGAAAAAACAACTTATTCTAAAGTGTCACAAAAAAGTGCAGGGTCAATAACACACATTAACATCGTACAAGGTGAATGTGACACAGAACATTTGTCTTTCTGTACATGATGAAGCTAAATGCAAAATATTGTGGGCAATAATAACACGTGCAAACAAGAAAAACTGATATCCATTAGAGCATTAATAGCTCTGTTTTTTCATATTCCTTTACAATTATACAGTAAGTATATGTAAAGTGGGCTGACCTTAAATGACATTATAAAAGCACTATTTAGTTCTCTACTAGTACAGTGAAGAACATATAGTAGTGTTATGGAACCTCAAGTTGGATCCTTTCCTTGTCATCTTCTCCAGCTTCCTCACAGGGAACTGATCTATGAGCTCCAAAATGGCCTCAACACGGACCGGATAGGGGAACCGCTCACTGACCAGTAGATTCTTCTTCAGAACCAGCATGGTGAACCCTTGCTCCTGCAATGATCAATGTTGAATGAGCAGTTCAAGTCAAGAGCAGGAAAACCGCAATAGAAGACAGCTTCTCAGAAACATTTCTTTCCTTTAAATTACCTCTAAAGGCAGTGGATTAGTTAAATTGTGTAAGACTATCAAACTGCGCACTGGTTACCTGGCTGGTAAGATCCAGGTAGTGCAGCAGTTTGGTAACTGTGTCTGGATCTAGACTCTCTACTGTGGCCTCTCCTTGGAAAGTTGTTTTCTGGATCCGACCTTCCATCATGGCGTTCTGAATGATGGTGATGATGAAAGTGTCTCTTTCTGCTAGATGGCAGTGCAGCCCTTTCTAGGAGACAAAAGAAGAAAAAGTAAGAAACAGATAATAGTTACATAAAAAATTTGGAATGAAATTCCAACGTGTTATTTCCACAAATTAAATAACACATACAAATAAATACAGGTAAATAAATAAGTGCAGTACCTGCTCCATGTCTTCCAGCTGTTTCTCCATCATCTGCAGATAGTGGTCATTGTGTGATGGGGCTGTTATAACCCACAGCCGCTTTTTGCCTAGAAGGGCGAGGGGTGTAGGTACTGTAAGTGGGCAGACAGATAGAAACATAGATCAGCTGATCAGCTCATCAGTCTTACCTGCAAATTCAGCCAGGAAGTCCAGCTCCGGAGCCAGGTTTGAGGATGACCTTTCAACTCCTCTTCTGTCACCATGTTCCAAATCTTCATCCAACCCCAGTCCCAGCTCAAATCCTGGAGGGAGATCTGAATAGTCTCCCCAGTCCCTTACATTAGGGTCCAGTTGATCCTTGGACTTGCTTTGCCTGGTGCCTGGCCAGGCAGCAAGCAAACTCAGGTAGCTGAGGCTCCACAAAGAAAGAAACAACAACAGATGCGAGTGTGAGGTATAGAAATTACACATCCTCACTGACGTGGCTGAGTGGTTTGTTTGTAGATCAACTCGAACTGGTTAGCATTTCACAAATCCTTCTCTGGAAAGAAAAGAAAAACATTTGCGTAGTGCTGTGTCACGGGTAGCACTACACCAGCTGTCGCTGTAAAGAGTTAAAAAGCACACAATACCCCTATGCTAAGAAATGTCCATACTCTAAATCCAATTTCAAAACCCCACTGCAGGCTGAAGCATTCTGTATCCTTTAAAACAGGTGGATTGAATCAGGAATGCATCTCAAAGGTAAAAGTAGAGCAGAGATAGCAGTGATGGTAACCCCTCTCTCCAGCAGCGAGAGACGAACTGGGGAGACTTTGCTCTGCTTGCACACAGATACACACTCCTGGTTCACATTATACCCCAGGCTTGTTAACAGGAAACCTCTGGAATTTTCTGTGACTTCAAAGCATTTTCTTGCTCAAAAATCTCTCTCTCTCTCTCCCTTTCTCTCTCTTTCTCTCTCACACAAGCACATGTGCGCGCACACACACACACACATACACACACACACACACACACTCTGTGTGTGGTGCTTTGTTTTCGTTCAAAAGCTGACTATTTTGCTGTCCTTTATCAGCAGAAAAACAATCACTCACATATACTATACATAACCCCATACAGTCTAATACACACACACACACATTCAAAATCACTGCCATTACATAAACATAAACATTAGGGCAACTGTCCTGCTCTGTGTTTGATCAGGAGGTTGGGATGAAGCTGACTTAGATCTCTAACCTCAGTGTCAGGGGAATAAAGAGACAACATATTTGCAAGGATTAGGAATATATAGGTTTACTTGTATTATTACACTTGATTTGATCATTTTGATATCTGTCACTGTGCTTCAGAGGCTGCCAATGTCCTGAGTAAAATTACTTACAATATACTGAAGGCTGTTGCATACATGGAGGGTGGAAAAGGTTAAAAAAAAAAAAGTAAGAATAAAGATGTAAAAGTGGTATCCTAATGGTAGAGCAGCAGTTCAGCCTAAAGCCATTTGTTTAGGAGGAGCTGAAGTCTTTAAATGAAAGGAAATGGCAGCAACCATAAATAAACTCGACAGGTTAACGGACAGTGCCGTCTGAAAAAGTTCATAGCACTTCAAAAGATGTGAATCCGAGTCCAACGTGCCCACGGGTGAGTAAACCCTGACGACTTTCTGCCATGAAAATGTACTTTCCCCTGCAACAAATAAAACAAAGAAAAAATCTTGCCATGTACCTGAAAGAATGAATTAAATTTGGTGGAAAATAGAAGAGACGTGAATTAGAATTTATCTGTAAATAATTTACATGGGAATACTGAAGTACAAACTATCATGATTAGAATGGAATTGGATTTTAGGTCTGACTGTTAAATCTTTGTCATTAATTGCTTGACAAGGACCTGGATCAATGTAAAATATTTTTATATTTATAAATCCACATTGGGACATGCTTTTTTGATTTTACGGGGTCATAAAAATCAGGTATCCATAAAATTAGGTTGCATTGTGGTAGCATATTTATGCTTTTTTCGACATTATAGCCACTAAACATCCTTATTGTCATTCACAGTCCTTAATTGACCCATGATAATATGGAAAACACATATGGGCTGAAGGAAGAAGAGGGCAGTTTTTAGAATCAAAGATGGATATGCAACTAGTGATAACATTGCAAACACATGTATCTATTACACACAGCAAGATACAGCAGGTAGTTATTCATTTTAAACGGATGATTTTTAATGGTAGAAGTTTTCCGCCACTTGTTTTCTGACCTCAAAAAAAGACATGTGATGGTTAAATCTATAGCTTTAATGTCAGCAAGGAAGGAGAATAAATGAAAGGAAAATATCAGGCAGAGAAAGACAAAAAAAAGTGCAAACAAATCCAACGCAATTAGAAGAGCTATCTTTAGGGTGAAATGCTTTAATAAAAAACAGGCGGAGCAACAATGCATTCCACTCTCTGAGCCTGATAAAGTGAAACAGATGATCAGTGTGTGTGTAAGAGAGAGAGTATATCAACCGTGTACGAAATATACAATACTGTAAGTGAAAGCACGTGCTGGTACAGAGTGAATAGATATGCTGAATATGAGATAAACAAAACAGACAAAGCAGCTGTTGCTGTTGTTTCTGTGTACAAGTGTCGACTCAGGGTGTTTTCAAAGTTTTGCTTTTCATTAACATTTAAAATGAAACCCAACCACCTTCCATGTGTGCTCATTAACATAGAAACACAGATGCAATCTGTCCCTCATAAGCACTAAATTTATTGCATAACATTGCTGGAGGAAGTACACAACATGCATGTGCTGTCATACTGCATCTTGGGACTGGAGAGGAGGGAACGGACTTCACTTCAGTTATCTCTTATCATACTTCACTTGAAGAGTATGAAAGTAATCCAGCATCCAGAAACATGCTGCGCAAAGCTTTAAACCTCAGTGATAATTCATCTTAAATCAGTTGATCTCTGAGCTGAAGGCCAGCTGCTGGGGGGTCAGCCACTGGCCAATCAGATTCTTTTTTTTTTTTTTTTTTTTTTTAAAAAAGGTCAACATTGTGGAACCTTGGAGCAAAAAGAGTTTTCCAACAGTTTACAGCTCTTTATCTTTACACAGATGTTGACAAAAGTGCTTCTTATCTCACCACTTATATCATTCAACAAAAATATAATTTTTTAATGCTGCATGTTCACAAATATTGATCTACACTGGGATGCAGGAAAAATAAGAAATTATTCAGGGTTTGATTCTTAAGTGTTGGATTAGCATAGCATAGGAATAAATAATAGATCGAGAGAGAGAGAGCGAGAGAGAGAGAGATAGCAAAAATAGCAAAATGGCGACCGTCAGTGGAACTATGTAAGACTGCATCTTCCATCTGGTTTTGTTTTTGGTCGCCATTTCTGACACTATTGCAAAATCATAGATTGTGAATAATATAGAACAATATATTATTGTATTCAATTATTAATACCTTCATCGGTGTGCATGGCTGTGTATGGAGCTGTCTATCCAGAAATATACTCGTGCACAAGTTTAATTTTTTAACACAAGTTTTAAGCGACAAATGACTTTGGTGTGTAAAATAACCAATCCGACTGAGTAATATATATATATATATATATATATATATATATATAT
>CM076666.1:10561439-10759258 GCA_038496675.1 Rachycentron canadum
TAAGAGACATATATATATATATATATATATAGTGTGGCTTTTGTCATGTCCCGCCGTCAGTCCCAGCCACATCAGGAGTCATCGGAAATCCTCTGATGCTTCTCATATGATCCAGTAACTGAACACCGGCCGCTGCAGCAGACATCTTCCGGGTCGACAGAAAGTTCGCCTGTGCTGCACAGAGCCAGGACTTGTCTTGCAAAGGTCAGTCGACTTATCCGCCGCTAACCTCTCCACTCTCGCTTTCCCCCCCCCATGCATGTGTTTCGCTTTGCATTTCTGTGCGTGTGTCGGGAGCTTTTTTTGAGTCAAGCGTCTCCTTCGTACGCGGAGCAGATGCGTGTTAGCCGCCTGCTAGCGCGCTAGTTAGCTCATTGTAGCTTTCACCCTCCCCTCCAACCACCACCACCACCACCACCATCACCCGCCACCATCACCCACCGCCCCGCTAGGTTTTACAAGGAGAGGAGACAAAAAGAAACTAATGTGCAACTCTGACTCAGAGAGAAACAAAAACACTAAACACGTCAGCTTTTACGCACCGGAGTTTTTTTTTTTTTTTTAAGTTAGCAACTCCATTGAAAATGATTCATTTGTTTTTGTTTTTGTTTTTGTTTTTTTTAATGCGGCGCCAGCGGCTGATAAAGGCTGTTTAAGTCCTGACTGGGGCTTAATCTCCAGGACAAAGCAGCAGACATCTGACGGCCGTGTTCATGACCGAGCCCTTATTTCCACGAGCTAACGTTAGCAAAGTGTTAGCTGAGTCTGAGCCATAATCTGATGACGTGTGAGCGCCGGTGTTTTTAATCACGGTCCGACTTGATTAATAAACAACAAACGGCCCTTTAATGTGACTGTTGATGCTGCCTCCTCTGCAGACAGCCTGGGTTTGTGCTCTTAGGATCCCAGTAGTCTCCTTTAAAATAGGATTGTAAATCGATTAATAGTCTGGTCGATCAACAATTTGCACTTTAGGGTGCAGATTAATTGCTTTTCTTTGTTTTCTGTGATAATTGATCTTATATATTTGGGGTTTGTATTGTTAGTTACACAAAAAGCAAACAAAAACAATTGAAGTCAACATGGGCACTGAATGAGCATTTTGCCATAATATTTTGTACATTCAAACAATTAATCAACTAATCCAAAATTTGACAACCCACTTTAAAAACGCATACAGACCTTTGCTGTGTGTTTTCATTGCATTGTTTTTATTAGATGTAACTGTAAAGATTAGAGCAACGATTAGCCAGTCAGCAGCCAGTCAATGAACTGGCAACAAATTTGATCAAATGATCGTTTTGGACATTTTTAAGCAAAAAAGATCTAATTTTGTTGTATTTCAGATGTGGGGTTAAAATCTTACTTTATCATATAATGTAAAAATGAAAGTGAAATATCCTTCAGTTTTACACTGTTGGTTGGACAAAACAAGACATTTAAATCAGGCCTGATAAATTACAGTGGGCATTTTTCATTTTATTGTGCTAATTTGTATCATAGGAAATGCATTTGAAGTCTGAAACTGTTTATGATAAAGCATTTTGAAAATATAATAAAAAATATTGAAAATTACCAGTCACCATTTCAGAACAGTCTAAAACCTAAAAATATGAAGTTGACATGGAAATAGAAAGTAAGAAGCAACAAATTCTCATCAAGGAAGCTGGTACCAGTATTTGTACTTGATGAATGACTTTAGTAAAGTTTTTATTTGGTTTGGACTCTTGAACGCAAGGGTAAGGACACAGTGACAGAGTTGAGTTTATTGCCAGTCAATTCCAGTTTAAACCCTACAACACCAGCCAAATCATCCCAGTCTATCCCAGTTCTATTATCTCCCTTTTAAGTAAACATGCCATTGTCCATGTTGTTTTGCTGCCTCAGAGTCATTCAGTGGGCAGCAGTTTGAAGAAATGACTGTGGGGGTCCAAGATTTTGTTAATATACAGATGTGATCAATTTTTTTTCCTAAAATCATTCCTGAAGAAAGTGGGTCAAAAATATACACATGCTTGTCTGATGAAAAAAACTATGACAGATTTATAATATGGACCCAGTAGCCAGAATAGTCATGTCAGATTTGGGTAGGAACTGTTTTTCAGTGAATGTGACCTGTTGCATCATCAAAGATCATACAAATCTGCTTGTTCTACTAGTGAACAGGGTGGGGCATATTTCTATGGAGCATTTTAAAATATAAGTGTGCAGTTAGCTGATAATGCTGGAAAAAATAGTGAGATGCTTATTTTCACTTTTGTAGTTTTATCTGGCTGTTATTCTTTTTTGCCTGTAACCCTCCCCCTCTCTGTTTGTTGGTGCCCTTATCTCTCACCTCTCTCTCTCCTGTCTCTTCCCCAGGAGGGGTGCTGCCTATCCTGTTGAGCTCCTCCTGGTGTGTGAGTGTCGGGTGTTTGTGCACCATGGCGAGCCTCCTACGTGTAGTGGCGGCCAACTGCTCAGCCCCTGTGTTCAGCGGGGTTTCCTGCATGAAGCTGCAGAGCAGCCATACAATAAAATCATCATGCCTTCGATTTTTCAGGACCCATCAAGCTCTTGGACGATGTGCCAGTCCAGGTAAGATACTAAACATACGCAGCAGTTTGACACGGGAATTTGTGAAAAGGTTAATTTATAGAAAACATTAAATTCTACAGTCTGTCCAAAAACTTTTATTACCAATCAACTCAATGTTGTATCAACGAAGTGTGGAATGAAGGAGTTGCACTGAGGTCACTGACTTTTCTGTCACAAAATTCATAAAAACATGTGTCTTGTATACACAACATGGATAGAAAACATAGTGGTTATGATGGTGACAGAGACTGTCAGTGTCCCAGCAACTGTTGCAAACCACAAAGTTGTCCCTGAACAAATAAAACTGATAAAGTGATTGTGTGTCAATGTTTTGGACATTTGATGTATTAATTTCTCAGGTGCTTGTCACACCAGCCACAGACTATATATCACTAACTAAGAGCAGCATGTTGGTACTGGTTCAGAAAATAGTCATACAGTCAAGACTCTTACATAATGTGTGAATAGCCTTGTAAAATATGAAGTGGGCAGGATGACCCAGTTCTATGTGAGCAAATTATTATTAGGCTGAGATTTTTAACCTAGATGGGTTTATATGCTGTACAGCATACTGCAGTATAAAATTGCATGATTTTGTAGCAAATACAGTACAGAATAGATGCATTATCAGACTTAATGGTATGTTTTTTTTAGTATTGCTATAAGTAAACAAAATCCTAACTGAACAGTAAATTCAGGGATACCAGGCAAAGCCTTTATAGAGACATGTTTTACTACTGATGGCAGCATGAAAGCAGTGCCACCTGTAGCCTCTGTGTGCTTTCTCATGTACCTGTGTGTCAGGTGCAGGTGTCACCTGCTTATTATATAAACATTGACAGAGGTTATGATTTCAGTAAATTGGTACAACTCACAATTAAAAAGGACAGACAAGTACTTTATTCATACATTGTCTTCTGTTGGCATTGGTAACCAAATCTGTCATTGTCATATAATTATACTGAGCAGTTGTTCATTCATTCTTTCTGCACACTCATTCCTTTTTGAGGTTTGTATGTTGTAATTGTTATGAGTTAATCCACTGTTTTTGCTAAATACAGATATATAAAACCAAACAAGGCAAATCCTCTTCATACAGTAGCTTTTTTCCTTTTAACTCTTAGAAGTCTTTTCTAAAGGTCAGTGTTGCTACCTTCATTTGCTCTGAGATCCAAGGTCACATCCAGGATAATGCAGCCCTGAGGCATTATTCTCCATGACCTCATGCTATGCCCACTAGCCAGACGTGTGTGTGTGTGTGTGTGTGTGTGTGTGTGTGTGCGTGCGCGTGCGCGTGCGCGCGCGCTATGAAAACCAGTGCTAGCTGGTTGCAGGTGGTTCATGTCTGCATGCTGGGTTCACCATTGTGCCAATGTCCCTCCATCTGTGTATAGTAGATGTTTAAGGGGTGATGGTGACCTGGTTCACAGCGACTAGAGGTTGACATTCTGCAGTTCACTTAGCTCCAGTAACAGCTGGCAGGGTCTATTCTGGACACACAAGTATCGGTTTACAATCTCGCAGTCAAGTGGTGGAGCGGCTCTCACCACACACACATATGCTTTGACCTCTGCGGAGCCTATAGATGTACAGTACATACTGAGGCAGTGTGTTGATGTGAGGGTGTGTCTGAACTGAATGACACTGTGCTGATCTCTCTGTCTGGTACCGTCAAACTTACCAGCAGTAACAACTTAAGCACTTGTTTCTGGGTCTAATAATAATAAAAAACACAAATTAAAACCAACTTCTTGGTTAACAGATGTTACGTATGTAGCTCTGCCTCTTTTTATTTTTTAATGTTGTGAAAGACTTGGGCAGGCATTCAAACAGAAAGCAGGGCCCACAGGGTTGGTTGCTTCAGTTGCTGGTGAGACAGATAAACACAATCTGTCTCAGAGAAGCAAGTTTGAGTCATTCATCCAGGAGTTCAGAGGCTTATCAGACTCAAAAAGACAGTTTAATACTAATTTATTTATATATATATATATATATATATATATATATATATACACACACATACAATTTAAAAAAAAAAAAAAAATGATTATAAAATTACAGTGCACTTGGTTTTTGTTTTAGGTCTTTCCTACCTAAACACGAGGGGGGGCTTAAAGACACTTATCTTAAAGATTGTTGGTGGTTATCCTGTTAGTATCTCCACTGCGTGAACTTAAGCTTCAAATATGTAGGGTCTAAACAAGGTAATGCTCACTTTGCTTTTTAGGTTTATAGTGATAGTTATAGTTTAGTAATACTATAGCCACAGGATCGGCTCCCACCTCTCTGTCTCTCATCTCTTAGTCTTAAAATGATTGCTAGCTGACTGACAAAATGTGTTGGCAGATACAACAGTATATTAACGGTGCCATGTGGTCAGTTTATAGTCTTTAAAAAAAAGCAAATGTTCATCTGGTAACCAGTTTTGTTCATTTTCTTCTGTTGTGGAGATTTTTACAAAAATAAGTCGTTAGAGGACAGGTCACCACAGCAGGGTGAGAGGAAAGGCAGCCGGTCAGAGGCTCTGGTGTTTATATATAGATGAGGAGACAGTGGGAAAGGGCTGCAGTGGAATTTTCCGTAGAAGCAAATGCAACATGTGACCTGCCTGTCACTTGCACACCAGACACGAATAAGAACACAAAAATTATTTTCAACCACATTATTCTGCTTGTGTCTTACTCATTCTTAGGTTGGCTACTAAGTAGTATCCTGTCATTCTTTCCTTTACCTATGTCTTTCTCAGTTTAAGCTCCTATCTTGTTCGTACGCATGTTAGAACAAACAAAGCAAAGTTTTGTGGATCCACAGTGAAAACATTTGTATTGTGCGTATAGTTTGTCTTTTGGAGCAGCATATGGCATTTCTTACATCTTCACATTTGTGTTTTGTTTTTTTTTTTTTTTTTTTTTATTAAAAGTATGAAAAATAGAGAAATTTTATTAAAAATCCTTTGGAACAACCATCATCTGCTTTGATTTTTGTAGCTTTTTTGTTATTAAAAAAAAAAAAACGTTTCTCCATAATAGGTTACAATAAAGCCAAAAATAACAGTTCATTAGGTTGTCATGATTGACTGTCAGAATGAAACAATGAAATGTGAATAAATTAATTCAACACAAGAGCTACCACTTACCTCACATGCTCCTATATTGTTTCTCATTGCTACCTCCAGGTATTCCATATAAACAGCTCACAGTCGGCGTGCCCAAAGAAATTTTCCAGAATGAACGCCGTGTGGCGCTGTCTCCTGCTGGTGTCCAGGCGCTCATCAAACAGGGCTTCAGCGTTGTTGTGGAGTCCGGAGCTGGAGAGCCTTCCAAGTTTGCTGATGAACAGTACACCCAGGCTGGAGCAACAATTAAAAACATTAAAGACGTCTTGGCGTCTGATGTGGTGGTTAAGGTAGGATTAATGTAGGAGGGTTATTCAATAGTTTATCAAAGTCAGAGAGAAGGAGGAGGAAGGTACAGGAGGAGGTAATGACAGATAAAGGAATGAGCAGGGTGGGTCAGTCAGTGTTTTGAACATGGCAGCAGCTTTTTGTACCTAATGTGCATTTTGTGGTGTTGGGTGCACGTGGCAGAGGGAGAATGACAGAGCATGGGAGAGATCCAGTGCTCTTAAGCTAAAACAGGAAGTAACTATGAAGAAATGTTTTTTACTTAGAGAGAGAAGAATAACAAGGAATATGAAAAAGAGACTGACACTTGCAGGGATTTTTGATGTTAGCAAACATTTCAAGGTGTGTAAATGAATGAATGAAAGTGTTGGCTTGAGAACTGAAAAGAGGCTTTTAGCTGTCATAAACTTTCCTTTTTGTGTTTAGAAACTAAGGTTGGAGAATAAATATTTTGTCTTCTTGTTGCCCCTGTCCAATAATGTTGCCCAACCAAATTTTTATGCTTCCAGGTTCGTGCTCCCACTTTCAACCCGGCTTTGGGCATCCATGAGGTGGAGATGATGAAGGAAGCAGCCACTTTAATCAGCTTCATCTACCCAGCTCAGAACCCTGAGTTGATGGACATGCTCTCCCAGAAGAAAGCCACCGTCCTGGCTATGGACCAGGTTCCACGAGTCACCATCGCCCAGGGTTACGATGCATTGAGCTCCATGGCAAACATTGCGGGGTGTGTGCAAGTGTAGACTTTTTCATGTGAAGGGTCAACTTGAAATATATATATATATAAATTAATAAAATAATATAATTAATTAATTGGACATGTTTAAGCACACATGCAAGAACAGTTCACTATTATTTCCTGTGCTATTTCACTTTTAGGTACAAGGCAGTCGTGCTGGCAGCTAACAACTTCGGCCGCTTTTTCACTGGGCAAATCACTGCAGCTGGGAAAGTGCCACCAGCAAAGGTGCGTCATATGAGTGCGTTTGTCTCAGTAATTGTGAAAAGTGTGAATGTGTGTCTGTGCCAGTTTTAACTTTTAACTTGCCATGAGGCTGTATTATCATCTCATCCCATGTATGCTTTTGAAAAGGTGCTGATCATTGGAGGTGGTGTGGCTGGATTGGCAGCTGCTGGCAGTGCCAGGGCTATGGGAGCCATTGTCAGGGGATTTGATACCAGGTTAGTTTGAGATCTGATGCTTATAAATTACATATTAAATAAATACTGATTATATTTCAACGGCTAATATGGTCGGTATTTGTAAGATTGAAAACAGCATTGGTATAAATTCCATTTGGGTTTGATTTGTTAGTGAAAACACATTGCGTCTGCTGTGTCTTTACCACAAAAAAGGTCTTGCCATATTTTGCCAATCTAGAGAATGGAAATTTTTAATGTGTGTGTGTGTGTGTGTGTGTGTGTGTGTGTGTGTGTGTGTGTGTTCTCATGTTCTATCAGAGATATTTTCCTTCTGCCTGACTAAGAAATGTCCTCTGACACCTCACCCCCCCCCCAGAGCTGCAGCTTTGGAGCAGTTTAAATCTCTGGGCGCAGAGCCGCTGGAGGTGGACATTAAGGAGTCAGGAGAGGGCCAGGGCGGCTACGCCAAGGAAATGTCTAAAGAGTTCATAGAGGCAGAGATGAAGTTGTTTGCCAAACAGTGTCAAGAAGTGGACATTGTCATCAGCACAGCTCTAATCCCTGGTATGCACAGAAGCACAGACTAAGGCACAACATAAACACTGACTCAAAATTTAAAAAGGTAGGGGCACCTTTCCATGATAGACTGAGCCCAAACTCAATGCCATGTAAATAACTTTCCCCTTTGTGGAATATCACAGAAAATGAGACGTGTATTCTGGGCAAGTAGTCAGAGAATTTAGAAATAAAAAAGGACAAGTCATGGAATATTGAACATTAAAAATAACTTTACCGGAATGTACCAGAACATATTTTACAACAGTTTCACATTTGTTCTGTTACATGGCCACAGTGAGCTTGGCTGTTGTGACTATTAGTCACCTGGTCATAATGTTGCCTGGAGCTCTGTATAACTTTTTCAACACATTTCAACACTGCTTTTTAGGCATTTCATTTGAGCCTTCATGTAATGTAAATGTGATGAGTAACTCCTTGTTGTCTGTGTGTCCATTTTAACATTTCAGGCAGGCGGGCACCCATCCTCATCACCAAACCAATGGTAGAGAGCATGAAAGATGGCTCAGTGGTGGTGGACTTAGCTGCCGAGGCTGGAGGAAACATTGAGACCACAGTGCCTGGCGAGCTGTCTGTACACAAGGTCAGTGCACATCCTGTCAACACATGCTCCTATCCATACCATATCTAAAAGTTTTTTTTTGTTTGTTTTTTGGTTTATGCCAATTGTCTTTTGAGGGAATAATCTATCACCATAAGTGATTGGTCTTCTTTTATTTATTTTTTATTTATTATTATTTTTTGTTTTAGGGAGTGACCCATATTGGCTACACAGACCTGCCCAGCCGTTTGCCAACACAGTCTAGCACCCTCTACTCCAACAACATCACTAAGCTGCTGCGGGCGGTCAGCCCCGGCAAGGAGAACTTTTACTTGGATGTCAAGGATGTGTTTGACTATGGAACAATGGATCACGTTGTCAGAGGATCCGTTGTCATGCAGGTATGAGGTCTCACATGGCCAGTGGTCAAACAAACAGGCACATGTGTGTGCAGCTGAGATTTCACACTAATTTCTCTGGCTGAACAAATGAAAAAAACATGGAGAATACATGTAGTTGTGTAGAAAATCATTCAAAATGCCTTGTGGGTCTCTGCCACAGTCACTAGATGTCACCCTCAGGACACATACTCGTACTCATTCTGCAGCATGTTCACAGTTGCGTATGGAGTAACTTTCCCTCAGTAAACCTAACATGCAGGTGTATAATTTTCTGTGATTATTATTTTCCTTAAGCAAAAACATATATTTAACCACATATCTTAATATGTTTCCGACAATAAAATTCTTTCATTGCAGCAAATAAAATGACATTACAAATCTCATGACCAGGTGTAAACCTGCCACAATTTTCTCCTGAGAACTTCATTTTACTTTTAAATCATTTTACTATAACTTTTGATATAGGGCTTACTTTATTTAATGAATTCACTTTAGGTTTGTCCAGCTGTGGCTAACCAAGGAATTATTGTCATGCCATTTGGTCTAATGCTTATTTTGTCCATACTTCACCAAATGAAATGTGTGTTTTATTTGTCAATTGCAGTTCTGTATTAGTATTAATTTATTAAATTATTAAGTATTCATGATATTTTAATGTAATATCTAAAATGCTTAAGATTGAAATTAATATGATTGTCAATTAAATTATCTGGTTGATATCATTGGCAGTTATTGTCTCATCACAGAATGGTTATGGTTGCTTGAAACACATTGTACCACTGTAGATTTGGCTTTATTTTCGCAATATCCATGTCTATCAGGAAACCGCACCCATGATGTCTCTCAGTAATAAGTATTGTCATATGTATGCCTCCTGCTGACAACATCCAGGGCCAGAAGCATCATGTTTTTGGGTTGTGCGTCCGCCCCATTCTCTTGAACATGATATCTCAATGACGACAGTAACCTAAAACTAGTCTGAGTGGTATAGGCCTATAATTCTGAAGTGGTAATTCTGATTGATCAACTCAGATAAACCATAATGGCAATGTTAATACATTTGCACATGAATGCACATTATTGCATGGTCCTGGACTGTCCTACATCACCATCAATCACCATTTATTATCATTTAAAAACTCAGTAGTTCCTGTTGCTTTGTCTTAACGTGCTGAATACCTGAGGAAAGAGTACCCGAAAATGTGCATTTTAGCTGTAAGAGCTTGAAAGGAAAATGACATGGCATTAATTCAAGCTTATTTATTTATATGAATTAATTATTTTCTCTAATCAGTTGCAGTGAAGGTATGTTCAATTTTTCAAGTAAACACAGATGGCAGATAGTATTTTTACCCATATCTGATCACACATCTTATAAATGATGCTGAAATACAGATATTAGTTACTGTACCCACTGATCATTAGTTTTCTTACTTTGATCTTGACAGTGTAGTCTAATGTTTCAGCGAATTACAAATGCAGCAGAGGTCATTGCCGAGAATCAGGTAACGAGATCAGGGAATAAAGGAAGACTTTAAACCACTTCTTACTAAATGTCATTTGATATGCCATTTGATATCACTAAATAATGGCTGCCCTCACTGACCATTCCTCTCTTCTCTACAATTTAAAGGTCCCCTCTTTCTACTTTTCACATTGTACCATTCTCTATTTATTGTCACTTTCAGAATGGAAAGAACTTGTTCCCCGCTCCTCAGCCCAACAATGTGCCCATTGCAGCTCCTCCTAAACCCAAGTCTGTCCAGGAGCTGGAGGCTGAGAAGTCTTCACAAATCTCCCCCTTCCGGGCTACACTCACCACTGCTAGTGTCTACACTGGAGGTCAGTTGTTGCCATTGAAACTGAATTTCCCATTAGATTTTCTGGTTAAGTTGAGAAATCAGGATGATGGAGTCTTAGTAAATTGGGTATTAAGGGATGTTGCGCTCTATCCATAAGGTGCAGCATAGGTTAATAATCAGCTTTTTAGGCCACTGCTGGAATGTGCACAGGAGTTAAGAACTAACATACACACACACACAGACACCCTGTTAGTGTCAGGAAGTGTGCATTGTAAAAACGGTGTCATGCTGAGTGTTTGTTTGATGTAGTGCTGTAGTGAGTGGTTCCCATGGTGCAACACAGCCTTCTGTGTAAGTGCACCACATGCAGTTAATGTGGTTCACACATTGTTTAGGTGCTGGAGTAGTTTCCTACTTAACACCAGCACACAGCTACTGATGTTAACTGCTCTGCTTTTAAAGAGTGTGAACTTGGTTAGTGCTGGTTACATGCTTATAAGCCTGGCATGTAACATAGTCATTTTAACATTTTAGGATTGTCTGTCATGGACACAGACAAGTTATGTTTCCTCTACAGTTAATATGGTAAAATAAGTAGTTGCATGACAGTGTCACAAATGTAACCAGACAAATTTCTCTTTCACTGATAACTATGCATGAGAGTTCAACAGGAAATAAGGTCAACATGGGTGGTCAGATGGCTACCACATCTTGCAGTCCACCAGATGTGCTTAGAGTTAGGGAAATCTCTATATCTAGCTACTGTTAACCCAGTGGGTTTGAGATATAACAGCAAAGTTAAGAAACAAAAACATATTGTAGCGTCCCAAGATTACTTTTGTTTTTCTGACTTCCCTTTCTCAGTAGTCTTTTATTTTCCTTTATTTGTGAATATTGGCTGATTCATGTCTTCAGGCCTCTAGACATGGAAACATCTGAGAAGGCAGAAAGTTGGGAACCACTTAATCACCATTATAGCAATCTTCTTTTGTATCCTAAAAGGAGGGTTGACTGTAAAAGTGTTTTACTTTGACATCAGGTATAAAACAGAAAGGCAGACTCTATAGACATGACTTGGATGACAGACGACAAAATTTGCCCCTAAATGAATCCCCTTTTACTTTTGTTTATAACCATGTCTTTGTCTCGCTCTCTCTGTGCCAGGTTTTGCTACCCTGCTGGGTCTGGGTTTGTCAGCTCCTCACGCCGCCTTCACTCAGATGGTCACCACCTTTGGCCTTGCTGGAATTGTTGGATACCACACAGTGTGGGGGGTCACACCTGCCCTGCACTCTCCACTCATGTCTGTTACCAACGCCATCTCAGGTCAGTTGTGTTTTGAAGGGTTGGATATTGGCTGAGTCAATCTATGTAACTGTCACCTATGTAATGTTTTAACTTAAAATAACCTTTTTTTATGCACATTCTAGTAACATCATACTGCCCTAAATTAATCACAAGTAGCCACTGTCTACAAATAACTTTAGAAATGGTCTGTACCAGTTGCAGGCACATCTCTCTCAATTCAATTAATCAATCCATCAAATTTTATCTGTATAGCTTCTGTATTTTTTACAGACGATCCAGATGCTGGCACACCAATACGATATTACACACCAGAAATAAAAGTGGTGAAATGTAACAGTGAAGCTAATAAAATGGTGCCAAAATATTGTAATAAATAAATAAATAAATTCTTATTTTATTATTTTGCTATTTTTTTTTTCTCACTAATAAATACATAGGGAAATGAGTGCAAATACATGAGAGCATAGTTCTCCTGATGGACAATTGTATATGAAATTTAATTAGCTGGATTTAATAGAAAAAACTGACTTGATTGTGTAACATCAAAAAATGTCTCCAGCACATAAAAGCATAACAATACACCAAAAAGAACAAATAAATACAAAACACCATAAAATTATAATACAATATAATAACAGTTAACAACACAAATAAAATGTTTCAAAAACCTAGACTAAAGCTCAAAGATCAAACGTGTCATATGTCCGTCCAGCACGTCCCTGCAGCTGCACCGTGGCTTTCTGAGGTTTTGCCATTCAGACCAAATAAAAACTTTACAGATTGTGTCCGTATTGTCAGCTGCCGGTTAACACAGAGGGGTTAAGAGGTTAGAGAGGTAAGTGCATGTGTGTGTTCTCATGGCTTTGATCACTTGAAGACCCACACTGAGGGTAGGAAGTAACACACTGTTGGTGATCTTTGAGGGTCAGGGAAGTCCTGTGCTCGTTTACTCCTACACTCAGCGGGACATTAGAGCTTGGTGGTGGTGTCGCAGCAGTGTAACAACCAAGAGACAGTTTTCACTTTCTTTAAAACTTTATTAGTGACACCTACATCCTATTTTTACATTCATACAGTTTTCATTGTTCCTCTGGGTCTGTATATCCTTTTGTCCATTCTTTTCATTATTTCATTAGACAAATCACTAACTCTACAGGCACATCAATGAATATTAGACCATATATGTAAGAAATTAGTTAGTATAAAGTTCATTTGGAAGCGCTCTTCTCTTTGCTTTGTCTGCCATTGGTTTGCCCTCATCTCTTTTTCTCTCCCTTTCCTCCCTGTCCAGGTATTTATCCATATTCCTTCATATTTGCTGTGGCCCTTTTTACCTTTTTTATTTCTGTCAATGACTGACTGTGGTTATGGAAACAGTGAGACCAACAAAGTTCTGTTTGCATCGTAAAGGCACACACATGCACACTCGCGCACACACACACACACACACATGCATGCGCGCACACACACACACACACACACACACACACAATATCACTCAGACATTAGGGAATCGTATTGGAATTTAGGGTTTGCATGAATGACATTTACCTTATTCATAGGGAGATTATAATGTTACAACTAGCAGTGACTCTGCCTGGTGGGTCATCTTAAATCTTTCAGACACTAGTTTCATATCCAGTAGCTCATTCAAGAGCATCTTCATATCTGGTGTCTGATATTAATGCTTTAATCTACTTGAGAGCAGTGAATCACAGCTACATTCTGCCTGTAGCCTGGTACCTGATGTTTGTAGCAGATGCACATCACAGATCATTGGCCCACCCAGTGTGTGTGTGTCTGTGCACTGATGCCTATTGGCTTTCTTTCTGGCTAATCTGTTAGTTTTGGTAGCCAGACATGCCTTTAATCTCCACCTAAATAGTGTAACTGTACCTTTATTAGACTAAAAACTCTTTGATACTTACTTGGCTTCACCATGTTCCCTTGTCAGTCTTAAAAGACGAGGTTCAGCTGCTTATTGAATACAATGCAGTATCATACTTACTAATGCGATCGATATGAATATTGTAAATTACCAGTTCATTAGTCAGAATTACCTCTTATACAGCAATTATTTTTGATTAATAGTGAATTTTTTTTATTTCATGTTATTTGCAAGTGTCTCTCACTATAATGAAAAGAGAATCCTATCATTGATTGTTTAGCTCTATATTTGTCAGCCAATATCTGTCTTAGCCAGTCTAACTTAATTTAATCCTTATTGTTACTATAATATAATAATATAATCTTACCATTATGTGTATTTCAGAGCAGATTTGCACAGTTTCAGTAAATTAAAACCACACATTATTTTGCAAGAAGAGGTGTAAAGAAAGAGAATTATTTGATCACATGGCCAAATGCAAAAAGAGCATGAAAACTTCACACACCAGCCCCAAATGTCTATGAGGTGTTACTAATCCAGCTGGTTTAGATAAAGCTGTGAATACATCTTATCGATATTACTAGTGTAAACAGCAACAACACTGGTTCTTGTCTGCTTGAGCACCTCTGTTACAGATCTTTACTCGTTTAGAAAAAAAAGCTTTTACCTATATGATAAAGGCAGAAAAAATCTGAAGTGGCGTGATGTAGGAAGTCCTGGGATGGATTCTGATTTTAAGTAAAGAAGTTTGTAATTAAGATCAATGTAATAGTTGATCAACAATGTTTCAAATTTTTAAAGTGAGAAGCAGAGAGGGGGGAAAAAGTCAACACTGCCACTGAATGTTGACAAACGCGCATATATAAGGTTAGACAAAGGTCACAGGTCAGATATCAGCTGTGTAACAGTGGACTGTAATATATCTAGTTTACCTTACGGACATTGGCTTTCAACTGTACCAGCAGAAAACATGCTACTCATTAGCATGTGAGAAGAGGTGATGATTAGCAGCCTCACACACTTGGAGGTTTTCTTGTGCCAGAAACCAAACTGCAAATGCTTGGAAAAAATTTTTTTCCTATGCTCATCACAATAAGCTTAAATATTTCCTGTTGTTGTCGTGCGCTTTTGTAGCACTAAATTTAAAATCACCTTGTCTTAAAAGTTTGGCAGCATTTGAATCTTGCTTTGTCTCGGAGCTGATATACACACATTATGAAAGACGTGGTGAGAAGAGGTCAAACTTCACATTTTCCTCATTTGAAGATCCAGTCCAACACTATTGACTTAAAGCACAAACCCCCTCGCACGCATAGACACACTCTCCACCTGTTATTGAACTTGAATTGTACACAAACAAGTCTGTGTGAATGCAGGCTCCAGGGGTGCTGTCTATTGCATCTTTCTGCCTGTAAGTCATTACAGGACTGATGTTATCAAGGTTTCCTGAGCCTCCTTTGGTAAACACACTAACACACATACACACACGCACACACACACA
Organism: Rachycentron canadum; assembly: GCA_038496675.1. Taxonomy (NCBI): domain Eukaryota; kingdom Metazoa; phylum Chordata; class Actinopteri; order Carangiformes; family Rachycentridae; genus Rachycentron; species Rachycentron canadum. The sequence goes on from CM076666.1 coordinate 10,576,580, forward strand.
CCCACACCCCTCTTCCTTTTTCCTTCTCTTTTCATCTCTAAACCTTTTTCTTATTTTTCCAATCTGGAAAGCAAACCGAGTGTTTTGAGTTTAAGGAGACAGCTTTAAAAAGAGTCTATGAATGTGCTGATCAAACAAATCTAATCAGTGTTAAGATGAACTTTTGCCACAACTGTATGAATGTTTTGAGTTCCTGAACTGTTTTTGTAACATCTTCACCAAAGTTTTCAATGTATTGTTTAATGTATTATGAAAGTTGAGGTTCATGAATCCCAAAATATCTGTGTTCTGCAGGTCTGACGGCTGTGGGTGGTCTATCCCTGATGGGAGGAGGCTACACCCCAACAACTACTGCTGAGACACTGGCCGTGTTCGCCGCCTTCATCTCCTCGGTCAACATTGCTGGTGAGTCACCCGCACATAGACAACTCACAGTGATTCCTGCCAGTTACAGCAACCTAAAGCCAATAAAATATCAACTTAGGCTGAAGATTGAAAGGTTTTATATTGATTATACAATAACATGCCTTTTCAACCAAGTTTTGCAGCTGCCCTCTCTACCCACCTGCTCAGACCAGAGTCAGTGGTTTGGGCTTGGACCACACACATTCATTCCTGCTATTCCCCTTAATAATCCCCATTATAATGACAAAGTGTTCCTGGAGTCATTATAATACTCATCACTCTTTAATAGTCCTGGGAACCAGAGAGTGCCTCCAGAACTGAGCCATGAATTAGTTTTAATTTCTCCTATTAGTGCACAGCTAGACACCAGGGGTGTCTTTAATGCAAGCAAATGAATAGTTAACTTGCATAATAGATCAGTTCAGCCCCATGTCTGTGTGTGTTTTTCAAGGCTGTGCCGACACATATTGAGTTTTGTGTGAGAGATGCAGGACACCACAAGATTTTATGTTCAAAGCAAAAGCTATGAATCCTGCTACAAATCACGAGCCCCTTAGGCTCCGTGGCATCACCACTTTTTAGTGTTTTAAGTCCCTTAACTAAAGTGAAATGCCACAGCTTTTATAGAAATACCTAGTTTTTTTCCCACTGATTTCATTTTGGATGTTCTCCATGGGTTCTGGTCCACACGGACATTTCTAAGTGGCTCACCACATTACCCATAAACCCCTGGGAACAGAAAAAAACATTCCATGGAAAGTGACGGAATACAATGGTGAAATTTAACTCCAATACAACAGACCCTGACATTTTTTTTTTTTTTTTAGTTTCTTGTTCCCTCCATGTCTCCATTGTTGTAAGTTGTGGAAATCTTTGGAAGACACCAAGGTATTGAATATATTGAGCTACCAGACCTCATGAGATTCCTTCTTTTCCTTTTATTGAACCAGGCCACCCATTTCAGCCATTGAACCAATTCTCATCAGTAACTCTTACTATAGGTGGCTTCAAAGAAACTGTTTTCGACACAATTTGAGTAAATTCTGATTAATCTGTAAAGAATGATACACTAAGGCACGGAGGAGTGCGTACCATTAAGGCTTGGTCCTGACCATGGTGACCCCGGTTTGATTCCGACCTGTGACCCTTTCCTATATGTCATTCCTTCTCACTCTCCCTGACTCTTTCCTGTCTCTCTCTCTAAAAAAATGAATAAAATGCCCCAAAAAATAACTGTAAAAATGAAATAAATAAGACACAGAATGTGTCTCTAACACATGTATTTATTTACAGCTGTAGTTAATTAGAATATGTCCCCCCCCCCCCACCCCCCGCTACAGCAAACAGGCTGTAACTGCTCTGTAAAATCACATGTCCTGTGCTCTCCTTGGATGAAAACTATCACAACATTACATTGAGAAATTTAACATGTAGTATCTCTGTGTTTCATGATTGCTCCCCTTGTCTGTGCATTAATCGGTTGGGAAGTCGTTAATTCTCCGTCTGAGTAGAATAAGAACTTTCTAGCCTCTAAACCTTGAGACTACCACTAACCAAACAGCCACCAAGTGCGCTGCTGATACTAGTTTGCAAGTTAGATATATACACAGAAAAACAACCATTTCTAACATACCCTAAAGGACTTTTAAAGTAGTGAAAAAAATCAAATATTAACTGTAAATTTTAAACTAATGTTGATGCTATTTTTGACTGCTAAAATGAATGACTGGTTGGAACTTCAGATGGCCTTTATTAGACCTCAAGACGGTGTTGCTGATTTGATTTTATTTTTGCAAGCTTTCTAAATATAGTGCTAGCAGACCCATTCTGAGGAGGAAAAAATAACCAAAAGAAATGAGTGGATACTGGCTTTGTGTTGTTTAAATACACGAACATTCCTCCATATTAATATATTGACACAGTTTGGTCTGCAATAATAGTAGTCAGATTGTTATTGCACGTTTTAACTGGGACAGTCTAAGACTAAAATTACATGAGCTGGAAAGAAACAGGTGCTACCCTCTGATTCACCCTTGTATGTATGAGTGCATGTGTGTGCACGTGGCTATAATCATGCCAGAAGGGAAAAAGGGAGACATGCATACGGTAAAGTGATCGCCTATAAAGCAGTGAGACACTGTCTGCTCCCAGATTGACACTTTTGATATTTTCTACTTGAAACATTTACACTGACATAAAGTGGAGTCATTAAATTCCTGACATTAGTTATTGCACTTGGGAACAGTTTTTATCGAACACCTGTTGTCTAAAAATATATTTTACATGTATTTCAATCACGTTTATTTATTTTCTATACCTTTATCCCTGCCTATCCTCAGTTTTTTTTTTTTTTCCAATATGGATGCTTTTTTATGTTGCTGTTCCTTTTCATCTGTAAAGCACTAAGGAACACGTATTTTCACCCTCTGTCTCTTACCCAGGTGGTTTCCTGGTGACACAAAAGATGTTGGACATGTTCAAGCGTCCCACTGATCCTCCAGAGCATAACTACCTCTTTCTACTTCCTGGAGGCGTCTTCGTTGGAGGCTATGCTGCTGCTCTGCATTCTGGTTACAACATTGAGCAGGTGTGAGAGGATGTTTATGCCATCTCCATATGTTTAGTTCTAGCATGTGTCTGAGGTCTCCTACAGAAATAATTTTCTCAGTCCCTCAGACCTGGTGCAAAACACGTGAAAGTTGGCTAATCAGTGTCCAAATGTATTTTTTGTTTGCCCAGATGTTGTACAGGACCTTCCAAGTGAATCATTTAGCTTTTTTTTTTTTTTTCTCTTCGTGTGGTCCCTCAATCCTTGTCTATAACCCCCTTTTTCCATTTTCTCTCTTTCTCTCTCTCTATCTCTCTATCTAGATGATGTACTTGGGCTCAGGGCTGTGCTGTGTGGGTGCCCTGGCCGGCCTTTCCAACCAGACCACGGCCCGTCTGGGTAACGCTTTAGGTATAATTGGAGTAGCTGGGGGGATCGCTGCCACTCTGGGTGCCCTAAAACCAAATCCTGAGCTTCTGGCACAGATGAGTGCTGCCATGGCTATAGGTGGCACGGCTGGTGAGTTTGTGTGTATTTATGTCAGAATAAATAGAAAGTAGACTTGCAGGGAGTCTCTAAGACTTGCAGACTTGTGTTACAGAAGATGTTACGCCTCTTAAGTCTGAATTAGTGGACATGGATTTTGCCTGGCGTGTGCTTGTATTCCAAGTTTGGCCAGAATATATAGCAGGTGTGCTGAGTACAGAGGCTCTCACAGTATGACTAACTCCCCATCAGATCCAGGAGGTTTGTCGAAATAGTCAGCATCATGCATTACTCACTTTCTCTTGCTCACTCAACAGCTTAATCATGTAAATGCTAATTCTTCCAGTAACAAAGCTCAAACCTAGACTAAATTATCCACAGAGACAATAATGCCCCTTTCCAATTGCAGCATCATTACAATCTTTACTACAGGACACACACACACACTCACACATGGTGTCGACCCACTCACAAACCTGGAATTTCCCCAAACAGGCCTCAGCAGCAACACCTGGTCCTTCAGATGGACCCACTTCCCAACAGCCCTCTGTGTGTGTGTGTGTGTGTGTGTGTGTGTGTGTGTGTGTGTGTGTGTGTGTGTGTGTGTGTGTGTGTGTGTGTGTGTTGGGGGGGGTGCGTGTATTTTGCATGTTATTTGTGTGTTAGTCTGCCAGCACCACTGAACTTTATTTATTTGCTATCTCCCTAGGCCTGGGCATAGCTAAGAAGATCCAGATCACTGACCTGCCCCAGCTGGTGGCTGCCTTTCACAGCTTGGTGGGGCTGGCTGCCGTGCTCACCTGTGTAGCCGAATACATGATTGAGTACCCGCACTTTGCCACAGACCCCGCAGCCAACCTCACCAAGATAGTTGCATACCTTGGCACCTACATTGGTGGAATCACTTTCAGTGGCTCTTTGGTGGCGTATGGCAAACTGCAAGGTGAGAATCGTATTTGCTCAGTATTCCATGGAGAACAAACATATACACTTCCAGTATAACGAAAAGGCTTAAACTCCTTTATATGTTATCTGAATGAACTTCAAAAACCCTAAAAAGGAGTAGATGTACATGTTTTTAAGGGTTTCTGCGGATAGATGATGTGTCAGCTTGGCCATACTGTAATTATCAACAATTGAAGATCGGATGCTTCATACCCACTGTCGCCTGCTGTAAATCTATAAGAAAATGAGTTCATCGAGTTCATGTGTTGGCACCGGTCCTAGAAGCCACACTGTAATTTCCATGTTGGCTGCAAGTGTTTCATAATGACAAATTATGCATGAGCATGACTCTCAGTAAATGAGAAGTCTCAAGTGGTGACTGCTGAAGAAGAACTCTAATGATAAATGCTTCATGAATTCTACTGCTTTGATTTTTTTTTTTTTTTTTTTTTTTCCTTTTTCCGGCTTTTAGAGGCTCACAGCTGAATGATAAATGAATTTGTACATTTTTAGTGATGTTTTATATTCCTAACCTGTATCATTTTCTCTTTTCCCTTGTCTTCCCATGATACTCTCCATCTCCCTTCAGGTCTGCTGAACAGTGCTCCCTTGATTCTCCCTGCTCGTCATGCTCTGAACGCCAGTCTTATGGCAGCTAGTGTTGGTGGGATGATTCCCTACATGCTGGATCCCAGCTACACCACAGGCCTGACCTGTCTCGGATCTGTCTCTGCTCTCTCAGCTGTCATGGTGCGCCATGTGTTTTCATATTTCCGAAGTCTGTTTTTGCACTCATTTAAAGAAAGAAAAAAAAAAAAATCAGATTGGATTTTTCTTACATGCTGACAGACTGTGGATGTAAGAATGAAGACTTTAATAACCATCAGGAAGGGGAAAGGCCAAAAAAGAAAAGAAAAATTTAATGCTGGAGACAGACTAGAATGTAATGTGTAAGAAAAGAGACAACAAAACATATTCACTAAAAAATGTCAAGAAAGAGGCTCCTTGCGCGGGAAACAGTTGCTGCCCAGAAATTCATTTAGAGTCAAGAGCTGGAAATAGTCTGGCTGCCATAGAGGCAAATAGTCTTGACTTTGTAAATCTGCCAGGTTCCTGCTTGTATTTGACTCATTATATTGGGCTCCGCTATTGTTAAATCATGCTTAACTTTTGACAATGTGCCACAAAGTTTGACAGAGACAAAGATGTTCACGGTTTAACAGCACAATGAACATTAGTAGTTGTGAATAATCAGCCTAAGGCAAATCAAGCTTTTGCATGAATATTTATACTATAGGTAATTTTTTCTGACATCAATAGAAAAGCATTTTTATGAAACCTTAAAGGCATTTAAAAAAGAAAACATGTTTTCTAACTTTGCATATAGTGGTCTAATGGCTTCAATCTTTACTGTGAGTTCAGAAGAAAATGTAAGGAAAGTGTCTTTGTTGAATTATATTGACACAAACAGTCTATTTAGATACTGTAGTCCTGATAGGCCCTGGTAGTTTTTTGTACTGATGTTGAGTTTTGAGTTTTACAGTTTCTGAAAATAGATTATAATCAAGTGAATCCAAGCAGAGCAGCCAAAGACAGAGAGCACAGACTAATGTAATTACCATAAAAAGAAAAGAAATATATACACAATGCTGTGTTGCCGTCGCAGCATTTCTGTTGCTCTGCATATTTATGTGTTGCTGGGAAAATCAGCAGCTGGACTTGGGCCCAGAAAAAATTATCAGCCTGTCTCTAGAAGTTGGATAGGTAGCAATTCAGTTACAATTATATGAACGGATAAATAATTTAAAATGGTGGTCTCAAGTCAGTGTTTGAAGTAGAGTCTATAGTATCATCTATTGTACGTGTTCCCTCACTTGAACAACTTCCTAAAAATGTACCCACATTCTATCAACAAGAACAATCTTATTTTTGAAGTTTACCCAAATTATTTTGATTTACCCATGTGGGAGAAGGATTTGCTGTGGATTTGATTGTGCAAAATATATCTGGAACTGGAAAACTGTTTTTCTTTGGAAGAGCAATGGTTGGGTGTTTTTTTTTTGTTTTTGTTTTTTTTAATAAAGGCATCCTAGTAAGATATAAAGTCCACATCACTGAGATTACTAATTTCAGTCCTAATGCAGGAAAAATTTGTTCATACTTTATTTTTCTTCACTTCTCCTTTACGGCTCACTTTTCTTCTTTGCTTTAATCACTGTATTAAACTGGAAATTTGATTATAGCAGTAGATGAAACTCCACTCATGTTTTCTTCTTCTCTCCTTCAGGGTGTAACCCTGACGGCAGCCATTGGAGGTGCTGACATGCCAGTGGTAATCACTGTGCTGAACAGCTACTCAGGCTGGGCTCTGTGTGCTGAGGGCTTCTTGCTCAACAACAACCTGCTGACCATCGTTGGAGCTCTCATCGGGTCTTCTGGAGCCATTTTGTCATATATTATGTGTGTGGTGAGTAGAGCTCAGTCTTGGTTGAGAGAAAAGCCACTGAAAAGTCCCAGCACCACAGTTTGAAGTTCTTAAGTGAAGTACAGCATTTAATAAGTGATTGTGGATGAGCATATACTGTTTCATATCGTTGTTCCTCTCCTGTCCACCAGGAGGGACTCTAAGTTTACCATTATAGACAGACGCTATAGTAAGTTAGTAAAATCTCAGGTCTCAAATTTCTTTTCAAGGGGAAATTTTCAATTATTATTATTATTTTTTTTAAATTAATTAATTTTTTTCAAAATTTTGCTATAAACAATAAAGAAAAGGTTACGGTAGTCATTAAACAGCAAATACAAAATTTCTCCCCCCTCAGGCCATGAATCGTTCACTGGCCAATGTGATCCTGGGAGGCTACGGTACGTCCTCCACTGGTACAGGAAAGCCCATGGAGATCACAGGTACACACACTGAGGTCAACGTGGATCAGACCGTCGAAATGATTAAAGAGGCCCACAACATAATCATCACTCCAGGTACGACACACAAATACAAGAACACACACATGACCCTGCACACACCTCAGAGGGCTTGTATGTGAGTGGAAAAACATTGTACTTTGACTTTGCTATCCACTTTTTTTTTTTCCAGCATTTGCAAAGTGTGTGTGTGTTCTGTTTATTTAACCTTTTCTTGACCCATGTTACATCACCATTTTGTTAGGCTAATTGACAAGTCAGGGTAGAGTGGCTACACAAACACACACACACACACTAAGGTTTCTGTGTGGTCGTCAGTCCGTGGTAAATAGACATTCTACAGTGCAGTGTATATATGCAAGGTCAAGGGAAAATTCAATGGGATATGAGGGTATGTTGGGATTTTGTTGACAATTCAAATGCTACGTTCAAAATTGGCTCTTAGTTCTTTTTTTGGGGTCAGAGCGTGGGCTCCAACCTTTGCTCCAGCGACACAGGTTTTCTTTCACATGTTTTCAATATTTGACTCTAAATACGTGTCTAAACCTCCCACTTGGACTGTTACGAGCTGCTGTCCTAAAACCATCATTGTGTGGCCCAGTGACAGTTCAGTCGTCTCACTAGACTGTTGTGAGCCAGTCACGGTTTCAAAGTGTTGTTTTACTCGCGTGGGTACATGTAAACACAGACTAAAGGCATCCAGCCTGCAAATTGGTGATTCCAGTCACAGTGCTGAGTGCCTGTATACACTGCAATTTACAAGAATTGCTAAATTTAAGTGCTCACATGGTCAAGAGGAGTACAAAAAGTCAAGGAGAGTAATACACGGTGCAACATTCAAGGTAGAGGAAAATATCTTTTGCGACAAAGAGGAATACGTCTGACTACTAAAACCAAGAACAGGCCAAAGTAGGAAAGAGTGGGAGAAATGAAGGAGTGGAAATGAAAATTAGTTTTTGTTTTTTCTTAAAATGGTCCACAAACATTACCACACCAAGATGAGATGGATAATAAAGTGCTGGGTATTTCTTTAAAAGATTTACAAAAAGCACAAAGGAAAACATAAGCATAAACATGAGGGTTAGAATAAGAAGAATAAGGTTTAGAATAGACTAGAATAGGAAACAAATTATGAGAGTAATTTTCTAGTTTGAGAAGATTGAAGGAGCTCAGTCAGCCAGGGTCTGATTCTCAGTCAAGATGTGACAAAGCATATATAGTAAGAAGAAAGTCTGAAAGTGCAGAGAATGATAATAAAAAGACATGAAGTTTAATACATCATATCAGACAGCGTGTGTAACTAACATTTTGCTAATGACATCAGTTTTACTACACATCCAGTCCAAATACCCAGTCCTTCTCTCGGCTGTAGTCATCAGTAGTCAGACTGGTATTGTTGAACAGTCCCCTTGTTTCCATTTTGACCATTCTCCCTAATTGGAGCCGTCACAGTCACTTTGCCTGATTGACATCTGTGGAAACGGTTAAGACTCTGCCTGATAAACATAAGTGTTTTCCTGGCTTCGTCTGGCCCATCTCTCCATGGTCTGGGTCCACTTGTTTTTCTTATAAGAGAAACTCCAGAGAGAATATTGGAAGCACAAAGAATGAAAGAATTGGGATGGGGAGAAAAGAAAAAAAAAGTGAAAACCATTAAATTGTGGAGCTGTTCTGCAGACAGTCAAACCATGTTTCTTGTAGACTTTTTTTTCACTATGCTGAGTTTGAAACTTTGTCACTTTGATTGGTGTGTTGTAACAAGACAATTTCTGACTGGTTGTTGTGACAAGGCTAGTAAACACCACTGGACCGTTTGACATGTGTTTGTGTGTGTGACGGTGTGATAGGAATCATGTACCACACACCAGCATTATTGAACATGAAAGAAATCCAACACAAGACAAAAAACACATATAATTCATTGCCACCTGTCTCTACTAAAAGTAAAGTAACTTTATTTCATTTGTATTGTTGATGTAAATTAAAAAATAATTAGGCTACGTAGGCTATGTATTCAGAAGATATGAAGGCAGCCCAGTAAGAACAAGGTCACAAAATAAAGTGACAGATAAGGATCAAGTGAAATAAATGAACTTACAAAGGATACAATCAGTTATTTTAGAGCCAGTTCTCAGCCTCACTCCAGGATTGATCACCTTTACGTCTGACCTCTTGCTCTAACAGTGTTGAATCCTGATTAGTAAAACACTGCTGCAACACTCGTGGAGCAGGACACCAGGACAGGCCCTGCATCAAGGACACAGAGATTTATTGTTCTTTTTTTCTCAACTTAAAATCACTAACAAAATTCCTTTGAAGCAGGGTCATGTGTTTAACATTAAAGTGGTATTGCTGTTCAGACACACATGTACTATCTTGCTCCACTCACAACACAATTTTAAGACCAGATTCATTAAACAGCTTGAAACTTTGTTGTACGGTTCCAGTTGAAGGTTGATTTCTACCCACACCATCACCTCATCTGTCAATCACAATGCTGTCTACAATAGATAGGACTATGCTGCATATCACGTGTGCTTTTTATCCAAGTTAGCATGTTAATATCTGGTTAGAGGGACAATTTCCTGTGTTTGCATGCTGCATAATAAATACACATGTATATGAACATGTAAATATGTAGTGTGTCCCAAAAAGTATACCATATGACAGCAGGGACACATCATTAGCTCTCCTCCTCCACCCGTACCATTGTTTTGAAAATTTAGCAAACATTAAACTTTTAATCAGTAATGTCGCACTGTGAGAATTTGTGAGAATACACAAATTACACAAATAATCTCATAGGAGTTGATCTGCAACTGGAGCAAATGAAAGTAATACTTGACTGTAATGTATGAGAAGTCAACTGTGTGTGACCATTGCCTCCTTCCCTGTCCCTGGTTTCCTGTTGCACTCTCATTGGATAATCATCTCGGCCATCAGACTCGTCTCTATGGTGGTCCAACTTCAAACACATCTTGTTTTTGGATACAGTAAAATCAAACATGTTTGAAAACTGTCATAGCTTTGTGGACAGTTCATGATGAGGTCAGGACGTGTCTCAGAACTGATTGTGCTGGACAAGCTGTTGTGTGCTGATACGGGGGGTTTTGTCACAAAGGTTTGTCTGGACAGACAAATCATGGCAGAAATTGTGTAGCCTGCACTAGGCTGTAATATCAGCTCGTTCTTACTTGTTTTGTTTTTAAAATCTCTTTAAGGTTATGGACTCTGCGCTGCAAAGGCCCAGTACCCCATCGCTGAGTTGGTGAAGATGCTTAAAGATGCTGGCAAGAAAGTCAGGTAAAGGGACAATAAAACTACTCATTTACATTCACTGGATGTAAATCTGTTTAATCCAAAAAAAAAAAAACTAAAGTAACTAGGGTGGCCCATTTAATCATAGCATAAATCTTTAATCAGCCTGTAGATTAAAGAGGGAAGGGAAAAAAAAATTTTTACTCAATACAAGCTGTAAACTGTACCACGGAGGACAAAAAAGAAGAGTTAAGGCTTTGGCCTTGATGACATGAAGATGATATAGGACAGATATGAGAAGTCCTGTGTGCAAAGAAAGCATGGGAAAACGGAAATGCAAAAGAGAGGAAAGGAAAGGAAAGGTACAGCGGAAGCTTGTGTAATTGTCCTGCCTCAGTCGTTTGATCCCGGCTGTTGCAGCTGCTGCTACTTAGAGCATTTGTACTTGATTAGAGGAAAGTGGGTGGTCAGTGAAGGAAAAAAAACCTCCTTCACCCTGATTTTGTGCTCTCTCTCTGTTCTGCTTTATAATTTGAATGCATTTCCTCTGTTTGTCATGAGTTTTCCAACTTTTCATACCTGCCTCTATAATCCCTCTACACCTCTTCTCTGTCTTCGTTTGCTTGTTGCCATTTCATTCCTCTTCCTAGAACACTGCAATATATCAACAGTATGAAGTTTGAACGCACAACACACTTTCTGCAACTTCCCGCTGTCCTCATATGCTTACAAACTGCATGCAAGTGCAGAAACTGACTTTTCCAATCTGCAGCCACAGTCACTAATGGATCCCAGAACCGACAGGCCATCTGCACTCTGTGTCCACCTAAACTCACCGAACAAATAGGAACTAAATCTCCAAATGATGGTTGGTCACATGACAGAGTGGCTAGGAGGATAAAGAGAGAGCCAGCCGCTAGAATTCAGTGGCTGGTGTTAATTTCCAGCCCCGATTACATGACATGGCTAATTGAGTTTGAGAGCTATGTGTACCCAGTTGAACACATACTGAGCAAGTAATAGACGGCGGAACAGTGCAGCAGGAAGTGTGTGTGTATGTAACCAGACTATAATCACAAACTTCTCTTAGAACCACTTGTCTAAAGTCTCCATCCTCTTGTCTCCTCCTCCGTCCAACTCCATTTATCTCCCAAACCACCTTTGACATCTCCTCTCTCCCTTCTTTGTGTCTTACTCTCAAATCTAAGAAGGTCAGGTTAAAGTTAATTGTGCTTAACAACCAGGTCATGTAGAGGAGGGACTGTGTCCAAGTTTTCAATTAAAATGATTGTTCCTGCAGGTTTGGTATTCACCCGGTGGCTGGCCGTATGCCTGGTCAACTCAACGTGCTGTTGGCTGAAGCTGGTGTCCCATATGACATTGTTCTTGAAATGGAGGAGATTAATGAGGACTTCCCTGGTAAGTTCAATCTCTTCTCATCTGTCTACATACCTGCATTGAGAATTATTGTCTCCCAATATGTTTGATTATTCTGCAGCTTTTTACAGAGCTAGCAATCAAGGCCGTTTGCATTTTAAGGTTTCCCCTGTTTTCAGTCCTTTCTCTAAGCCATTTTAGCTTCAGATAGGTTTAAAGTTTCACCAAAGAGGAAGAACCATAGCAATGAGGCTGACAGACTCAGTAACAACCCTATGTCTGTTTTTGCCAGTAACATGGAAACCACTAGTTACAGGAATATACAGTAATTAATTTTTCCAGAGAGAGAGATTTCTTGGTCAAAACCAAATCTGTTGCATATTGTTATGTTAATTTTCATCATGTTGTATTTTCTGACATTTACTTTTTTTCACAAAAACTGATTTTAATAAACTTCCTCACAAATATGGATCCCATCATGCACCATCTCTGACTAAATGAGCCATAACTCGCAAGTCATATCCACAATCCTCAAAAAAAAAACAGGATACACATTCCTCCTTAACTGAATGTACTCAAATCATTTTTGGCACTGTTCATTAAGGGCATGAGACATGTTTGATGAAATGAGCTGTGTAATTTTTAAAAACCTATGACATAATTGGGTTTGGAGATTAACTGAACAAAGTGCTGTTGACTCACAAAGATTGGAGATTGAAATTGCTGTAGAGAGGATATTACTTTTAATTAATTCAAATAAACTTGATAAATAAATAAAGATGAAGTGTTTATTCTTAATTTCCTGTGTGTCTGATCAGAGACTGACCTGGTCCTGGTGATTGGGGCCAATGACACAGTAAACTCAGCCGCCCAGGAAGACCCCAACTCTATTATTGCTGGAATGCCTGTGCTGGAGGTGTGGAAGTCTAAGCAGGTGAGACATCTGGGACATAAATATATGTTTTCCCAAAGCCAAAAAAGATAAAGAGAAGTGGAAGATTTTACTACAACTGGACTGCGTTTTATCGCCACAACTGAATGTTGCAGTCCACACCCATAAAGGGGCCTCCTTTTGAAGACACACAAAGAGAAATGCACGCTCACACTTGCATACACAAACACAGATTCTTACAGTTCCAGGTGCAGTCCCATCCTGATCCCATTAGTGGTGCCTGTGTCGCTGTGCAATGACGACATTCAGAGCATCGCGCTGGCACCGATCCGAGATCTGGGATTTATACAGTGCTCCCGATAGTTTCCACACGCTTTTCCCTGGGGAAATCAAAGAGGACATTCTACCTCAACATATGAGTACAGACGCATACAGAGACACACATTCAGGTGCACAGATTGAAACACACTGAGACACACAATTTGCATTTACAAGAAAGCACACAAACACTTTTAAAGAGTCATTAATATGTGCCCAATGATGCATGCAGGTGTAGTAGGTGTCTGTTATGCAGGTTAGAGCATAGGCTAATTTTACATTTACTAGTTTTAGACTCAAACTTGCGTAAAACACAACTACATTAAATTAACTGTCCAAAGCAAACTACAAAGGCATTTTATGTAATCGGATATTAAACTATTGATGCTCAGTGGTTTAAATGAAAACAGGTTTGTTAAATATCTTAATACTGCAGCTGTTAGTGAGATCTGAGTCAGGATTGAATTGAGGCCCACTTACAAAAGTCGCCTTTTTCAAACATCCCAGTTTGAAAATGAAAAACAATCCCAGCAAGAAAAAAAGTTTATTCACTTTAAGTCTACATCCAAGGTCAACAGACGTGGAGGTCGTTGAGGAGGAGATAATGGCAGAGACAAGGGGAAATATCTGGTTGTACTTTAGAAACGTTGGGATAGAATTTGTATCTGCCTAAAATTCTTTCTGAAAGCTTCTGCTTTCAGTTCTGTCATCTGCAATCATCCAGTTAGGAGCTAATGAGTGTGTGTCTGTGTGTGCACTGCATCTCCTCTCTTCTAGGTGATTGTGATGAAACGTTCCTTGGGTGTGGGATACGCAGCTGTTGACAACCCCATCTTCTACAAACCCAACACTGCGATGTTGCTAGGTGACGCCAAGAAGACTTGTGATGCCCTGCAAGCCAAGGTCCGCGAGTCCCAGAGCCAGTAAGGTGGCTCTGCTCCAAACAGAAACCCCCACAGAGAGCGCATTTGGAGTGAATGAGGTAGAAGACAATGAGGCAAAGTTTATCCAAAAGTTTTTCAGCATTAAGATCATTTTTGTTTGATTATGACTCAATCTAGTCAGCAAACATGATCATTAAGAAAAAATTGTTGGCAATCCCTTCCTATGATCTGTAAATAAAAGAGAGGTTTGTTGGGTTTTAAAAAAAAAAAAAAAAAAAAAGCATGTGCAGTAGGAGTTACACAATGCAGATACTGTAGTTTTTTGTATAGTGCTCCCACTGTTATGTACTTGCATACAGATCTTTTTTCTCCTAGACATTTCTTTTATTTCTAGATATTAAAGGAAGGGTACATCAACATGTGCTTTGTGTAATCGTGGGAACACCTGATAGTGTCATCTTATTGTTAGACTACTGCATTAAGGTAAAACAACAATCAAAAATGTAGACGCATTAAAAGATGATGTTGAGAAATGTTTATAGTTAATAGCCATTTTTAGGGAAATTTTAGATAGTTTGGAATAAATGAGGAACAAAAGCAGATATATTAAGGTGAGCCATCAGAGAAAAAGGCACTGGCATTTTTCCACGCTGTTGAGTCTCCTCCACCTTTTTCCCAAGAGTTTGTTTTTGTTATAGTAAGATTATTAGTGTTCCCTTTATATAGACCTATTTGCTGAAATGCTCATGTCTAACACAGCGTGTTCTCTCAATACCTTCTTTTTTGTACAAGCAAAAGAAAAAAAGCAGAATAGTGCAACATTTTTGTAAAGTTCTTTCAGTCCAAGCTTTGTACTGTATTGGGAGATTTTTGTATTCGGTCTAATAATTATCATAAACCTAGATGACAATGTCTTTATGATCGCATTTTAGAAGTCATCCTATTTGCTTTTTTTTCTTTTCATTTGTATGTCTTACAGTCTCCACCAACGCCTCTAGTGCAGCAATCACACTTCAACAACAAATCTATTCAGTCCATTCAATCCATTCAGATTTTGTCAGACTTTGTCTATTAAGCATTTAAATTTGAGACCACAGCTGCCCAGTTATGCTAGTAAAGACTGTTCAAACACTGGCTGAGTGGATCTGATAATGTTCTTGAAGTGTGTCCCATCACCCTGTGTGGTATTGATATTATAGCACATGTGATGCTTGCCGTTGGCATTTTGTGGCAAAGGTTTTTTTTGTTGTTTTTTTTTTTTTTTTTAATAAGCGAATGTGGCTCATCCACTCCAGTATGTGTCCTCATTATTGGTCTAGAGGAAAATGAAGGATCACTGTTTGTAAAGTAGGGCCAGATGTTAACCTGACAGCTGTGTAAAGAGTCTAAAACAATGCAGTTATGTAATTATATTTTGTTACCACGTGAGCTAAATTGAAAGTCTTTTCCTCTCTATTATTAAAGCCCAACATTTGCCATAAATGTAAATTTGTGCCAAACCTCCCCCCTTCAGCGCAACCAACAGAGATTCTATATCACAAATATAGAAAGGCTGCTGTATGAGCTCTTCAGTAGTTCAAGAAAGGTCTACACTTGTCCTTACTCAGCTGAGCCAACCAAACTAAAAACACCATAAACATAGTCCATTGAGATTAAATTTTGGCTAAGGTTGGACTGCTGATGTCCTTTTTATCTCATCATACCTGATTATTTTTTCACTTACTTTGTGTATGTTCATGATACAGTACATGAATAAGTAAGAATTTATATTGGCACATGGTTTATAAAATAAATAATTAGGAATTATAGCCCACAAGGTGACATGTTAGCAGCCATTGCCACTTTTAACATATTTACAAGTACTGTAAGAAGTTCATTATCCTGGGACCCGATGCGTTGGCTGTGACAACTATCCTACCTCTCCATAAAATGACCAATAGCTTTTCATAGGACCTTCATCAGACCAATCACCTTTTACTGAATCTACCACAGGATGTCTAACGGACCAGTTATCTTCCATCCGCACGCCTTATATCCTAAACCTGACCAATTGCCTTCTGTTTTGTGTTCACATTTAATTTTTTAAACCATCAGACCTCAGTTTGCTGCTGGTGAATTTACTGTATGTTGCTGCAGTCATTAGTGTTTGTGAGGGGGGGTATTGTTCATACATGTCAACTAACACAAGCACCTGCAGTCTTTAGGGACTATTAGATCGAGAAGTTGGCTTAATATTTGTAGCTTGTCATCAATTTTGAGATATTAATCAAATTAAGAGAGGTGGAAAATCTTTGAATTTACTAATATGCCCCCATATACCCTTGGTTTCTTCTTCCTAAGAGTATTTTTATAAAGAGTCTTCATATTTGTGCAGGGCAACAATGGGTTTGTGAAGTTGTACAACATTTCAATGCACCCTGTTAAGGAGATAAAATGATGAAATGTACTGTGAATGTGTTTTTTCCCCTCTTTTGTTTATCATGGAACATTTTCATCCCTAATAAACCTGTATTTACACTAGATGTTGCCTGAAGGTGTAATTTCTTCCCTGACACACTCGTAAAGGTGCAACTGAATTCCCTAATGGTAAACAAGTTGATCTGCATGGTTTTTCCCTGAGGTCTACCTCAGCTTTGATGGTAATGTTACCTTCCGAGTTTTGTACAGCGGGGTTTAAAACTCAAATATTTGCTGCAATTACCTGGATGAAGGATCATGAGGGGAAGGAGTTGTATCCACACTGGCACACATGCTTCACCTGCGCAGTGCTGCTTTAAAGGAGGCAGACCAAATAACAAACATACTGTGCAAAAAAATTTAAGCTTTAAAAAACATAAGCACTTTGATAGATGAGTTTCCTAAGATAAGGAAACTGACAGGGCTTAAGAGAGGCCAAGAAAGATGCAACATAAACTGAAACTATAAAAAAATAATTAAAGGGAAAATAAATCTGTATGTACAGTACAAGTTGATTAATGTCACTAATATTATGCTCAAACTTTTACTTAAAGACAGTCTCATAAAAAGGAATTGAAACACAGCGAGAGGGCAGTTTCTTTTTGTTATCCTGCAACCCGTGACATGCAACAAGCATCTCTTCTATACAAAAAAATTAAAAAATGAATAGACTAGCTCTAGTTAGGAAAGCCACCTCTATAACCTCAAAGTTTCTCTGTGCAACAGAATAGGATTGCATGAGTCTGTCATGAGGGTTGGGATAATGACCAAAATGCAAACAGGAGTTTGTGTGACATTTTCACCTACAAGCGGCACTTGATTGCTATTCATCAGCAGAGAGTGAACTGGAGGTACTTAGAAGGGGAGTGGTGCCTACAGAAATAGAATAGATTAGACGGTAGATAGATTTATGGAGAGGGGGATTGCATGTGTGTGTGATGAGGGTGGCTTCATCTTGTAACAAGTAGCACTCAGACAGGCTGTTATCTGCTCTCAGGCTGGAGGAGATCTGAAGAAAACTGTCACTCCCACAGCAGAGGCGAGATGCAGCGATAGTGATAAAAGAACAAGTTGAGAAATTACTATTAAAGATACCGTGTGTGTGTGTGATCACTTATTTCTTGTGTATCTTCGGGCTGAAATAGTTTTCTTGAATATGAGTAGAAGTTATTTCTTCATCTAATATTTATTCTAATTGTGAAATATGCATTTTGAGTGCCTTGGGTCCTGATAAGGTCATGTTTGTCTTTGGGGTGCGTGTGTGAGAGAGAGCATGAAGATCCATGATCAGATAAATGCTTAGGTGACGGCCTCCTCAGCTCAAGCCAGTCTGCTTTCACACTGCCAGTATTTATCCAGCGCTCTGAAGGACAGCCAGCATGATGCAGGCACAATAAACCTCCATCCTTCCTCCCATTGAGGATAGTCTTCTCCTCCCTGAAAAAAAAAAAAAAAACACTTTGTTTTGCCTGGCCTTGCATGCAAGTTGATGAAGAGGGTATTTAATTATTTATAAGGAGAGTTTGTTTTGCTCAGTGAATGCTTTTGATGATGAGACATACTATGTGGATTCCACGTTTGATAAGGTCAGCGAGCATGCATCTACATGTGTGAGAAGAAAACATTTGGAGTTGTGGATGAAGTATTCAGATTCTTCTGATTCTTCTCTAGAAATACCTCAACATAAAAAGTAAGTCTTGCTTTCAATGGACCCGTGGCTTTTGGAGTCTAGGGGCCCTAAGGGCAGATGCTTGGTAATCTGTTCTGTAGTATAATATATGATGGTGCAAAAAAGCAACTAAAAATACCATAAATTATATATAAATTAATGTCTCACTTCCATTATTGAAAATACAGAGAATATACATATAGTATCTTATCAAAAGACAAAGAAAAGGCGGTTAATTATAACTGCCATTGCTCCACCCACTTGTTTACTACAGGTGCTGCTAAATTAGCAATTAGCCGGAGAGGCCTGCTACAAACCGGCTTGCAAAGGGTGTCACTGCCGCACTTTATATGGAGTCATTCATAAAAAGATTAACCCTGGAGTCTGTGAAGTCACTGCACACGGACATTGTGTAGGAAATTGTGTTTCCTGCAAAAAAAAAATAAAAAATTGAGCAGTCGTTTTCCCAAGCCTGGGCCTCGGGCGGTCAGCTAACGGCTGCACGGGAGTTAGCCTCCATGCTAACTTTTGTTAGCTAGCACCCCGAGCGAAGGATTTTATTGCTAACTGAGATGCGGAACCTGCTTCACGTCAACGAGCCAAGTACTACAGATGGTAAGTTGTGCTAATATTGTGTTTTCTCTGTACATTTGGCCTCCGCCGAGCTCATGCTGCTGTTGTTAATTAGCTTTTGGCAGTTGTTAAACATTTTTGTGTTGGTCCTTTTTCTTTTATTTTTGATGTGTGTGCATCTTGATGCTTTGAATCCGTTGATTTCATGAATACTCATGTTGGAGTATTATGAGTTTTATGGCCTTAAGGGGTTTTGGCTTTGAGGTTATTGCTGTTGTTTTTGGTTTCCTATTGGTTCAAGGTAGTGGATGTCAAAAAATTATACCATGTTTTTATTTGAGTTATTTTCATAGAAGGAACAGTAAACAGCAGTCAATGTCTTCTGTCTCATGTAATCCCAGGCTCATTTAATGTTGACATCAAGGCTCTGTGTGGACCTTACCAGCTGTTGTAGGACTTATGGCCCCATAGCCCATTTATTTGGTAACGGACCAATTTACTATTGGCACTCCCCACTCCCTGGCATGCTTATGGGGAGTGATGAGGTCAGAGCCTAGATGCCAAATATCAACTTTGTACATTTTTTGTTCACATAAAATTAACATAAAAATTTGTTCTTTGTGAGCTTCCTTATAGAACTTGAACTTGAATCCCACTGAAACATTCTTTCTCACTTGCCACTATAGAAACTAAGCAGTTTCCAGGTAGTTCCAGTTAGTTCAACTGGAACATTTTAAATCAGTGCTACACAGACAGGCTTGAGTCTGTGTGCCTCCCCACAGAGCCCAAAACCATCTCTGCAAGAAACTCTCAGACCCAGGTTAGTTGAGAGAGAGCACATAGCCTAATGTACATAAAGTAATCCCAGCTGAAAGGTGTGCAGATGAAACAGTGTGTGTGATTGGAGAGATTTGTACATGGACTGTGTGTGTGTAACAAAATCAGGCCAGAGGATGTGACTTGCAGTTATTATATTTATACCAGGATCAGCATCTGTGTAACAACCAATTGTCAGGCTAAAAATGAACTACACAGTGTATCTGCTACTCTACTGACATGCTTTACGGATATATACAACCTTAACTCACCACAGGAGGCATTATTAAACATTTTTAACCCTAACCCAAATCAGAGAAATCTGTTCTTGTAACCACACAGCAGAAGCTCATTAAAGCACATTATTGCTCATTATGTTCATACTCAACTTAAAAATATGCCCATGATGTCTTTTAACCATATTTTTAAAAAAAGGTTTAGGTTGAAGTGGCTGTATTTAATTAAATCCAAGCACAAACCACATCATATCACGAACTTAAATTTTTTTTTTTTTTTTTTTTAAAAGTTGCCACTGTTTGCTTTCTTCCAGATCCTAGAGCAAACTGTAACATCCTAGTTAAGCCATTCACTAATAAATGTAAACAATGGATAATAAGAGATTACTCCATATTAGTCACATACAGTATAGTTTGATCTATATTTTTTTATTCTATGGGCTAAATATGGAGTTATGTTTTTTAATTAATTAATAAATATATATATATATTTATATTTCTATGTCCTGCTCCCCTCTATCCCTTGTCCCTACAATGCAAATGTAGATTAATCATAGCTTTGTCTGAAAGAGGATTCTGTCAAGACTACCATCATCATAAAGGTTATAAGCAGTATCAAATAGGAGCTCCACTATTCTACTCTATCACTATGACTCTGGTCTTATATCTACAGGTGGCATGATGGTGTATCATCAGTCTGTGGTAAAAGTAGTGGACCTCTTAACAGGAGGAATCTCTTTCATCCTTGATCTCAGGCATGTTCCCTTACTTAATGTCTAATCTGATGGTCCTAACATCCTAAGTTGTTTGGAGAAGCCTTAAAAGCCCCCAGATCCAGGCTTCTTGGATACACTGTTCCATGGACACACACAAACATACACAATGTGACTGTCCTAAAGACGTTTTGTCTGTGACAGCCAGAGATAAATGTAGACACACTAACCTGGCCAGCAAGCAACACAACTGGCCTCTTTACTGTTAAGTTTCATTGCTGCTCAGGGCTGGCTAACATAAACACTGCGGAAGTGTGTCCTTTTAAGATGGTTTTATTGTCCAGCTGCTTCTGAACCTCTGGATATAAATTGTTGGGATGGAATGATGAGAGAAGAGTAAGGTGGGGGGGGGGTGGTGGCTAATGTAGTGGTAAGAAGTGAAGGGATGAGAATTTCTCTGAAGTAAGACGGTGTGTGTGTGTGTGTGTGTGTGTGTGTGTGTGTGTGTGTGTGTGTGTGTGTGTGTGTGTGTGTGTGTGTGAGATTAAAGCAGAGGCATCACAAAGTTCAGAGAAACAAAATGTTTATTGAAACATCTTCCCAGACCACTTAGCATCAGTTTGTTATTGTCTTGTGGCTGGGCGAGAGTTGTAAGGGCAAAAAAAGAAATACAAAAGGAAACAAATTGTATTTACACTAGATGGTTAGGAAACCCAACCTATGCAAATTAAGGGGGGAATCGCACTGCAAGGTTTTGTAGCTGATGTAGCCTCATTGTGGCTGTCACCAGACACAAACACTGGGATGGGAATCCTTGAAAATATGTCTATTACACAACAGTGGTGCTTTCCACTATGACATTTTATGTGTTATGTTAAGATGTCACTAGATTGTTTGTTCTGAGACATTTTTTTGCAATGCTTCCTTCTTGACATGTCAATACTAAATATCTAAATAGTTGACAGAATATTGGGCTGTTCATCTATTTGCCTTTTCTATTTATATATATTTATTTATATATATATATATTTTTTTTTTTTTGCCCGTTTGGGCAAATTCAGATGTATGAAACTGCACACACAGGATTCCAAACACATTTTCTTTGTGCATCCTGTTTATTGTAAAATTGAGCATAAATTTAAAAATTATAAATGTGTGGACCATCCCTTTCAGCAAGTGCAAGGTGAAAAGGTTTTATTCTTGTACGTTACACAAATACCTTCTTAAGACTTGTGTGTCTGTTCTGTAGTTGAAGGAGTAAGTGTCCAACAGAAGCATAACTTTTTCTCTGCATCACCTCTGTCACCATTTGACTAAAACAATTAGAGGCATGCAGAGAAACGCAAACACTCAGGTTCATTTCACACTTGATGCATTTGAATGCGAGTGTGAAAGGTGGTGTAGGCAATGTTTTTGTGTGTGTCTTGTACATAAAACTCCAGGTATTCTGTCAGTTTGCTTATGTGTGATGTCGGTATCCCCATACCTACCCAGAGGTTTTGTGCTTGCATCTCTGCAGTGTGTGAATGAAAGAAAACGACAATTGTTGCAGACATCGTAGAAGCTGTTGTATTAGTTATGTGCTGTAGGTATCCTGTATGCTGACGAAGTAAAACAATGTCAAGGCCAGTTTGTGGTTTGACAAACCAGTACTCCATGCTGATTGTGGTAATATTTGTCAGATGCTTCCTTTGTTTTTTGTTTCTTGTGAGAAAACATATTTCCTTTTTATATTTATTGCATAAAGGTTTTAAGATTACCCACAAGACAAAAACACAGACACCCACAGCTTAGTCTGGGGTTGGGGTCAAAACTTCACTAACTTTGCCAAGTCCCCACTGTGTGAAGTTGGGCCTGTCTGGTTGTAAAACGGATCATCAATAGGGTGGTAGTTTGAACAGCTCTGTCTCTGCAAGGGTGTGTGTATTTGTGTGTTTATACTGTGTGTGGAAAGAGTGGTTTAGTAAATGCAGCCGTGGTCCATCCGGTCTCTGTTTATTGATCCTGAAGGATGCCAAAGTACCGTACTGTATCATTGTCGTGACATTTCTACCTGTATACACAGACACACATACAGTACACTCATTGCTGTTCCACTGCTTAGTGGTCATGTGCCTTTGTGCTAGAAATAAGAAACCGTATGTTGAATAGTAAGGTACTTTCTTTTTTTTTTTTCTCTCTCTCTCTCTTCAGGAATAATTTCACTTGAAATTATCACTTGACTGTACTGTTGTAATAGTGTTAACTGTACTTTTATTGCAACTGCCATTATGAACTACTATAACCTTCATCATTTTCCAATTTGGACAAAACATTTGTTTGACGACTATCAAATATTTTCCCAGTGGTGAATGAAGTGAAGGGTTAAAGGTTTATGGGCTAGCAGTTCATAGTTTCAAGAGTTGTCATTTACACACATGCAAACACTACCTCTCCATGTCTCATACCCAGCACCATAACACACAGCCAGCCTTATATTGTGACACGGTGGCTACTTTGGTCCGTCATCTGATTTGTCTTTTTATTGGAGGGGGATCTCCAGAGTTTTCCGTGAGAGTCAGAAACCACCAAAAACAAAGTGTGGAGGCAAACTTGAATCCCTTGATATCTGACCTAATATGGTGTCTCGTTGGTAGGAGGTTGTTGCTGAGTTTACTTATCTCTTCAAGGTGATGAAACTTTACTAATTTCTGTAAAATATATGACCTAATCAAGAACTTTCTTTCAAAACCACAATATCACTTGAGGGTGACGGAAAAGGTTAATGCAAAAAGGGGGCAGGAATGAAGAGAAAAGACATACAGATGGTTGAAGTGAAAAGATACCTGTCCTCTTGTACTCCCAATCTTCTTTCACTCCCTTGCCCTGTCTCGATGGTGACGTAAGTGTTTTTTGACACTTTGTCTGTGGTATCTTTTTGTGGCGTGACCTGTGTATCTGGGATGGCAGAAAAGTGACTAAAAGAACAAAGGAGAAAGGAAGAAATTGAGAGAGAGAGAGGCTTGTTTTAAGGGGGGAAAAAAAGCATAGTGGATGTGTGCGTGTGTGTTTTTGAGAGAAAAGTGTCTTCAATGGGATTCAGGTATCAGCTGGATAACCTCTTCGGTGTCATGGGGGCCTCATCAGAACACACACAAAAGAGCGACTGACACAATGAGCAAGGGAATGAAAGAGGGATGGGGTTTCACAGCCGAGGCAGAAAAAGGAAAACATCAGATCTTTTCCCTCCCTTTCACTTTCTGTCTCTTTTTTAGTGTTTGTGGAACTACAAAGGGAGAAACTCCCAAACCCCTTATTTGGGCAGCACTATGTCATAGAAGGAATGTGCCATTTTTGAGTCTGTTTGGGTGTTTGAATGAGAGAAACAGCAGCAGCCAGCATGCCTCACTTGCCTACCTACCTGAGAGTCTTTGAACACTCCCCAGCTGTATGGTGGCTCATTCAGTGATCAGTGGCTTGCATGAAGTGTTTGATCACACAGTATGAATGGGTATCTGATGAGATCTGCATGTTAGCCAGGGGAGCATTGATGCTGATATTTTGGACTGGTGTTTTACCTCAAACTGGATATAGGGCAGCCACTAACACTGTGCCCGTATCAGACTGCACGATTAATCATTTTACAGTTAAACAGTCTTGATTCAAACCCCTATGCAATCTCATTACTGCATGACAACAATGCTGCCGTGTTTGCGTTAGCAGGAAGATCCATTGCATCAAACAAAGCACTCCCCTTTTTTCGCTAGCTGTATCAACAAGTGACAGGACTGCTTTACACCGCGTGACAAACTGTACCCAGGAAAAGGGGGCAGATTTGAAGACAAATCTAATCAGTGTGACATGGAGAAACAAAAAAAACTTTGAAGACAAGAATGTGATGAGACTTTATCAGAGTTGAGCAGACCCTTCCAGTAACTGAGATATTTTTCAGATACAGACAATAGTACTGTAATGTTGTATTAAAAAGTCGAACATTTCTTTGTAAGGTATAAAATATTTGACCAGTCTTTAAGTGCATTAGTTGTAGTTCACTCTGGTGATCCAGCAGCAGAGGGCATCAGCTTAACCTATTGCTGACCTATTAGCAAACTAGGCCAACAAAAAAATGGAAGTGCTAATCAGATAATCCCAACTCCAAAGTACCTAGCATTGTATGGAGGTAATGTGGCTTCTTTGTCGTGCAACAAGTGGTACAAGTGGTATGTGTCAGTGTAACATCCACATTAATGGCATGACCCAAGGATTCTTGGATCACTTTTGGTAGGTACTGACCACTGCAGACCAGGACATTCCCACAAGAACTGAAGTTTTGGAGATGCTCTGACCCAGTTGTCTAGCCTTTACAATGTGGCCCTCGTCAAAGTCACTGACATCCTCACACTTGTCTGTTTTTCCTATTTCCAACACATCAACTTTGAGGACAAAATGTTTTGCCTTGCCTCCACCTGCCTAATATATACCAACCACCCACTGTGCCATGCAATGTGATAATCAATGTTATTCACTTCACTTGTCAGTGGTCATATGGTTATGGCTGATTGGCCTATGGGCACTGGTTGTAATGTGGGTGTTTTCATTATTGCTCTGAAGTCAGCAAAATAAAAGGGGAAAAAACAAAAACAGGTAAGTGGGGTGTGTTTTACTCCACAAAATAAACACTATTCCAGTCAGCCAGTGTATTGCAAAATCAAACTGAAAAGATCCCCCCCCTTCTGTTCATATCATTTACCAACATATCCACTAATCCCACTATTCCTGCCACCCCAGATAACTGTATCAGTGAAGGAATGGCAGTAGGGTGAGGTTGAGGGTGTGTCTCAATGACAATAGTGTGGGTAACTGATGATGCTGTTGGAGGTGGAACCTTGAAACTCTTGTGATACCCACATCATCACATGAGTTGGGAGTTTTGAAAGAACTTGATGTGGTTGTGGGCGTTTCATGTCCATGTGTGAGGGATAGACAATAGATATTCCGTGCCACCAGAAAAGAGGGATGAAAAGACGGAATAGGAGCGGACAGTACAGGACTGTCAAACAAACAGCAATCTGCCACCTCCATTCTTACTGAAGAGATTAATGCTCATACACTCATTGTGTTGATATATTTAAGTAATCGCGTGGATAATCGTTTTAGCAAAAATATTGGTCAGTACATTGGCAATTGCTTCAATTTATCCAAGTTTCTTTTGTTTCCATTCTACGATAGTCTTGCACACTTTAATCAGCAAAAAACATAATTGTCATCTGGGATTTATTTCGTTAAGTGAGAGTAATGGAAAGCACTGCAGCAAATATGGTGCTTTGAGTTTAGCTCCATGCAAACTGAGGAGATTTTGGCTGTTTTTGTATAGGATCTGTCCCTGCAATGTTTCTTTTATAGCTGGCAGATAGAAAGTGTGAGGGGAGGTAAACTGTAGCCTTGTATGGAAACCATGAAGACGCAGCATGTGGGCAAATGTTACGTGATGAGTGATGCATAGACACCAACGGCAGCAACAAAGAATGAGGTGTGGCTTTGATTAAATGGCAAATGCAATACACAAGCTCAGTTAGGTGCCAGGATGTTCAAGTGTTTGTTTTTTTTTTGTTTTTTTTTTATAAATACACACAAACATAATATGATGGCGCAGATCTTAAATAACTTATCAGTATCTTCACAATTTATGAACCTGTAGGTTACGCAAAGAAAACTGTTGATGCTACATGTGTACTTTTATATTGAATAAACATAACTATACCAAGTCGTGTGTTATGACAGTAGAAATGTGGAATAACGTAGATGACAAAAGTATTTAAATCAAAATGCCCAACATTAATAGTAACGGGAGTTAAAAGGTGTATAGCATAAGTGCAACAGTGCATATCTACAAGTATAAATCAGGAGTAATTTCCACAGGCTAACACACGAACAAGCAGAGTCTGTCTTCTGCATTCTGGTACATGAGCAAATACAGCAACAGTCTCTTTGGCACATGGACTGGAGATTGACATGTATGGCTTGAGGACCGTCAGTCTGTACCAGAGCTAGTATCAGCAGTAGTCAAATATACATGGTTGTAAGGGTTTGTAGTGTTTCTATTGTGCCAGTAGTGAGCACATATGGCTACACTAAACTGTTAGGAGAAAACTTGAATCAATGAACACTAGACTGCTCAAAGCAAACTTAACCTTTACCATATAGTACTTGGTTGGTTTTGTGCGGCTGTAATGCTTTGATTTATTTGGCTGGGAGTTAGTTGGTAACATGACAGACGGGAAGTTGGTGTCGGACCTCAGAGTTTAAGCTTGTATGCTCTCTTGTAGGCAATACATTGTACTGTAAACACAATTTGTATCGAACTCACAAAAATACCAGTAGAAATGAGTAGTTTGTTCATTTTGGGCCAGAACTGGCTCAGGTGGCACCTCAGCTTTTCTACAGCACATGAAGTAGGTCTGTAGTCCTCTTTGGATGTGACATTTCCCGCCACTAATTGTCACACCCCATGGTGACAGACAAGGACTCTTTTAGTCGGTGTATAAATACATTTGCTTTGACAGTGAAGACTGACTGCAAACAGACAGTAATAACAGAGAGCACTCCCTGCCAATTGAACAGACTTGAATAATATATGACAGACCTTGACACAATGAACAGATTACAGGCAGAGAAAAATAACAGCAGTTACATGGTGCCAGACAAGAAACTAATTTTAAATCAATCACTCAGATAGGAGAAATGCAGTGCCTTGCAGATGTTTTCAGAATTGTTTTTCTGATGGGCCTTGCATCAAATACAAGTCACTCTTGGACTATTTTTGGTTGATCAATGCCAAAACTTGTTACAAAAATGCCTTTGTAAAAATAAAAACAAATTGATGTTTCTCTACATCACAAGTTATCAAGTGTCAATGGCAAAAAGGAATCTCTGGTAATAATTTTCTTGTTCACATTTTCACTTTTGAACATTATAGCTGCCTTTTGCTTATATAACCTAAGTTGTGTGGCAGTGTTAAATGCTACATTACAGCAGGTTACAGGTGTTAAACAGAAAAAAAGAATTTAATGGGTTGAATTGCAAGAGCTGTACTGCTTTGGTCCTGAAGAGATGAAAGACAAGTCTGGTATGATTAATAGATCTATATTCGAATGCTTTTAGTTGGGGTGTTATCACGGCAACTATCATTTTGTGATCAAAGTCGAATCAGTTAAATTATACCTTTCATATTATAGGGTCTACTGGGAGTTTGTGCTCATACATGTAAGTGACAAACTCATTGCATTCAGATGTTTTTGAAACCATTTTCCCTTTTCCCATACTCCCAACTACAGTTTTCTGTTCAGGATAGTCCTGCACAATTACACCATGCCTTCTAGTAGCAGTATAGATTTTTTTTTTTTTTTAATGTTGTTACACTTTGTGGTACTGAAAGAAGGCATGATGATGATTGAGATGAAGGGAGGGTCTAATACAGCTACACCAGAATACAGAAATAAACGGGGGGGGATGGAAGTAGATTTGGAGAGTTCGGATGTAAAAAAAAAAAAACAGGTTTATTAAATATGTTATGTAGTTGTTTCCTACTCTTAATTTCTTACAGGTTAATTGGAATGTTTAAGATTTTTTTTTTTTTTTTTGGGTTTTTTTATGTGTGCACAGAGAGAGTTTTTTAAAGGACTTGAGACAGATTGAAGTTCAGTTATGTGTTTAGCAATTCAGTAAGATTCTTTCAGGTTACATTTGTTGAATGATTGAGATCTAGCTCCATGGATGACACTGTGTTGATCAGTTCATTGGTCCACACTGCAAAAACTCAACAACTCTTGGATGGATTGCCATGAAATTCACTTGTTCATTGCCCCTAGCCAATAGATGGTGGTAATCCAATTAATTCTAATCTAGCCCCACCACCAGATCAAAGTTTTAATCATCCATTAGCATGTTAGCATTGTAATTGTGTGCATGTTAGTATGCCACTGTTAGCATTTAGCTCAAAGCAGCACTGTACATGGCTATAGGCTTAGCTATGTTGCTGGTTAAATGATTATCAGAGAATTAATCAGCAACTATTCTGTTGATTGTGGAAATGATCAATTCATAATTTCAGCTCTCAACAGGTTCTTCTGTTTTAATACAAGATTTCAACCACAGCGACAGGGAGCTGTCATGTAAATAATTGAACATTGCATTGGATCCAGAGAAAACCAAGTCAAGTCCATCTTTTAAAATGGGTGCACTTAATGAATTACAACCTTGACATTGTGTTATATGCTGAGAAAACCTGACTCATATAGGATTGTGAATCTGCACCTTACCATACTTAGGATCCAGAAAAGTAATTTTATTATTTTCCAGCCTGGACTCTTTCCTTAGAGGGGAAATATTGTTCTAGCACAATGGTTGTGCATTTGAGTTTGATTCTGAGTGTGGTTTGTCTCAGCGCCTGATAAAATATGCATCAAGTCATGGAATTTTCACCAGTGTCTTTACTGGTGATAGGGTGAACTTGGAGACCACAATCAATTCTTGTTGGTCTTGCAATAATTCTTGAGACCAAAGCTACAGTTACACTTGTCTTTGCAGTTTGACATTCTGGCAGAGAAATCAGATTTAACAAAAGTAGTTATTGAATCCTCAAAACCAGATGCGGAAGTGGTCAAACTTGCATTCAACACTGTCTGCATGCAAACCACTGACAATGCACAGAGCAAGTAATATGAAGAGATGGCGAATCAATTAAAAACACATGCAACACAGTAAGATACATTAAACACATATCATTTCATTGAGGCCAAATGTGGATGTAGAGCAGTTTCTATTAATTAAGTTTGAGGTGGCTCAAACAGAAGGTTATGACTGTAAATAGAAAAATCTACCACAAACCAGGATCAATGTGATGTTACTGCTATGCTTTTTGACAGTTCAGTCTAGTTGTGTCAATGAGGCAGTTTGTCCAAGACCTAGAAACAAGATAGGGCAAAGTCTGTTGTTGATACTTTCAAGAGACAGGTTCTGAACTTTGTTAATAGACAAGAATATGATACTACACTGCATGTGGTTATAGACTTGATCTATGAAAACTGATGGAGCCAATATTTGAAGGAGTTTGTACAAACTCCAAGCCATTGAGACACACTTTTTTTTTTTAATCAAAATTAAGAGTAAAATAGGAGATATCATCTTTGTCATACTGTAGATTGGCTCACACGCATGCTTTAACATTTCCAAAAGTGTTTCTCTTTACAGAATGCCTTCAGCTATTTGTAAATACCAGGACTATCAATAAAGTCTAATTACTAATGGGGCAAGACTGATGTTTTTTATTTTCTGCCAAATAATTTTTCCATCATCTACCTACATCAGTTCTGGTTGTTCATTCCAGATTTTCCACACAGGTGTATGCTTGTGTGTGTTCCTGTAAGGATACTTCATTTTTGTTTCTGAGCAAAATTGGCAGTGTGTTTTGAAACATTATTCCTCACACCCCAGTATGCACATGGATTGCTCTACATGCCAGCTCATCACCAGGCCTGGGGAATGAATGTGTATGTGTGTGTCTGTGGCTGGGTGCACACTGATGTGTGGGGGTTCCTTGATTGCCCTTTAGTCTGTGAAGGTATAAGGTTAACTACCAGTGCAGCATGGGCTGAAAGACTACCCAGGAAAGTGCATCATCATCATCAAAACTGAGCTGATGACTTCATGATGACAGCACTATGAAATTCTGACTTTGTACCTTAACCTGTTTTTCAACTGTTTCTGTGTTCTCCTCAACATCCCTTGCTGGATTTAATAAAAGTTCCCAAGCACATTTTCTCACAGTCTCTCAGTCTGATGCAAATTTTACCAGAAGATGGACAAACATAGGGAATACAAATTTCAATGTTTGGCTTTGTTTTCTCTTCCAAATAAGTTTGCTTAACCCAGGGTTTGTTATAATTATCTGGCCACTTATGTTAGCCTTTTTTTATTTCTCTTTTCATTACATTCCCTTACGTTACATTGTATTCTTGGTGAATACAATGTTGTTCTTACCAAATGTATTGATGGCCTTTTGAAAAACTTAAGGATAAATTTAAAAAAAAAACATTTCTCATAGCATCAACAGGCTTTTGATTACATCCTTGTTGTTTATTCAGATCCAAAAAAAGCTTACCGAGGCTGACAGAATTTACAAGTTCTCAACGCACTAGCTGACCATTGGTTTAACATCATCAATCTGATAAGGAGACAAATTCAAAAAGGGAAAAAATCCCCACCAGGAAACACTTAAGTATTTTACCAGCGTCAGAGTGTGTTACATTTCCTCCTTCCATTGAGCAGCAATCTCTTTTTGTGTCTACATGCACACTGTGTGTTTGTGAATGCATACACAAGTGTGTCCATCTGTGTGTTTCCCTAAACAGCTCTACAGAGTTCCTCCCCTAAAACAAATAGAGCAGGAGGTCACAGTTAAAGATGGGCCAAGAGAGACACCACAAAGAAGAGGACAGAGGGAAATGTCAAATAAACTCGCTGGCCCCCAACATCTTGTTTATCTATCAGAGTTTACCGGTGACTCATTCTGAATATATTTTTCTGTTTCTTGAATGTGTATGTGTTTGCATTTGTGTGTATACATGTGTGCAAGCACAGGCTCAGGTTTGCTTGTGTGACACGTGCACATTTGTATGTACATTCACAATATTTGGTTATTTTTGTCCCTTTTGTGTATGTTGTCAGTGGGTGTCCTCAAATGGAAGTGTTACAAAGTGTACACGTGCAACATATCTGTGGTTAACATGGGGTGGCCTATCTGCCACCGCTGTTATATACAGTATTTCAAAGTGTATGTTTAGTTTTGTTTTCTTGCTTCAGCTACTGCTGCTGCCTGACATGTGGTTAAAAAAAGAATGTGTCACTGATCTATTGTTGGGTTTTTCTCTGCCTAAGGAGAATATCGAGGCTACAACAACTTCCAAAATCTGTTTGGATGACTGGATTTTTTTTTTTTTTCTTTTTGTACAATTTTGTTATCTGGTTTTATATATCTGATCATAAGCATATTTTATTATTCTTCCATTGCTTACCATGAACAAAACATAGACATGTTAAATGAAAAAAATCCCTATGCCACCCAAATTAGCTTTAGTCTACAACAGTGGTTCCCACCCTTACTCCACTTGTAATTGCTAAAACTGAAGCAATGTCTATTTGCTTCACTTTGACTGTGATCATTTTGGAGGCTGTAGTTTGCAGTGTTGTTGAATTACATTGCGTTATGCTGTCAAGTGTTTCTATTATATTGTGGACCCCATTCAAGTCAATAAGGTACAGCTACATAAGTCTTTTAGCACTATTTCAGAATAAACTGAACACTAACCTTCATAAAGGAGGCTTTATTGCTAGGTGTTTCTAGTTTCTCATATTTATATGTATGGACTCCAGATATCATTCTGTCTGCCATTCCTAATGTATTTCATACTGATAATGATGATAAGGGGAAAATGTCAGAATGTTGGTTTGTGTCTTTGCTGCTTTCCAGCATGACCTTTCCTGCCTTTTTAATTTACTTGATAAAAGCTATTCTCAAAGGTCACCTACTTCAGTGTACCAAACATGTTTTTGGACACTTCAGGCTCATTACTCTTGTGAATGTATTTCTGAGTGGCACAGAGTTACTTTGGGGTGACTGTGTTAACAAAGGGTGAATCATCCCATCCCTGGCTGGATATCTCCCCCACCATGGACTATTGTAAATATTTGAGAGGAACTGTTGACATGAAGATAACACTGACTAATGGATATACAAGCCTGGACTCAGGAAAGCACTGATGGGTCTGTGGGAGTGATGGAGAAAAGGATGGGCGGGAGAGATATTGGAAGGGACATGGAAATCTGGTAAATGACAAAGACTAGAGGAATAGAGGTGAGTGAAAATGTAGATGGCGGAGTGACACAATGGAGGAGAAAGTTGGGAACAGCAGATTGTGATTCAAAAAATAGGTAATAAAACACAGGTAGGTGGGAGAAACAAATATGGAATCTCATACAATGAAGAGTGAGATTTGGTGCCCAGTGTAAATTAAAAAAATAACTATACTGTAGTCTGCCCACTACAGGAAAGTCACATGATCTGATATTCAACTATTTGAAAAAATTCTTCCAATAAAAATTTAATTAAAATGAAAACAAAATAGAATTGTTCAGTTGTTTCTGTCTCTTTTTCCAGAGTCCTGGCTTTTGAGTGAGCGCCACAGTTTCATTTTCATCAGTGGAAAGGAAGACGTGAAGGGATAGAAAGAGGCGCGAAGGGGAAAACTTTCCATTCCACCACTGATGTTTAGTTTGAGATTATATCAATATTGATAAAACTGTCTGTAGCACTGATTTCAGGCAGATTACCTTTACAATTCTGAGAATTGAATAACAGAAAGGAGGTGACTGCTGCGATGCAATACACAACTTTATACTAAGCCTGAAAAAAGTGGCTCCTACATAAGTCTCATTTGTTTTGATTACAGCTTTAGAGATGTAGCAATGTTTGCACTGTTACATGATAATGATTACAATGACTTCTATTAACAAAAAGGTCAGAGCAGAATTTGGTTTTGAGATTAAGTTGAACACAAACAAATGGTTTCTCCTCTACTTTAAAGTTAAGTCTGTTTTTTTTACTTTGCACAATGTTGGTTTCACAAATATTTTTCTGGACCCAAATTCTGAGAAATGTTTAGATATTAGTACTGGAGTCAGGTTTCAGGACGGGTTCTTCAAAAGCTGTCTGGTTATCTATTTTCGCTGCTGTGCGCGCACACACTCCATGTTGGACGTCATCCATTCTGTCATATACCAGATCATACACTGCTGAAAGCTGTAGTATCAATTCATCAAATCCTCTTCAGGGATGGTTCAGGGAGTTCAGTGAAGCAGCAGGTTCTAGCTCAAAAGTGAAAGAGATCGACTCTGTCATCCTTGAGCTACAATTATTTGCATTTCCTTCAGAGAGGCTGTAAAACTCATTTCCTTGCTTCCTTGTGCAGATGACATGCCAGGCCAAGCACTTACTGAATGATGCATAAATGTTACATTTTGAAATACCCAGTTTGGCACCTCATCAATGAAACCATCCCCGGTTTTTAGTGATTCTTTGTGCTTCTGGCTCAATAGATTCTAGTTGATGTTCTGCAGATTGATGTCCCATAACAAAAACGCAGGCTTTTGAGATTCAGGGTGAGTTCTCCAAAACGGCAAAGCAGAGTCATTATGTAGTTGGAAAAGCGCACAGTAAGCAGCAAAGGAAGAGTCAAAGTTTTTCCCTTAAAAGGAGGGGAAAAAAAAGTCTATGCAAAGCAGCATTCTCTTTTATCCAAGACTAATATGTGTGACATTTGGAGGATGGTAGCTCTGTTCTGCAGTTTTATTCTTTATGATGCCGTTTCTGTTCTAGCATGTTTGTGTTCCTTAATGTCACCGTCTATAACTTGACTATATCCAGGCCTGAATAGTTGAGTTTTTGGCTGCCAAGTCTATATTATACTGTCATTACATTACTGTTACCGTACATGCTCATGTGTATATCTGCTTTGTATCCGTTCTGATTGCTTTGCAGTTTGCGTGGCTGAACAAGTAAACATGCTATCCTTTTCATCCTTTGGCCAATCAATAACAAGATGCAGCATCCCTTTAACAGACCAGTGGTCAGTTGGTGTGATCTTTATAAAGAAGGTTGCCAAGTTTGTCTTGTCTATGTAGTCATATTCACTAGTATGATCACTAATGGTAAAACAAACTTCACATTAGATTAAAATTATGCCTTTACTGAAAAATGGACAAAACGCACTATATTTAATCATATTTGGTGCCAAATAAGTTCAAATAAGCATGCACTGGCCTTTTGTGACAATGGAAAATACAATAATTCTCCAATGCTCCAACCATTAAAAAGGGCATGTTAAGAATTCAGAATATGAGTAATGCCAAGTTTCAGTCAAATAACCATCATGGCAAAGGGAAACCACAATTCAAGACATGGAATCTCAACAAGCCATGAAGAATGTAGAAAAGTAAGACTGTAAAAAACATAGACAAAAAGTCTACAAGGAGAAGGAAAAGAATCTTCAGAGGAGGTCCAAAAGGCACTCTGCCCTGTTTTACTCTAAAAACACATATGTTGGTTTAGCAAACTGAAGGAATTGCATTCACTGAGATGTTACTTAATTTCAGGGATTTATCCTGATGTGTACTCCAACTGATGCCCTCACCAAGGGGTTTTCAAAGTCTCACTGTGGGCCCCCCAAGACAAAATCAAGATAACTGCCCAGTGTTTGTTGTGTATATGTAAACTGTATATTTGTTTACACTTTTGCATATTACCACCATCAAAACTATGCTAAATTGCTAATAGTTTTTCCTGTTGGCAATATAAACACGGATGTGCAGAAAACTATTACTGGATTACTTTGATACTGAAGAAAACTTCAACATGAGGATTCTCAAGTTCTTCACTTACAGGGAATGTTTCAGACTGGAAAGGAATAATTGATTTCTGGGTGCAAAGCTATACTTTTTATTAATAAATTACATTGTACCGATGATAATTGATCCACTAAGTCAGCAGTACTAGAGGCATTTCTTCTTTTGTGTCAGAACAGCCATGTCCTGTCACGCTGAATGTAAAAGTATGTGTATCATGTCTTTTTTGATTGATGGCTCAGAGAAGGGGATATGCTTTTTGATGCAAATTTCAGCACTTGCACACTAAATGTTTTTTTTGTTTGTTTTTTTTTTAAAAAGCATTGAGTGCCTCCCTTAGCTCTTGTTGACCCCTGCAGTTGGTGGATCTGTTGATACGTTGGTGAAAATCAGCAGATCAAACTACCATATGTAACTTTGTTTTCGAAAAACACTAATATGCACCTGTTCTTTTTACCTCACACACTACCACATGACACATTCATCACAGTAACACATTTATTTGAAGGATTTTAAAGCAATTTTGATTTTATTGTGAAGAACCTTGAGACGCCCTAGTTGCTACTAATCAGTGGCTTGTTTTTAAATGGGTAAGAAAAGATTCCTGCTTCAGTTTCAAATGACACACACTTCTCCCCTGACTTACAAATCATCAGCTCAAGTTCCTGTCAAAGAGAACTTTGGCGCATCAATTATTTTACCATGAAATTGAGAATATTATATGCCTTTTTTATTTTTAATTGATTTTTATAAAGCTCCAAATTTGATTTAAATCAAAGCGACAATCACGTAACTCACAGTGACTCAGGGGGTGAGCCAGTGTGTCATTTACTGGTTTAATTGAATGCAGTATCTGAGCTGTTGCCCAACTTGTTGTCAGTAAAGCGCCCATATGTAGTTGTGTGCGTGCGTGCGTGCGTGCGTGCGTGCGTGCGTGCGTGCGTGCGTGCGCTCATGCATGTACTATGTTAAGTGTTCCAGGAATCAAACTGAAATGAGAGGGAAAAAAGCTTGAGCTCCAAAGGACCTTAACTACACCCTGGAGGGCAAGCACCCCCATGTCCCCTCCGAATGTACGGATACACACATGCTCACACACACAGACGGACACACAGACACACACACACACACACACACACACACACACACACAGCCATGGCAACATAACCTGTAGCCTGTGGGTGAACCCCAGAAAGAGAAGAGAACAGAGCTGCCAGCTGCCTGCAAAGGCTGACTGAAAAAGTGAATGAAACACAATGATCCATGCAAAAAAATGGAAGCCATTATAACTTTCAGAGTATAAACCTCAATCAGATATTTTACATGCTGTACTATTATTTCATGTTGTTTTTTTTTTTTTTCTTTCTTTTTTTGTTTTTGACATTTTTTTTCCCACCAGTGATGATTGATCAACTTGCTTTACAGGAATGAAATGGTTAGTTTCCTTAGCAGCATTTGACATTTTGGGTTGGAGAAAGTTTATGATGATGGTACAAAAACTAAAAACCAATACATCCAAAAACTATTAAAAAAAAAAAAAAAAAAAAAAAAAAAAAAACAACAAAAAAAACAAAACTACTACATATATTTTTTTAAATCATTTGATTTGATGTGTTTGTCATATCAAAGGTGCATCAGTGGGTGACGTGGAGCTCCCTGTAGTCTGACTCAACATGTCTCCAGATTTTATATTGTGCAGTCACAAATGTGTGTGTGTGTGTGTGTGTCTTTTGGTCAAGGTAGGAGTCTGTGAGTCATGCTGCGTACAGCTGTGGTCCAGATGAAGGAGGCCACCTGCTCCCTCCCTTTCCTTCATTTTCTTCTTACCTCCATCATTTACACGTCCTCCCAGACATACAAACAACCTCCAATTAGGCCAACCTTGACTTGCTCTATGCCTGGACTTTACACACACACATGGACACACTCTCTGCCACCTCATATTTGGCCTGTGCTCATGCTGATGCAGTTTGTATCTGTATGAGACAGAAAAGAGAGGGGAGGAGTATAAGGAAGGAGAGAAGTAAAAAGACATTGGATTCAGTTCATTTGAGAGCACTACATTTTATTCATTGCTTCATTGTGTTGTTTGACAGAGATTAATCCCAGGACTTCAGAAAAGATACTGCCCAAACTGAAATCCCAGACATAATTCTCCAAAAATCCTCCACACCACCCCGGCTGACACCGTTGTGGTTTTTGGCAGGGCTTGTACTTAAACTTGTGATCCAAGTCATATTAGTACAAACATGCCAAACAGTGGATATCCAACTCTGCTTCTCTGCCCGAAAAGACCTTGTATTTCCAAAATGTCTGGAACAAAAAAGCAAAAAGGGAAAGTTTTTTTTTCTTTTTTCTCTTCTTCTTCTTGCATCTTTGGACAAATTGTCATATATAATGTTTTTGCTTGTTACTAGTGTTACGAGGCATTTTTCAGCTTTTTGTTTTGGTTTATTTGAAAACCTGTAACTACATTACATTATTCACAAACTAGTAGACAAAAAATGGTAATGTTTGTGGTCACAATGTGTTGTTACATGTTACTATGAATACATTATCTTGTGCACTGCCCCCTGTGTTAAATTTGTGCTCACACACGTTATCCATTCTACCAAATCAAACTTTTGCATGAATATTTTCTCAGTCAAGAATGACTGAATGCTTGTGGTTTGTGTGTTTGTGTCTCATTCAGTCACGGTGGTCGTCGGTTGGACCACACTAGGTGTGTGTATATTTCTGTGTGTGCGTGAGTTTGGAAAGATGTAATGTACTGGTGTGTGTTGCAGAGGCAACCGCCTTGCATGCTTACTTATGTTTGTGTGCGTGTGTATGTGTGTTGTGTAGCGTAGGACCATCCAGCCATATCAAATCTGAGGATAAATATCAGGCATTGCTTTGCCTAATTTCACCCAGTCAACCAACCAATCAACCTGAGTTCAGTGTCTGTCTTGATTGGTGCAGGGGATATGATCTGAAATCCTGTAGTTTATGCTAATTACCCAGCATGCCTTGTGTTTTATCCTAGAAATGGTTTTCATAGATCGGGTCTGTATTCTGAGCACCTGTTTTGCGTTTTGGCTCCAATACCTGATTAAAGTTAAAATTTGGCAAATTTAGCTTCCTTCCGTATACACATTTGGTTGAATTCAACTAAGGAAAGCAGAATGGTAAAAGTGGCTAATTTTAATACAGAACAAATACTCTGTCATTGTCTTCCTGTCTCATCATCTAAGCCTTGCTCCAACAACATTGGATGAACACTGTTGTATTTTCCTCTTTTCTTTTTTTTTTTTTTAGCTTTCTAGCCTTACATTTCTTAATGTGATTCATTTTCTAATATTTGTGACTCTTCCTATCAAGTATCCTACATTTCTCAGGACATTATACAATTCTAGTTTAAATCATTCATCATCCATTCCACAAACAACAACAACAACAATATTCTGTTGATCATCTTCATAATTGTTTTGGGAATTTTCGTAACGAGTTACAGATGGTTGCTGCGACTAGCTGAAAATATTGGTTATTTTTTATAATCAAGACTTGGTGAAAATATCATGTTCAGACCTGAATGAATTGAATCATTGAATAATGAAAAAAAAAACGCCTGCTGTTCTACTTTTGCTCCCGTGGACACAGTTTTTATAAAAAATGTATCAAAATGTCTAGTCTATAAATGGCATTTCTTTGTTTATCCCTGTTCTCCATTTCAGCCTCCATACATTCCAGTCAAATGAGGCCTCCCATTGGACCCAGTCAGTAATCAGCCCACTGGCTGGCTGCTGCTGTTCTGTAATAATATTCTAATAAGCAGTGACTGTTGCTTTGATGAAGGCCTGCTACTCCTACTACTGATCTACTGAACTTACTCCTACTTGGGTAATTAAATATAG
Source organism: Rachycentron canadum (assembly GCA_038496675.1). Lineage (NCBI taxonomy): Eukaryota > Metazoa > Chordata > Actinopteri > Carangiformes > Rachycentridae > Rachycentron > Rachycentron canadum. The sequence continues at coordinate 10,615,411 of CM076666.1, forward strand.
CTGAAAACAAGGAAATGGACCACCAGCTCTCCTTGTTTCTGCTTTTCCTATGTCCCTCCCATTCTTTCACTCACGTTTTTGCAATCATATCTTCCTTGTTCTCTAGATGTACACTTCATGTGCCTTTTCTTCACTCATTCTTAGTCTTTCTTGTATTATCTTTGGTTTTTTTTATTTTCTTCCTCTCTTTTCTTTAATTTCTTATTTGTTATTGTTTCTCAACTCTGATAGAAGACTGTTGCCGAACTGCTGCTCTGATCTCACTCCTACCCAGGCAATTAAATCAAGAGAAGCAACAGTGGGAACATGGACCACCAGTGGGATGATGGAGAGACTTTTTAATTTTTGCTTTTTTTTTTCTTTTTCTTTCTCAGTCTATGATTTCTATAATTTTTTTTTATTTTTTTTTATTTTAAAGTTGTTTGTTTTTTTTTGTTTTTTTAAATCTCTTATCCTCTGTCTTTTGTCTGGTTTACTGTTTTGCCCTCTCTTTCTCTCCATGTCTGTCTGTCTCTTTCTCCCTTCCCCCTCACGCTCTTGATTGACTTGTGTGGGTGAAACAGGCCAATTTGTTCTCCTGGGGTCTAAAATTACCTGCCTGTCTGTTTGGATGTGGAGAAGCACAGATGATTTCTGTTCTCCCATCAGTGACCGCGGCTCATGTTGTTCAAATAAAATCAAAATCAGCATTGTTTGTATAACTCTTCACACAAAGTCTTTCCCAGGGGTTATTTCCTGAAATGATATCAAAGTTATTTGCATTAGCTTGTTGCCCCCAAGGACCAAAATGGAGGCCCAGTTGTCCAAATAGAACTTGTGCATAGATGCCAAAAATGAATTTGAAATTTTTACTGTATTTGAAGGAGCAGTTACTATTTTATAAAATTAATGAAGTGTATTTTTTTGTAGATTGTGTGCTTCCTGATTTGGTATGATTTTTGACAGCATTTCACATGAAAACAGGTGGAATTTACTCTAATCATCATCCTCCACAGTGTATTTTGGTAAAGTGTCATCCTAGTGAAATGGGAGTAAGTGTATTTGGCTCTCTAATAATGTGAGGTATGTCCAAATTAAACATAATATGTAGGTAGGGATGGGTTTAATTGTGTCTTTCAGAAGTGGTCATGGCTCAGACCACAAGTCTCTGGAGAATATGCCTTTTTCACATAAGACATTTTGACACGACACAGTAGGAAAAGCAAAAAGGGATAATGACTGAATTCCATTTGGCTGCTTCAGTCTCAGGCTCCTGGTGTTGTACACGCTGACTCACCATCACACATCATGGCTTACTGGGACACTTGAATAGAACAGAGCTATTGTTAATGTTATTAGTAGCACATGTGCTTTTCCTGTTATGACCAAATCAAAATGTCTGCCGCAGTGAAATAGGCCTATGACAAATATGGAGAGTTGTTACATGTCCCCTGCTTGTGTGTGTGAAGGAGCAATTAATAAACAAGTAACTATTTGCATGATTAACACTCGACACTTAAGCCATGATATCACTCTGCAACAATCTACAAGCGAACAGTCAATAGACCTAGTTCACAGCAGCCATTTTGATTCATCAACTGGAAAAATCTTTTAAATTAATTTAGCCAACAGGCTCTATACCAGAGCCCTGGCACGATCTCATCCAAAGTGAGTGTAGACGTTTACACAGTAGACCATTATGTCTACTGTGTAAATGGTCTATTGAGGTTGTATATGATGGGCAGGGTTAGGGTTTTTTGTATCTTAATGAGATTTTTGTTTCTCTAATTCTCTTGTGGAAACCTCAAAAGTTGTAAATTATGGTGCTGCTCTTTTCATGTTTACAGAGACACTTTCTTTTGGCACCGAATGAAAGCACATAAGAAACAAATGACATTTTAATCAATAGAGCAGTTTCTCTGGTACTGTAATGTTTACTAGATAATTAACGATTCTTCAAATATTATTTCTTTTGTAAATGTTTTTACTTGTATTGTGCATTGTTCAATGAGTAGACCCTAAAACGACCTCCTTTAGTGTACACCCATCCCCGCTTCTTCTGTTGAGAGACGGTTTCAAGATTGCTGTAAATATGACAGATGAAGTGCACCTCGGCAGAGGCTTAGGAAGGTGTGAGTGAGTACTTTTTGGTCTCATTCCTGGCGGTGTCTGGCCCTTGTTCAGCTCCTGTTTCACTATTCTGTCAGCCCTCATACTGGGGGTCTGGAATTAAACAAAACAAACATAGTACAGATTCCACTGTGTATGGGTGTGTGTGGTTTTTTAACTTGGCTTTTCAGGGATCATTTTGGCTATTCCTAAATGCATTTTTTTTTTTTTTTGCACACGTAAACACTCACACAGATACTCAATATCCAGTTGAAATAACATTGCCTCTGTTCTGAGAGGTGTATTAATATTGGCACTGGTATCTTAGATTCGGAAAAAGACAGCAGATATTTCTAGACGGACACTCTAATTTTACAGCTCTAAATTAAAACTCATCGGGGCAGGTTTTTCTTTTTTCTAGCATCCAAAGATCACAGTTATTGTTTTTTGTGTGGTTTTAGAGCCAGGATTTTGTGGTTACATCTTCCAGTCTCCAGCGTGCCTGGCCTTTTGTGCTGATACTTTTCCACCTCACTAGCTGTGCCGCTCCCCTGTTTTCCCTGCTCATTCTTTGGATGAAGAGTGTGTTTTTTCTTTGTCAGTGTGAACATTATTTCATTTCTACCCCAGTCTGCGGAGACTGTGGTGTGGTGTGGTGACCTGAACTTCAGTGGAACAATACTTGCCCGTGTGTGCTTGTGTTTGTAAGTGCATGTGTGTCTATCAGGGTTATCATTTGTTATTCTAAATGTTGACCGCCATTTGAAGATGGCAAAAAAATCAATATTCAATCTGCAATGATCAGATTAAACAAAATTCCCTCAGTGTAAGAGCAACAGACTGGGAGTTTTTCTAAAATCTGTTGTGTAAACTATGCTTTAGAATAAACTAGTGACTCTATCCTGAACGAACCATCATCGACCAAATTATGTGGAATCAATTTCTGTTCAGTGCCACAGATGAAGAAATTGCAGATAAGTGTGATTGCATGCTGCTTCTCTAAACCTCTTTGCCTTACAGTAGTAACATTAACACAACAAGAAATCAGTTGCCAAATGTTGTTGAGGCAGCAAAAGCACCTAAAATGAACAGAACATTTTTCTATGTATGTGTTTAATCATTTGAAATTATTTCCAATGTTTACATTACATTCTAGTCACATGATCGTATGGTTTACATTTCACGTTGTTGAATATCACTATAATTACATTTAATGACAGCATTTCGTCTTATATCATGTTAAGTACTTCACTCGGGATTGTGATGATGTTGCTTATAAGTAACACCTCTGCCTTTTTCCGACACAGGTTATCCAGGGTGACTAATGTTAGGTTCAGTTACCACAGATAATGAAAAGTTATCCACCGTGTGCTGAACTTGCTTTTTGGTCCAGAAGTGATAAAATAAGGTACTATTTTTTTTTTTTTTTTTTTAATGATTAAATCCATCCATGACTAATAATCGATAAACACTAGACCCAAGTTGTTAAAGTAGTAAACCTATCTGCACACAAGTCGAGTTTATAATAAAGGATATTTATGGATTTTCACCAAGTACACAAGTATGTGCGTGTTTGTCGTCTGTCCTGACACAGTGACACCCAGCTGTCTGATCTGTTGTATTCCTCAAGCAAATACCTCCACACAGGTCCCAATAAAGTTGCCCGCTAATATACAGTTTATTAGTCCACAGAGCCGCTGCAGGCTTGAATCTTTCACAAGTGACTTGTTATTGTTTTTAAAGCTCTGTTTACTCTGAACAGCCCCTCAAACCAGCACCACTCTGGGCTGAGACCCAAAAGCTTTATTAGCTAGATGAGAGTTGGGTGGCCAGACTGTGTGTGTGCATGAAGAGAGTAACTAACAGGGAGTTTATATATTTATGTGCCTGCCTGCTTGTGTGAATCATATGTGTGTTTGGATGATTTTTGACCAGCCGCTGTGGTGTGGTTGACTTCACCTCTTAAAATGTTAGCGGGAAGGTGATTATTGCGTTGTTTGTTTGTTTGTTTTACAGTGTCTGCAGTGCAAACAGGTATTTATCTCAGTCAGCTATTCGTTCACCTGCTGACAGGTGCAACAAAGCACTACATTAAAACTGTTACTGTTGTTATTTGTGTTTTACTCAGTCAAAATGGTAAAAGAAAATCATACCTATGTTTCAAGCATACTCAGCAGTGTAGATGCAGATCTAGATGTGTATTTGTGTTTCAGATCTGCCAGAGCACAAAATGAATTTGGATAAAAACATTCAGAATTCCCTCCTGGAGGCCACATTGATGTACCCTCGCTTCAAAGGCAAATTTGGACGTGCTGTTGTTTGATGCCAGGGACAGGTTGGAGAAAACAGTAATTGGCAGCGAAACACAACAGGTATCTTATGCTCATCCTTGTTTCCCATGTGTCCCAAGCTACTGTTTTATTATGAAATATGGTTATTTATACATGCAGATGGAGTTAATAGCTTCCAATGGGGGAGCTGTTTGAGGATAAGGATAGAGGGCTTCTTCAGTGCTTCTTCCTAGTATTTAATTGGTCAGAAAGTTTAAGTATGCTTTAAATTGGTAACAGTTAACGGTTTAGATTTTGGCGGTCAAAGATCATGGTCGTGATGACCACATAGCACAGTTTTAGCCGTGACATGTTTTTGTTCATGTGATTGTTTGTTTGATTATATTGATGAAATAAGAAGTAGCTGAAGTTGTAACTTGTTCAGCCATGATGGTTAATGGATAGCAGTCATTCAGTAGCATTAATCATTTTTGGTAACTTTCAAATTTAAATTCACCAACCTTTAAGAGGATGGTGTGCGGTACTTTACAGTGACCTTGTTTTACTGGGAGCTCTACACTCTAAGGTTTCCATTCTTGAGCTGTTTGCCAGTTAAACATCAACACACCCAGCCCTGCTGGCTGAGGGCGGACATCCAGTCTTCTCGATGAGAAAAACGTGTCTACACCGACACATTCCTGCTGTCTTTCGAAGACGATGAAATGGATTAATTTGTATCCTCCCCGGGCAGTTTGAGAGTGAGCTCGCAGCGCATTCTTACATAACTTGAGTAGTTGGATACATGCAGAGATAAACTGAGAGATTGATAAAGCTGTGGGATACAATATGCTGTTTTATCATGATCTCACCTGGAGTATTTCATGACTGTTTTTGGACCAAGCAGGACCATAGGTACTCTGCCCCGTCTTTGAAGCTTTGTCGTGACATGGAGATGTATTGAGGCTTTTATAATCAAATCATAATCAAATGTAAAGATTTTCATATCTGGGCATAAATCCACATATGGCTCATTAATGACTTCTTTAATTACTTGTGTGATGTTTAATTAACAGAAAAAAAAATCCAGTCAAGCATAAAAACAAGCAATTGATAAGAAAAAAACGTGGTTTAGATTGTCTCCAAATTCTTTACTCTGACTCATGAACTGTAGCTTTTCCTCAGCGACTTTCCAGACAGAGGTTAAACACACTAAAATCAAATTCCCACAAACCTGCTTTGTTTAATGTTAAGTCAAGATTTGCAGACTCTAACTTACAAAGCCAACAGTTGCTCCTTTGACCGATAATGAAAAACTGACTTTACAGGCACTGACAGTACTGAGGAAAATTTTATGGGGATATGGGCACATTCTCTGGTTCAGAGATGTCAACACCACAGTGAAATAAAGGATGCAAAGTCAAGTTCAAACACACAAACAGTCAGCCTTCAGTTCTTTCTTAATTTCTCTGGTTTCAAGTTTTGTTAGAGACGTATTCTGAAGAGCGTACATGGCTCTGATAATCATTGCAAACAGGAATAACGCATAGCAATTTTGTTTAGACTGGCTTTTCTCTGTAGTATGAAGCTTGTCAGGAGTGATAAAACTGACATCCTCCAACAGCTGCTGAGGGATGAGCCTACATGCAATGATTCTTTTTATTTATTTATTTATTTTTTTAGTTTGATTTGTCAATATCTCTGTCTCACATATTTGAGGAAATAAAATGTTGAAGTATTCCAGTGTTATCTGTAAGCACATACACATGGTTGTTGTTCTACTGTAGTAAGTCACTTCAGCTTTGCATGTCTTTGTAGCACTTTCCATTTCCTAACTCTACATCTTCCTCATCTTTCTCACCTTCCCTATATCTTTCCGTCTCCTTCTCTCCGTCTTTCTCTGTTTTGTAGGTCAACATGTCCTACCTCCCCTCCACATTAGTTGTTGTCTTGCTGTATCACGCAACCATTCACAGCTGGGACTCATTAGACCTGTGTCTGTGTTTGTTTGAGTGTGTGTGTGTGTGTATGGGTGTGTGTGTGTGTGTATGGGTGTGTGTTCATCAGGCCAGGGTAATTCCCCCTCTGTCTTTGATGAGCAGGTTGGTCCAAGGCTCCAGGCTGAGTACTGTAAGATGCTTCACACTTGGATGATACACTGGTGTTTGTAGTTTTCCACGCATTGCTTCTGTCTTTTATGTGTCATGTCCAAAGAGGGACTGCAGGAATTCTGAGAACTTGAGGAAACGAGAATGTAGTTGGAGTCCCGTGGAACATGTATTGTTATTGACTCCTTGGCCTCTGTTTCTGCTCCATCTACACTGCATCTTAATAAAAGGGCCTTATGAAATTATGGTTGGTGGCCACATGTATTTAGCTATATATATATATATATATATATATATCTCCAGACGGAGAAAAGTTCAGGCTGTTTTAAAGTAAAAAAAAATTTTTACAGCTGATCATCATTTTGAGTTGAAACCTCATAGATTACAGCTCGAATATTTTATATATAGATTTTCTGTTTTAGGACATCCATCCATTATCTATACCGCTTATCCATCAAGGTCATGGGGGAGCTGGAGCCAATCCCAGCTGACTTTGAGCGAGGTATGGTTCACTTTGGACAGTTTGCCAATCTATTGCATTCATGCTTACATGCTCACTACGGGCAATTTAGACCACTGCACCACCATGCCCCCCTGTTTTATAACACTGTAAACTGAATATTTTGGGAGTTGAACTGTTGTTCAGATAAGGATGTTTGTTTTTTACAATTAAATTTTATTGATCAAACGATTAACTGAACACAACTCATCTTGTCGAATTCCCAAAAACCCTGAAACTCTGCTAGTTACCACAAAAGGTTTGAAACGTTTTGTAAAAGCTAAACAAACACGGATGCTGATTAAAATGCAAACACTTTGTCAAGATGTAATTAACAGTAACACTAGAAAGCCATTCTTTGATGCCCTAATACACCAGTTGCCAGTAGCTGCACAATAATAAGTTCCTGTGTAGGCTACTGCTTTATAGTGGCAAAGAATAATTGATTTCTGAGGAAACTGACAAAAGAACTTTTGTTTGGGTGTGAAATGATAAAGTTTCAGTCAATTATGTGTTATCATATTGGTTCATTATTTGTATATGCATGGATTCCCAAACCATTGTTTTAGGCAGTATTTTCCATACTAGTATTGGAATTGGATAGACTTTAATGAAAATAGTAGTTAGTTCCAGCTCTGCAGAAATGCAGAAAAATACTGTAACAAACAGTAGCACTAACCCAGGATCAGACTCGCGTCCTAGCATGTTGCCTACTCTTTCTAACATGAATTTAAATATTACTGATGTTATCTTTTGTCCTTAAAGGTAAAACTTTTCCAGAGCCAAAATAACTGCCCGTTAAATTAAAGACAACTCAGAAACTCAACCTGACTGAGTTTATGAAAATGCAGCTGGATATCATTCGCACTCGCATTCGATGTCATGATTTTGAAGCATGTCAGTTCACTCTGTCTAGTCATGATTTTTCTCTGAAATAACAGGTATCATTTATGTAACTTCAACACAAAAACAGTGTTGCCAGAATTGCACAATATTTTCAGATTTTTAGTCTTGCTGCCAACCATTCCCTTTATTTTCAGTCTTTGCACATGAACAGAAGGAGCTGTTACTTGATATTAAATATAAGGTTACGTTAGTATCATCCAAACACGTGCAGGTGTACTTTGACACACACAAACAGATGCATTAGGTGAATCATCACAGTCACAAAAAGAAATACTCTTGGCTTCTACAAATATTGGGCAGCTGGTTCTCTAAATTTGCATATCACCACTATTATATTCAGCCAACAAACGTCTCCCTTCAACTGTTACAGTCAGAAGAATTACACGTGTCTGCTATTTGCATTAGAGAGGATTTGGAGTCCAAAGTTTGAAGGTGATTCTTAATCAGGCCCCTGGCCCTTATTATACACATGTGTTGTAAAACCTTATACACATGTGTTGTAAAAGATGCATTTGTGGTCTGTCTGTTATTGTTTACTTGTAGTAACATCATTTTGTGTTCTTCTTAAAGGTTTTAGTTCAGGTTTATTTTCCTAATTTGTCGGACCAGATCTGAGACACAACTCAGGTCATCTGTGCAAAGGTGTAGATGAAAGACAAGTATCAGACCAGGGTCCACATACTGTCTTCTTTTTAAATTTCGGCTAGCTGCAATCACTGCAGTACATATTAACCTACAACACAAGTGATACCTCAAACTGAGCTCGACTGTATCACAGAAAGACGTCCATTTCTGACTTGATGCAATATATGATGTCCTTAAACAGCAACATATGAATGGACATGAGACAATCTGTCCCATGGTGAAGACTCTTTGGACTGTGGAAACAAATTAACTTGCCGGTAACTCTTAGTCATATCCAATGCCAAATAGTCAGTGGAGCATCAACCTTGAGCACAGGATAGGAATCACATTTCAACACTGAATCCATACTACTGCATTCCTTATGGCAGTGTGTCAATTGCGCTGGAGTACGTAAGCTGCAACAGTCACCACGAGATTCATCCATTACCTCCATTTTCAGCTTTGCCTCCATTCAGAAGAACTATTAACTTGTGCTCAAACAGGACTAAGGAGGAAGACCATATCACAACCCTGTGGGGGTGGAGGGGGGTGTGTTCAGTGTGGCAGCAGTGCTTGGATCATTCATTCATCCAGCTTTGTTCAATTATACGTCAAAGACACCTTAATGTTTGTGACCACATGCGTATAACACTTCAATGGGGGAACCCCCCTGGAGGGTACCTCCAGCATTGTTAATAACAAGGTCCTACAGTTTTTTGTTTTTTTTTTCTTTTCTTTTTCTTTTCCTCCTGGCTGTTCCTGTACATCGGTGATCACTGCAGTGATCCATAGATAGTTTTGTGTTTGAGTGTTTTACTAACCTGCTGTGGGGGTGGGAAACACTTGTACAAACTAATTAAAAGAACAATATTCTGTCTAGTTTGTGCTGATATAAAACATTCGGATTTTATACAGTTGCATGCAGCAGAGACTGCACCAGGTATCGGGTTATGGCACATCACTCAAAAAACATTCCAGCATCTGAGAGCCAAAGTCAACGCATCATCACTGTCTCCAGTATTTTCCCAATCAAACAGAAATATGTCTACTGTGTGTCAAGGCATGCCATATTCAGAGTTGGGCAGTTTCATGTCAAATTAGTCCTGGTGAGGGTGTAATCCTGGGAAAGTCTTGATGCTTATCTGAAGTTGTGTTCGAAATAGTCCACCCCCCAAATGTAAGGTGCAATGATCAGGGTGCAAGACTTCCAGCTTGCAGGAGGCCAACTCTGAACAAAATCTATTTCATAGTTCCCTCTCTGGGGAGGACCCTTGCCTGCAAAAGTAGAAATAATATCTTTTGATATTATATATATATTTCTTGACAGTGATCGCGTAGCATCATTGCAGTGTGCGCACACATGTAAATAAATGAATTGTCATCATTAGGTGCTCAGTCCACCTCTTCTTCTGTCCCTCAGGTCTTTTATCCCCTTCTTTTGAAGTCTCAATCTGTTCCCAATCCCTGACTCTTTTTAATCATGTGAAGGACTTGAGTTTTAAAGCCAAGGTAAGATAAACTTTGACTGTAGAGTACATCTGGCTGGGAGAGCTCTGCTAGTAAAACGACAGGAGAGAGAAAGATGGAGAGATGTCAGACTGAGGGCAGCTGCAGGCAGAGCAAGATGGGGAAGCAAGGAAAACGGTAGAGAGATGAGAAGTTTAATGTAAAAAGGACAAGGAAGCAGAATGAAGTCTTGAAATTTGAACTGGAAGGAGTTTAAAATTGTACATACCACACTATAGCTTCTGAGAGCATGGCCTTATGACTGCAACCAAAACAAGTCGAGGTGGGGAAGGATAACTGTAACATACAGTGGTTTTTATGGTTACTCTGGAAGGGCCACTGTGGTATCCTTGTGAGATAATAATCCCATTATCTTTGTAAACTTCTCGCAGTTCATCTTGCGGTCTTTGTCCCAACGAGATGAGAGACAACCTTCATGTTTTCTGCTTTTTCTACTTAAATAGTCTACAGAAGTAAATTAAATTTAGGAAAGAGGTAACTGGGGGAATGAGGATTGAATAAATGACACATTTAATTCTGTGTTTTTTGGTCTTTTCAGTGTTGGAGAGCAGTTTTAGTTTTGTATTAGCTGTTTGTATTTTGTTTTTAGCAATAAGTATGTGTGTCTTATTTGATTAAGTAAGGGATACAGGTGAAATGTTTTTTTATTATAATTTTTATATTATTTAAAGGGTTCATCGTTCATGACTTTTCTTTTAATTCTCAGTTCAGTGATGTTGTACAAAGGAGTCATTAGATGATAAACATGGGCGTTGAGGGACAGGTCTGTCTTATCAGATACATGGTGGTTTTAGCACATTCGGGCCAAACCTATAGTAAGTGTTGGCTGGTGAATGTATGTTTATGTAAAGTCTGTTTGAATGTGTGTGTGTGTGTGTGTGCATATGAACAGTAGTTTACTGTACATTTACCATTTCTTGTATGGATATATGCAAATGTGTTTGTTTGTTCGACAGAGTACTGTGAAACTCAAAAAGGCTTGGGCCGTCATCAGTTCTATCTGATCCATTTCATGCAAGAAAAAGTGCAACATCATAACGCCTGCCATATGGAGGTTGTTACTATGGAAAGCAAAGCAAAAGTGGCTACTTTTGAATGCAGGTCGCACAGACAACTCTGCAGGAGAAGACACACACACACACACACACACACACACACACACACACACACACACACACACACACACACACACACTCTAAGGATATTGGACACTTACCAGAGAGAATCAGAGATAAGGAAATTGAAGAGTCTCTTTCCCCTGTCTCATTCAGCTTGTTTTCTCTCTAAACAAACAGCCAGCAGCAGCACAGCATTTAGGAGCCCTTTATGAAATTGTCTGACATCCTTTATGGGACACACACACAAACTCGCACACACAAACACACTTGCACGGAAGCGTGTGCGCATAAGCATCCACAAGTTCTCACAAGCACAACTGAGGTTAACTAATTCCAGCAAAGTGACGCTTCCCGCCAAATTCAGCAGCTGCAGACTCTGCAGGAGGTCTTCACCAGACGCCACCAGAGTTACTATAGGTTACAAGCTATCTCACATCTGGATCTATAGGTGACCTGAGGGCATAGACAAAGAATGCCTGTCCAAACCACCACTGTCCTCACGCAGTCTCTATGCTATACTGATCAAACGGTGGGGTGGTTCATTGATGGGTGAGAGACAAAACACGCATGCACACACTCACTGTAGATGGTCACAGATGGACAGGCTCGGGCACTTTTACAACACATAGAAATGCCTCTCTTTTCTCTCACACACATACACACACAGTCTGGGCACAGTGCTGTGAATGACATTGTGGTTGCTGGTCCTAGTCTTGTTCTGCCATAACCACTGTTCTCTCCACAGTAAAAAAGACTGTGAGGCGGACTGTATTAGACTCAGGCCACAGAGTCTCCAGTGACCTGCGGTTCCTATTAGCGGGCCATCATTTTTGACAGTCTAATAAAGCCAAATCTTTTCAGGAAGGTCTTTTCCTTTTGTTTTCTCTCGTTTTTTGAGTTTTAGTTTTGAAGTTAATGTCTGGAGCTATTGTCCACAGTGTCTAGAAAAATATGAGCAAGAATGTGCTGTGGAACGGTTTGTCTTTAGTTTTATTTGTTAAAGCTGTAACAGCGATGATTTGTGTGTCCATGTGTGAACCAGGGTGCCAGACTGTGGGGACACTGTCAGGGCACTAGCCAGCTAGTGTCTGCGAAGAACACAATACTGTAGCAGCAAGCATGCCAACTATTGGGGGGTGGGGCATTGCATGGAAAAATATTTAGAGTAAGTATAGTTTATGTTGGTGGGGAATATGGCATTATTGAACTATAAAAAAAAATCCAATAAATCCAAAAAATGAAATTATAATATTGCATTTCACTTTCTCAACATAAGCCAGTATGGCAGTATGACAATCAAAAACTTCTGACAATCATATAATAGAAAAATCAACTCATTACTAAGATTACACTAAGCTTTCACACACAACTCTGATAGGATTTCAAACTGCATGATTAATGGCAAATGATTGTGCGTTGTATAACCTTAGGGGCTTAAAAGCACCATATACTAAATAATTTAATGCAATAAATGTGTTTTGGGCAGTCATCATTGCCATTATCTATGCTCGCCCTGTATGATGGCAGGAATTGAGGACATGGGGCCAGAAGCTGTTTATTACTTTCATATGGGGCCAACATGTGTTTCACATTTGCCAGGAGAGGTTTTTTAAACTGTAATATGTACACTCACAGCGCTCTTACCATTGAGACATCATCACACTGCCTCTACTGCGCAGTTATCATTTGTTAGAAAAACTAAAACTAAGAGATGAAAACATAAGCCAGTTAAATTTTCTGCACACTCTTATTTTTCCCCTTGTTGTGTTGCTACAATATAAATGATTACATGGTTTTGTTAAGTAATGAATTGGTGCAGATTGGCATTTGATACACGCAAGTGCAGAATTACAATGCAATGTGTTGCTCACCTGCATGAAGATAGTGTTTGTGGTGTGTTTATCATTCATCAAGTAAATATATTTGGTTTGGTTACTTTTGATTACGGTTTGACTATCATTTCAGTATAAACACATCTAGTACAGGATCTGAAAATAGCCAAAACATTCTTTCCTCATGAATTACTGATTTGGACACTTTCAAAGGCCCCGTAAGTGCCGCTGTTCCTCTTCGAATCTTGAGCCTGCACCGTAATGGAAATCGGTTGAAGATAATGAGTCCAGTGATGATAGACTAGCATGGAGCACTTGCAGAATATGACATCAATGGTACGTCTTCTACTGTGCTGAAAGGCAAAGTGCATCATCAGTTCCTTTGGGTTCTGTGCTGTAGGGACCACATCATGCATGCACGCACAAACTTTCACAGGGCTCATCCTCATGATTAACCTTCTGTGAGGCCCAGCAGGAGCAAGCTGTCTTCAAAAGAAATGGGCCTTGTAGTAGAGGGAATATTTTCAGCTCTAAACCCGATATCTGCGAGGGAAATCGATGGATTGTCCAGGCAGCTTTTAACTATTTTGAAGCAGAGGAGGGAGCAAGCCAGGAGTGGGGAGAAAAAAATCCTTCACACCATGTGAGATTAGCAGGTTTGTAACTTAATCCAGGTCTTAGCCCCAGGCTTTTGGTCTCCTCAAACGCTTCCTCAAACTATCCTCAAACGGATCATGTAATCATGGTATAAAATCATGTTTGGTTAAGGCTGTTACACTATCTAACTAACACTAACCCTTCCTAAAGCATCCCTGGCATTAGACAGCTTTTTAGGAATTTTAGTCAGAAAATTCAATGACAAGGAAAATGGATACTAATATTTTGAAAAAAATCACTGTAATAGTTATTAATCAAATTATCCATGGACTTAATAGTAACAAATCCAATACAAATAGTTATTACAGGGGAAAATTTAACTTGCCTGAAGCACCTTTCAACTAAAAAGATCTAAACAAAAAGTGGGTGGGATATATCAGCCTATATAAGATTCTTACAGATTCTTTCAGATTCTTTTGCTATTTTTTCGCTGTGCAGTGCTGACAGAATATCCACTGTATAAATTGCTTTTGTTGTGTAAAATAAAAGCACAACTTCCCCTAGAATGAAAATAGCTTGTTTAGTCAACTTTCATGTATTCTCATGTGGGGTTAAATTGGGATTCACAAGGAGGGGGACTAACAACCTGTTTGTTTTAGTTCTTTTAGATTCTATCCCAAAGGTCTTTGAACCTGAAAAGGGGGTTAAACTGTATTGCTTCAAAGCAGGTTGTATTTCCTTTGAATCAAAATGCCAAATTATCAGTTTTCCTTGTGTTAATTTGAATTTACTGTACATTTTATGATGGTTTTCAGGGTTTGTTTTTGGATGTTGTTACCACCACCACTTTGTTGTAGGCTGCGGTGCACCCACACCAACCCCTCTTGGTCTGAAACCACATACTTCTTATCCCCACATAGTCTCTGACTATATCACACCAGGATATTTTTACACTGAATCCAAACCTGACTGAGACCTTATAACCACTGGGCTGAATCTGAGATGCATTTAATGCCCATAATGACAAGTATTTATTATGACATTTAAAATGGGCGCTTCCCATTTTTCTTAATCATCCTTGAGATGATCATAACCTTGACTGTAAGTCCGCCTGTGGTAAATTCAATTGAATGGACATTGTTTGGGACGGCACACCTTTCGATATGAGGTCTCACAACTGTCAATGCATTTTGGAGCAAGCCACAAGGTCAAAGGAACTGTCTGCAGAGCTCAGAGACAGGATTGTGTAAAGCCACAGATCTGGGAAATGCTACAAAAGGTTTTGCTGCCTTGAAGGTTCCAAAGAAACATAGTTGTACATGATACTTAAATGGACGAACCAGGATTCTTGGTAAGAGAAAAGAGGTGACCTCATGACCACTAACAGCCTGTGTGGAAATGGGAGAAACTTTTAGGAGGGCAAACATCACAGCAGCACTGCATTGATCTGGGCATTATGGTTAACTGGCCAGACAGAGGCCTCTTCTCAGTGAAAGTCTAAAAAAAAGGCAAGAGATGGGACCTCAGACTGGACCGACATCTCACTTTCCAGGACAATGACCCTAAGACAATACAGAAATGGCTGAGGGACAACTGTGCCAAAGCCCTCACTTGAACCTCATCCAGTATCTCTGTAGAGATCTGAAATGGCTGTCCACCTGTGAGCCCAGCAATTGAAGCTGACAGATCTTTAGACGATTTGTAGAGAAAATGGCAGAAATTCCCCAAATCCAGGTGAGCAAAGCTGAATTTCAATGATTTTTAGCTTAAGACTGAAAAATAAACGGTGAAAAAAGTGAAGGGGTCTGAATACTTTCTGAATGCACTCTGTGACAAAACCTGTGGGGCTTGAGTCTCTCTTTATTTCAAATTTGTTGATTATCTTGGCTTGAGTGTCGTGAAGTATTCAAAGAGTCTCCAAGAATGAGCTCAATTGTAGCAACAGCCAGTGGGAGTTCAGCTCAAGGGGGAGTAAATGAGAACGGAGAAAAGAAATCACTTCAGTAACTCCCACTCAGACATTAGAGAGTCGTAGAGATTCCCAAGTAAATAATGTAATTATAAGCAAAATATATGATGTGGAACCTAATACATTACATTTCATATTTATTATATTAACTGGAACTGGGTTCAACGCAAACTAGACTTTGCTGATTTTCATTTATTGCGTGTGGAAGTGGGGCTTGCAAGCGTACGTCACTTATGTGTACAAATTTGAGGAAATCAGGGAGAAGGAACTGGTGAGGTAGTGAATTGGAGCCAGATTTTATGAAGATCTTTTCATGGATTTAATTTCACTTCATATTAAATTAATAATAATATGTTACAACCACAATGTGATAAACATTTTGGCCAGCTGTGTTGTATTGTTTGTGCTTAGTCAAAGTAATGATTCCATAGTCAGTGCTGTGTTTGTGCTATTCATCGTTTAACTGTTAAGTTCCCATCACTGGCTTCACATTTCTAAACCCTCAGAGCTCAGAGGAGATAGTTTGTCCGTGTGATATTCGCACTTGGTCCTGGCTGGAGTGGCTAAAATGCCTAGACTGATACCATCTCTGAAGATCCTTATTTCCTCTCATCTCAACCACATTAACTGATGGGATAATGATCAAATTGCATCAAATTTCCTTGTAGAAGTGGAGAACTGAGCATGGGTAGATGGTCTGATACTGTGATACTCTGATACCAGCTACAATTTGAATTAGTTTGTAGTTTGTTTGTACCAAATAGCTTAAGTGATTATTTGACGGTGCTGTCAGGGGCACTGGGCATACAGAGCTGCTCGACATCTACCTCCACATTAACAGTGAAAAGGAGAGTAATGCTTCCTATTTAGTGTGTGACTTAATCATGGTTTAGCTATGTACTTGTTTATAACCTATGGTGGTGGTAATGGTAATTAATACCAAGAGGTGAGCCTTGCTATTCCTCTGACTTCACCGGTCAGGCCACACTCCTGACTAATCGTTTAAGCCTTTAACTTACATGTCTGATCACTTTGTTTAATTTCGGAATTTGTTCTGTTCATTGGATGAAAAGCTGGTGCTACCCTCAGCTATGAAAGCTGCTTTTTGTTTGACACGCTGCCTCCATTCTCCCCTGGAACAATATCAATATTCATGAGTTTATGGTTGACTGTTGCAGTGTTTTGTGTAGAATATGAAGCCTGCCAAGGTGCACACATCTTCAAGTTAATTGTGATTTATAAAGTGGAATTTGCATGAAGGTGTGTGCACAGTTTTGTAAATCTGATTATTTTTTGGCATTATCTGTCTTGAAAATGAGATCCCAAAACAATTAGTTTAGGATGTAGAGAAAAGGTAGACGAAGAATGGGGGATATTTTGGAAAAGAAAAGACTAAATATCTGGCCTGTGCAAGCAAATGAAGTGAGAATAGATGGCTGAAAGATATGTTGGAGTACAAACTGTTTAAAAGAGAACTTGAACTTTTCATCCACATTTCACTGTATTAGCATTTGACAGTTTCATACATTAAACTGCATTTAATGCAAAGTAAACCAGCTCTAGCACACACACAGTTGCTATCCCCCCCCCCTTTTTTTTTTTTTTGGAAATTGCACACTCCCGCCACAAGCCTTGTAGTCCTGTAGTACCACAGTAATCTCTCCACACTACCACAAAAAAACCTACTCACTCCTTTTGCCACCTCACTTCATGTTGAGCACATTCAGGCTACTCCTACTTTACACACTCTCACCACACATAACATGCAACTCTCAGCCATACCCCCTCATATCAGACACTGTTCAGTTTAACCATTTGACAGGCAATTATCTTGAGGCTTGGCCCTATTAGTTAAGGGGTTTTGAATAGAACTTATTTCTTTGTAAATGATCTTGAGCTGGCACTGTCCATCAAAATAATTTGTACTAATGATTGACTAAATATTATTTAAGGCTTTCCAGTAACTTTTAAATATCCTGCAAACTGATAAAAGTTCTGAAAAGAACCTGTTTGGAGACACTAACAAGTTAAACCCTGGGAAAGAAAGCTTGAAACCATAGAGTAGTTTTGTTTGTGAAAGAAGATGAAGAACAGAGACAGCTCCACAAACACAGTGATCTCGTATAAGCCTGCCATTATCACTTTGAGAGTGTGTGGTAATTCTGGTTCACAGCAGTGATGTCTAAATGCATTTAATCCATCCTACAAACACCTTCACATCAAGTTTGGAGGTCAGAGCAATTAAAGAAGCCCTCAGGGTGAGTGATACATGTGATTATAATCTTTTTGATAACACTTTTCTACATGGAAATACACATGAATCAATAGCAGATGGTAAAGGTATTCTCTATCATAACAGCTTCTAGTGCTTTGTATCAAACTCTGTACCCTGCAATGTAAACATGACATTCAACCAAATCCTCCTGAGTTTTTTTTTTTTTTTTTTTTTTTAAACAGGTTGGCAGCCATGTTGCCTTTGAATTCAACCAATATGATATTCTCAGAAAACACAATTCTCCAAAATTTTACTGTCAGTTTTTTTTTTTTAAGTCAATACCAGTTGAATAGGAATAACACAAGAATCATCCCTTGCAGACACTGACATGTTGCACTTATCTGTGTCTATTTGAATTAGATGCCTGCGTCTCAAACATTACAAAGATCTATTACAAAAACTGTTAGTTTGTGTGTTCTGCTAGAGTAAAAATAGCTGCCTCGAGTTCATCTACTCAGTTCACTTATTCTTTTTAGCTAATTTAATTATTAAAAAACAAATCCAGGAAAGGGAATGGTTAATGTGGTTTTTACTATGTACAGGCACCCAATAAATTAGCCTTTATTTGATCCCATGTCAGGCCCTAATGCCCTGCATGTTGACTCTGCTGTCAGGCAGCCAGTGATCAAGGACTAATAGAGGCTTTCTGCTGCCATAGCTGCTTCCAGCAGACCCAGGGTCTAAGGCTAAATCACGCCAGTGGAGTAAGAGGAGAGAAGGCCAACAAAAACAACAAATATATTTTCATTTAGACTGCAGGCATATTCCTCTGGAGAGTAGGGGGGTGGAGGAGTAAAGGTGAGGAAAGGAGAAGAGAGGTAAGGCAGCGCAGAGGAAAGAAAGGAGAAACAAAATGAATTAAGTGAGGCAGATATAAGGGGAAAAAACCTTTTCTTGGGGGAGGAAAGAGGAGGGAAGCCTAATTTTAGGTCTTGGCTCTGCTCTGGCTTAGACTCTGGAAAATGTTTCATAGATTTATCAAAGCCTTGACTAAGATATGAGAACAAAATGCATGTTTACATTCTTGTTTCTATCTACATGTAGCAAATGCATTAAGATGAAAAACACACTGCTCAAGTGACTCACATTTTAGGACACTTGTGTCAGAGTGACTTTTCTGAATATTTCTCTCTCCTGCTGACACGGTTTAACTTTATCGGAGGGTTTTTTTCTCTTTATTTCTGCCTTTCCTCCCGCTCCTGAATCTCCTCCCTCTTTCCGAATCGATAAACAGAGGCCTCACCTCAGTGCAGGCCAAGGCAAATGTTTGAGCCACCTGTTGCAGGAAACTTGAAGCCCTCAGGAGATGTGAAGATGGAGCTGGAGCTGAGGCTGCGCTCCAGGTACAGGTCGCCTCTGAACCAGGACAGAAGGGGGAGATGGAAAACGCAGAGGAGTGTGTGTGTTTGTGTCAAGGGGGATGTGGGTGGGGGTATCGAACTTGATGTGACAGTGGTTACTACTTCACTAGAACACTGTGCTCCCAGAGTGCAGGCAGGCTTTTGATTCCTAGTGTCACCAAACGTTAAAGGGAGGCCGAACCTACAGTTGTCACCACCTCCATGTTTAAGAGTAGGCTTAAATCTTTTTTTTTTTTTTTTTTTAGATTAAGGTTATAGTTAAGGATGGCTCAGACTTACCTTAAACTGTTCCTTAGTTATGTTGCTATAGGGCTACACTCCCAGGGAAACTTCCCATGATGCACTGAGCTTCTCCTCTTTTTCCATTTGTATGCATTCATATCCTATTAATGTTATCAACTCTGCATCTGTTGTCTCCCATAATCTTGGGCTTTAGGTCTTCCTCCTGTTGCTTTATGCTGCTGTAGAGTCTGGATCTGTGATTTCAAACCTCAATCCACGATCTTGCTCAACACCCACTGCTACAATTATTATTATTAATGTTGTTATAATTATCAATACCCCTGGAGCTTGCCCTGCAGTCTTTCACACTGTGCATTATAGAAATAAGTAAAATAGTCAAATTACACTGATACTTATAGCAATCTCCATTTATACTGAGAATACTTTTTTTTTTTTTTTTTCATTTTAATTCTTGAAGTGTTCTGACTCCTGAGACATTCACTGAAGTGACCTAATTCGAGGTAATTTATCAGCCTTAGTGATGTTATCTCCGGAGTTTTTTGTTTCTCACCCCCTGTTAATTCATGTCTTTAATGCATTACTGTTGTGATTTTGTCCACTAGGAGGCAGAGGAACTCCAAGATCAGATGCACAGCCACATGGCATGTAATTGTTACACCTAATATGTTAGCTATTATTTGCATAGTCACATGTAGCATCTTTGAGCTTTGTTTTGGTCTCAACCAATGTCTAAGGAAAATATCACACTCTTAAGCTACGAAAACTTTGAGGTACTCCAGCAGCTAATCGCTAGCTTTTTTTTAAAAACTCTGATATGCAAGACAGTCAGTGGCTTTATCAAAGTTTTTCTTGGTACAGGTTGCTGCTTGCGTTTAGCTGAAACCATGTTTGAGAGTTGTGAGTCATGAAGACTGTATGTGTGGGTAACAAAATCAAAACAAAGACGAGTGTTCTGTGATAGTGATGCGGGTTTATTAGCGCAAACGCCTTGTTAGTGCCTTTCACTATAGACATGGTCATTTGAGGCTTTGCTGATATACAAGATTTTGATTAGTTCCACTTCAAAACAAGGGCTGAAGGTATAATATGTCAGTGGGTATTTGATAGACAATGACAAGTAGTTGGGCTTTGGAGGAACTAAATGGTAAAAGTACTGAACACGAGATGAGTAAGAGGACTCCTCGTTCACCTCCTGGGTTCCAGGAACTCCCTTGGTCTGCATCCAATGATTGCCCCTTTGCCCCCCCAACCCTCTTTACCTCTGCAAATACCTCTTTAAACCACCCTCCACCCCCACCTTTCCAACCCCAAATTTTCTGGAAACTCCTTTAATCGCCCCCATCACCCCTTCTTCCTCCCTACCCCCTCCTCTCACCCTTTGGCATCCCATCCAAACTACTGCCCTCTCAGCAAACATCTCCCCCCTCCCTTTTGCCCCCCCACCCCACTCTTTACTGCTGTAAATGCCCCCAGGACTGTAGTTCTTTCAGTTATTCACCTCTCCTCCAAACCCACACGTCTTTCTCTGAATCAAAGCTTGCAACCTCTCTCTCTCTCTCTCTCTCTCTCTCTCTCTCTCTCTCTCTCTCTCCCCCCCCTTCACTGGCTCTCTCCCCCTCTCTCCGGGATGTAAAATATTCACAGCTGCTGCTGCGGTCAGGTCGCACGGCCACAAGACTCTCTGAGCAAACAGAGGAGCTGTGAACGTGTGAAGCCGATGGTGTATGTTTCATTTGAGGTCCGACACAGGTCCGATAGATCCTGATGTAGTCAAAACAGAAACCGCATACTGAGCCTCGCCACATGCCTCAACAAACCAAACACTAACCAAACATACCCAAGCACAACACTAAAAAATGACATTGGCAAACAGTTTTTAGAAACATGTTAGGCGCACTGTAGAAATGGGAGAAACGATGTGTGGCTTGGTGCCGCTGAACAGACTAACTCAGATGTCATTGGGGTTGATAATCAGTGTGAAACATCTGTCTTGAATAAATGCCCTGCTTTTAAAGTCTGGCCTTGTTATGTATTACGGGTAAAGGCAAGACCGCATTAAGTCATGTTAAAGTTGCAATAAAAATACATCAAGCTATTCCAAGAGGTCTACACATGATATATCTGCAGACTTGATTCCAAGTTTTCTGAATGAACAAGTGGATGAATTTGTCTCAGATATCTGAGTTTGAATCCAGATTTCCATGTTCTAATAAGGACTTAAATGGGAGGTTTTACATATGTAGATCTCCGAAGTAGTACCACCAAATAATAAAGACATCTTGGCTTAGGAATGCCAGCCCTTGAACTTTATGAGGGAGGGAGAGAGGGAGGTGGGGGTGGATCAGTTTCTTGAACACATTTCAAAGTAATTGTACTTGATATGTCGTTTACAGAACACCCAAGTAATCATATAAACAAAGGACTAGATGCCCTGGGAGGATGAAAGGAAATTTGAATATCCCCCTGATGCATCATACTTACTCACGTTTTGACATGAGTGTGAGACACTGAGGATTCCTGAGCACAGAAAGAGGATCAAGGACCTTTTTGTAATAAACACGGCAGGATGGACCAACTCCGGTGGGTTCCATCATACTCGGAAATTAACTTGCACACTCACACACATACAGAAACAGATGGCAGAGTTGAAAGTGATGTATGCAATGAACCAATTACAACTGTTGCAGCCCTGGGCATAGGGAGCTTGTGTGTTTCTGTGTGTGTGTGATAACCTTGCTCTAGGTCTGATCCCGCTAATTTCTGGAATCTGTCTGAACTTAACTAAGACATGACAAAAGATTGAAAAACGGTGAAGGGATGGAGGAGGAGCAAAATTGCAGGACCTGGACAGCTACAACACCAGCGAACGAGTTAAAGAGAAAGAGGGAATAAAGAAAACATGACATCATAGTTAATTAGAATCAGGTGATAAACAAGGGAGTGATATTTACGTTATACCATATGCCCTGCTACATGTGTCTTTCTGTCTCGGGGGGCACAGCAACAGGTTTCAGACAAGTAAGGTCAAGGAGGAGGCTTTTTCCCAGCTGCTAGACCACACTGAGGCACACACCCCTTTACCCAGCCGCTCAAGTGTGTGTGTGTGTGTGTGTGTGTGTGTGTGTGTGTGTGTGTGTGTGTGTGTGTGTGTGTGTGTGTGTGTGTGTGTGCGCGCGCATCTGTGTGTTGGCCATTTCTAAAGCCTGTTTTGTCTTTGTTGTTATCACATAAAAGACAGTGTTTATCCTCCAGGAAGCCATGTTTGCCATGTGTACATGTAAGGGAGAGATTTTGCAGCAAGACACGAAAACCCCTGAACTCATCAAGCAGGTTGACTGCTGGGCGTCTTTCAAAAGTTTAATCTCTTACAGATTCTTGATTCATGTGTTGGTTTTTTAAAGGTACTCCCGCTGACTCACTCAGTTTGTTTTAAGCGCTGATTACTTTGATAAAGGCAATTATGTTGTTTTTGACTTGCCAATATATTTGAATACTTGTGTCTAAAAAGTCATTTAATGACATTTTGAAGCATGTACTCATGTTCCACTTACTTACCTCCATGGCTTTCAGCCTTATAGTATTAAACACTTAATGGACATTGGTCCGTCTAGGCAGAAGCCTATTAAATACTTACATACAAAGTCTACCAACATAAAATATTTGTTTTCCATCCTTCTCATAGGATGTTAATTCCATTTGAATCCAGTGTCTTTTCTCCATAAAATGTTTATTTGATCATAATAGTATATCTACATTCATCATCGCAGGACTTTGGTCAGTTGATTGAAGAATCTCTTTGAATGTTTTATCAGTATATGAATTTATTTCTATCTTTGTTGTGTATTTACAATGTGAGCAACCAGTAACTGAACCATGAAAATATCTAAAAAAGATTCAGTCTGTCAAACAAGTTAAAGACAAATATATTTTTATATTTATTCAGGTTTAAGTGATTAGTATTCAAAAAGTAAAGCATAAATGGTAAAAAAAAAAAAAAAAAAGACAAGAGTTTGTCTTTTTTGTATTTTTTTTTTCCTTTTTTTGTTAAATATTACACAAAATAAATAAATTTAAAGAAAAAACATAGACTTGCTGTTGTGTTGGTGCATTCTTGACTAAATCCTTTCCACTGGCCATATTCATCTTTTAGGTCTTTCTTGCCTTTTCTTCTCATTTTCCGGATATCCATCAGTACTTCCTTTTCTTTCCTCTTTCCTCTCTCACGCATTTGCCTTCTGTCATTATTTGATTCATTTTCATTTCTTTTCAGTCACGAGTTTCACATGTACACAATTCTAGAAATGTGAGTTACTAGATCACATTTTGGCACAGAAGTTGTTTTTCATCTTTTCTACTGTGCTTACATATCTTATAACTTAAAACAGAAAATAATATATACATTGTATAGCAATATATCTTATTTCTTTCTTTAAAAATAGAAAAGTTTTTATCCATCAGAGTCTCTAGGTTTCCATTCTTGTCCTTCTCAGTGCATCATTCAGATCCCATTCAGATCTGTCCAATGTAGCCATCACTGTAACTCCAAAAGTCTGATACCCTGCAGTCTGCAGTGTTCCCATGGCTGACATGTCCGATCATCGTGGTTGTACCACAATGGGCAGGAAGTGAGTGGCTGTGTTTTTCCTCCGTGTCTTCCTCCCCTTCATTGGCTTTCCGTTGGCGTTCAGTCCCACAAACATGTGCTTCTTCTTGTTGCGCCACTCTGCTGAAGCGTAGGTGTTGTACTTGTTCTCCTCAATGCGCTCAATCAGACGACAGTCCGGACCAAAGTCCCTCTGCGGAGGATAAATAAGGAGTGTAAACGGGAGCAGAGCAGAGAAAGAACAGATCTCAAAGTCAGAAGTCTCATGTTCATTTGTGGTTTCTCATTTGTTGTACATCGTATTATCTGTATTCTTTATATTTTCCTAGTGGCTTTTTCTTAATCTTTCACTTTCATTATAACAATTCTAAATAGCTATTAGTGATTGGTAACTAGTGACTGGAAACTGCTGTTCTGGACTTTGTCTGAGGTCAGCACCAACATGTTGATGTTTCAAGTCTTGTAATCAACAAATGGTCAGTCATTGCTTAACGTCATTCTCCAGGGTGATGATGGGATTGGGGCACAGAGGCTAGCATGAGATATGACGTCTTAGAGGTTTGGGCTCATCACCAGTAAAGAGCATCATGACACCGTGTTTGTGGCTTACATCACCACACTGACCACCCACTAGTAAATGAAGAGAAAATGATCTGAGAGAGTAACATTTGTCAGTTTACTGGAAGCTGCCCTTGTGCTTAAGGCTAACATCGCTTAAACAACCAGTTAACTGGATGCAGTTGATATTCACAAGCAAAAATGTACTTGCCACACACACACACACACACACACACACACACACACACACACACACACACACACACACATACATACACACACACACACTTATACACACACACACACATGCACACATACACACACATGCACAATATAACTCAGTCTCTCTCTCTCTGTATCTGGCCACAGCTGTTCAAATTGGTTCCAGAAGTAAAACTGAATGTTCCCAAAGCAAAATGAGAATATTTTACAGACACTGTGCAGCTTTTTTACTAATGCTGGTGCTCGGTACAACCAAACAGCATGTGTGAGCTGGCTGCCTTTGAATTAAAATGTGTGTGCTAATGCAGATTTAAAAAAAAACAAAACAAAAAAAAAAAAAACTAATCAAATTATAGTAAAGAAGCATGTACAATTATGTCAGGACCATTTCTCGAAGTGACAATTATGTCAGGACCATTTCTCGAAGTGACTATATATATATATACACACACACACACACACACACTGTATATCCAGACCACACAGTGAGTTCATCATCCATCCTTGTTTTTTTGTTTTTTTTTTTCTATACAAACTGAATCGTGGTAAAACCTAAAGTCTGTCGCCATCTTTTCTGTCACTTACATGTATTAGTATTAATCTGGCGATATAATGAAACAATGATTTCATTTGATTACCACTGGATAAAGAAGTCACTGTGTAAACCCATCAAGTGAAATCGAACGCCAGCCCCTCACCACCGTGCTACTGTGTCTTGTGTTGCACCGAGCAGAAGACGTCATGGGAATTCAGTTTCAGGCCATGCAACAGAATGCCTCTTTTTCTTTCTTTTCTACCGTGTGTCATTTCATCTGTGGTGTGGCTCCAGAGAGACATGCTGAAAGTTTGGGTCCTTTCAAAGTAAGGGAAAGGGAAGAAAAAAGAAGGGAGAGAATGAGATGAAGAAAAGGACGGAGAGAGAGAAAACAGATGAAACAAGGGCTGCTCTCCCCAGAGGGACTGAAGCAGAATAGAGAAACTGCAGGATTGTGTTTCCTGTTCCTGAATGGAGAGGAGAGGAGAGGTAGGTAGCAGAGAGGAGAGCTCACATTGACTAACTGCGGTTCCTGTTTCTGGAATAGAGTCTTAAGCCTTGTCCATTGTTTTAAGAGGCATTCATGAAAAGCCGCAGAGTCAAAGCTTTAAAGAAAAGTGTCTCTTTTGCAAGACTTTTAGTCACTTGGATTGACAACATCATCTGATGATGATGATCGTGAGAATGAAAAATGTTCTTGTGAAAAGTAGATACCTCACATAAAAAAAGATCACAGATCACTGTGAAACAGCACTGAAACTGCTACTCACCGCTCCGTATAGCACTCCCTTCTTGTTGATGGCCAGGTAGTGGTTACTGCTGAGGCCCCTGATGGCCACCACTCCCACATCCACTGACTTGATCTCCAAAATACCTGGTGTAGCAGGGACAGAGAGACAAACGCGTCAAAACCTTTTGTGGATTGGTTCCTCTGATACAGTTCCATTCATACGTATTGTTTTCTTTCTCTTCTGCTGTCCACATTTTTTCTGATAGAAGACAAAATATGGCCATGGTGATTTCTTCAAACGAGTTGTTTTATTTGACCTTCAGAAGGAGACAATCATTTCTTGAAACTGTTACCAAGAAAACATTGCTCTACCTTTTTCAGAGACTGGCATCTGAAACTTTAGCTTGAAATGTGAAGAGGTTCATAGTGGAATATAAGGGTTTTTGGCCTGCGTGAATCACTTAATTTGGTTTTAGAATTTTGCAAAATAGCTCAAGAATCCTAAAATACTGCAGTTTCTTCCTCACAAGTGAACCCCAGTCTTGTCTCTTTTCACTTTTTTTCCTCACTTTGTGACTGTCAGACCTCAGACCGGCCTCTTGCCCCCTGTTCATTTGCTGGTTAGCTTGTGGGCTGCGTGCCCTGGGATCGAGGTGTAAGCCAGGAAAAAACATTTCTCCGCTCTGTGTTTGTTTTTCTGACCAGGGGAGCTCAGGCAGGCAGGCAGGCACACGGACAGGACGGAGAGAGGCTTTCTGGCTGCCAGACTGGCAAGAGGTCAAGGCGTTCGTATCAGTTTTCAAGCCTGAACCAATTACTGGTTTAAGCTGTGGTCGCCGGCCCTTTCTTCTCTCATCCTAAAGTCAGTTACACCAAGCCATAAAACTATCAGGGGTTTTGAGAGGATTAGCTAAAGGGGCCGGTAGGAAGTAGAACCTAGTTGCAGGAGTAGTCAGAGGGATGAAGTGAGAAAGAGAGACAGTAAACCCAGAGTATCTCTAGAGGTCAATTTTTGTTATTCTGGAGCTTTTTTTTAATTCAATTTCCTGATTGAGCAATGAGTGATGGATAACCTTAAGCTGCATTACAAAAAAAAAAAAAAAAAACAAAACACCAAACAAACAATTTGTCATTTAACAAAAACGACGGAAGGTGGGATCAGCTTCAGGCACAAGAAATAAAAAAAATATGAAAGAAGACACAGCTAAGGAACATTTAAATGACTTGCTTTGTTCTTCAACCCTCAGACCTTCAAGGCTTTTCATACAAGTCTTACCCGTCTTTTGACCAGATGCCCTTTTCCTGCCCTCATTCAAACTCTCTCATCCTCTCACAGATTTGCAACATCCTGCAGCCGCAGTGTGAGTTCAATGAAGATGAAGGGGATGAGGGTTAAGGAGGCTTGTTATAGCTACAGATGGAGACATCTAAGAACATCTGCCTGTTAACTATATACTTTATATAACAATATATAGTAAATCCTAAATCTGAACCTTTATATGTTCAGATATATTTCCTTCTTGTTCTCTGTTGCGTTTATGTGGATATGCAAGATTTTATACATATATATGCATCTTCCTAATAGCTGCTGTTATTTCTCACGCACTTTGCAAAAGCAATGAGAGACAGCCTTGCATTTGTTTTGTGGTGCATAAAAAGGGCATACAATTAATTTGATGTTTTGCAGTAACAAAAACAAAAAAACACACACAAGATGGATTGTGTGTGTTGTTTTTTTTTGTTAAATGTTGTTCTTTGCTGAACAAAACTGGTATTAATCTGTCCCCACAGTTTCCTTATTTGGTCTTGCTCAACCTCTGAAATTGAAGAGGATGTTCGTGGCTCAGAGTGCATCATGTTGGCTCATTATATTAGGTCCATTACTCACACAGACATGTACCACAACACTGATCTATCAGGTTCAAAATGTTCCATCTCACTGCACCACAGCTGACATTTCTGAGTTGTGATCTGTCAAAATAAGATCTGTCTGTGCTACACTAAAGGCCAGTCCACCTGTTCAAACCCTTTTCCCCTCCTTCTGTTTGATGTGGTTTGTGAAAAACCAAAAGCACAGGGCTCTTTTATGGCCCCTTTACCAGTTTCCAGAAGCAGCCCGTCTGCTCATGAGTTAAAAGGCCAGCCTGCAACAAAAGGCTTAGATTGCAACAATAGGGTTTATGGCAATGTAGATGGAGGAAAGCAGGACCTGAGCTTGTATCACTACAGTCACACACATCAGGACACAGCTTCAGTCATGCAAACACATTTAAACAATAAGGTTGAGACTCTGGTACTTGGCCTACATTGTGCTTAAAGTTTTATTGTACTCTCTAATTCAACGCCTTGTCTTATTGGTATCGTGAGTCTGTTAATGTATTTTTCTCTTTTCTCATTTTTCCTGAAAAAGGGAACACTCTGTTTTTCTCCTCCATGTGGCCCCTGGCTCTCGGCCCAGCATATTAATTATGAATATATGCTTTTTAGTGCAAAGGGGGAAAAAAAAAGTTTTATGACCTAAACCTGAAAGCACAAATAGCACAGGGTTCACTTAATATAAAAGGCATTGGACATTTTCCGCTATCAACAACCTACCAAGGGCAAACACCTGTGTGTAACAGGGCAACACTACAACTTTCATAAAAACAAGCCAAAGGGGTCTTTGCCAGTCAAACCCCAACCATAACACTGACAGAGCTACAAGTACAAATAAACACAGCCTGGCTTTTGAACAGTAAGAAACTGTTCAACATCACTTCATAAAGACCACTACTTTATTTATAGGGTTTTGTAGTGAAAGTAAACTGTAATTCAAATCTGTAATGCAAATCTGTTTAATAGTTTATTAAAAATTAGACACAGGCAGAGACACAACAGCGGCTTTTACAAATTTGAGCAACTTTGTGATCTGTAGCTTTTCTTTTTAAATCACATATTTTGCATGTGTTGTGGTGTATTTGCTAGATCTTTTTCTTTTTGAACTTTTGTGTCTTTTGCTTTTATCAATATGCCAACTTTTACACCTCTGTTCAGTGTTTTTGGGATCTTTTTTTGTGGTTGCACTGAAACACACTTGTCTTACATATCTCTCTTGCTTCATCCTCACCTTCTCTTCTGTTCTTTTCTCTCTCACATCAGTTTTCCTTTGGCCTTCATCTTTATTCCCTTTCTTTATGCCCCATCTTCCCTATTTTTGCTCTCTTACACTTAACTTAATCTCTAAGGCTGTAGCTTGACAACACACTGGCACAGAAACTCAAGCTATAGAATAAAATATTGTTGGTGTAATCTTCAGTTTGTCATAAACTTCACTTCAATAGTTTGAGAATCATTTCTCTATTTGAAAAGTATGTTGAGGGTTATTAAATGTCCTTTATTAGAGATGACAAAAAGTAAAAGAAGAGAGAGGAGGAAGGAGATGCAACTTAAGTCCTCAGCCAGGATTGTACCCAAGTCTACCATTGGCACCCCACAAAATGTTTCTGAAAAGGAAAACACTAGACACCTCTGGTCTACAGAGGGATGGGTCAGTTGGGTCTCTCAAGAGAGATACTTTGATACTACTAGTTCTCAACACTGGCACAGTCAGGTAACAGAGCTTCCACTTGAGCAGGATATTCTACTGCTCTCTTGATCTTTGAAAGTTTGTTCTCAATCCATCATCTGTTCAGTCTACTGTGCTTCCGTTGCACCATGTGTTTAGCAATGGCCAGTATAGACGATACTGAAAGATCCACAAGCATGTAAGCAGCTTACTGAAAGTGATTGTGCTTTTCCCTAATACTATGGCAAATGAAGTAATTAGATGAAAAACCATATGTTAGTAGTTCATTATGTGTGATGTGACTGTCTATCATAGACTGCCTTTGCGTCTCGTTCAAAACACAATTTAAGATGAAAACACGTGCAGCTCCAAACAGTACACAATGGTTTTGGTAACACAATTATTACCCACTGCCACATACACAAACACGCAATCACACGCACATAACCCACATAGACATGCTACCCCACATGCACACACGCAGGAACACACACATACAAAGACCTCCCGTCGACCCCTGGCTGGCCCCTCTGGAAACATAGGCAGTGAGACTCCAGCTGAACCTAAAGGTTAAGGGAGGTTGTGAAAATGTTTCCACTGTTTATCCAGGGGCTTTTTTGAAGATTATACTGCGGTTGTTCACATTGTGACCTCGACGCGGTGACCAGCTGTGAGTGGGTCTACTGCGTGCCTGCAGCCCGGAGAGGTCTCACTCTGCATTGTGAAATATTGTCACTTGCGGACTAGTTTGTGTCATGAACTCCCCTCAGTGCAAGGAATGGAAATGGTTTGGGTTCTTTTATTCTACGTCCAAAGCTCAGATATTTGGATGAACCCCTGACTTTTCCGGTTGTTTTTCCGCAGTGACTAATTCTCTCACTGTTTTTAAATGTGAAAAAATAAATGCGACTTTCCAAAAAAACTAAATTTTTACCGAGCAAAAGTAGCCCTATTATGTATTGTTTTAAAGATTTAATATCCGATTTGCATCAGGTGCGGTCTAAACACTAAGATCATTTTTCTCTTTGAAACTACGCATCAGAGTGACTGACAAAATGTTGTGTCCACTGCAAGTTTACAGCCATATAACGGCCAAAATCAATGCCAGTGAAAAAAATAGATAAATAAATAAACGATACAGAAGAATAATAAAAACGAAAAAGTAGACCACCAATGTGTTTAAATTAGATATGAACTGAAGATATTAAACTATTCAGGCTCTATTTGACCATTGTTTTGACCGCTTCTGTACTTGTGGTTTTATTTTATTTCCTTTGCATTATTATTTATTTTTCTTTCCTGTAGCTTGGTTGAATATTTCTTTGTAAGAGAGAACAAGCGTTTCTCACTTGTGCCGTTTCTTTGGTGAGTGCTGGTGGAGATATTGGATTGGAGTAGAAACTGCTGTTGTGTTGTGAGGAGCGATGAGGTATTGGTTTAGACTGATGTGGTTGACAACAGTATCATCCTGTGCTAAGTGGCCACATCAAAGTGCGTCTGGCTGACAGTTTTGACTGAAGATGAGAAAACAGGGGACTGTTTCTGATTTTCAATATGGCCAAAATTGTTTTACAAATAGAATTTTTGGTAAACTGATTGTTTTTCACTGTTTGTTTTGGATGTATTACATTTCTGCTTTATAAATCATATTAAATGGATAATGTAGATCGTTTTTCCATCAATAAAATTACTCTTTGACCTGCGCTGACGGTATCGAGCTTATTCTCTCCCCCATATTGGTTTTATTTCCTTCCCTGACGGAAACACTCACATCACCGTCTCCATCAGAAATAGCCATAATCACATTTTTACAATCACAGCGTTCAAGCTGTGTGTGATTTCAGGCCTCACTGGTCTGAGGTAACAACAAAAACAAACCAACTGAGATTATTCCCAAGTCAAACAACAGATCACCTGAGTGTTTAAAATACCAGAGGTTTCAGTCAGCAGATAGTGTTAAGCTTGGGCTGCGTAGCTCATCACTCCAGTCCACATATTTCAAGATTACTTTACCAAGCGTAGCGAGACCCCAGCAAGTTATGTCACACACATTTAAGAGCAGCTGGGAGGAAACAGACAGAAATTCACAGTGATGTTAATGGTGATTTGACCGAAAGCAGGAGAAAAATTTTAACCACCTGAGATATTGTGATGCCTTTCACACAGTTGACTTTGTAACATGATTAGGTGCCAAAGCTGCCAGTTTCTGTCAAAACATTTCACAGGCCTGACACAGCAGGAGTTATGTTTTCAGGCAAAGTGCTGTGACGGTTGTCTGCATTTCACACATTTTTCATTTACAGTTCAGCTGCCAGTGCGATGTTTCCCAACTGTTGTGGTTTGCATTGTTGGCATTGGACATTGAGCTTCAGAAATCTAGTTATATTACACCACAAATGTTATGCATGGACATGTACAAGTATTATTTGATCTGTCACATACAACTGTGTCTCTGTAACGTCCTAACTTTCCTTGTCTCCACGTCCACATGCATTGATGTTCACACACACACACACACACACACACCCACACACAGAGAGTAATTAGCTGGCATTCCTGCCTTCTCTGTTCAAACAGCCAGGCTGTCCAGATGCCTCTCTGGACTCTACTCTGAGCTCTCAGCTTTACCTTTGATGACTCCATTAAGAGCCTCACTTTCATGCTGTGTGTGTGTGTGCGTGCCAGGGTTAGGGGTGAACAAGAAAGTTAGGGAGGACAGCAGGAACATGAGGTGTGTGTGTGTATTCGGTGGAGGGCTTTTCCTGAAGCACATGGTCTATCTATATGGCAGCAGCCCTGGATGTTATCTGTCACAGATGCTGTTCTTCACCTCCCACTGCTTTACTGCTTGTGAATTTTGTCTGTTCACATGCACCAGGCCAAAGTGACACATCCAGTATTTGGGCTCCAGTGCATTTTTCAGCACAGTTGCAGTTTGAGAAATCTGAAAGAAGTGTGCCGGGATATGACCAAGGAAAATGCCCATTACAGTTTCCCACATGTCAAGTGATTGTCCTCAAATGTTACTGTTTTGTCTGATCAACCCGTCCAAAAGCACAAACAAACATTTTCAATTAACAATGAGATGAACTGAATGAAAACATGGAAAAGAAGCAAATGCTCACATAGGAATCCATTTATTTTTGCATTAGTTTCTTTTCGATCTGTTCTTCTTCTCTACAATTAAATCATCTCTATACTGAAGTCCTACTGGGTCTAACTTTGCTGACTTTACACAACATTACGACATTAAGCCGTGGAGATCTGTGGAGTTTACTGCTGACATGGCAAATACTGCACTTTCCAGTTTGAAACTGTAAATGATGCTAATGACTTCTCCTGTCACTGTTTACTCCAAAGTGAACACTGTTGTGATTGTGTTTTGCAGTTTGTTGTCAGATGTAATTACTTGTTATTTAGACAACAGCAAGTGTTGGGTTATTGTTCGGGACATCCCGGAGATGAGCCAAGAACTGGGTTGAATGGGCAACATGTCAGCATTCAACACAGTAAATACCTCCCTATGTTGAAGTCATGGACTCTGCAGGCCTGTAAAACTTCAGGAATATGACTTTCTACTCAGAAAGAGTTTGAAGACAATGATTCACACTAAAGCTTGATAGTTGAGTATCTCCTCCTGATAGCTTTCTTTCTCTCCCTCTCCTCTGGATCTGTGTAGTTGTACTCTACAAGAATCCTCCACATAACATAAACAATGAAAAAGGCCGCCCATCAAAAGATGTCCAACTTAAGATTCTTTGCGGATAGTAATCGACTCTTGATGTCTGGAGCTATTTTCTCTTCAGAGAGCCCAAGCGCTCCAGAGCAGCGGAAGATCTTACAGAAACATGATTTGCTGCTGAAAGACTTTTGTTTAAGGTGGTGCCTGAGTGGTGGGGTTTGTGGCAGGGCTGCCTTGGTCTGCCTACAGAAATCTGGCTCCTATTTCAGTCTTGTTGTAGCTGACACATTAATGGACAGGGGAGTGAATTGATGGGAAAATATCAAGCAGCGATGACGTGAAATATGTAAACAGTGATGGAAAAATGAGAAGGATCCTGTCATTGTCCTCAGTGACTCCTGGCAAAAACACAAACACGGCTTTCAAAAGTTTAGAAACTGCTCTTTAGCAACGAAGAAATATCTACAGCAGATATCGTGATGGGAAACTGTGGACTGATTCCAGCACTGTGTGCGTCTTTCTAACACGACCAAATCTTAAATACACACATGCTCTATGAATGACCCTGTACGGGTAGTAATGGGGTCAAAGGGCACTCATCTGGACCTCTGGGTCTTCACACTCACCCTTGTGTGCAAGATGGAAAATGGTGCTGATGGAGGGCAGGGAGAGACAAGAAGTAACACGTGATTTTAATGCTGTCTGCATGATGAAGGTTATTAGTTATAACTGGAAACTGCAAAACGGGGCTACAAAATTTAAACAAATTTTTTATTCACTAAAAAGTTCAAGTGAAATCATCATATGACTACTTGGAGTTCAGTGACAAGTATTTCATTTTATAGTTATCTAGAACATTGTCTTTGTGTTACAGCAGTTACTTACAATAACATGTAGACCCGCAATGAAATGAACTAAGCAGTCATGAGATGAAAATGCCAAAGTTCAATGAGCCCTGCCAGAGAATCTATTGTGTAACAACTCAAACTGGAGCATTTGAAACTTCCAAAAGTTTTGAACTTTGTCTAATTTTTAAGACAAGTTGTGAATTGCGACAACGGGAGAATTAAGGAATGCTCACTCACTTGTCTCATCTGTTTCAGGGTGTAACCAGCACCTCGACACATGTAGGTTTTCTCACTGCAAGAAGTGTCTGCTTTCTCTAGACTTTGATTTCTGGGACGAACATTACATTTTGTCCTACATTTAGCATGTCAGACTCGAGGCATCAAAGATTATGCAATAATTAATGTGAAAGCTTGCAATAGGTTATTGATGTTTTGGGTTGGTTTCATTGCTATTAAGTTATTTTCAAATGTCAGGGGCAAAGCTATCTGTTGATTAAAATGAAATACAATTGCTCTGATGTTAGATAATCAATATTATATAATGTGTCTGCAGATTTTAGACAGCATTTGCTCTGTAGATTCCAGTGAAGAGTCACGAATCAGCATTGTAGTGATTTGATCCAGACTCCTGCTGCAGTTTCATTACATACGGTCTCGATGTACGTTTCATCCAAATTCCTCAAATCAGTTTGTCACTTTGCAGATGAATGATTTCTCTTTACAATTTATCAGGACTACTAATAATGAGGGTCATAGGAGACAAACTATAGGAGGGAGTGTGGGTAGTGTATGTTTGTACGTACAAACAACTGAATGTAATAGATGATGTTAAACTTGTCTATGGCAGCTTTACCAGTACTTGACCATAAGTTCAGTATTTCCTAAACAAACTTATGTAGTGAAATTCGCGCACCATTTTTATTTACAGCTCTTGGAGAGGGGTGAGTCCATGAAGATGTCAAAATAACTTAGAATGAAAAGCAACACTGACACTAACCTCTGGTGCATCCAGTACCTCCTCATAACTCTCTTTTATGGGCCTCGCTGTTACTTTTCCCATGAGAACTCTAAACACGCTCATCAAGGGAAGAAACGCAGAGAGTAAGGCACCAAAGTAAAGAGATCTAGAAACAAAAGGGGAAAAGACTGGGACTCATTTCATGAAAATATAATAATAATAATGACGGTAATTAGAAGTGTAAGCACTTCTCAATTCTTGTTTTGTTTTAATCTCGCTGAGTCACTGTAGGTTTATGGAGGCAGAGGAGAAAGATGAAGAACCGACTGTGGTTCTGAAAACATAATTCAGACGTTTCAATAGATGTATTAGAAGACGAGGTGGCTGACAATTGTATTTCTTTTTGCTTTGTTTATTTTTTGGAGCGTAGCTTAACAGTGACTTTGTGTTTTTCTGTCCTAATTGTCCAATATTCCCGAAACGAGTACAAAAATCTGTCAGTGGAGAGAATAATTTTTACATGTCCCATAGCAATCAACTCTTAAATTTTATAGTACTGAGGGCAATTTGTCTGCAATTTAGAGCAGGGATCTGCTTTCTTTTGTCTTGTTTCAAGACACTGGCAGACACATGTAGAATCTTCTTGAGCCAAATTGATTTTCATTGGAAAGAGACTGAAACAGTCTCACTGAGCCTGACAGATTTATTTCTCTTGTTTAGAGAAAAGAGAGACTTTTAGGACTCAGTAACAGACAAAAAGGGTTTGTAAGATTGTAGTTGTACTTTACGGAAACAGTGTTTCCTCCAGCAGAGTTCATTTGCATTATTGGATATACAGATGCATTACAGTAGTTTTGCACAAAAATTATTCATCTGAAATCACGCCATTAAAGACTGTGTGTCCTCTTTTGTATCCTCTAGCTGCATCACAGAGCTGGCCGAGCCAGAGTAAGGAAGCATCCAAAAGTGATGCACTATGTGTAGTGTTGACCTTTGGATCCACAAAGCTTCCTGATCGGGTCAGTAGGTAGAGGTCGAAGCAGAGGGGCAGACCTGTGTAATTAGCCTGGACATGGAAAACCTGCACTAAATCCCAAAAAGCTCCCATGTATTAGACTATCCATAAATTGTAGTGCGTTACATTCATTCATGTCAGTGGTTGATGTGTCTACTGTGATTAATGTCAACAATAAGTATTCGTGGCAGCTTTTACAATCCAGGTGGCCACAGTGAGAATCAAAGCTCCAACTATAGTCAAGTTGGCACCGTTCATTACTAATTGAACTGCGCACAACCACAAGTCTGTGGTCCAACTGCAAACACATGTCCATTTGTTTCATTGCGTTATTCATTTGTTTGTAAACACATTGTGACAGTCTGTGGAAAACGCGAAGGAAAGAAAACAAGGACAGTTTTGTTGCTCTGGTCAGTGGCAGGATCAATGCTAATCACGTGACAACCCAGCAGGATTTCCATATTTGGACTCAGAGCGTCCTCATCTTGAAGAACTTATGAGGTGAGATGGATAGACGGGCAGTGATCGCGCAAACACAAATGGACAAACACTGACATACGCTAGCAGGCTACGGATTCACATGGCAGGCCCACAGCCTTGAGGTGATTTTAGAAAAGCTTGGCTGTGAGGAGAGCCTCAACCCCAGAGCCGGACCTAAAACTTCTTCATCACCTCTGACACCATCTAATGACACCCATTTGCAATCTGACCTCCTGAACATTAACAGACTATTAGACCATGACAACCACACTAATGACTGCTCTCTCACTTCTTTTTTCTTTTTTTTCAATTTAAAGCTTTCCTAAAAGGAGAGGTCCACTTCTGACAATGAGCTGTTGGTTTAATTCTAGATAAGCAGCACTTGAGTTCGCTTTGAAGTATTGGGACAATTTGAACAGCCTGTGGTATGAAGGTTTATAGCATGATATAGTATACAAAATAGATTTTGCATACAGCAGGCTTTTCATTATCTCAAATGAGCCATGTGTCTGTGATAAATGCCAAGAAACTGACACAACTAATTTTACCCAAAGGTTTGTGTGCCGTTGTTTTAGTAGTGACACTTTTATTCCTATAGAGTGTATTAATGGTTATAATCTGTAGCATATGAGATGAGCAGAAGGCACATTGAAAACTTGGATGCACACATCAGGAAGCAACAGAGCGGGAATGGTCATGCGGGAAGGCCATGTTGTCCAATCCCGCGTCAGTTTTCTCAGTTAGAGGAGAAGAATTTAATTATGTTCTGGTTGGTTTAGTTTGAAGGGTAGAATTTGTTCTCTGCTGATTTTAAAGCGCATGCAAAATAGCAGGAGGTGGCGCGTTAGTATAACCATACAAACTGTTGTAACTGCAAGCTTGTGCACAGATGCAGTACAGTGTGATGATGTGCAGACACACAGACACATTATTTAATCATTTTTTCAACACAGCCAAATCTCGATAGTTTATCATCAAATTTTCATCCATCGTCTTTTAATCTGAAGCACATTTTACATCTGCACTTGCTGTTGGGTAGATACGACTTGATCAAATGCCTGCTGAGCCAGCTGCCAGGGAAAACCATGAAACTATGGTTTGAAAGTTTGAAAGGTTTGGCTTCTATGGCCAAGTCTTCATATTAAGTTTTTTTTTTTGTTTTTTTTTTTCCTCCAGAAAGTTCTTACCTGTTTCCCACAACAATCAAGCGACCAGGGCTGTTGAAATTGATGGATTGTGCCTCTAATACCATGACCTGATGTCATTATAGTTAGTGACACGTTGCACCCTAATGGTTGAACTTTTGAATATGCGCATGTGTGTGAAAGTGTGTGAGTGTGTGTGTGTGTGTGTGTGTAAGAGAGGACTGCAGGCAAGGGGAGGGAGGAAGAGACGCTAATTGAAATTCCTTCAGCCATGTCTGGCAGAGCCTTGGTGTCTGAGTGGCACACACACACACACACACACACAAACACACACATATTCACACTGGCCCTGGCCCTAATAAAAGTGGGCTTTGCCATATGGAGGCCATGTGCAAGACTGGCCTCTCTGTGCTCCAGCGTGTGCATGCGTGTGTGTGCATGCTCTCAGCAGGAGAGGCTTGTACAGCACCACAGACCCACAGACAGATGCATACAAACCTCCGACATGTGTATGAAGGTGTGTGAGTGATAAAGATCCATTTATGAAGATTACATTCCCAGACACACATGCAGATTCAAACAAATGCAGTAGATATAATGCAGCAGGCGCCCGTTGTATAATCTTAAAGAAATTAGTTATGTTTTGAATGTCACACATCTGACTGTGAACTGAGAAACTCTGGGCAGGTAAATGTGGGAGTAATGTTCTGTGCTCCCTCAACAACCACTGTCAATGTGCCCTTAGGCGATGCAGCTATTCTGAGCTGCTCTGAGACCAGAGGACCATGGCAGTGCTGGAAAACTTCCAGATGTGTTTAACTAGAAGATAAAGATGTGGACAACAGAATGATAACAGCTGATTTTCTGTTCTCGATCACTCGTAAATGTCACTCGTAAATGATTATAATGATCATTCCAAGTCCTTTTTAATATTATTTATATTTGCTAGTTTACAGATCAGATTGTTTGAGGTTTGCATACTATTATACATCATGCACGACAAATTTATATTGATGCATGTTGAAAACCTGCATTGTCAAGCCATTTATAAAAGATTCTACAAAATCTGTGTTTGCTGCTCTCATTCATACAGTCGTATTCTTTCATCCCTCAAAAACTACAGTTCAGGTAGCTCCGGGTGCCTTGAAGGTATCAGTGGAGTTTCTTAGTACCCAGCGGTGGAAGACCAAGCTGGAAGTCTACCTAGTGTGAAAGAATGTAACTGTGTGAAGGTGAAGCTGAGTGGTGCTGACAAAAGAGCATGTGTACTAAGTGACCTTTCTTGGGATAAATAAAGGTTAAAATCATGTTTCACAGCCCGCAAAATGCAGAACCAGAAAAAGGAGCAGGAATCGCATGCTTATTACTTTACATCTGAGTCTGTACAACCTCACACTTAGCATATGCCCACTGCTATTATAGCTGCAGCACAATAGCAGCAAGGAGTAAGTCTACTTGTCATTCTCCCCAGGGGTTTGGTAATAGCTGTGTTTTAGATATTTCCTCAAAGAGGAAGAACCTTCTCTGGGCAATTTCTAATTGGTTCCAGTGGATCATCTCTCTCTTTTTTTTTTTTTTTTTTTTTTATCTGCCTGGCTTACTCATTTTGTTTTCTCCTCTCCCACTCTCCTACTGTTATGCTGCCTTCCCCAAACTCTGTAGTCTGGCAAATACACATGGTGAAAAGGCTGAAAAGCACACAGCTCTGTTATTTGTTCTCTTGCCCAGTCACCTGTCTTGGTCAGGAAAACAGAAACATCTTTCTTCACAGATTAACACATGAGACGGGCTGGGAGGCAACTAGTGCATCTTTTCTCTTCTCCATTACTGATATGGACATAAAGAAAAAAAAAAAAAGTGGATTTCCCTTTGTGTTCTACTGCTCTCATATCAATTTTTACTGCAACTAAAAAGTCTAAGGAAACAATAGCCTCTCATTCTCATAAATTCCTGTACTGTTTTAAATTTGAACAAATGTACAAATTAAATTCATTAAAAACCATAAAGTTGACTTACTGTATGGATCGTCCTCACTTTTGGTCCCATTAACTGTTCCTTTCTTGTCAATGCGAAGGAAGAATTTCTGGTAGGAGAACAGTTTCCTCTGGCGCACGTCTCCCTGTAGATGGTTGTAGCTGCTCCGCACGTGGCGTCCGACGACCGTGGCGGAGGACGATGATACGTTGGTAGCCCGTGGCAACCTCGCGGAGGATGCGTGCAGAGGTGCGGGTGATGAAGAAGGTGGTGGGTGTGGGGTGAAGAAGTGAGGAGGCGTCCCGCCCGGTACATTGTGGTTCTTTTCAGAGTCTGATGGCGACGATGAAGGGGACAGGGGTGAAGACGAGGAAGGTCCGAGCAGGAGCAGCAGCAGGAGGAAGGTGAGGGAGATGAAGAGTGAAGGAGGTCGGCGGCAGGGGCAAGAGGAGAACCAGGCGACCTGTGCACCTTTCGTCACTGTCCATCTACACATGGTAGTGGAGCTGGGAGAGCTGTGGAGGTGCTCAGGGGCTGGGGCATGCTGAGCTGGGTGCAGGGAGAGGGAACGAGAGTGGGAGAAACTCCCCCGACCGACTACACCTCCTCTGTCTGGGGACCCACAACCTCACTGGGACTGTGGTATAAAAACCTGTAGAGCGGCTGGGTTGGGGACTGACAAGACTGTGGCAGATGTGATCAGAGATTGTTGGTAGCAGATGTAGAGTTGTCAGTAATGTTAACGGTGATGGATGCTGTTGCTGGTGGCGGGGAAGCCCACAGTGTTGTGGCTGACTATGCTGAGGTCCCCGGTGCTATTCCTCGGAAACGCAGCAGGAATGCGTCAACATCCATAACTCAGATCACCTCGCAATAGGAACAACCAAGGGCTTGCCTAGAAGACCTCTCGCCTCCTCCTCTCTGTCCTCCCAAGGCTGCTGCTTTTTGCTCTTGGTTAACACACATGCACAGACACACACTAAAAAGAATTTTTTTTTTTTTTTTATCTCAATATATACCTACAGTGTCACATCCAAAGATAAATACAGTGAAAATATCAGTTCATTCATATATGGTCCTAAAATCTACTCCACACACATGTCCATAAACATGTATCTCTTCCAGTCCTGGGAGGTGGATAACAGGAAGGCAGAGGAGGTCTGGATAAAAGATGCCAAAGTGTTGAGTACAAAAAGAATAAATAAAAACAGGAAGTCAAAAAAAAGGATTAATGCTTTTCATAAAATGTCCAGAGAAATCCACGAAGAAGGGCCACAAAAAGAGTCTCAAAATCCAGACTTTCTTCTCTTCTTCTCTCTTACTCTTTGTTTCTCCTGTTTTGTCGGAGCTGGTTTGAAGTCACTTGAGTGTGTAACTGAGCCCGGCAGCTCTTGTCTTTCTGCCCTCTCTTGTTGTGCGTCTGTCAGTGAGCTCAGCTCCCTATCTCTCCTCTGTCCTTGCCTCTCGGAGTCTGAGCACTGGAGCAGTGCGTTGCCTCTCTTCTTTCCTTCTGTGTGTGGCTCCCTCTCCTTTGGCCCCCTCCCTCTTTCCTTTGCCTCTCCCTCTCTCCTATCTCTATCAGCAGTGCTCCCTCTGGTTATCTGGTTAGTTTCTCTGAGGTGACTGAATCTTGTCTTTCCTTTCACCTTATTTATCTGCTGCAGTTCGCCAGATGTCATCTCTTAGTGTAATTG
The DNA here is from genome assembly GCA_038496675.1 of Rachycentron canadum. NCBI lineage: Eukaryota > Metazoa > Chordata > Actinopteri > Carangiformes > Rachycentridae > Rachycentron > Rachycentron canadum. The sequence continues at coordinate 10,656,813 of CM076666.1, forward strand.
GATGTCTGTGAAAACCACTTGGCTTTGAAGAGCTGTGTGTGTGCGTAAGTGAGTGTGTGTGTGCGTGCGTGCGTGCCCGCGCGCGCACAGTGGTGGGGGGGTCTGTTCCACCCCGTTTTCTCTTTCCCTCCCTCTCCGTCATTTCTCTGTCTCCTCCCCTTTCAAGACCAAACCCTACCAGTTGAGCAGAGCAGGTCCAAAAGAGGGAGAGAAAGTCCTTCCTTCATACCTCTCTCCTGCTGCAGTGCTGTTCGGTCCATCTCTTTCATGTTTTGTCCTCCTGGTTAGGGCCGGGTGTTGTTTGAATTCTTTCAATTATAATGCAGATAAAATAACACATTTTTGGACTTTGCGATACCAAAATAATAATTTTTGGGCATTACAAGTTGTTTATTTGTGTATAATTATCTAAACTCCAGCAGAAACTCAAGAACAGTCCCTAAATATAATATAATCTGGCAAAGTTCATCATTTGAAATAAGGAGCTATATGAAAAAGATGAGCAAATAAAATTGATTGTGACCAACCATTTCATTACACTTTCTGTACTTGGCAGTTTTTATGCACAGGTAAGTAACATAGTATTGACCTTCAGTACCCAGCCCTGCCCATTATAAGAGTCTTGCCATAGTTTCCACGACTGTCTCACCTAAATATTAATTCCTTGGGACATAACGTGGATAAATGACACCAATTTCACTAAATAAAAGATGAAGCATAGGATTAGTTGATCAACATCAGCTGCTTCATTCATGCTCCACATTCGCTCAGCTATGTGGCATCCAGTCATATTCCTGCAGGTGCACAGGATGGCCATTTTAAACCCACAACGTCTGACTGTTGCTCCTCCGAACCGGCTGCTGTCAGCCCTCCCTCACCCTCCTGAGCTTTTGGTACTAGTACTTTATTTAAGTAAGAGCTTGTGCGTGTTCAGAAGGATTCGGTCTCTCAGCAGATTCCTCACTGCTACTCATGTTGTCTGAGGATTCCCTCAAAGAGTATCTGCTATGAACTGTCGGTTAATAAGTTAGTTAAATTAACTTAGTGTCTCTTCCACTATCTCTGCAGGAGATGTTCATCAGTGAAATGACCCTCTCTAGTGTTAAGGAATTTAAAAAAAATAACAAAAAGGACTAACTCTCTGTGTCCATGCCTGTCCCAAGAGTTTCTTTTATTTGAAGATGCACAGAGAAGTTTTGAGCTGAAGCAGGTTCCCTGCAGCTGTTTTGACAGATATTATCTAGTGATTTCTTTACCTGGATCGTTAGAGCTTAATGTTTAGATAAACATCTCTCTGTATTTGGATAAAAGAAGTTGTATCTTACGTGTTTTGCTGCGTTTCAACCTTGAAGAATCTAGGTCTACTGTCTGGTTTCAGCATTGTTTAATTTCCTTTTCACATTGTCAGACAACAGCCATATCTCCGCTGCTGCCTCTTCTCTTCTCTTCTCTTCTCTTCTCTTCTCTTCTCTTCTCTTCTCTTCTCTTCTCTTCTCTTCTCTTCTCTTCTCTTCTCTCATTAGTTTCTCTGTTATTACTGGAACTACTGAATCCTGTCCAAGTTCTGCTGCAGACAGATTTGAATTATGATGTTCCACTGTGTTTCTTTCTGCATTTACTTTCTTGCTGTGAATCCATCATGCGTTAGTACCTTTGGATTGTCAAGCAAATTTATCAACGGCACTGAAATAACCATATAAAAAGACAGATCTCTACAGCTACAGTCGGCTTGTATTTCCCTCTAAGGTGGCTGAAGTAGTGAGATTTTACAGATGTTGGAAACTGCCAACAATCTGTCATTCACATCAGCTTTACAGCCATCTGTTTCCTGCTGAGGGCCTGAGTTTGCAGATGTCAAAGACTGATTTGGGGGCAAGTATTGGTGAAATACTAACCACTGTGCAGAATATCATGATGAAATAATGATCAACGATTGCATAATTTTTGCACATACCTGATGTAAAAATACTGTGAGTGCTTTCTCTGGCTTCAGTTTCTCTATGATTTAAAAATGGGACCATTTTAGGACTTTCTGATTATTTTCAATATCAGTTAATCTACCGTTTATTCTCTCAATGAAGTTTTGGGTCAATTGGTCCATGTCAAAAAGTTGTGAAAAATGTGGTCCACAATTTCTCAAAACTCAGAATTATTTTTTTCTTTTTGTTGTATTCATGTCATTTTTTGTGTGACGAAATGACTTAAAACTCTGAATTGACTATCAAAACAGTTGCTTTTCTTGCTACACACAGTATGTTCATTCAGGTTTCACAGGACCATTTACACGTCACCTGCAGCTGCTGATAAAGTTCAGCACCTCGGACAGCACTTTACGACGCGGTTCTTCAACATGTCGTATGAAATTGACGCTCCTGACCAACGCCCTAGAAATTGACATCCCTTGTGCTCAGTCTCGTGTGAGCAGAATGTCTGAGGACATATACAGTACATGTACAGACATGATCCTCTCTGAAGAAACTAGCAGTGTTGATGTACTGTGACACATTCAGGTAGAACAACCCCATCAGTGTGGCAGCTTTGGGTCTGATTTAATCATATAACATTGATGATATATGGCAATAAAACAAGCCTTCTTTTATTCATTATAGCCTTTTTTCTACTAATACATGTCGAATAGAAAATTTGTTGAATGACATGAAAGTAATCCAAATTTTTTAAGTTAAAATGCAAAACAGATTTGAATACATCATTGTTGCCTTTTCAGTCTGCTTGCATTATATAAACAATATCATTTCAAGAAAATGATGAGCAGATTAATCAATATTGAAAATAGTTGTGTTCTGTTTTGTGTACTTTGCTAAATGTAGGTACAGAGGCAGAACTCTAAATACTCCAATGGCTAAATAGATGAATATAAGGGAACTTGCAAAGCAAAAACCAGGGGAAGACTAAGGGAAAGAACAAAGGAGTGAGAAGAAGAGACAGAAAAATTTCAAGAGATAGAGGGAGAAAGAAAGAGAAAAAACATCTGGTCAATGGCTCTGTGGCTTGAATTTTGGGTGTAGAATGACAACACACACCCACAGACATGCACAAACAAATACATATAGTATATATCTAACGTTTCTTTTTTCGCACTGAAATTTATTTTCAAAACTGTTTAATCATGGCTGTGCTGTACTTGTAAGCACGAATCACTATTGAAGTAATTATCAGTTACTGATCAATTACTGACTGATCTCTTCATTGCCTCACCCCGCGGTCTTGTTGTTCTGGGTAACAGTCCTAACAAGACTCAGATGTTGGAAGTCAGTCGTCCAAGAGGGAAAAAATGTTTCGTCACACCAGAAAACAATTTGTTGGATGGAGTGAAGCACCACATATTTGTTTTTTTTTTTTTGTTTTTTTTTTTTTTTTTTTTTTCTTTCCTTTGAACTACTTAGGAAGGCTGTAGGGGCTTCCCTCTCTGGAAAGGATTGTCACTCAGATGATGTTTGCATTACATTAAATAACACGTGATTGCTAAAATTTGTCTATGGTCCACAACAATTACTTTTATAGCCACCAAAGAGATACTTTGGAAATGTTACCCCATACAAAACATGATTGATTTTATGTAATTACTCTGATACACTGTCATTGCTATATACATTGTCAAATTTTATTTATTTATTTTTTTTACATGTGACCATTTTTCTCAACACTCTCCCACCCCTCTTGTAGGAAAGAAATGACTCAGTCTCATTGTCTCGTGGTTTTGGCTAAAACTGCCGATGCAATCTGAGGCCAAACTTCAAAGTCCTGCAAAGTGGAAGTGCAGATCTAGGATCAGCACCCAAAACAAATGGAAGAATTTTTTTTTTTTTTTTTTTTTTTGCCGGATCTCACTTTAGATGAGTGAGCTAGGGGGGACCCTCTGGCTCCGCTGGTCATGCCTTGGATAAGTCTTGATTGCTCATGTCTAGGAAAGAGAACGCCATTAGGGACCAGCAGTTTGGCTCAGTGATCATAATTGTTTCATTGCGGTTGAGCTGGTGGCTTTGAACACATTATGGTCTTCAAAACAGCTCTGCAAAAATGGCCCTGGCAGTTAACTTTAATTACAGACACATTAAAGCACTTGGAGACAAAAAGGAGGCCTTACGATAAGCTAACTTAGTGATACACTCCACTTAAGGTCAAGCTGCTGGATAGATAATTCTCAGTGAATGCAAACCATAAGTGACAATCCATTCGAGAGAACCATTTGATTTCTATCTTAATTTCAGGCGTCGTAAATAAAGTCACAAATTTGAATAAAGCAGCACTGAGTCCTTTTAAACCTCTGTTTAGTTTCCTTTCCCACTGAGTGCGTTTTTTTTTGTCATTCCACTGGAATCTACTACATGCCCTCGCAAAGGAAACAAACAGGAATCAGTGTGTTAACTGCAGCAATAAAAGAAACATGAGTAAACACCTTTTTCTCAGGCAGCCTCAGAAAATATGCCAGACTCCTGAGCAAAGAGACACGACCTTCACATCCCATAAACAAAGATGTTCTGAGACGGTGACATAGAACAATAAGACTGGCGCTTTGGTTTAAGGAGTTCTATGATTCACACACCGCAATATTTCCAATGGTTGGTTCATGCACATTTAAAAAAAAAAAAAAAAGCAGGTTTATAATCACGAACAAGTCTCTCCTAAAGCTACAAAACAACACATAAAGGCAGCACTGTCTTCAAGTAACAATTTCTTCCTGTCATCGTCATGATTGTCACATATTAGAAAGTCCTGATGATCTGGTTTCTGTCTTTCAGGGGAATGTTTTATTGTTTAGAAATTACATTATGCAACATCATATGAGCCACACATGAGTATTTTCCTGTGGCGTTTTTGTCTCTGAGGGTTGATCTAGATTATCATGCGGTGAAGAGGTAGAGGAACAATGAATCTTTTTTAATAAATAGACTATAAATAGGATCATTAACCAGTGGGAACAACAAAAACGTGGAGAGCAGTCCGGTGCAGGGCTGCTTTTCTTCTTCATTCACAACTATCTAAAATTGTCAGTGAGAAGGAATAGTTTATTTCTTTGGGCCATGCAGAAAATCATGACTCAATATGAAGTCATAACGGACCTAATTATACATTTGAAGGAAAGTGCTGCCATATTTTGGGTTTTAGACACCAAACCTTGCATCTGTGAAGCAGACAATACCCACTGACATCTGCTTTACAGATATATCCATACAGAAAGCGCACGGATGTCATAATGATCCATACAGTCAAACAAACAACACTCAGAAACATGAACTTCACAGAGCACATAGGAAGTGGTTGCAGCAGGTGTTGATTTTATTAATGGCTGTGGACCTCCTTGATCGGAAGTAATTTTTTGCTTGTCTTGTGTGCTGGCTCAGTCAGGTCGATATAAACTAACACCGTTGTTAATGCTTGATGTGGGTTAGGATAAGCGATTACTGTCAGTGGAAACACAGCACCAACAAGGCCGTCTAATTAAAACAGATGACACTGGCCCTGGCCTCTGGCAGAAAAACCCTTACGGTCAAGTAGAGAAAGTAGTTTTGTCAAGTTGAGGGTGTTGTTTATAGATGGAAATTACTCAAGTTTTGCATCTAACATCTCAAAGCCTCGTGATATCCATCTGCAGCCAGTTTCATTGTTAATTTGTCTACTGATTGAAATTTCAAATGGTTTCCCCACATCAGATGATGCCAGGTCCTCGATTGAGTTTACATTTTGAAATGTAAACCCAAAGTTTTGAAAGGCTGCCGCTGACGTCGTCTTCTAATGGTGCCTCTACAAGCTGAGATGGCTTCCATATTTTAATTAACTACATGGAAGTAATTACTGTGCGGCTCATGCAGGACACTGAGAGGCATTAATGTTAAACACTACTGCCACTGGAATGCTAATTCTCATGTTGTATTTTCCATTTGTAACAAATTACAAATACACCAAAGTGATGCTCATTTCCATTATTTGAACAGCTGTTAACTTAGTGGCATCTTGGTGTCGGTGAAATGAGCTCTGTAGCCTCCATTCAGTGTCAAAGACTGTCATTTTTTTTTATTTTTTGATTTGTTTATATATTTATTCTGTTGGATTTTAAGATTTCTATGCACTGTGCTGCATAAACAAATGAGTGGTTATATATCGATATCAGCATTGATATTTAGCAACAACTATAACTGCTCCTCCTCATCAGAGGAGATCTGGTTTATGCCCGTAAAACACAGGTGTAATAATATAAAATATGTATTCATTTGAACTGATAAAACCTATACATTGATAACATACCATAAACGCATATACCAAAATTTACAACAAACCCCGTGGGATAGACTTTGTCCACTGTGGAACTTGCGAACACCCACCTCTATCAAATGACACTGTTTGGGCAAAGCTCGGTGGAGGTGCATGATCTTCACTGAAATATTGATGTGGGGGCTGGGAGTGCTGGTTCCGGGTGAATAATGCAACAGGTGGATTAGTTCTTGTTTCAGAGAAAGCGAGCAGAGGGATAAATTAATGATTACAGCTGCTCCCACCCAGCCTTCTGAGAGAATTAAAGCCAAGAAAAGGAAAAGCAAAGGGGAGAACACGATGACTAAAAAAAAATGTGTATTTACTTACACGCATGGACATGACAGAAATATCAGACTTTATTTTTGCAACAACTCTATAGAAAAGCTAAGCTCTACCCTCATTTTGTGGGTACAAAACACTGCGTGTTCTGTGTTTGGGCCATCTTATTTCATGGCCTCTATAACTACAAAACATCAGGCCTGCATGCAAAGAACCAAGGTTAACAAAGTCATTTTAAAGACCTGAATAATTATGTAGGTATTCTGTTCTTAAATCGATTGTAGTCGATTGCTTTAAAAGCTCAGCAGTAATTTGCTACATTACATTTAGCAGACTTGAGTAAGCACCTTTCATGTAAACATAATGAAGTTTGACATTCAACATAAACTGGCACATCTGTCACAGTCCAGACATGTAGTATTTTAAGAGTCACAAAAAGGAAAAGGTATACAAGTGGCGGAGACGGGCTAGAAGGGAAGGAAATAGTCTTTGATGATTGATGATTCTCATGGCTTTCTTGTTTATTTCACTAGGCAGGAAGTTGAAAGCAGTGTAGGCCTGTGACCAATCAGTGGTCATCATTAAAAGGTGGGATGAGTGCCAGAACCAATCAAACGCTAGTTCATTAAAGGGCAAGACAAGAGCGAGGCAGTCATGTTGTCTGAAGGCAGCCAAATAGATGAGAGATGTTCAAGTCTTTAAAACTCTTCCCCAGCATCCTTACATGTTAGATTACTCATCTTAGTCATGATGGTGACACTTTCATAGACACCCTGCCACCTCACAGTTTCCAAAATTCACTTGAGAAATCCTCTGGAGGGGACACGTTTAACCGAGTGACAACGTGCAAGATTGCGTCAGGCAGGAGGTAAAATGGAGGCCAGGTGTACATGCTTGTGTGTCTGTGTGTGAGTGTCTCTAGTGTTATTTGGCCAAAATGCTCCCCAAACCTTTTCAGCGTGAAGACAAGGAGGCAGCGAGTTTCATTTAAAACTCTCTCTTGACACGATGCTGCCACAAATCCCCACACATTTAACTTTACACACAAACGTGCAAGTTTGCATAAAGGTCAGATGCAGATGAGAGGTTAGAGGAAGGAGTGAGACAGGAAGTTCTGTCATCTACTTCCAAATGTTGGAGGACTTTATAAACTCCCACTCCCACTGTGTGTGGTTATGGCCCAACCATAACCACACACACACACACACACACACACCCCTACACCCCTACACCCCTCTTGTCCATTACTTTTGGCCATAGTTGGAACCAGACACCTGTCCTGTTCTATGTGCTGAGGTTGGATTTCAGGTATCAGGTTTAAGTGGGTCAATAAACCCCCCCCCCTTTTTTTTTTCTAGCCTCTCTGCAAATGCTTATTTAGCAGGTGAGCCGTGTACATATAGCTGTCTCCTACATATATGCACAGCAGGTAAATGTAAATGTAAACCTCCCACACACGAAACATTTGTGAGGAGAAGAGAGGGCAACTGGAGTTGAAAGGCAATTATGTCTGGTCTCTGATGAGACAACAAACTCAGGCAGACAAAGCCGTGTGATGTGGTGAAGCCATCCAGCCATCCGCAGGTACAGAGGTACACAATAGACGGCAAACTCAAAGTCACGCTGAATGTTTTCTGTCTAGACATGTGAACAAACCAAAGCAAAAAGAGTCCATACACATAAGATGAAGACATTCGTCAGTTGGTGAAACAAGAGCAAAAACAATGTTGAGCTGGAAATGCTTTGAAAGTACTTTGAAGCACTTGAAATGCACTTGAATTAACCTGTTAAGCACTTGTCTCAGTAAGGGGTACTTCAGTTTAAAGATCAGTCTGAACAGATTCTTTTACAGGTGTCTGGTGTTTGAAGGTATTTGAAACCTGTTCTTTTTTTGTCTAAGATACAAAGAAGACTCAAAGCCCTCAGTCCACTTTGAATTATTAGTCAAAACTGCAATTCTGATGCACAAGCATTACTGTCTCATGGAGGAAGGATTGGCTAATGGAGTAAACAACCCAAATCTGCACCTTCCTCAAAAGCCATGTTTCTACAAAGCTAATGGTAGATTTTTTTTGTTGATGGTTTCTTGACATTCATGCAAACACCTGTACTTCAAGCTCCCCTCAGTCTAAATTTGTTAGTGATGGCTGATTGATGATACAAGATGTCATTTGTCTGCAGTAACAAGTTTTTACAAGGCCTGATCATGTGCTCCAACTCGCTGTGATTCCACACTGGGGCTCACAACAAAAAATTGCATTTACAGCTTCAGAAGAGGTGCTGCTACCAGTGATGGCACACACTTGCACAGACACACATAAAACACACACATGAACCTGCGGTTTTCAAAACCACAACAAACACTTGTTCCAGGACTAATCCCATGTCTGTATGTAGTGTTTTCTCCTGTTTACAGTCTCCAGTAATGATAGGGCCATTAGACATGAGACCCAGTCTCACATAAAAGGAGTCATCATGCTTCATCATCACAATGGTCTGCTGCCTACAATGAGGACAGTGCGTCCGGGCTTCCCCTCACGCATGGATTCCCACAGCGGTTGTCCCTCGTGTGTCCTGACTGAAGATCCCACCTTTTTTCAGCCTGGGGTTTGGGACCAAGATAAATCAAAAAACCTAAATCACTAAATTATGTTTCACTTAAATATCAATCATAATACATTTTCAGAGGGCATCACCCAAAGGTCACCCAAAAAATACTATTAAGAAAACATCTTGATCCTACCAACAAGTATTGTTTGTGGACACAAACCCCCAATCGAACATATTCCTCCATGTCCCAGGGCTCCATTTAAGGTTTAAAAACCATTTAAAAGCTCAAAACTATAATACATAGTAAATGAGCCACTTTCTATGGCACTGTAGTTCATTTTGAGTCCACTCTCCTGCTGCTGTAGTTAAAGTCACTCCAACACTGCTGAAAATAGTCACCAGCAAATGCACTGTTTATTTCTGCTTGAGTAGCAAGGACTAAATGCTACAACACACAGCTGTAGCAGGAAATTTCTTTTAAAAAAAAAAAAAAAAATCTTTATAATCGTGACAAGTTTTTTCAAGATTTATGGCTTCAGTAGAAACAAATGAGCTCAGGGCCGAGTGCCACAGACAGGGTTGGAAAGTGGTGAAACTTTGAGAGACTGACTAACACATTGTCGGTTTTAGCGTTTCGGTGGGATATGTTTACAAACAAATTTGGAGTCACAGCAAATGAGAAAATGATGTTCTCTCACAGATACGACATTGACATGCAGTATTTGGACTCTGACATATCTTTGTGATGACACCCTTTCTGTTTCAAAGGCTTTTTTTTCATATGGTGGCCAGTGCAACTCCTCTCATCACTGTCACTATGTGTCAACTTTGGCCAATTCTTACATATGGAGGCAGCAAAACATAAATGACAATATCTCACACACACACAAAGAGTCTGCAAAAGTCTTCTACAGTGTGTGTATTTAAAAAAAAAAAAAAAGTGTCTGCTGAGGCCAACTCCCTCATATGGAGGCAGCAACACACAAAGATCTTTGATGTTTTGGATGCAGACCCAACCGAGTCCACATGTTTCCCAAGGAGATGATTAATGACTAATAGAACAGAAAAGGATTAATGAAAACCGCCGCAATACAGGTCATGAACTTTATACACAACAAACATATTGTGTGACATTTGTTTGTATAGTGGTTTTGATTGTTTGTCTCGTCTGAGCTGAGTTGATGAGTGATGAGGCCGCTCACATCACCACTGGGCTCTTCTCAAAGGACTCTGGCCTGCTGACTCAAAACATTACATGTTACCAATTTTAGGGCAACAAAATGACATAGCATTTTTTTAAGACTAATAGCCTGCATTGATCATTACAATATTATCATTTTTATTTGTTCATCCTCCCAGAACTGAGATTATTCAGGTTTTCATTATTTTTTCTATTTTCACACAATCTTTACTGTCAGGTATTTTTTTAACCCTTGGCTGTTGTTTTGTTCTTTTAAAAACACAAGGTTGTTGTTGTTATGCGGTAAGGTGCTGCATTGGCCAGTCAAATACATACATGTGCCATATTTTTATCATTGTGATGTGGATATCCTCACTGGTACCTCAGTATTCATTCATTCGTGGAGCTGTTTTTGTACCTGTAATTAAACAGGAAACACTCAGCACTGGGGCTTGAGTTGGTCCTTCTGCATTTTTTATTAATTTATTACTATTACTGACTAAGACAAATTAATTTGATATTTAAAGTTGTTGATGATAACTAGAGAAATGAATGCCTACCATGACAAGATATGAATGCATATCTTCTGGACAAAACCACCTCTGACATAAATGATGAGAAATGCTATACTCGCTTCAGTCAGCTCTACACATTCTGCTAGGATGAAGAAGGATGACAGTAAACCAACAGAGATTGGACACAGTCAGCAGTGCATCTTTGATGTGATCTGTCAAGCATCTGGTGTAAGTGAGGCATATTATAGGGTAAACCAAAAGGCCAGCTTTAGCTCAGCATCTTTTTTAGGCATGTGGACTGACGGACTTGGACAGCTGAGCTGGCTGCAAAATTAAAACTATGTCATCAGAGACACATTAACCACCTGCTGCTGCTGTGGACAGGTCTTTTCTTCACCAACAAACTCTGCAGAGGTGGGTTTTTTCATTTCCTTCTATAACTATATATCAATATAACAGGCCTATAACTCCCTGTTAATGTGCAAGCAAGCCGTGGATTGATGGGAAGTACCCAACTAACTTAGGGGTATGTGTGATGATCGCCAACATGTTCATCACTGCCCTGGATGACATTCCTGAGCAAAAGGCCATGATGTTGTCCCCATTCCACCCATTTATCTACCTGCAGAAACACCATTAAAGCTCATGCTGAGAAAAAAATACTGCTAATTCCCTCCCTTCTTTCCGAGGTGTCCGTCTTTTATTTTACCTTCAAACTAATTTTTCGAACATTACAAGACATCTGAGGATTTTTCTTCTTAAGAGACATGAATATTGTTAGGAAAATGTGGCTGCTATATCAACTAATTTAAAAAAAAAACTGACAGCTTAATAATGAATCTTGATGGGTACATTTGCTTGTCAAGAGTCAAACTTATCTGAGAAATAACATTATTGGAACCTTCAGGCATTTCCCGCTGAGTCTAAAACAAACACACATGATTCAATGACTACTCAACCCTTCACTAGTGGGGGTTACAGTGCTTTGCCCCAGTAGGTTGCTGGTTTGAAACCTCATTATGTCATGTACAATAGTGGATTTAATCCTGAATGTGACATTGACTGGTCCAGTGGACCGAGAGAAGGCATCCGCTGACTCAACAGGAGGGACCTGGATCATGGCCCACTGAAGCTTCATCTTGAACCGTCTCAAATTCAAAAGTCTTTCACCTCAAAATTCAAAAAACACAATTTACAAGATGGATGCCTAGAGGCTTTGCAGTGAACCCAGGTGTAACATGGGTAATGTGGCTTAATGGAGAGAGGTTAAAGCAGAAAAACAGAAGCAGTGAAAAACTGTCTGAAAAGAAATTGCACAGGTCCTGAACTTTACTTTCATGTGCACATAAAATATGCAAACTTACCAGTTCTGCTAATTAGAAAAAAAAAAAAAAAGAATATTTGATTTGCACTCTGGATTTTACATAAAATTAAGGCACATTACATGACACCTAACAACAGGACTTACCAAACTTACCAATCCTTATAACTCGTCTGGGCGACATTTTTTTATGTTCAAGCGATAAAGCTGTCTACTTGTAGTAATAATAATGGCTCTTGTACATCGTGAGCAAAGAAGTGTTGTTCCTGTAAAGCAACAAAGTCTGCGGAGGGAGGAGGTTAGGGTGGATGGATAAACAAAATGCTGGGCTTGGACCAGGGAGTCAACTGTCCTCTTCTTGTTTCTTTCTGACAGTCAACATTGATTTACTAAAGCAATCATTCCCTGACCTGAGCCACATGGTCATTGTTGTAACCTTCATGACCAACTACTGATTTTAACACAAAACCAGGATATTTCCATCAACCATTTTACATTTGTGACTAAACCTAACCAAACCTTAGCCATAGCAGGGAGATATCAGAACATTTACATTTTTCAGCATCAGCAGTATTTTGTACAGTTTTTGGCGCCAGTGTCCCAGATAAAGGCTCCAGTTTAAAAAACTTGTACAACACTTGTATGTGTTGTTCTTAACTCTCACGGTGCATTTTGTCATTTAATTCAGCAGGTTTATTGAACAGTTTGAGGATTTAGGCTTCTGGTTTCTCTTTTCGGTTCAAGGAAACATCTACCTTTTTCTCTTTTTTACCAGCTGCAGTTGTTGTCAGTCATTGGTGTCAGTCATGAGGAAATCTTGCTGCACGTAGTAATTTTCAGTGTCGGTCCTAGCTATTTCCTCTATTTTCACCCATCATACAGAGGCCCCAACACCACCACTACCACCATCATCATCATCATCATCAGACCTAAAACCTAATTATCAATTTGGTCATGTAAAACAACTAAGTGCAATGTCTCATCAGTACTTTATTGTGCTCTCATTATGACTTTTTCAAAATCAACTGAAATATATAATGCATGAAATAAAAATTAACAACCATCAACATATAAGAATATATAAGTATAACTACCAAATAAAGATATAACAACTCTGATGTAGTGCAAAAGTAAAAAAGAACACGGATCATATTTCTGAGCTTTGATTCTGAGTCATTAGGATCAGACGTTGTATGACGTGTATTGTATGTGATGGATTTTGATCTTTAAGCCTCTCTTGTCCACGTCAACAAGCTCTACCAGATCTAAACACAGCTGTTTCAGTTCCTGGTAAAGGTTACTTAGTCTGATCCCTTAGTTTAGGGTCAGAGTTTAAATGTCCATTTCCTCTAGTAGCATTTTCTTTATCCTTGCAGTTGTTTCAGTGGGAATCAGAAATCACATTTCATCTTCACTGTTAAATATGAAAGAGAAATGAGATTGAAATTAAGAGTAGGTTGCTCTGATGAAAGATACATTTGGAGCACATTTTCAGAGTGAATGCCATTTTATGCAGCTGCACCCCATATATTAAAATGTGCTATTAGTTATTTTTAAAAAAGGTGCAATGTGTCATATCCAATGGAAAAATAGTTCCATTCATTTTTCATTTGGAATAATAATAACATAACACTTTTGCTTGGCCAGAGTTGAGTCCATTAAAGTCATCTAAGAGTCGGTGTCAGTTTAGCATGTAGAGACCTCCAGCAGCAGGTGATGCCAGCTCGGTTACCTCAGTAGGAAAGGGTGACCCACATTCTGTCTGTCTTTCTTATTGCCTGCATATGTGTGTCTGTCTGTTTTTTGTACCTATGTCTTTCTTCCATTCTCTGTCACGCACATGCTGACACAAAGACACGTCTACACACAATGATCTATAATCTTCTCCTTTTACTAAAAAGTTACTACTGATCATCATTTAACTCACTTGTTTGGTGCTGTCTAAATGTAAGCCTAAATCAATCCAAAACTCCAGTTCCCAGCATGCCCATCTGTTCCACTGTTAACCCAGCAGATGCAGTGATCCTCACGGTGGTAAATCTGTCAGTTGGCCTGACGTTATATATGTCTGTCCCACTCATCTGGCATATCCAGCCACTAGCGTGAAATCAAGAGGAGTCTTCTCGATGTTTCTGGTTTTTGTCCAAACAGTAGTTTGAAAACCACAAACTGGGATACATTACTGTACAAAAATGCCCAATTTCTTCAAATTTAATTAAGTCTGTGAAATTAAAAAAAAACCCTTTAATTAACCAACAACCCAACCAAAGTTTGAAGCATTTCAGTCGATTTTATGCTTTAACACACTCCTGGTGGCTAATGGCTAGTGACAAACAAAGCAGTTTTAGGCATTTCATCTTTCAGGGCAGCTTGTGTTGTGTTAGGAGGGGGAGTATTGAGAAGAGTGGGTGGGCTGTGATATATGCAACAAGGAATGATGTCATGAGAACAATTTGTCTGAGAGATAAAGAGAAGTGGTGAGGTTGTTATCTAAGAAAGATGGAAAAAGGGGTTGAATGCAACAAATACATCACCACCAAGATACGTTATAACTTAACCTCAAGTCAGTTGCACTCATTTTATGTCAGAATACTTTGTGTTCTTACAATGAGTCATAAAAACAAATAACTCTTATTATTGCTATAACATTATCATGTTTTTAATCATTATTTTTAAATGATAGTTGCTGTCCACTTTCCTCCAAAGTTTAAACAATGTCTTCACTTTTTGATAAATTAAGTTTCCGCTTATTTGTACTCTCCAAGAGTTTTCTCGACTGTTGCAACACTGCAGAGCTATTTGAGTTCTTCCTTTGTCACTCCTTTGCAGAGCTGAGAGTTTCTGTAAAAGTCCAGCTGTGAAGACAAATTCCAGAGCTTCCAGGAAAAATGCTATCAGACAGCATTAACCCAAATAATGTTGTTGATTAATCATTTACTAACAGGCTCTGACGTTGTTTCATATGAGAGATATCCAAAGGCTAAGGCATTACTCACACCGCCTGGTGTTTCTAGTCACTCACACACGCACACACACACACACACACACATGCAGCAGGAACACAACTCAAACATTCATACTCATGCATAAAAACACCACTCCAGCTATTCAGTGTGTGCGTACCGCTCTCAGGCTCCTTTGGCCTGTTACCTGACTGTAGCTTGCAGACCAAGTTTGGTTTGTAATTCAACCCTTCTCCCCTCCAAACATTTGACAAGCCAAGCTCCAGCAGGTGACAGAGACGGAGCGCAAGATGTGGGCGAAAACCTGATTTTTAGGTGTTTTTTTTTTTTTTTTTTTTCTCTTCCTCCCAGTGAGAAATTAACCTCAGCCAGATAAACAGTGATTAATTTAACTGAACAGAAACACATGGCTAAACTGCTGTAAGACCCTGATGAGAACTGAATCTAAGGGCCAGATACTCCAGGTCTAATTCATTACTCTAAATACATGTAGATTCATTGGCTCAGCGACATCAGCGGATCAAAGCAATATCAGCAGATTGGATTACTGAACTTACAGTAATGATGATTGCTTTTTACAGTGAGACAGAGCGAAAGAGGCATGGGAAGATAAAAAAGAGAATTTGATATGTCTTTCTTAGTAATCCTTGGTGCGATGACAACATTATTTTCATGCTGGTGTCTCCCTCATTACAGTAAACCAGAACATATGTACATGGTGTCGTTTGTTTGTGCTTGTAATTAAAGACCCGTCACTTAAAGGCACTTAGGGCTCCCCAGGCCAAGAGACACACAAAGAGAAACGTCTGTTCTATAATAAAACTAAATGAATCATTGTAATTATTGTCAGACGGGTGCTGGGAGGGAATACCTCAGGCCATTATTATAGTGTCATGTAAGCACAGGCATCACTTAAGTTGAGAAGCAGACTATTGCTGTATTGCACACTCATCTGAATGGTAATTATCCTCATAATACGATCTACGCACCAAGTCAGCCTCTAGATATTTGATGGCCTACCTGCTAATGTATTACATGAGACAAATGGTTTAAACAGTGCTGAAATACTTTTTCAAAAAAATGGAAAAAAGGACACATAAGGGCTGCAGGCCAAGTTGATTCAGCTACAAATGATATTTAGATTTTTTTTTTTTTTCCCCTTTCCTTCTTTGGTGCTGCGGTTGGGTAAAATCCCTCAACGCCACTGCTGCAAAACCATCTGTCCAAGAGGAGAGTAATCAGTGTCAGGTGAAATAACATGGATGGACCATGAATCACTGGAAAAATTCTAATGTTGATTAAAAATCTGTATTGGAAATCTTAAGCAATGCTTTGGACAGCTTCTATATGAGAGCCTTGAAGTTTAGAAATCCTGAAAAACAGAACTCTTTCTAAAGTCTGCACAGGCACTCGCTGATGTCCCTCAGTTTCTGAAACTTTGGAAGATATTTTTAGTTTAAAGGTCTAACATCTGAAGTTAGAGGAGCTTTTGCCCTTGCAGGGTTTTCAATTTATGTAGAGCCCAAAGCAATATCCTAGTTTTCCACATTTTCTTCATGCACATAAATTAAACCTTTTTTTTTTTTTTTTTTTTTTGTTTGTTTGTTTGTTTGTTTTTTTCAACTTTAAATTTATAACGTGCTGCTTGTGTGGTTCAGATGGTTGTAATTTGAAATGACATAAATGCAGTAAAAGGCTTATATTTGGACATTATCAATCAACTGCAGTGTAATGGGTGTAATCCCTCAATACACAGTATTTCACAGCAACAACAGGTGATTTTACTTGTTAGTCCCTGACTGGATGAAGGCAAGCTGCTAATTTACTGTCTCATATAATATGTTAAATCTTACTGGTAAGATTTCACAGATGTGTAGGAACACCCGATTTTTCTTCTTATATTCTTATTTCCCAAATAAATACCAGTGGCTAAAGAGTGTCTACAAAGCTAATTTTTTTTGGTTTAATGGCCCACAACAGACTGAACAGCGTGCAGACAAAATTAGCAGCTAGCTGGTGAACATGTTGGAGCATTTAGCACCCAAAGAGTGCATTATATAAGAGCGAGAACTGTTAACACAGCTCAAAATGAATATTTATGTTGATCTGTGGCTATAAATAGGAAATTGTTGGCCAACTAATTTGCTGTAACTTCTTTATAAAGTCATAATATGTCAGCTTGTTTTTGCTGCCCCCAAGAGGCCAGTAACATCAGTCAGTGAACCTTTTTTAAGTATTATTGATAAAAACACTCATTAAGCAGAATGGTGTGTTATTATAAATGTATATTATTGAAACAGCATCACATTGTTAACGCAGGTTGAAGTGGTGCTAATATTAACTGCTTAACTGCTTTGTTTTATACTGAATGTAAGAGATTAACCAGCTCAGAAACTATTGGTTATAGTAAAAAATGTAGCAGAGTAGAAGTGCAAAGTAAATAAAAAGTAAATAAATGTTGTATCTACGCAATGTGCCTCAGTAAATGTGGTCACTTTGCTAAATACCATTAAACTATTAACTATTCATTTATTAATGTAATTATGTTATCATAAAATTCAAGAGCACATCAGAAAATCTTTTTTAGGAGAGATTTTTTTTAATTTCATGAATCTGCTTTTCTTTTCATGTTATTTTATTATTATACTTATAACAAGTACTGTCTCATTTTATAATGCGTAATAATTGAAGGGAGTAATAATACATTGCATATTACAAAGAGCAAACTAGAAAGTACTTAAATATACTGTAGTAATTCAGGCTGAAGTAAATGCTTCTGCCTCAGTGAGTTGTGAAACGTTAACAGTTCAGTATGAACCACTGTCTCTTTTTATGACACAGTATTTGATGGGTTGATGATTGAAATTTGTGTCCTTTCCAAAACCTGTTAAGTTGAAAGCCAAACACGCTTATTTGTCTGGGTAGCTGAGAAGATGTCTGTTTGGAGATGTGAGTTTTTTTCAGCCGACAGCGGCGATATATCAGAGGATGTGAATCTGTCTCCTCTGGCTCTGGAGTGTTTAGTCTGAGTGTTCGACTCCACCATCTGCTTTACAGCTGCCTGTTAGAGGGTCTAATTAGAACAATGATAATGTCCAATCGTCTATGCTACATTAAGCTAACATCTAACACAACCAATCGGGGTCAGTGAGCATGAGGGCTCAAAGCTCATGAGAGGAGCTGTTACTGTGAAAGAGCTGTGTGTTTCTAACAGTTTCCCTCATAACCAACACAAGAAATGAGAGTAGTAGTAGATATTGAGCTGATGACAAGACACTTTATTCAGTCTGTAATGTGTGATGCTCAAATATGAAATGTCCAAACTAGTGCTGACATGATCCGTTGTTTAATCAGTTAGTGGATTGACAGACTGACTGACTTGACTATGATAAGAGTCTTCAGCTACACCACACATGTATCTACTCATTTCAATCTACCCTACATAAAAAAAGGCTGAAGCATCTATAGCCATGCTAAGTGCAGTGAGACTGCACTTAGAGCCGTCACAACTCTACCCTTGTAGTTGTGATCGTCAACCTTTTGGTGCTGTAAAGGACACACATGGGGATAGCCAGTCTGAATCATCCTCTGGTATGTCTTTCAAAATACCATGGTAATCCATCCAGTCGATGCTGATATATTTTAGTCTGGAGCAAAGTGGCGGACTGACAGACAGCCCTCGCCATCCCTAGAGAGATCCCACAAGTGTGGCTAAAAACAGAAGATACAACATATGGCATTTTCTCTCAACGCAAATGGTTTGTGCTGTTGGTCTGGAACTCAAATCGCTTGAGTGTTTAGATAGTATTCACAGTGATTATTGATATTCTCAGTAGCAGTTTGAAAAACTGCATCAAAAAGTTTTTTTTCCACCCACTCACAACCTCTTTAGTTTCAGTACATTTATTCTCCTGAACTAAACCAAGTCTTACTTCACAGCATGGCTAATTTTCCTTCTCATTGTCCTTGGCTCCATCCCCTGGACAAAAACGTTGTTTCTCAACCAGCCTCACTTCTTTCTCTTCACAATATCTGAAAATGATTGGAATAACCTCAACACAAACTCCCACTAAATTCTGCCCTTTCCCAGCTATTCCCCTGAACCCCCAACATCAGTTACTGTATCTTTTCTTCCTCCTCCTTCCCTTCCTCTTCATCCTCTTACGCTCCCATGCCCCTCAGCCCTGACACCAGCCTCCCTTTGAAGTCCTCTTTTAAGAGTACAATTAACCCCCTCCTCCAGACACTGCACTCACTTCTCACCTTTTTAATAAGGCACTCATAGACAAGTGTCAGACCTTTTTTCTCTTTCTTTCTCTCTCTCTCTCACACACACTCTTAGGTCTACAACTTGCCTGTAAATTCTTTGTCACTTGGCTACAAACTCAGAGACCCCTTCCTGTGTATATGCTGTGGTACTGTACGTGTGTGTGTGTGTGTGTGTGTGTGTGTGTGTGTGTGTGTGTGTGTGTGTGTGTGTGTGTGTGTGTGTGAAGGAGACGGCAAATAAAAGAGAGAGAGGTGGTTTCTGGACCTTTTGACTGAATAGTTAATTTAGCTTCCGGTGCTTTGATACAAAGTGAATCAGTGGTGACTGGTGGTGAAAAAAGCCAGTTAGCCAGTCGACCACCTAATTGCTCAGCATGTGATTTTTTTCTATATCTGTGTAATTTAATTCAAGGTAAGTCATTTCTCTGTTTATTGCACCTACGTACACAAAAGTATGTGGACACCCAAACCTCATGTTAAAAGAGTAGTCATTTACATGGCTCTTTTTCAAGCGCTCAACTTGGCATCTTAAAAGGAAAGAGGTCACGTCCATTCTGCCGTGATTAGCCCCCATACCACTGCGATATGCACATGCTTAGTGTCTCCTGTGCTGGCGGGATACATGGCCTCAGGCACCTGGAGTAATGTGGTACAGGTGAATCTGGCCTTTGTGACTCAGCCTGTAAGCTCAAGTTTGTTTTCTTCGTAATCCAGGAACAGAGCTCTGATAAATATCACCTGAAAGCAGCACACATAATGAAATAATAATGAAATTGCTTCTCCACTTACCTTTTTTTTGTGTGTGTCTTTGTTCTCTCTTCTTCTCCTTTTGCCCGAGAGTAGCAGATAAAACCACCGGGGACGGCGATCTACACCTGTAGATCCCCCCTTCATTTAATATACATTATGCATGCTTTACATTTTGGCTGTTGTTTAAATTGGTTAATCCCGTCATGAATTTCAGTCATTTGGGTTCAGGGAAATTAAATGAGTGATTATATTACTAGAAATTCTTCTTCTACACAGCTGTGATTTAAATGCCAATAAATTCTCTAGTTTTCTTTGTTGCTACTGGCTTCCTGTCATTTTAAGATAAATTGTACGCTAAGCAAAGCAATGAAATGAAGGTCGGGCTTGGCAGCAATGCAAAACTACAGTTAAAATAACAATATTATGAAAAATATTGCATATTGTGGGAAATATTGTAAAATTCAATATTATAGAATATTGGCCCAAGTACAATAAGAGCTTTATCATATCAGGGTGTTGGGCGATAAGGCTGGTTGTTGTGTTGGATGGAGTTAGTCAGAGCTCGATACACATAGTCAAAAAACTTTTCTTAATTACGTAAATCTGATCTTATGCATTAATGTAAGATTTTGTTTAATTAGACCTACACTTAACTGAAAAACATCCCCAGACTAAAACTAGGCCCGAAAAAAAAAGGGGGGGGGGGGTATTTTTGGGATTGTAGCACACATCTTATCATTAGTCAGTCTAGAGGAGTGACTTGGGGCTAAGCCTGCTGAGTATTGACTTAGATTGAGAGGATATTATGCAAACACAGACGTGCTGCCTTCCTACAATAACTTCCTCAGAAGCGACAGCAGCTCAGTGTTGAGCTATTTAAGACCAGCAATCCTTTGAGGACGAAGGATTTTCCTTCTCCACTTCTCTCTCCCCCACCCTCTGTCTCTCTCTCTCTGTCATTAATAATATGATATTGTCCCATCTGTCGGGGGAGCCAGCGTGGACCACGTGTTTCCAGTTTAGTAGTGTATCAGAACCTGATGTGGGGAGGCCAGAGTGAACGCGAGGGACTGAAACTGGGAAGCCTGGCCTAGAGTGGGAATGGCGGACAGGGCGAGGTAATTAAATCACAGGGTCTCCACTATTTCACGGCACAGGTATACACTTCAGTGATATATGGAAAGTCTGTTTGGAATGAGAAGGATTTGTGGGAGAGATAGAGCTGATTCTCCACCTTGCACAATAAATAATCAAATAAAGTTGTTTTTCTGACCTGATTCACGTGATTTAAAATTAACACTGTACCAAACTTTCTTCTCTCCTTCAGACTCTTGTTTCATGGCTCAGGGCCAAATCCTTACGTGCACATAACGTTTGTGAAATACAAGTGATCATATAATTATATTGTCTTATGTGATTGCTTTTCAAAGTAAAGCGTAGGTGCCCTGGGACAAAAGTAAACTGACATCACTGTTAACATATTTGTAAGATTTCATAATGTAAAACACAAACAAGAAAATAGCCTGATCAAAGACCTTGTTCTGCCCACTGCTATTACCCCACCTCCAGACAGTATTGCTGCAATCATTCTGTGTCAAATCAGATGCAGAAATAAACATCTCTGGGGTTTGGATCTGTAGCCAAAACACTCGAGGATCATCCAACTATTCTACATCTATACAGAGGATGACAGCACTTCTTTTCTGTGATGCAGCACATGATGATATATATTATTGAGTACAGGTTTAATATGATCAATACATGTGCAGAAATTAGGGATTTGTAGTAGCAAAAAGCAGAGGCTCATTAAACTAGTGGCTTTCTTATATTCTCTCCAGAGCTGAAGATCCACTGAATTGTGTTTAAATAGTGTAACTGTTCTTTATAAATCAGACAGACACATTATCAGTCAAACCATTTGAGTTCATATTATCACATAGCCATAGCCATGGCTTTTACAACCATTGCCGCTGCACTATTTGCGGCGTCCCTGTGTAGGACCTTGCTGGTGAACCCCTCTGTGGTCTGCCAGAGTCGTGAGTGTAACTGTATCTCAGTGACCTGGGTTACTGCTGCAGTCGGCGCTATGATGTCAGGGAATGCATCAGCGTGCCCAGAGATGGTGTAGTGGTTGTAGGGGAATACCCCTCAATTTAAGAAATCACATCTGCTATCATCATGGCGTAGCACCGTCAAATCTCTTTTTGAGGGACCTGAGTAGCTTTTCTCCCAAAGCGAGAAACCAGAGAACTAAGGCTGTAATCTGTGATGTCATCCTGGTGTGCCGCCCGGAGTGACAATCAAAATGAGACCAAATTCTGTGAAATTTTTTTGTGATGTTTCAGTGATGTTAGATTTAAGTCATAAAATGCGCATTTTCCCGGAGGAAATGTTCCAGCGTACTGTTACAATCACCTTTTCCAACTTCTAAAATTGATTGTCCATGGACTTGTGTGCTGGTCACAGACTCTTCATCGACTCAGATTATGATGGACAGCGTTAAATAGTCACAAACAGCGTATAAAGTCAGCAATGTTTTAGAAATATTATATTGTAATGGTGTAATTCAGAGGAGCTCCCCAGCTACAGGAATGATCCTCATATTTAAGATCAAATCAGTCCACAGCCTCTTCTCTGTCTCTCTGATCCCGCTCATCATTCTCAGTCGTGGACTTCAACTAAGAGCCAAATGTAGATTACTCAAAAGCATCTCTGCATTAATATCATCTTTTATCCATTAGACTTTGGTTCACAGACCGTCGTGAGATGCCTCAAGGAAACACAACCCATAGATTTTGAATCATTTTGATTTGGTTGGTTTCAGAGAAAAGAACTTTTGAATGTTCTCCATCAAAGAGCAGCCTTGTTGCAGGATTAAAACCTTGTTTTTCACCAAAAAAACAAATAAAAAATGTGTCTACGAGGTTTGGGCCAGTGCCGTGATGCAGAACAAAAAACCCAGCCATGTTGTAATTTTGTAACACATTTAGAACAGTTTCTATTTTCTTTATTGTATATACTACAGCTTTGATTGTGTGTTTGCATGCTTTTTTTTTATGTGTATGTGTGTGCTTTCATGTGCATGAATGTGTGTGTTTGTGGGCCACAGTAGGCTGCAGGCGAGGTTACATCTTGCAGCAATTAAGCTGCATGCGTCTCTTACGCCCCTCTATTCGTCTACTGCAGGGTCTTGTTTCAAGGCCAGCCTGCATTAGACAAACTGAGAGCATTTGACGGCTTAGTGGCCTGGGATAGACGGGTTAACACAGTAACAACATGTTGCACACATCAGTTAGTTACTTGACAATAAAATGTGGTTGTATTCGATGGAACATGTTCACGATCTTGACAAACCATAGAGATGTGTAACAGAATGGATGGAGAGGAGGAGGTGGAACAAAGGCAACAGGGAGTAAAGGGGGATGGAGAGAGAAGTGAAGTGAGAGATGAGATGTAATGTACTGTGATGACAGTTGCTGAAAAATGGGGACCAGAAACGATCAAAAGATTTTAATTTGGAAATGTGTCAAACGTGTTTTATTTTATCCACAGTGTTCATTACCATCAGTCTTACCATTTAAAATACATATGTAAACACCCCTGTGGTCTGTTTTCTGCCGAAGAGAGAGAGGGAATCGCTCTTTTTCTTCCTTCCAGTCCCCCAATGACAACATGAGTGAAATCATGGCAGTAGCTATCGAGGCAGAGATTACTGGCATACCAAAACCTTCCCGTTTATAGGAGCCCGGATGCCAAAAGCCAATTGTCCCTCGCATTCCTGAGAGGAGCTTAGCATTGCTACATGTCACAATATAATCACTTTCAACTGTATTTCAAAAGATAACCTATAAACAAATAATCAGTTGTAGAAGTAGAGATGGTATTCTTACTCAAAATACTCTATTTGGCTTTGGAGTGAAGATTACGTATGCTGCCATTTTGTATTTGAATGTCTGGTAAATTTACATTTGGCCTCGAGTTACATAACCTTAGTGGTTAGGAATTAGCAAGATCTTTGTATTCATTCCGTATGCTACATGGCCAACAGTTTGTAGACACGCAAACATTACACCTGTTGTTTTTGTTAATATCTCACTCAAAAACAAGGACATCATTAAGTTTGAATCCTTTTTCCCCGAGCACTTTGGATCCTGGCTGCAGGGATTTGCTCATGTTTTACCCCAAGTGCACTGATGAAGCCAGATGAAATGGGTGAAATTGAAGCCAAAACAAGGAAATCACACAGGATATGAAATGACTTACATTTTTGTTGGGATGATAGCTCCATCCAGCCCCAACAAGTGCTCACAGTCAATAAATTACTATTCAAATTGAAAAGTATACAAAATGCAGATCCAGTATGTGGGGTCCACATACTTTTGGCCAGAGAGTGTAATTTTTAATACAGAATGTGCTATTTTTTTGCATCCTGACTTCTAAAATGTCAGAATTAACCCACCCTCCCACCAGAGGAACAAGGTTAAAGGCCTGTAAAATCACAGATATGACATATATGCTGCCGTGTGCACACATTCTCACGCACAGATGACGATCTGTATGTTTCCCTTGTGGAGGGATGCTCTTTAACAGCCTTTTTGATACTATATTTTGTTGTGGGCACAACTAACCTCAGTTCGATCAGTTGCAGGGAGGAGTTCAGCTGCAGCACTGACATGCCGAAGGTTGTCACTAAGCAGCTTGGAAGATGTCAGTTGTGTATTTCTGTAAATGTGCCATGGTTGGCTAAAATAGTCCATGTTCAGCTGTGTTTATTACCAGCTAAAAATATTCAGAAATACCTTGTTAACACAGGAGCAGAAATAACAACACATGCTGGCAGATACAAGCACCAATACTTAAGCAGATAACATAGCACAACACCTGCTCACTGAGAGCAAACACACAGCCTATGACGCACATTAGTGAGAAGCCATTCAACAATATTTACTAAGCACACAAACCTTGATTAGTAGGAAACACACAGTATAAACAAATGGCAAAGGCAAATTAGGAAATTTAAAAAATGTCCTAGAAGTGGTGAGCTGACAGCTGGAACTGCACTACTTTATTGCTGCCATACTTAATCAGAAGTGAGCTACAGTAGTCAAGAAAACTAACCAGAAGAGTGACCTCTTCATCAGCAGCTTCCTCTCCTCCCCCTTTTTTCCGTCTTCAGCCCCTCATACTTCTGGCAGCTGCGACAGGTTTGTATGCTACTTCAGAAGAGTCTCTTAGTTGCAGATTCCTTCCAGTGAATCAACATATGCACTTGTCCCACTCTCCTGATCTGCTACTCTTGCTTCTCCATGTTTTTTCTTTTGGCCACAACCTCCTCTCATTTCCTCTGCGAATGGGCTCCTTCAGCCACAGTCTTCCTCTCCTGGGTTTTGACCTTGTGTTATGACTCCTTCACATCATCCAAACTCTATCTTATATCTGATCTCCTTTTCTCCATACAGAGTTAGCCACTGTCCTTGGAGATCTATATATAATTAAAAAGGTTGTTTTTTGCATATATATATTGTTATTATTAAGATGTTTTTATTTGTTGTTTTTAGGTAGATAGTCTCACTATATCTGGGGTATAATGAGTGTTCAGTTCTGGTTCCCGTCTTCATTCGTGGTTTTTTTGAGTCATTATTACAAGGGTTAGATTTCAAAACTTAGTCCAGAACAGCAAGTGTGCAAACACAACAAATATCATGCTATATTACAGAGAAATGTCACATTATGTGCAATATATTTAGTTT
The DNA here is from genome assembly GCA_038496675.1 of Rachycentron canadum. NCBI lineage: Eukaryota > Metazoa > Chordata > Actinopteri > Carangiformes > Rachycentridae > Rachycentron > Rachycentron canadum. The sequence continues at coordinate 10,682,663 of CM076666.1, forward strand.
AGTGTAATGATTCAGTCAGAAATATCTGAATCAGAAAAATCTAGTTTTGACTTTACTGCCTCAAACTTTCTCTTTCATCAATTAATGAGCAGATTATTATTCCACAATTAACTGATGTGTCATTCTGTCCAGAAAATTATGAAAAGTACCCACCACAGTTTCCCAAGGGCCAAAGGTAACATCTTAAAACTGTTTTGTCTGAAACCCAAAGTGCTGAATTTACTAATGACACAGAAAAGCAGCTCATCTCCAAATTTTAGTAGCTGTAATTTTGCTTGAAAAAGTATTTAAACATTCTAGCGTTACCAAAGGTTTTAACTAGTTTTCTGTCCATTAATTAATTGTTTCTTTGGAACAAGCTGCTAAAGAACATACTGTCATTGTGTAAAGAAACAAAAGTCCTATGTTTGAACATCCCTATCACTGACATTGTACATGTCAGTGTAGGTGAGCAGAGTTCATCCTGTCACTCATAGACTCCAGACTGAGATTTTACTGCAGCCCAGGATGCTTGACAAATATGGGCCCTTGCTGGATTACGATCACAGCACCAAATCTCTCTCCACTAACCCTCAAGGCCTGAGGGCAGAACGTGTGGGAAAGCAAGATTGACAGGAAGTTGTCGTGTAAAGGCAGAGGTGTGTGTGTGTGCGTTCTCTTGCGTGCATATGGCTAATGTGTGTGTTTGCCGAGCAGGTAGAACACAGGGCCAGGGCAGGAAACGAAGTGGTTGTGCCACCGGTTAGAGGAAACAGAATGGCAGATAAATTACCCAGAGTCAGGCTGGCAAGACTTCTGAAAGCTGAGTGGACACTGAGGGAGGACAGGGTGTTGACTCGGAGTAAGGTGTGCCTAACTCAACAGAAAAATAAACAATGCAAATGATTTTTTAGCCGAGTATTTCCAATTCTGAAGTGTATATTCAACTCAGATTCTGGGAGATGTTACAGTGAATGTGTGTGTCTGGAGAATAAGAGCAGATAGTGGTGTGGAAACAAGGATTTGCACCATCCACCATTCTTCCTTTAGGTATTTCTTCATTTGGTGTTTGGGTTATGCTTGTGTTGTCTGGTTTGGTCCGGTGACTGTGTGGACAGCAGAAAACGATTTAGGTCATTTTAATTATGATCAGACTATCTAATTTCCTGTTTCTCAAATCATTTATTCAGCCCTTTCCTTTAATCTGTCACCTGTTAATTTTATGACCAAGGATAGTAAATGGGAGCGAGATGGGATCCAGGTTTGGTAAAGGTTGCCATCTAGTGGTCTTTTGCAGCTTGTTAAGTCTTATCCTGCGCTTGGATTTCACCGAATGCTTCCCATTATTCAACTTTACGATGGCTCTCAAATGGAAAAAAAAATGTTTGTGGCCCATTTATGGCGCAAGAGCAGGCTTTGTCTTTGCCAGCAGAGGTTTAATGAAACAGAACAATTCTTGGGCTTATAAACCATCCCTATCTAACTACAGCTCTGAAACAAGAAACCATGGATCCCTCTAAATTATCAGGAGGAGAGCAGGTTATGTGAGTGATGTGATTTGGGAGTGCGTCTTATTTTCTTTAATTGTGAACAAATAATCTGGTGTAAAAGTGTAATTGTTGTTTAGGTGTTACCTGCTTACATTGGCCAACATGATGTCAAAAGCCTGGGAAAGATGGCAGTGTTACTGTGTTTAAAAATATGTATGCATCCTTTCTTAATCAGCAGAGCCTTGTAAAACCATGTGAGCTGAACATGGTGTAGTTGAATGTAAAATAATGTGGAAATGTTGTTAGCTGTTACACAGGAGTTGGAAAATCTAAAACATTGACACACGATGTTTAAGTATCTTGAAAATTTATTAATGTGGACAAAAAAAAAAGCTGTTGGCAAAAGCATTTTTTAATGTCACTACAAAAGAAACAACAGAAAAGTTGTTTCTCTCTTTTCCCTTTCTTTGTACAAAACACTTCAGTCAAGGCCGAAATAGAGAGGAAGTTACAGAATATCTTTGAAGCTATGAAATAAAGACAAGCAACGGCTCCACTCAGGGTCTACAAATCTTTCAGGTGTAGATCATGTTCAGTAAAAAAGTTCCTGAGTGAGAAACAAAGGTGGGTCAGATCCAAATCCATTTAATCTCACTCCACTTAAACAACATTATTGTTGTCTGTATTTTGAACAATATCTGTTCAGTAGAAAGTTGACATCTAAGGGCGTATGGCTCTAAGTACAGTACTAAGGCAGAGGAGTGTGATGTGAACAGTTCAGGAGCCTCTAGAGGACATGCTCACAGAAATGCATTTGCAACATATTCTCAAACACTGTCCAATGTTGAGCCGTACCTACAAGGAAACAATGAACAGATACATTTAATAGTATGAGGAAGCCTGGTGAAATTAGCATCTGTTATGATGGAGAATTATTGATAATTGACAGCAGAGAGACACAAAAATACTGTCTGATTATTAAGTGCAGGCACATGACACAAGACACAACAAATGTTTCATGTAAAACTCAACAGTTTGCTTTCAGCCAACACATTTTGCATGCTCTTCAAGTAAGAAAACACCGAAAGACTTTAGAGCAAAATGAATAAGTAGACGAGATCTACAAGTCCCAACCATCCTTTGAGTCACAAAGACAAAAATATTGACCCCGTACTGTTAGGTATTTGTTACAACTGAAATGTTTAGTATTTTGATTACAGTAAACAATTATAGTCAACCCCTTATATGTAAAATAATGAATACTACCAGGTAAATTAACTACTTTGGGTGTCACTATATCAATTAGTGTGTTATATTGAAGGAAAAAATCTCATTCACACAAAAGACACAAGGTAATCAAAAATACAGCTATCAAACCTCTTCATTTCAGTAACTTAGAAAACATGAAGCGATACAGTCCAGTAAAATACATTTTATCATATTTTTTTTGTGCTAATAGGAAAATAGCAATACAAACAGTATCATGCTTTTCTTCATAGAAGTGCGACCAAAAACAACAGTTCTATGTGATTTGGGCTGGTGCTGAGCGAAGTCACATGCATTATTATCAGGGCACAAATAATTTAGATGGTATCAGGAAACTGTGGACAATCATGAAACATTTAGACAAAAGTAAAATAAAACTAACACTGATGTATCATAAAATAGATACTAGTAACAAAGTCTTTTCTTTCTCTAATCCAACATTGTAACAGATACAAACAACATCAAACTAGGACTGATTAGTGCACATGTATATGTATGTTTATGTCTGAGTACACACACATGTTTTCATTGTCACACTTGTGCAATGGCAGGTGATTTAAGGTTACTGCACATTCTCAGTGTAGTGTTTACATATATGTTTGGCTGGTACACAGAAGATAACCACCTGACTCCTGCATTCATTTGAATGGTCAGTTGGCTGATGGGATAGTATTTGTATGCTGGGCTGGGGTTTCCCAAAAACATCTTCCATCATAAGTTTCATGACCTTTAGATCTTAACGGGTCAAAACGACAAACGCAAAAGGCAATGGACATGACTGTAAACCTATTCCTCATTTTCAAATACTCGAGGTTCATCCAGAGGCACCATGTGTTGGCCTTGCTTGTAATCAGCCCAAGCAACGTGTGAAATTGGACGGGAGGAAATGTGGTGACAGCTGCAGCTGACAGCAGTGGTTCACGTTAACTTCAGTCGCGACATGCTTTTGGGAAACCAGGCCCTGTGCGTCTCAGCACGCCTCCTTGGCTTGGCTTGGCACCTTGCACATCATCAGGATCTGCTTCAAGGCTTTCTGGACATCCTCGTCCATCTGACCCTGAAGAAACACGGCACAGATTCAGTTATCATCTAACATCATCATCTAAAAATAAAATACACATGTCCGTTTATTTCAGTTATTACGGTTTGTAAGACCTAATGTGATGAGATTTAAAGGACCAGATCAATCAAATATAGCAGCTTTCATTGTAAACTGGTTTCAGTGGAACCTGAGGAAATTCTCCCATATGATGTGGAATATTTTATGTGCTACAAACACAATTCACATTCACCGTCATCATGTTGGGATGAAGGATGAAGGATACCACAAGTATTAGTGTTTTTTTTTTTTTTTTTTTAAATTGCAAGTTTCAGGCAAACTAAGGGATGAATTTACCTGAACAGCGTAGAGGAGGTGCATCCTATAGACTGACACAATCTCATTGTGCTGCTTCTTTGACTCCTACAAAGGAAACACAAGGTAAATAATTTTTTTTCCTACCAGGAGGTAACATTCAAGAATCACATTTTAGTTTTTAAAGTACACTTTCTTGAGAATGATTGTTATATGTTAACTAGGTTAAGGAAGACCTACAGCTAGCTGGTACTGCAGCTGTTTGATTTGTTGCTGCATGGTCTCCAGCTGCTGGTTTTGCTGCTGTCTCTTGGACGGGGAACCCGAGCTATAGGAAAGCTGTGACAGGCTGTTTAAGGCATCCTTTAGCTTCCCCACCTCCCGTGACAGGTCATCTATCTGTGGGGGGGGGGGCATACAACACAACTTAAGTTTCTAAAATGGTCTGATGATGGAGAAAACACATTAGACTGAACACATTATGTCTCAAGTTTAGGTTGTCTGTCGCCATAATGTCAGACAGACACCACTGAACTATCTCTGCAGTGGCTGTTCCTCCTGACCCTCTTGTTCTTTTCCCTCTCAGAGGCAACGTGGTTCTCCACCAGCTGTTTGAGCTGACACACAGCATCCTGGGACTCAGCCAGCCTGGAGGACAGAGTCTGGTTCTCCTTCTCCCTCGACATCACCAGGTCCTGCAGGGCTTCCCGCTCTGCACGATTCTCCCGTGCCTGGTAGATGAATGGATAACGGGGCGTTTAGGAAATACATGGATTTAGTGATATGAAGAAAGGTTATTTATATTCAAACTATTGCTCTCTCCTTAGATTTCCCCTTTGGCTTGTCTTTCCTCTCATCCTCTCACCTTCTGCCATGCATCAGCAGCCTCCAGAGCCATCTCATCCTGCTTTCTGAGGGCCCCCTGGAGGAGCTGCGTGAGGTGATTCACCTCACCCTCCAGTTGTTCTCTCATGGTCTCATGCTCCAGACGGGAAACTGAATCATCTGGGGTGACATCTTTTTCTGCCGTCAGCCTTTTAATGAAATCAACACGAGAACCACATGACAAACACAAACAACAAGTATTGGAGTGACTAAAGCTGACTAAGTAGTTTGACTACTGATCACAAAGTTCTGAAGTATAGTCACTATAATACAAGAAATTTCAATATCAATAATCTATTAGCTCCCTCACACTCAATTGTAAACAAGGTGCTTATGCATCTGTAGTTTCTGTCAACATACATGTATACATAAAAACAGTATAATTTTGATCAGTAAGGATCAGCCTCCACCTGTAGACTGACAAAAGCAGAAAAGACAGCATCTGTTAACCACATGTCTCAAATCACAAATCTCATTTGTTTTCTCTCCTCACCTGTAATGAAGAGCCTCCACCTGCAAGGTCTTCTGGTGTAGCTGTTCTTTCAGACTTTCTGACTGGCTTTCCAACTCTTTAATGGCATTTCCCAGAGATGACATCACCTGTGTGTGGTCCGCAAGGGCCACAGTGCTCTGTGCCTGAGCTTCTGCCTCCTGCCTCAGCACTGAAATCTCCTGCTGAGCAGCCGAGTGCTTCTTCTCTGTGTCAGCGAGCAAAGTCTGCAGCTCCTCCACCCTGCTGTTCAGCACCTGGACCTGCTGCTGCTGTTGATCCGAAGAGGGAGATGGCGGTGTTCTGCTCTCAGCTTGGGCCTCAGCCAGCTGTTTCTGAGCAGCACTTAGCTGACTCTTGGTTTCACTGTAGGAGTGTGAGAGTTCCAGCAAGCGGCGCTGCAGCCCGGTAATGACCTCGTTTAGCTCAGCCTTCATTTCTTCAAAGTCTTTGGCTGCAGCTTCAACAGGCACCGTGCCCCTCAGAGCCTCCTGGAGGTGAAAATTCAAATATGGAGAGAAGGAAGAAAAATGACTGTGAAAAGGTAATTGAATTAAAGAAGTGATGTAATCAGATTAAAAGAGTGAAAGAGTGATCAAATGATTGGACAAATGTTGAATTAATGGGTAAAAACATCATTAAAGCGATTTTGTTTATATCTGTACATTCAATCATACAGATTCAGAGAAAAGAGGCCCATATCTACCTGGAGCATCCTAATCTCCTCCTTCGCCTCCTTGCATTGCTCCTCAATTTGTGCAGTCCTCTGTTCTTTCTCTTTTACACTCTGTCTTTCCTCTTCTGTCCTCCTCAGCACCTCCTCCAGCTGTCTGATTTGTTGAGCTGCTTTCTCTTGCTCGGATCCTGATTGGACGAGCTGGGCCTTCAGCTGTTTCACTTCATGCTCCAGTGTGGATGACACACGTCTCTGAAGCTCCTCTTTCTCCAACAGCTCGCCATCTTCTCTTCCCATCTGTGCTCTCAGCTCCTCCACCTCCTCCACCGCTTGGTGGTATCGTTCCTGAGTGTCTGTCAGCTTCGCCTGCAGCTCTGCTAGACTCTCCATCAACTCTTCTTCCCTTACTTTCTCCTTCACTCCGTCATCCTCCTCCCTTTCTCTGCCTCTATCAGGTTTCAGCTGAGCCTGAAGTGATCGGTTTTCCTTCCTGGTTTCTAGCAGTTTCACCTGAACGCTCTCTAACGCCTGCCTCAACAATCTGATCTCCTCTTTGCTCCCTCCTCTCCCTTCCTCCCTCTCTTCTTCCTCCCGTCTGACAGAACTTTCCTCCCTTTCTGCTTGGATGGCAGAAGGGACTAGTGGCTGTGGATCAAACTCATCCTTGGTGGAGTGGAAGGAGGAGTTGGAGGCCATGCTGTTTGGACGACTGGTCTCCTTCAGGTCCTCATTTTCTTGGAGGGATGGATGTTTCTGTGAGGTGAGAGGACAGTTAAGAGGAGTTAGGACTGAGATTAAGGGACATAAAAAATATTTTATTTATTTTAATAGAAGATTCTGAATTCTGAAAATTCAAAATATAGAACAATTATTAAACAATGGAAAAGTTTTCTACAAAAAAAGTTATTTACTGCTTGTACAGCAGGAATAGAACAGGTGAGTATCAATCCTCAATATATGATTGGATTGACATTACTTATAATGGGTTAGAGTCAGTTTTCATAACAGATTTGAGGAACAATTAATTTATCAACAAAGTTAATGGACAACTATTTATTATTGATTTTTATGTTTTTCCTCTTAATTTGTTGTTTCTGTAATTGTTTCAAGCAAAACTCATGTTTGTCATATGTAGTTATATAATATATATTATATATCTTTTAATTTTAGAGAGTTAAACAAATAAAATCAAATAGATCAATAAGGAAGTGAGAAAGTTTTAGGCACTTTTCCCCCCCCAGACATTCAACTGACAATTCATTGAGAAAATAATTAGTATTTAGTTTAGTTTAGTTATCTGGTAAATTGACTTGTAGATGTTATAGTTACTATAGTTTTTAGCATCTTGCATGAAGAATTTGCAGCACCTGATTTGCGTGTTTACACGTTGTATTATCCTCAACTTGATTTTCTCCATCATTTAACTTATGGTTAAAAGTAAAAAGTAAATGGAGGGGTTAAATACCTTAAGTTTGCTTGTGAGGTGCTGATTCTCCAAAGTAAGAACAGTAATCCTGGCTTGCAGAGCAGAAACAAGCGCTGCAGATGCTGTACCACTGGTTTCAACCTGTCAACACATACAACACACATATATTACATGCAAAGGCACACAGAGAGGCATCAAAGCAACGTTAAAGACCACTAGCTACTTACTGAAAAACAAAACGAGTTGTGACACGTCGAAAGCTAAGGTTAGACCTCCTTCAAGAATGCAAGGGTGAAAAAGTTCAGCAGTTGTCTGTTGCTTAGAGAGTTGACTTAAGATTTTATCAAGCAGACAGATTTTTAGTATATGAGAGAAAAGTGAATTAAAAGCCCAAAAAGTCACCATGAGACTTGTGTAGTTATATCTAACTTAAATGTTTATTGGGAAAAACCTTCTGGTTGGATTGGGTAAATGATCCATTTACAATATGTTTACACACCAATAAATATATTGACTGTATGTGCTATACTAGACACTGTGTTTTAATGCTCTACTTTTTAAACTTAAAGTTCGATATTACATATTTACTTCCAGGTCTGCTGCTCTTGTCATCACATTTGTTTTAAAATTTGCTCCTATGTAATGTGTAATGTAAGCATGTAACATGTTTTGTTCATTAATCACCTTTGTATCCAGCTCAGGACCTCCCACCGTCTGCTCCACTGTCTGCTTCAGGTCTTCGATTGTTTCCAGCAACATGTTTCTCTCCTCATGGAGCTTCTCAACCTGCTCTCTCAGCACCGTTCCTCTAACCTCATCCTCCTTTGAAATGAGGAAGGGGAGGAGAGAGGGGTGAGAGGTGGCAGGAAAGAGAAAGGGGAGGGGGGAAAAGCACAAGATGGGCAAGGAAAAGGAAGAGAAAGTCGAGGCAAGACGAGGGAGGGAAAGCACATATGTATATTGACCCACTTATGAACATGCCATACTAAATTGTGAAGTTACAGTTTCATTGCTCCTCTGGACCTTTTCATATACAAGTTGAAGTCACCACATAAAGTTTTATTTTCTTTTTTGAATATCTACTCCTACTGTGCCCCCACTGACCCAGGGTTAAAGGCACTTATTTTAAGTTTAAAATGTACTAAATTTTTAATATATCCCATCTATTAAATTATTAAAGCTCTGAAATTGAAATTGCTTATTATTCAAGTGATTGGATGTTGACTGCCGCTTGTTACCTTGTAGTTAAATCTTTTGGGAGTGTCACTTTTTTCAGATGCCGGGGTCCCAGTGGAGGTAATGATTGAAGGAGAGGAGGGTCCAGAGCTCTGAAGAAGGATGAAGTTTGATAAGTATCATTTATTCCATCATTTGTTTTCACCATAAATCCCCTGTCACATTCTGGTTTGTTGATTGTTCATGAGCTTGGTTATAAAAACAAGATTGTGGCCAGAGTTAAAAACCAATGAGTGCATTATGTTATGATCTGTTGGTACAGAAACACAGTACAATATTACCCTCAGAGCTTTGTATTAAGTACATTTTAATTCATAATCTCTGGATAACAAAAGACATTAGTAAAAAATTTACATACAAATCTACATGAATTAATATGAATATATTGATATACTTTGACAATAATCTTACAGATAATTAACAGACAAACACAAGTCAGACTACTCATTTTTATGAATACACTGTAGACATGCATTAATATAAAGAGTGGCATATTGATAGAGGCAGACAGATACACTGAGAGACATGCGTTTTACCTGCAGTGGGCTAATAGGAGGTGGAGGTGCTTTTCGTTTTTTGGGAGTTGTGATCCGTTCATCACTTAGCTTAGCTAATTGATCATGCTGAAGAGCCAGCGAAGGAGACAGAGGAAAAGCAACAAAGAGAGAGAAAACGAAAGGTGGGATTCAGTGCTGGTTAGTAAAAGGATTGGCAATCAATGAGTGCTATAGTTAAGACTCAAGTTTTGTTTTCCCAAAAATAGCAACTGAAAGAGTTTTTACAAGCTGAGAAATTTAATATTGACAATTACAGAAGCTGATACTAAACTACAGTCTATGTGGTGTAGCTACACAACAGAAATTTAAGACAACTTTTGGTTTTGTTGCATATTTTTAGCTCTTCCTCTTGAATCCCATTGTAGTACTTAAATATTTTTAGTAATTTGTCATTGATTGTTTGTGGTTTTGCTGTTTGTGAGGAAAGGTTTTGAAAATGTCTTACCAGAGGACTTCTAGGAGACTTTGTGTCTGTTAAAGGAAATTGGAAGAATATTAAAAAAACAAAAAAAAAAAAAACAAAGAAACTTTAGCATTTTCTTTAAAAAAAAGTCTAAATCATACATAGACAATGGCACATTGGTACATTTAAAAAAAAAAAAAAAAAAGTCCTAATAACCTGAAAACTCCTCTAGATGGCAGTGCTGACTGCATTCAAACGAGCAGCATAGCTCTCTACGTCAAAGAGGCAATACATTTATGTGTGTGCATATGTATCTTTATTATGAAGTGGAGGCAAACATCTGTTCAAACTCTCACATGAAGGTTTATTATTATGGCATGTTGTTGTCGTCACGGTCAAGTCTCCAGGGAATGAATGTGAGTCAATATAATGTCATTGTGACTCTCACCTGAAATCTGCTGTTTGTTCAGAGCAGCCGTGAGGGCAGTTTTGACCTCTGAGTTGCCTGACAGCTTAGCGTAGTATAGGACATCATGGCCTTGTGAATCTATAGCTGACAGATCTGCTCCTCGGTGAACCAAGACTTCAACAACGGACACTGCATTAGACTCGGTGGCCAGCATCAAGGCTGTCCTACAACACAGAGGTACAAATATTGATTACCCAAACATCATTAACCCAACACAAGAGTGTCTTTACTCATTCATCACTGCACGTCATCCCTGAATTTCCTCTGTGCTCGTACCTGCCACTGTTGTCAGAAGCATTGATTTCAGCTCCGCAGTCCAATAAAGTGCTGCATACTTCAGCATGAGCGTGTTTGGCTGCCAACAGCAAGGAAGGGAGTCCATCCTTTGAGACAGGCAGACATTATAAACATTAGATGTGTCTGAGATCATCCTATCGAGGGCCATACAAACAGACACACACACATAACTTATCTTGTGTGACGTGAGGACATGAGCCTAGACATGGAGTATGGTTGAGTGTCTGTGTGGTGAGAGAAGTCTCAGATCCATGTGAAAAAGGAGTGAATGTCTCCTCTTGTACATGAATTTCCAAGTCAATAAACAAAAAAGCCAAACTTGTTCCACTTGGCAGAGTGGCATATGTTTAAGAAATGTGACAAAGGGGAAAAAAATATATATATTTACAGTTTTAAATTAATGGGTAGAGAAGAGTTTATTGCCCCAAGTTGGGTAATAGGGGCAATGTTTCATGCAACGTAGAAATCCCACATCTCACCACAATTGACAGATCCAAGCCTGACCCTTAACCTTAGTTCAACCTAAACATCTGCTTGGCTGGGATTGTTGAGTAATGTACTGGAGGAGCTGCTGCCTCAGGGTTCAGTTCAGGGCAAGAAACTGTACTTAGCCAAGATTAAGTCATAAAATAATATGCATTTAAGTAAATTGTGACTCAACGTGAGCTATGGATTCATATTTTTTCAACACAGCACGTCAGCACAATTCAACAAACAATTAAGGAACAGTGTTAAACTGTAGGAACAGACATTTCCACAGGTCGTTTGTATTGTTAACAGTGAAACAAGAAGTTAAAAAAAAAACAAAAAACTGAAGTTCTTTCCAACTGGAAAAAGCAAAAGAATGTAAAGTGTGTCAGCATAGTTTTGTGTTTTCTATTACAAGGCTGCTGCTTCCATATACCACAGAGAAGAAAACTATGTTGTGGGTTCCTCTGAGCTCTGCTAAAGACTTTAACAGGCCTGTGTCTGCTCTGGTCAGTCTGTGTTTCTACTGAACTGTTTCTAAACGACAGAAAACATTTTTCTTCTCAGGGTAATAGATTCGGTGCCTCTGTGGAGTGTGTGTGGCTGCACAGGTGTATTAACACTTGTTTGTTTACACATGTTATAACATGTTATAAGTTAATCATATTATATTACATGTATTTAAAATGTATTTAAAGTAACTAGTAAATATAGATGCCAAATAAATCTAACAGTAAAGTAAAAAGTAAAATAAAATATTTCCATTAGAAATGTTGTAGAGTATGAGGATAACATTGTATAAAATGTAAATACTCATGTAAAGATCCAGTAGCTCAAATATGTAGTTGTTGTAGTACAGTTGTTGAATAAATGTACCCAATTACCATTTGTAGCCCTCCAAGAGTTTTCAAACAATTTAAACAAAGGCTGTTAAAGAATTACTAGGCCACGTCAAGGCTGTGCTTTCTTTAAGAAACAGAGAAATAAATTCTTTACAACAGAAAACATAAGGAAGCTTTTATACTAGATACTGCCAATGTCTCTAAGCACATTTAAAGTTTACATTTACTTGATTTTGTATAAACATTCTTCATCTGAAGTGTGTAAGACCTTGAAAATGTTCCTTATTTCCTTTCTATAAATGTCCGTGTCTCCATGTGTTTACTTAAGTTAAATATAGATCAAATATAGATTTACTGTATGCTCAAATCATGATATATGCCTGAGGCTCACAAGCTGGCATCTTCTACTCAGCACAGAAATGGCAATATGTTGTCGACATGTTTAAAGTCTTCAGTCTATATGTCCCCTAAGAGCAGACACCGCAACTTAAATCAAACACACACATTTGCAGATGATTATAGCTGGAAAACTGAATGCTGTTTGATGAAAGTCTTATCACACTTTGTCTTTATGTCAGCTCTCTCTCAGTTACAACAATATGCTTTATGTATAGAACACATACATCAAAACACAATTGGACACAATTTCAGTGAAACGTGTCATTCGCTTAGGCAGCTCACAGGTTCTGAAAAGCACTAAGAAAGAACCTTTTTGTGAAACAATTGTTGAATTGATTGATCATGGGACTTTCTCCAATTGTACCAGGATTTCAGAAACCCTGTACTTTAGCCTTAAAGTCCTTGCAGCTAGTGGTGGAATGGTGGCATGAACCAGTTTCAAAAGCCGCAATATATAACTTCACAGGTCCAGACAAACAAAAAGTCTACAATACATTTTAATAAATTATAACATAACATCTTTACATGTTGGCTGAAAGACCACTGTGAATCAGTGTGTGTGTTCAACTCCAATAGCCCAGCTGTGGCATGATAATAAATGGGCAACACATTCCCTTCTCTATTTCTTTTCTTTCACTTGGTCTTTTTCTTTCTCTCTCACACACACACACACAATATCATGCTAACACACCCCAGTTGGATAAAAACCACAGGCATGGAGCATCACTGCAATGGAGACCACATGTCTGCGGCTTGAGAACATAGTTCCCACAGTACACTGACCCTCTACCTCACACACATACACACACTAAACAATATTAATCAATCTTAAAACAGAAAGACAACGAGAGGAAGTGAGGATGTGAGTGACTGAGATATTGTAAGTTTATAGCTGTGAGAGATAGCTGCAGTTTTAAAACAACAATGCTGTACCTTCTTTCACAGATTTCACAGCAGATAAAGACAGAAAGATAAATCCTAAGGAAAATAGAGCGTACAAAGAGTGATTTACCTTCCTTGAACAAATTCCTCTGGAAATAACGCAGTAGAAAGGTATATGAATGAGAATGAATGGAGCATTTCTGTGGTCTTTATTCTGTTTCTGAGCCTGTTACTATCCTGCCAGGAAAAATAAGTCTGGAGAAAAAAAAGAGTGGAAGTAATAATGAAATAACATACTGCATCTTTCAGGTTGATGGGACCTTTGAGTTCACACAGCAGTTGGATGGTCTGAATGTTCCCACTGGCAGCTGAGGATAAAACAAAACAGTCAGACAATGAACGAAAGCACACAGGTTTCCAGAGATCACAGCTTGTCTAGTTTGGTCTAGAATTAAATTTAGTAAGAATTTCTCTCTCCTTTGTCTCCCTCTCTGATTTACAATAGACCAAATTAATTAAAAATGAGACAAACACAGCTGGACTGTCTACTTTTCACAAAAAGGCACAGACAGGGTTGCCCCACCAGAAAGCCTTTGCTTCTACTTTAAAAATGCAACAGTGATAAATACTTCTAATGATTTACCTAAACATCCCTGTCAACTAACATCAGCACTGTAACAAAAACTGACAGGAAGCCTCATGAAATAAAAAAAGAAAGAAAACAAGTACAAGTCTGTGAGAATCTCCTGATCACTCAGAGACTCTGTATTGTATGATTTGGGCATTAAATGACCTTTTGATTTAACCCAACTGGGTTGAAATCACATTTAATAACTTAATTCTAAATCTGTTTTATTCCAAAGAAATTAGATTTTAAACTTAATCTCACAAAATATTTCCCCACATAGTTCTTTAAGCAGAATAACCTTCAATAAAAACACTTTTGTTTAGTTCAGGCTCAGTATCCTGACACACTTACCGGCATGATGCAGGGCAGTCTTTCCTGTGCTGTCTACAGCATCAATAAGACATTTACTCTAAAGGGAAAGAAACCATGTTAGACATGCAAATCAAGGTAACACGTGGATTATGAATGAAAGGAGAAAGATGGTTTATTTTCTAAGAAACTGACACTGAAATTCATTAAAACACAAAAGGTTTATGTAGATGATATTTTATGTCATATTAGAAAACACAGAAAAGGCGCACAAGTAAAAACTTTTTTTTTTTTTCTCTTTTGTCTTTCCTAGTAGTGATGATGTGCAACTAAATAATGTCATAAATAAATATATATGTAAGAGGCAGCAAATAGTTTGCAACTAACAAAATTCTAAACTTGAATTATTTGATACAACATTATGTACAATACACACAAATGTTTGTTATAAATTGTCATGGCTGGTGTGTGTTGCTGAGACGCAGCAGGCAGATTAGAGCTGTGTGTGTCTGTGTGTGTGTGTGTAGATCAGCAGATCTTAACAGGGAGACACACACATCCAGCATACAGACGTACACAATCAGCAGACTGAACTAATGAAGCAGTGAAAATGTCTGCTGTCTGAATAGTGAGACTATTCAGACTGCAGATTTCACACGGTTCATGCTGCTGCTTTCACACATTCCTTATTTGCCGCACCAAGTAATGCGTCCCACTTCCTGACTAGATGTCTGCTATTAAAACATAATTTGTTTCACATTTCTGGCATTTTTTGTTGTGTAACACATCTGAAAATATTTAATTAAACCTGAAATGCTGTACGACCAGGATATTAAATCGGAACTGTGGATATTTTGTCATCATTAGAAACACTGCAGGGCCATGTTGTGTAGCACTGGCAGTGATTATAAATACATGGCTTGACAGATTGCAGCAAGTTGTCATATTATTAGTCATCCCAGTGAATGAAGTATGACTGGTAGTATTAAAAAGCAATTTTAGACTCACATGTTGAAATCTGTTACTTTTGAAAGCGTCGTTCACTTTATCCACTTTACCTGAATGAGCTTTTTGCAGCACTCTGTGTGATTGTTTTTGGCAGCCAGGTGTAACGGACTAAAGCCTGAACACACAGCGAAAAAGAGTTGAGTTAAGATCTTCATTAGGCCAATGATTTTAGTGACGAAGTTAAAATGGTAGTACAGAGTATGAATCTAGCACCACTGTCTTTACTAACAGTGGAGTTACATACCTGCAGCATCAGTGACTGACAAGTCTGCTCCGTGGGCCAGGATGACAGAGAGGCAGTCTGTGTGACCGCGTGCAACTGCCATATGGAGACTTTACATAAACCCAAAGCAAAAAAAAAAAAAAAACGCACAAAATCAAAGATCAGATTAGAAATACAGTATATTGATTGTCAGTGATTATAAAATAACAACAGAGGCGTTTGTAAGAAAGTTATTTCACAATTATTCTTCCATTGCACTTTTCTGAGTAACAAGAAATGGCATCTGAAACACTATGACTTTCTCCAGTGGTGACCTGCTCCTTTAGTGTTCAAAGTCACCCTTTTCTGACTGTCCTCTGAAAAGAAGCTGCTTCTTCTTTTTCAAAACTGTACAAATAACTTTTTTATTTAAACAGGAGATTTACAGTATGCAGACTGTTTTTTGGGCACACTGACTTCCAAGATTGATTTTTTTTTCACTTGAGTGAGACAAATGTACAACATGTTAATTAATTACATGCAGTCTCATCTGACTCTCAACAAAACAGTTAATAAGGATGTTTCCTGAAATTTCAAAGTAATTCTTTAACAAAGTGACAATAACGTGGTTAGCGTTGAATCCAACCAAGTGAGAGCAGGACAATTTTATAGTGTACCTACAGTTTAGATTTAAATTTGTTATTTTGAGAGGCCTCAGTGTAAGTGGTAAAGCACTGCTTCATGTGCAGGAATGTAATAAGTTGATATCACCCTTTATGCAAAAAAAAAAAAACAGCTTCTGAATTGTGCGTGTCTTTTTGTGCATATGTGTGCAGTGGGCAATATAACCCCTTTCCAGCTCAGCGAGCAGAATAAGGAAAAAGGGAAAAAAAAAAAAAAAACACACTACACATGCCCAGCTTTCCCTTGGTGTGTGCGTAGGATATGCACACACACACACGCACACAACTATGCCCACATGCCTTTCAATCAGGTTTTATCACCATAGAGATACTGTAGACTCCTCCTTTGTGCGTTCTGAAAAGGTTGGAGCATTGCGATCCCGAACCACCACATTCATCATGATTTACAAAGGCTGTGTATGCATCTGTATGTGTGGCTCTGTGTTCTAGACACACACACACACACACACACACACACACACACACACACACACAGGGAAGGTCAAGGATGTGAACTATTGGTGAAAAACAAAGGCTGGGTGTTTGTTTCAGCACATGGAAATCTGCAAATTCATTTTTCTTAGCATTTGTTCCTGTGTTTTGATGTTCCTGGCTCTGTGTGAGCTGCAACACATTGAGGTCAGCAGGTGTTATGTTTCAGTAAAAGAGAGGTCAAATATTAACACTGAGCCTCTGTGTTATCAACAATCTCAGTGGTGAGGCCACAAGCTACACTGCCTCTGCAGAAATTAACTGGCTCTCAAAACACTGAATGTCGGAGAGGCTGAATGAATAGTTGCAAAATGCCAGAACTAAGGAACTAAGACAAACTGATGTATTTTTAGACCTGTCATTCATTTTTAACATTGTGCTGCAGCATGTGAAAGTAGCTCCATAAGCCCAACACTTGTGTAAGTGTATGCTGTAAATGTAAATGTAATGTTTAAATTCATAGGAAAACACAAAACTCTTGTTAAAGAGTGATCAACTTGCCTAAATAACTATACTTTTATCTAAAAATCAGACAGCAGACTAAAGATCTGTAAATGTTTTTCTATTTTTTACTCTGTATCCTTGTCAGATTGGCAGACTTCAATCAACTCTCTTTTTTTGGTTAAAGCTGCCTCTGCCATCTCATCCCAGTGGATTATTCTGCAGGCACATTTTTTTTGTAGTAGGCATGTTATGATTCCTTGATATCTGGATCTGTACCAAAGCCATTTTTCATTCATTATTTTGTAGATAATAGTAAGAACACTTACGCTGATTTGCCCTCACTGTCTAGCTTTACAGCGCTGACACCTTTCTTGGCGAGAAGTGACGCCACCTTTTCCACCTCGCCATGCTCCACCGCAGCAAGCAGGCGCTCGTCATTTTTGTTCCACTCATTGACCTATGTCAGGGATGATTTGGGAAAGGAGATAAACACAGAGGAAGAGAGAGATGGAAAAAAGAAAAACAAAAAAAGCTGAAATGGGGCAACAAAACTTAGATGAGGTGAATTAAGAAGTTGATATCAAATGTAATTAATGGTGATTATTATTATTTTATTTTCATGTATTTTAAATCATGCATCACTAAACAAAACCATAATCATCACCATCATCTTTATCGGGTTAACAAGGCTGTGAACAAAAGCATTTTTTAGATGGATTTAAGACACTATGTTTCATTCACAATTTGATAATACTGTATACATTCCTAACGATGAAGTGTTGTTGTCAGACATTAACAAACAGATTAGCAAATCTTACTGTGCAGCCAAAATGGCTGACATGCCCCAAATCTGAGTAATGTTTCTCACAGGGAGAGAATGTTTTCTTGGCTCTACTATGGCCGACACAAACATTTGTGTCCATATGTGAAAACACACACACACACACACCATCCAATGTGTACACGTACACACCGATATACACAAACCAAATGGCCCCACATTTATATCACTGACAGGCAATTCAGATAGCGAGAAGTCAGCAAGCATGATCTCATAGAAAGACTATCTTGCAACACAGCAGTCAGATGGCACAGGATACAGCAAAGAGAGCTTTAAGAGCCACAGATCTACCACAGTATTAAAAATACAACTCTAAAAAGACATGAAAACACTTCAACAATTACCATATAAAGAGGACTGTGGCCCCAAATACAAACTCAGGAACAAACCAAGATAGAAGAAGAAGCAGCATGTTAAACATGTGGCATATCAGATCATTTGAAGGTGATCTTATATCAAATATTAGACAAAGAAAGATGTTTCAATTGATCATGATTGTAATACTGTAAACTGTGAATAATTACCTATGTGTGGACCTGCTGTGGTTTACAGGACTGTCATGTTTCAGGGTGGTTAGCTGACTCTGGCTATCTCATAGGCAATCTAGAGATCACTCCAACATGAGGGATAGACGTTAAAAAAAAAAAAAAAAAAAAAAAGACTGCACACTGATCTGAGCTCTTGGTTTGTTTTTTGGGGAGATATTATCTCCACTCCACAGTGTGTGGATTCTGCTTGGTTCAGTCTGTCCCAACTGGGAAGCTAACACTGATGTCTTGTCAAGACAAACAGTGAATTAGTGACCAAATGTTTAGTTTCTGCTCTAGCTGTGCTCAAAGTGTACAGTACTCAGGTAAAGCATCTACTGGGATAACATTTATTTTTGAAATATACATAACAATGTATTTTTTACATAACATAACACATACATGTCAATTTTATTACTATACTAAAAATAATGAGGATGTCATTTTGGGTTTGCCAAAGAAAATACATGGTTAATTGGTCCACAGTTTTACAAAACTGGCACATTTGTGATGTAACTGAATTATCAATCAAATCAAAATTGATTGATTCTGACTGCACTGAATTCAGAAAAAGGTTACAATATCCAGCCCATCAAAGAGAAATTAAAAAATGTGTTTAGAGACATTGGTGTTAAGGGAGCAGAAGTAAATACATTTGTTTCCATAACCTGAGAGCAACTGAACTCATGGACCCCAAACATCCTGGCAGCCTGGTCCATTAGTCTGTTCTCCCTGCAACCACCTGTGCATATTAGGACGCAGTACAGTATTAGATTTGACCTGATAGCCTACTCACCTACACGTGATAAGAAGCTGAGCTCTCTAACTGCATAAATACTTGCAGTGGCAACCTGTACCCTATTTTAGGAAAGCAATAACCTAACATTGCTATACACAGTGTAAATGACCACTGTGGCAAACACCCAAATGCAATCACTGCAATACATTTTGCACAGCTGGTGGAAAAATGCAGGGCTATAAAAATCCCTACTGTCACTGAAACAGCTAGGATGACCACTGAGCTCTGCAGCCTAAGCCACAGGGTCATTAATGTGGATCTGTTGGGAAATAGGGGAGTAGGGAAAAATATTAAATTGTTGGAATGAAATATAGTCAAAAATGGGTAAGAGTAGAAAAATATTCTTGCATTTCTTGCAAAGAATTCTGGAAAATTGATTCTTGTCCAGCTGTAAACAAATGCCCACACACACGACATCCAAGACACTGCACGATCCAGGCTTCAAAGCATTAAAGCAAGAGGTGAGATTCTATCTAGGAGATGGTGTAAGATGAGAAAGTTCTCTGACAGATTAGAAATAACAGACTGGATACAAAGACACTCAGCTGAGCACTGACAGAAGCATGTGAAAAGGATATATGAATTTAGCAGGTGTCCCACTGTGTCTATAAAGGCAGTGAAAGGCATACCTCACAGAGTATCCAAAAATATCCTCGATCGGTTCAGAGCTAATGAGATTTGCTTTAAGTCAACTATTTGTTAGTGACAATGGAAATGACTGTGTGAGTTGATTTGACTTTTTACATTCAGATTGGACAATTCCATTGTTGATGGAGACACTGATGAGACACCTAGCATTACCATTTTACTAATTACTGACATGTTCATCAGTGTAGCCCAGAAACTTCTGTGTGCCGTTTGTAGCACTTCTGCATTGGGAGGGTGGCACCTTATGTGGGATGCTGACCACCTCTGATAACACTTTAATGTAATATTAAATAGATTTCATACAGCAACTGTCATATTTTGTGTGTGTGGCTACTGTATGATAACTCATTGACATGAATTTATTATTAGAAAATATGCAGTGGGACCTGAGTGGCGCAAAACATTTCCAAAGGCACTGTGGCGTTAGAGCGTGACTGAAAGTGAAACAGAAGTTAGTGAACGTGCATCTGTCTGTCACCATGATTTGTGTGCAGTGAAACATGACACTGTAGGAGATAGCTGGGGCTATAAAGGACATATCCCTTATGGTATGGTGGATAGGAGTCCTTGTTTTTGCAAAGGTGGGCTTCCTAGTGTGATGGTAAGAAAAGTCTCATGATTTTCATAGACAGTCATGGGTTGTTTAATCAGCATGAAGGGAAGTGAATTTATTGAATACTAAAAATACACTTTCATACACTGATGGGATCTAGGAAGAACAAAGAAGAATATTTAGATATTGTACATATGCACCCTCTGCTGCTCAAATTTTACCAAAATCATTAAAAAGTATGTTTAAGCACATTTCATTGAAACAGATGCAGTGCATGTTTAACAGTACTCAATATTCTTCTTATCTTGTTACGTAGACACCAGGAAGGGTGGAGCTCACTGCTATAATTAAGTGCATTTGTGATCCGGAAACAACAGTAAAACAAACCTTCTATACATGACAGACTGATAGCAAATGAGACTTTATATGATACACACACTGATTTAGGATCAGGTTGTATAGTATCCACCTTAATAGTTCAGTAATTAATCAAAAAGAAGAAAAAAAAAAACCAAACTACTGGATTCTTACTGTAATATAATGGATACGAATCTTCACATGAAAGTAAACTCTACATTTTCTTATTTCCTTACCTTATTATATGATTGACAAGCTGCTGATCCAATGCATTCTGGGATTTGCATCTTTTCAGGACATTTTAATTGAATTTATACTGAATCCATGCCAATTCCACAATGAAGATCCAAGTTTATTTATGATTTCCCTTTTCCCTCTGTTGCAAATACTGAATATGCATTCCTAAGTTTTCCACACACTCACATGCAGCAGGACAGGAATAAGATGTTCCCTTAATGACACTGGCCATCTCAGTTGCTGGTTTCCAATCAAGCAGAAAATATTAACCTCCTACTATCAGATGATTTTGAATTTTGAATCAATTGGATGGGCCTGTCACAAATTACACATACTGATGGCAGACAATATTGGTGCCATTACATTTAGTGCAGCTGCAGACATATATTGGGAAATTGTCTCACTGAAAGTGGATACGGGCTTTTAAATGCACCCAGCACTGAAACTACTACCAAAGTTTATCTTTAAAATGTACCTACCTAAAATTTAAAGAACAACCCGGAGGAGAGGGAGCACAGTTGCCATAAAAGGTGGTCAACCACACAGACCTGTCTGACCCAACAGTGCAGTAAGAGAGGTAACCTGGCAATTAGAGAGTTAAGTGTGTGGGTAAAAGTAAATTAAAGGAGCCACAAAATGGTATAGGCTCATGCAGCACTTGGTCCAAACTATGGTCCAGGGATCTGGGTAATGTATATTTTGCTGTTTCAGAGCGTTGCACCATCATGAAACCACTACCAATAACACTAGACGACCAGTTTCTGTACTAATACTCGCTTCAGTAAACATTTGTTCATGCTGTTGCTTGCTGTCAGTTGCTTTTTTATCAAGAAACTACAGAACATTTAGAGCGAAGAGAAAGGCAATGAAGGCCCACTACCGTGCGTCTCCCTACAGCTCCCCTGTTGGCAAAAGTTTTACTCTAAAAATATACAACTCTCCAAAAAGCTTTTACCTCATCTGAACTTCCACTATGTCTACAGAGTAGAGTCAACACTCCCTTTCACTATCAGGCAGAAATATGTACTGTCAATGTTTATTACCAGGTCACAGAAAGTTTGTATGATGGAGAAACAAGAGTCTTACAACATCTGCACATCTGAGAAATTCTCCAGACTTCATGACTAATACCACTTGCCTCACATTGAGCAGCATTTTCTCTTTGTACACTGAAGCATCACACCCATCTCCCTTAACTGAAGGATTAATCAAAAACAGAAAAATATCGAATTATCTAAAGAACAAGCCATAATTAAATGAGTCCGATATGTGAAAACATCCATATTGGCCAGATTTATGGTTTGGTTTGGTGAAGATTGTATTGAGGCATCTCAATCCAAAAACAAAAAAACAAAAGTATACAGTTGACACTTGCAGTGGATGCTCCTATAATGGTCTCATTAACAAGACCTGCATGTGGGAGAAAAACTGGACTGGACTTTGAACCCCTACCAGCAGTAATAGAAAAGATTACAGGGGAAACACTGATGTACTGTAGAGCATGATCCTGCTTAATGGCCGTCACTATAAAGCAGCATGACACCGATAGCATTAGGCTACATTGTAATGGACAGGTTTAAGTGGAGCGGAATGCACTGCTCCAGTTTTGACTGCGCACACAACTCATGTCATCGCAGGAAGGCTGATGAAATAATCATGTGCAGGGTGAGATGCTGCAAAATCAGCGCTTACATAAAAAGTGATGGAACAAAGTGTGTTCAAGATTTTTCTATGCTAAAAAAGCATAAAACAGGAAAGTGGTGCCTGTTCAGAAAGCAAGCAACAGTACCATATTCTAGGAGCACATCTATAAGGAAAACGTCTTTATACCCATAAACAAAATAACAATTTGTTATGTTTATACATGGGAACACTTTAAAAATGTTGCATGGTTTAAAACCTTTCATGGTTTTACCTGACTCCACATAATATAAAACAGCTGCCTTTATGGTGGCTATGTTAAGTGGGAGTACTGCCATAAAGGCAACAAGCTAAGTGGGTTAGCTTTCCAAAATCAGAACCATGCTGGAGTAAGACTCTGGAGACGCCTTTAATTCATTTTTAATTTCCTAATATCGGTGCCAAACACATGCTAAGACATATCAGACCAGTACTTTACTGCCGTCATCAGAAACACCCATAAACTCCTCATTAGAGTTGAAATAATAAGTTGACAGAAAATTTTGTCATTATTTTTGACATGCTATTAATCCTTTAAGTCATTTTCAAGCAAAAAAAAAAAAAAAAGACAAACATGACCAAACTCCAGCTTCTGATTCTGCTTTTCTCTGCGCTATGTGATAGCAACTTGAATATCTTTGGGTTTGCGGCTGTTTCCATGATCTAAAGCAAGTCATTTGATGTCACTTGGTGCTTTAGGAACCTGTGATAGGTATTTTTTACTATTTTCTGATATTTTGTCGTCCAAATTATTAATCATATAAAAGAGGAACTGATAGATAATAGATAATGAAAATAATAATGACTTGCAGTCTTACTACTCATGATGGACACAACAGCAAAAAGGCAAATACTGTACAAACTGTACAAGCATCACATGTTGAAAAAAAAAATCAGCACATAAAACAAACTGACATTATAACTTGGACAATATCTGCTCATACTGATTATTGTAGGTTTAGCCCACCTTGGTTTGTGCCGATTGTAAGTCATAGGGTCACAAATCCTGAGATTATACACCAGTAAAGACGACTGTCCATATGTGTTACACCAGGAAAGTTTAATAGATCTCGTTTTCTCTCTTGCTTTCAGTGCTGCTCTCCTTCAGGTTCTCCCTCTCTTTTATGTTTCTTGTGCTGCGATAAGTGTGTTTACAGTGGGATCAGGGTGTGGACGGTGGTGTTTGCTCCCTCTCTGTCTTTAGCCTGACACTCATTAAGAGACACAACGAGTTCGCTGATAACACTAAGTGTTTCCTGTTTGTCCAGGCCTAAGGCTGGCTGCACGGACACAGGCAGGAGAGCAGGGAGACATGCTATGAGATAAAGAAATATTGGACTGGTTAAATAATTAGTTTTACTACTACATGTCATGTGCATTGTTTTAAAATTATTTCGTAGAGACTCATTCCTCTTTACCAGCCTCTACTTCTCATGTGTCTCACAAGTGTTAAATTCTCTGTATTTGTGAACTCTTGAAAACAAACTATGGGATCACAACTTCAAACATCAATACTATAGTTTTAAAGGAAATTTCAAAGAAAGCAAATGCACATCAAGTGTGTGACTGTTAATGTAATGGCCGTTGCATCAATATTTCTGCTCTGCTGATTGTTTTTTTTTTTGTTTCTCTGAACTTTCTCAGCTCTCTGAAGGAAAAACAAACGATGAGGAAACAGTGATTTCTACATTACATAGTGAATGTTTGTAGAGTTCAGCCACTAGGAGCAGACAGAGTTTAAGAGAGAAACATTTGCTTTCGAAAACCTTTAGTATTCGCCTCCAAAAAAGACAAAACAACATTGTTGTTGATTGACAGATAAAAAAGTGTTCCTTTCTTATATTTTCTTGCCGATCCTGTTAAACTTCACTAAGTTCCAAATCACTGCAAAAAATCTAGAAATAGTCTTAGAGTAAATGCTTTAGTTCTACAGTAAATGAGTAAAAGTTCATGAAAAAAAAAATATCCCTAACAAATGTCATGGTCATCTTTCCAGTAATTATCATGAAATCCTGCTCTGGACTGAAGAATTTGACATACCAACCAACCAACAAGGCCCCTCTGTTAGCTGGGCAATAAAAACAAAACACTTTGCCATGAAGAGAGAACAAAAGGAAAATAGATGGGGAAAGACAGAGGAGACTGACTGAGGAAGTATCATGTCAAAAGATAACGCACAGAGAGACTGACTAACTAAAAGGCTACAATGTGGAAAACATGGAAAGGAAATAATAAAAACAGATAAAGTCAGTTATGTCAAGTAGAAGAGGAAAAAACAACCAACAACCAACTTTTAAAATGAAAATACAGAGAACCCTTTTTAAAAAAAAAAACTTCTTCCTCACAGATTCTCAGACAGGAACTGACCAAACATAACATGAATACAAAACACCACTCACTGTTACAAATAGACTTGTCTTCTGTGTGAACAAGCTTTGTCTTTCGGAGATGAGAGAAGCTAAAGCTAAATAACTCTAAATGAGGTTAGATGGGAGGTGAGGGACACAAACAACATGGGAATGACCTCCATATATGTTACAAGAATATTCTTTGTTTGAGAGAGTGGTTCAGAGACACAGGAGGGCAGTGCAGACAGGAAGTAGAGGAGAGGGTGAACAATGTACAGGACAAGAAGGAAAAAGAAACAGTGAAGGAAAGACAAAGTTTGACACATCTACAATATCAATACCCTTTGATCAGCAATAGCTGTTAACTTCAAACCCCTTATCTGCAACAAAGCAGATGCTCAGATGTCCTCAAACAATACATCCTTTCTCTAGGGCCACAGCTGAAACCGCTTACTGCCCTGTGTAGCACAAACACACATCAACAGGCGCGCGCGCGCACACACGCACACATACACACACCACAATAGTTTACTAGACTCTGAAACTTAAACCCAGAATAAGAGAGTTAGTAGACAGAACTGTTAAACAAAGACCAGATGCTTGCTCTCATAATAAAAGACACTGCTATGTATTTCACAATATGACCCAATCTACACCACACCTTTAGTTAAGGTAACAAATTTACATAGTTTTTCTCCTTTGGCAGTGTTGTTTTTAGTCAACAGGCATTTTATCAATTCCCTCATTACTTCACTCATTTAACTGTATTCTAAAAACTAGTGATAATGGTACAGTCAATTTATTACCATATATGTACATAAGTGTAGTCAAAAGAGCACTCTATCAACCTACCATTTCACTCCTATAACACTGTGGGACACATCAGAAAAAACATGAAAATGCAGTAGAACCAGAGGTATCATCTTTATTCTTCCTCCTTGTCAAAGCCACGTGCCTACAATATCCACACCGCAACTCAACCGCAAAGTCTGGTTGGAGATTTGGGTGTATTTATACGAACAGTGCCTAATGTAGCCTTGAGCTACACAGATTTTTATTTTCAAACGTGTAGTCTTGCAGCAATTCCTCAGACTTTGTGCCACTCCCTCTGGGGCCACAGAAGACTTCATGCACAAGTTTTTTTTTTTTTTTGCTGTAGAACTCCCCAAGACCTTTTAACGGACTTTGATGAAATCAGTGGTTACCCTTCACAGACGCTAATGAGAACCAAGCTGAATGGCACCACTATTAACACCAAATGTCTGCCAAGGGAGCTTCTTTGCACCAACTCTGCCAACATCCGAGACTGCCAAGGAGAATATTTGTGCCCTAGATGCACTGATGAGAAATCTTTTTCAAAAGGAACTAAGTTGGAGTTACCATGCAAATTTATCTTAGATCAGACACATATCTGTTGATGTTGCAGTAGTGCCTTTAAGATCTTATTTCCATGTCATTTTAACTTTCCTCTATTTTTGAATATTAATATTAAGAGCCATAAAAAAATATGACATTACCTTATTAGGGCTGAAATATTATGAAAAATAGTAGCTAATATTTCAATTGTTCAGCCATAGATCTTATTGTTGTTTTAAAGGTCTCTAAGCCTTTCCACTGATGACAGAGCATCAACACCAAGCTTTAACAAAGTAGAATAGAAACAAAACAAAACAAAACAAAACTAGTCATCACGTCATCCATCAGCCTTCTTCACCCTCTCTTCACATCAGTATCGGCCTTTGAAAAACTCACATTATTCAACCTCTTCTCAAAACATTCACCTCTGACCTCTCTAATTACCTCGTATTTTAGTGTTTTCCTTGTGTTCCTCTGACAATCGACTTGTGTAGTTAAAGGAATACTATGGAGGTCACCATGACACTAGGAAGACGTAGCCATTGTACCCATGCACTCCATCACAATCTTCAGCTTAATTTGTAAAAGTTGTGCGATTTCAGAAATTCCAAACTGCTGGAACTCTTGACTTGAAATACATGTTATTACATTGTTCTTGTCATTGAAAAGTACTTTAAAGATGAATGATTGAGGCAGAAGTCCAGCATTGGGCATTTATGGGTGCAAGAAGACCTCCAGTAAAAATCAGCCCTCATGCAACACTTCCTCCTGACACAAATAGCCTTTCCTGCCCTATAAATAAACACTGTTGGACTTGGAAAGCAACCAGCCTCATTACACTTGAGGTCTGCTCATAAAGTCAGTGGAGTAGGGCAAAATATACTGTATCGTCCACTTGAGTTGGATAGGGTAGACAGTTTAAACATGCTCGCTCTCTCTCTCTCTCTCACACACACACACACACACACGTCAGTTTTCAAAGTCAAAACAGAGAAAAAATACAAGTTACACAGGCTCATTTACCATTATGTTGAGCTCCAAGGACAAAGTTTTGTTCAACAAACCTGAATAAGGCAATAGATTTCATCTGGCTACTCAACTTTAAAGTCGAATCCATAAATCTGTCACTTCTATCACTTAAATCATTAGAGATGTTAATATACACCTCACAAACATTTGCGACTGAAATCTGTTCTCGGAAGTAAGCAGCAAATCAACGTGCAATGCCAAGAGTCTCTCATGAAGTGAAGTTCTCATCGTTTTTTCAGGTGAACTGACTCTAACCCCTCTTCTATCCATCTCCTAGCATGAAGATTGTTCCAGTTGTTCGGAGCAAGCCAAACTAAACAAACCCTCCGAGTCTAACCGGGGTGGGACTGCCCTTCTTACTCAAAAAGAGTTTCTCTCTGGCTCACTTTCTCCCCCATCGCCCCCAATCTCTCCTCCTTTATCTTAGTCTTTTAATCATCCATTCCTCGATCCAATTTTTGTTCCTCATTACTTCTTCATGTGTGTCCTTCTCCTCTCAACATCAATTACAACTCATCCCCCCCTTTCCTTGAGCTTTCAACTTAACTCACTCATCCACCAATCTGCTTCTTTCTATCTCTCTGGTGCTGCCATCATTATCAGTGATTAGTTGCATCTTACACCATGACTTCATTGTAATGTAGTTCTGAACTGCTCATGAAACAGACAGTTTCAGTCAGTCATGCTACATAGTACACAAATTTAAATAAATATACCCTCACAAACAAATCATAAAAACAGATACATAAACATACACAAAGCACCAGACAAGCACCTTGCATCATCTTCAGTGTCCTCACTCCCACACCAGACAAAAAACAAGCCCATGACAAATACACACCCACGCATAAATGAGCATGCAAACACATGCACAGACACAAGGATCACGCCTGCCTCCCTTTACCATGCAGTGCTTTGTGCGTTTGCTGATGAGCAGGTTTCCTGGCTGTATGTCTGCAGTTCATGTACACAGGCGATAAGGAATAAAGAGATCCCATGGGCAGTTCCTGCTTTAATTGGATCCATGTTTAAACAGGCCCTAAGCCATTTTTCCTCTGCCTCTACTTGGATTAATTTAAACTATTTCAAGTCTGTATTTTTTTTTAACATTCTTGGAAAAAGCCATGTGGTCAAGATCAAGGGTGAAACTTCATGAGCACTGTGATATGAACAACTAACGAACTCTGGTGACTAATTTAGCCTCATAGATGGATTGAACATCTACACAAGCTCCTGTAAGCAAGGAGACAGAGAAAATACACTTCATCATAAGACCACAAATCCAGTTCCCGAAAGAGACATAAAATAACATTTATTTAAATGACACTTACTTTCTGCTTAACTGATATATCAGCGTACCATACTGATGACAAGGACTACTCTAATACCATTGAAAATGCCACAATTCCTTCTTCCTCCTTTTTCATCAGTGTTGACAGTGAACTGCATTTGCTATACACAATCTGATTTTGCCGTACGTAATAAGTGTGAACAGGGTCATGGTTATCCCCTGGACTCTTGAACTATCTCCTGCTGACAAGGGACAACACATAGACAGACATACACCCTTCCTCCACCTCCTCTCTACCAGATTAATGCTGGGCTGTACCCTGAGGTTTTACACTCCCAGTACTAATACCCTTTCACTACACCCAGCCAGAACAAACCATTTCATGCCAAACCAAGTCAGTCTGGGCCAAATCAAACAGAGCCAAGTGGGGATACTTCAGACAGGAGGGCTGCTACATTATTAAGTTACTATATAATGATTTTTATGGAAAAACTAGGGTGTAACTTTTTTCTCTAATGGCTATATATTCCTTGCTGTAATAAAAAGCCAAGGGAATGGTTTAATGTCAACCAAACTGTGCACAAAGCAATTTCCAGAAATGTTTTCAGATGATCAGCATGTGATTTTCTTTGCAGTGCTGCTCCAGCAGACACATTTCCTTACTATCTATTCCTCCAATATTTACACAGCTAAATTTGGGTTCCATAGGTGTCAGAAACAGTAAATGTACAGTTTATTCTCCAGTGTCATGTAGATTGGATGAACTGTAGCTATGAAACAGCTGTGTAGAGTGAGAGGAGACAGCATAATCCACCAATCAATTAGACACAGAGAGTGGATGATAAGGGGAGTGGGTGAGTGTGTGTGTCTGCACATATGCTAGATACTGGTCTATATACATGGATGCGAAAGTGTGTTTGTGTATGTGTGTCTGTGTGTATGAAAGCCTTGACTAATCCTGCTTAGTCTAGCAGCTGGGGAAGCAGGTTTAAGTAGTGTGACAGTATGAAGGGCTGGGTGAGGGTTTAATACTAGAACTACTGTCAACAATAGAATACACTGATAATAACATAGGCTGGGTATATGTGCATGTGTGTGCACAACAGCACAGGCACTAAGTAATGTGCTTGGGGGATGGTAGTAAAGGGCTGAGAGTAAGATAATAGTCTAAGCAAATTAACTAATTTAGAGCAGCTCTGCTCAAACAGCAGGGACGTTGTTAATGTGGTCTCAAAGGGTTGCTGCTACAACTACAAGAGTTAATTAAGATTTCTCTAATTAAACATAACTGTTCCATGATTGAGTTTGTTTCAAGAAACCCTCAGGAAAAACAAGCATGTTTCTCTACATTAGAGAATGGTGTTGTAACTGTTTTACAGTAGCCTATTTACAGCATTATAGTTGTACTATTGAGGGCTGATTAACACAACTCAATAAGCCAATCAAAATATGTTTGTAGCACTAACTCTGCTAACTGCTTATGTATGCACAACATTTGTGATAAAAAATTCAACAATGCTTATTTGAGATCCTAAGGATCTTTTGTTAAATCAAAACAAGTCGTAGAAAAAAAAGTTTATTTCTCAAATTAAGGTATGAAGAAAAGTCTATTCTTGGTATCAGTACCAAATTTCAAGTATGTTTTTTCAAATTGTCAAACAATACTCAGCCACAGTAATAAACTGCACTAAATGGTCTACTTCCATCTAAATCTAATAGAAATACTCATATTAATACAGATAGTGCTGTTGGACACATGTTGGAATACCAATCTATCTTCTACAATCAAACTCAGACTTAAATTAACCAAAAGTATATATGTATTGGCCACAAACAGTTATTCATCAATTGACAGACACAATACAGTATCATTTACATTCTTAAGAGAACCATTTTTATCACTATCTTCTGTGCAGGTCACAGCAAAACCATTTCTGACAGCTGACTGTTCAGACATGGCTAAAGCAAAATGCCTGTAAGTCTGTCTGTGGCTATTTGCCAAACCCATTCCCAGAAACCAGATTACACTGTCTGCTTGTCTTAAACACTGCTCTCACACACACACACACACACACACACACACACACACACACAATAACTCAATGATATGTTCAAAAGGCATATTCAAGCAGAATCAGAGAAACAGAATCATCACTCAGACACATACACAGAGTCTTGCAGACATACATTTCAGCACACACACATATGTGGTGGACACAGACTTAGAAGAATTCCTCTAATTCACTTTGACCTTGCATAACTACACACCTGCTTTGAGCATGTTTAAGCAACACTGGTGTGTCTCCCTTTAAAACCCAGGAGTGCACAGAATTTTGGTGGAAAAATTTATTGTGGAAAAAGTCAGATCACAACAGAGCCATAATGATCCAAGTGCACAATAAATACTTATCACAGCTGTGTAATCTGTGAGAAGAATCACACATTTAGTTGTGTTCTCAGCTTTGTGCAGCTTTAACGCTGCTTAATATTGAGGTTGGAAATGGTCGAGCACCTTTAGTGTAGGCGGCATTTTCACACTACTTAGCCTCACAGTGCACTCACATCACACCACATTTGAGAAAGCTGATCTACTTAACCTGGTGACACGTCCTGCGGAGTCTGTCCTGAGCGTACAGGTTTAGATAGTTTTTATTTCTAGAATGTATTTCTACAGCCCGACATATTTTCCAACAATCAAATATGCCGTTAGGTCATAAACATAAATTAAAGCATTCTCCAAACATGATGTGGAGAGAAAGTCTGTTTTTCTCAAACTTAATGAAGAATTGGACGTTAGATCATTGAAGCATAGCTTTTACTTTAATTTCAATACATATTGATTGCAGCCTACTGCCTACATCATCCCTTACAATACAAGAATTACCTGAAGTGACACAGTACAGTGGCAAATGTGTTCATGTGGTGCGTGTACGAATGTGTGTATAGTCTGACATGACCAGTCTTCAGACTTCCTGACCTTCACTTCTTTCCTAATAGTAATTATCTAGTATCATCTTTAGTTCTGTAGCTGACAGGTACAGCAGCCTAATCAATAATCACAGCACAGCAATAGAGAGAGAGTACACAGAGTAACTTACAGTGGGACAGGGATGAAAGACATAAAACTTAAGATATAACTTAAAAAAAAACATCATTACAATCAATGTACAAATGGTACAAAAATTACTAAATGAGAAAAACACTCCTCACGTCTGAATTTTAGAAATGATACAGACAAAATAAAGTGTATGGGCTCATGAGTGTAGTAGGTAGAGGTAGAGGTAGGAGGTAGTTAATGGTATAAAGGACGATCAGTGTGGAGTATATTCATTATCTCCCTTCCTGTCTGAGTTTAATATTCAAACCCCAAGATATCATTTATGGCCGCGGCTCCATTAAATGGAAGATGTCTTGTGCATATAAACTGTTGTGCGATTGCTGCTGTTCAGGGACAGCATGAAATATATCTTTGGAAAATTCATGATGTTAAATAGAATTTAAGATCAAGCTTGTTTACATGGAGTTTAAAATGTCTGAATGGTATAGAGATTTAAGGCTAAAGTGATGAGAAAGGTTAATAACAGATATTTAGAGGGTGTTGATGCAGGAAAAAGACTGTGCTTTTCCTGCAATGTATAAAAATGTCTTTTTTTGGTAAAGAAAACAAAGTGAGTTCTTGATGCATGTTTGAAAGATGTCGTGGTCGTAACTTGTGTACATTTAAATCATGAGCCAACCAGAAATCTAAAAATATGCAGCCAATATTAGGTTTTATCAGTCAACTCTATAATTTGCCCACATTCTGCCTGTATCATATTACAGTAAAATCACATCCTATTTCTCCTTAGAGGCCATTTCCCATTTCACACTTGTACTTCATTTAGGCTGCATGTTGTAGACGTGTTAGTGTAAAGGCTTGTCTGCCTGATGCATTCAGTTCACTGCACTGCAAGACAACCTTCAAAGTGAGTTGTTTAGTAAAGATTTGACACTAAAACACATATTCCATTACACATTATCTGGAATTGTCTTGACTTTATAAAAAAGTCTTTACGAGGGCATTAAGTTTCTGTTATTTTGTTAAAAAGTGAAGGGCTGGTTTTGGGGGGAAACATTCCTGAGTAATCTGTCACTGACACACAACGCCTAAAATAGAACCAAAGAGATATTTTCTTTCTATTACGGTTGTGCGGGGTTTCTATAAAAAGCAATGGAATGACCATTAGCTCAAAAGACAAACATCCTGGCCCGTGAAACCTTTTTTTTGCATATCTTAATCATGACCATTAATTATAATCAGTAAGTGTGCAATACAATAGCTGCACTGTTTTACCCAGGTTTCCTCTGCATACAAAATGAAAGTGCAACTGAAAGAAGGTATCATGGTTCTGTTTTCACAAAATTGCTCCAGAGAAAACTACGTTATCTGTAACCTATAGTTGGTCAGACACTGTTTTACGTAATGCAGCAGGACAGAAATCCATTGTTTTCTGAGTATAGTACATAATCAATACACCCAGCATGACATACATGCACAGAGTGTGTAATATCGACTTGGATGATGGGCAGGGCTTATAATGAAATGTGAAGCACATGTACAGATCAGCAATGCAGCCTCACTTCCTTTTCCAAGCACCATGTCCATGTACACATATGAAAACAGGGATTTATCACTATTAAAACACAAACTGACCAATTATGAGACATCCAAGCTATTCAAATGTGATAGTGTATGTGGGTGTGAGGTCTGCAAAGGCAAGCATGACTGCAAATGGCCTGAGCTGTGTTTCTAAGCAACATTCATATCCACTGATCTTTTCTTTTTTTCTCTCACAACGCCTACAATGGGCTATTTTAGTGAGGACAAGCATTTCTCTCTGAAAGCATCAATCTCAAACTATTTACAACTCTTACTGTAACAACACAGGTTTTGACTAGAAAGCACATACTAAAGGTGAGACCGCCACCTTCCATTTACTCACTGAGAACAATTGTGACCTTGCACTCCAATCCTGGACTCAATATTTTCAAGAACAATGGACACTATTGTTCTCTCCCACATAGCTGACTGAATTTGCAATCATTTACTAATATTAGGAGGGAGGCCATGAAAAATTGCAGGCTGACAAATTAGGCAACAGGAAAATGTGCTGTTTTTCAGGTTTATATATATGCTTCTTTATTACTTAAAACTGTTTCAACTGTAAATTTGAATGTTCTTCATGTTGGCCTTTTATTTGCTTTACACTAACAGAAGTCCTGTTCTCTACCCAATAATCCATACTCTATATGCCCTGCAGTATGTTGTTATTATAATTGAGTAAAAGCTGGGATGTACTCCACCTAATTCTTCCTGTGTGGGACAGTCTCTCTCAACAAAGCATGCCATTGAACCGCAGTTCACCATCCTGCCCTGCCACACACTCTTAATCTCATGGAAACTGTCCACATAAACCTAGTGTCTCCTCTCTTCACTCCATTTCCCAACCTCTCTGCTTGTGACACTCCCTCTATCCCCTAAAAGTTATCCCATTCATCCAGCAGCCCTCCAGTCTTTCCTGTCTGGCATTTGACTCTGTGTCATTATGGTCACCGTGACAACAGATGAGTCAGATGCTGTGGAGACGCCTCACTTCCTGTGAGTGTAAAGTATCTTAGACTGTGACTGAAAAAATTACTGAACCAATATGGAGAAATTCCTTCCTAAAGACTGATTCATAGTCAGGATCAAATCCTCATGTGGAGCAGAGAGTCAGCGTATCTGATTAAACTTGGGAAGAGGATGAATATAGAAAAAAAACTTCCAAAGTGGCTCAACAGGAAAAGTCTGTGGCTTCTGTAATGTCTGTCTGTATAAAAGTCTATGTCTTATCACTAACACCACAATTCATGATTTGTCAACCTCATGAGACCATTTTTCAGGGTCTTAAAATTCTCATGACACCCACAATCAGAGCTGACAAGTTGTCATGTGAAACTGAACATGGCATGCTTTTTTCTGTTTACAAGATCATAGAGGGAGCTCTAAATGGATTACATAGAGATTAACCATAAACTCTATCTATTTATTTTTCAAAACTATTTATTTTTTCTTAAACAAATATCAACAAACCACTGGGTGCTGCTGACCCAAGGTTGTAAAAAAAAAAAAAAAAAAAAAAAAAATCAACCATAAATCATCTGCAACTGCTGAAGCCATACATGCACATACACTGACTCAGCCATGCAGACATGCACATGCCCAGATGCCTGCATGTGCACACACTTTACATAGCCATGAACATATGTTACAATACTTACATCAGTTTTTCTAAACTTGGCTTTAAGGCTCTTCATGTTCAATCTGGTCCATGCAGTCACTCACTTGATCACTCAGTCAAGGCTGTGAAGAAAAAAAACAGATGTTTAAACTCTGTCTCTGTGATGTTTACTATCTCTTCAAATGTGACTTAGTGTTTTTGAAAAGACCGGACCTGACTTGTAAAGTATTTTACCCACAGAAGTTACAATAAAGAAGAATATACATGTGCAGTGTAACATTATGGGTTAATAGGGAGGCAGTAGTCTACAGCCTTTGTAAACCATAATTTTTCTGATAAAAATTGAAATGTGCAAATATGACAAACCTTTCTTCCTCTACAAATAGTACTTTCAGGAACAGACTTAGCATAAACACATGCAGTTCCGATTTAAACTTGTTGCTGGACATCGTATCTAGTTTTGTATCATTTCCCATCGAGATGTTTCAAATCACCACTAAATCCCTGGGGATGTCTGGTGACTGTATTTCTGCGCCTTGAGCAATTTACAGTTTTCCATCCCTGAAATTTTGTTGTCGACAGCTAGCCCCCAAAGTATCCTGGGGAGTGTTCCAGCCAAAAAAATTTGGGTTACTTACTCCATTATTGTCATGTTGAGGCTCCTCTGTGTTTGCTTGGATTTCAACTGGAAGAGCCAGGTAATTTAAGATGATTTGCAATGAGTATTGGTGGTTAGGTCCTAAAGGGATAATATTTTTAAATGTTTGCATTGATAAAGTTAGAGTAATTCTGGGGTTTCCTTGGACAGATAGTGATTAGAGGGGGTGTTTTGTGTAGTAAGTGGATGCAACAGTAACATTCATGTCTGGGCTCCTCTGGCAACATTCAATCCATTTAGATGAACACATTTGGTGTCCATCAATGACAAAGCTGTGTATACAGAGTCACAACCACAAACAAGACGTGGCATTACAGACTGAGAACATTTCAAAAGATATCATATTAAATGCAACTGTAACACAGCAAACTTTACCGCAGCTTTCTATTAGAGCACCAACTCATTGTGGTGGCTACTTACAGCCACCGACAAACAGTAGCTCAAGTAGTTACCTGTGCATATTTTCCTTTCATACAGCTCCTGAAACAATGGAGGTGCATGAACAAACAAGGGAGAAGCTGCAACTCGTTTTGGACGAAAAGTATCAAAGGCGCGAGACGTGCATCGTTGTACACAAAACACTTGAATATCAGATTGAGCTTTGAAACTGCGCCGCGGGACCGTTCAGCAGATACTTGTTCAATTTACCACCGGGAGTTACAAACATAAAGTTAGGAGGCTTTCGGAAAAGACAAACACTAGCAATTATTTCGACTAACGACGTGTTACATGATATGAAATTACTGGACACTCTTACCCTGTGATGTGTTGGAGTCGCAGGAGGGCTGGACACATAAAACAGACTGACACACAACCGCTTTTTGTGCCAAAAAAACAGATCGGCCACCAGAACCGGTGAGAAACCAGCGAGTCGCTGTTGGGCTCAGTCGAGCAGGAGGATGCATAAAGGAGGAGAAAACGGTGCGCCCGCAGCTACACACTGACCCGACTCGGCTCGCATACATTAAAAGTTGGGCTGCTCTCTCCCGTCTCTCGCTCGGGACTCGACTCAACTCAACTGCTGCAGCCCGGTTTAGGAAAGTGACGTCACTGCCCCAGTGCTCTCGTGACCGCGGTGAGCGAGCCCTCTTGTGTTCTCCATTGTGGCCCATTCATGTTCTGCTTAAAGGGGCATTTCGCACAAAACCACTCGCACAGCCTCAACCGAATTAAACAGAAACCGTCTCACTCCTTCACAGACATTACTTTATGAGTTTTTATATAAATGTCTAGCTCCAATATAACCGTTGACAGATTATTAGACAGTGAGCACAAATTCTGTTGGTGGTTTTATTTTCTCTGTGGTTGTTATGTCTCTTTATAATTGTTTTGTGTCTCGTTTTAGTATTTACGAGTCTCCTTAGAGTCATTTTGTGTCTTTGTAGTTGTTGTGAGTATCTTTGTAGTTGTTGTGAGTCTCTTTGTAGTTGTTTCAAGTCTCTTTGTTGTGGATTTGTGTCTCTTTGTTTAGGTATTGTGTCTCTTTGTAGCTGTTTTGTGTCATTTTGATTGACTTTCCAAATAGAAATGTTAACTGTGACTCTTTGTAGTTGTTGTGAGTCTCTTTGTAGTTGTTTTGAGTCTCTTTATGGCTGTTTTGTGTCTCTGTAGATGTTTTTAATCCTTTTTGTTGTTGTTTTGTGTCACTTTATAGTTGTTTTGAGTCTCTTTTCTAGTTGATTTGTGCCATTTTGCATCTCTGTCATTGTTTCAGGTCCCTTTGTGGTGTTTTGATTTATTTTCCAAATAGAAATGTTAACAGTCACTTTAACACAATCTGGGTTGTATTTGTTACGTGTCCCTTTGTAGTTGTTTTGAGTCTCTTTGTGGCTTCTTTGTGTCTCTTTGTAGTTGTTTTGAGTCTTTTTGTTGTTGTTTTGTGTCACTTTATAGTTGTTTTGCATCTCTTTGTTGTTGTTTTGTGTCACTTTATAGTTGTTTTGAGTCTCTTTGTCTTGTGTCATTTTGTATTTCTTTGTCATTGTTTGGAGTCCCTTTGTGGCGTTTAGAAATGTTAACAGTCATTTCCACACACTCTGGGAGTGGGCTTCCATTCAGGAATCCTTCAATCCATTTCAACAACTACTAGAAAATAAATATCACTATTACATGGCAAACCACGTTGGTTGTTTTTGTAAAACCTTCAAAGAACGTTAAGGAAAAGCTTTCTTCAGAATTTAACCTTCAGAGAACACAAAATTGTATATACCAGTAGCCTGGAGCCCACACACAGAGTTATTTGAACATGAGTTAATGATGAAAAGTAACCATCAACCAGCTGATTGTTATAGGTGTTTTCTTGAATTCAGTCTGATCTGGACAGAGCATCATCTGAACGTTCAGTAATTCAGTTTCAGGTCATTCAGAAAACAGGTCGATTTAGTCATTTGGTGACTGTGCGCTTACATTTCAAGCAATGTGGCCCCTTGAACAAAATAGTTAATTAGATTGTAAAGGATTATCTGATAGAGAAGACAGGGGGTGTTTATTTGCCTAAAGGGACCACAGTCATATAAAGATGATGGACATTCAAGTGATATCTTGGATGGAAGAAAAAGCAGGGGTTGAGATGTCCTGAATTTTAGTCCTTAAAATGGCCAAGATGGATCCTTCATAATGCATCTCTAACTTAACAAAGACAAAGACAAGTTTTCCAAGACAAGACTTAAATTTGTACAGATACTACAATCAATTAGCTGTTTCTACAGGCTGTCTTGTCCTCCCAATAGATTGATGCCTTTATATGTAATATAAACATCTATCAGTGTTTGTCATCTGTAAAGTTGAGAAGTCATGACGTTATGGGCCTATGTTGCAACAGAACTGCAGTGAAACCATTTTATACATGTAAGAACGTGTCTGAGCTGTAAGGTTGTAATGTTGATGCCATTTGGTGAGCTGACATAATATAACCTACCCTACTTCTGTGTCATAAACAGAAACTATAAACCCAAACAAAACATATGTTCTCATTTTTTTAAGTACATTCCATTCATACACCATTGATTTACAGTTTATTGTGGTCTACTGCAAACAGCAACCTGGCAGATATCAAAATATTTAATTGACTATGAGCAGCTGTGTCTTTCAAATTATGTTTTGGAATTTCTGTTTAAACAATCAGGAGATGGAAAATGTGTGTGACAGATACTTGGGTGACAGAAGGATAGTCAGGTTAGGCAAGGTGTGGCTCCTTTTATATGAAATTATGACTCAACAAGTACTGTAATCCAGTATGGTGAAGAATGTAGGCAATGGCAAGAAGTCTCAGTAAATGTTGAGACAGTGACATCTATTGGAGGATGTATTTACATTGTTGTTTTGTGAAATAATGATGTATTGATAAATAAAATGAAAACAAGAACAATTTCCAGTGGTTTACACAATAAAACATGAAAACGGAAAATATTTAACTTTCTATAGACATAAGTTATGCGTAAAGATATTACACTAAATACAGACATAGTACATACATACTTCATTATTTATTATAACGCAAGTGACAGATAAAAATATGTCCTTCAGTTTCTGTGAGGACCCTTAAAGTGATAGGTCGATACTTCCTACTAGGTCCTGTCTACACCCTTCAGGTCAGGATGTATCACTGAATTTAGCTGAATGATAGCTGGCAGGAAAGTAGTGCCTGGCCAAGAAATGATTCAAGGCAATTGAATGCCTTGCTCATAGGTACTTTAGCACTGTAAATGACAGTGAAGATGAACAAACTGGGAGGAAAGTGAAGTTAGACCTATGTCCAAAAAGAGGAGAGATTGCACATTGCTGCATTTACCTGCCAGGAAAGGTCTTGTACAAAAATTAGCTCTGGGCCTCAAAATGAATGACACCCTGCAAGTGGTTAGTTAGTTAAACACTGTTGTGAGTCTCTGTACATGACATACAAAACAGGTAGAAATGCGGGACCCATCTGTAAGAACTGTGTGTTGGTATCCTTACACAATTGCAGTACGTGAATCTACACTAAATGGTGCAATACAACCTCCTCCCACTTAGATAACCATAGCATAACGTCAGTTTTTATGTATTTTGACCAATTTATGAAACTCTCTTAGTGAATTTTTACTGTACCTCTCACTCAAACAGATGGCCACAATACAGCAGCATTGTAGCAACAGCACCTTTTTCTAGATTTAACAACCCTAATCTCACACGAGTCCATACAATAGTATTATATGCAAATCAGTCAAGTCATCATCAAGTCTTTTAGCCGATGTTTGAAACAGTGACCCAAAATGGTCCTGACTGGAACTGTCATGTGATTAAAAACAAAGAGTAATCATCTGCAAGATATATATTCCACCACATTTTGGCTTTAACGTCCGATTAGTGTGGAAAATGTTACATTATCTTCCATTAAACGGTTGTTAGAGCACAGTAGCGTTTAAATATTACAATATTACATATAACTTATTTTAAACACATTGCCGCAGTGTATTCATTGCGGCTTCATGCTCCGGGGAGCCGCCGACCCTCGAGGAAAGCGGAAGTGGTGCCAGTGAGGTATTTCATTTCGGATGTGTGTCTTTTTCTCGCACAGTCGAGCAAGTTCCTGGGGAATCAAAACAAACACAGCACACAGACAGCAGCTAAAGTCAGTGAAAGCTTGCCGAAAGCAGCGTCTGTCAGCGATTAGCCTGCTGCCTCATCATGACACCGAAACCATGTTGCGTTTACAGCGTAGGAATGATTTCTTTGATATTTTTGATCTCGGGCATTTCTTTGGAGTTGTCTAACGTGTTTCCACGGCTTTTCCAGTCTCTGGTTAAAAAGGTAAGGATTTCCTGCCCCGCCCAAGGCTAACGTTTTATAAAAGGCACTAGGCCAGGAAGCTAATTTGGGCGTTTTGTTGACAGCTAATGTTAGCCTAGCTTGATTTGACAAAATGGAAAAACCACCGCCTTTGACGCTGTGTTTCGTCTTTGCCACTGAGTTTCATTATGAAAGATGTTGCTGAGCAGCTTTGTAGCTCGTCACTTTAGGGCGTTGCATGTTTTACAAATGGCTCAGATTTAGAAATGTCATTTCTCTAAGTTAGTCCTGTTGTGGCATCTGCTGCCAGTTTTGCCTAGGACAACCATGTTTACAGTTAAATGAACTGTATTTTCAGCTATTAGAGCAGCAACTTAAAAATAAAACAACCCACTCAATGTTGACACTTTATTATTCTCTTTTTGTTACTTTAACTCGCCTGATTTGCAATTACAAGCAGTTTATCAACAGTGAGTTAGCTAATATGGCAATTAGTCTATTAGAACATTTAAAGTCTATTTAGGTCATTTAGTTACAACTTCTCTGTGTTTTACTTCATTGCTATTTATTGTCTATGTCTATACCAGGTTCCACTTATGGAGGACCTATAGTTGTTGGCGTTTTCAGTTATGATGCTTTCTGTTCCTACATTTTGGTCTATTTTTAACCTATTTGAGCTAAATAACCCTTTGTCCCCCTTAGGAAGTCGTTCTGAAAAATGGCAGCGAGGCATTTGAGGCCTGGAAGAATCCACCAGCACCCATCTACATGCAGTTTTACTTCTTTAACCTGACTAATCCCCTAGAGGTGCTGGATGGGTACAAGCCTGCTGTGTTTGAGGTTGGACCATATACATATAGGTAAAAGTGGAATAAAGAAAGTATTAAAGAAAGGCTTTAATACTGATTCTCTATTTATCAGGTCAATTAAAGAGAAGCATAAGTGTCACAGTAAGAAGACAACCCACGCAGTCCTAGAGAAGGGGAAGCAAAAGCAGTTGTGCTTTATGTGCCTCGTCTAAAGAAAGATGAACAAAGTTTAACTACTACAATAGAAAATTTTAGTTGAATGTAATGTAAATAAATTTAAGTCCATTAAGATATTTCAAATGATATTTTGATTTTTGAGTGTCAATCTTGACTTGAAAAAATAATGGTCATTCCCTTAAGGCATCAAGTTGAAAAAAATACTGCAATTAAGTTTGCCATAGTAAATTTAGGTGTACATGAATAGTGCACAGTCCATCTTGTATGGAAAACTTTCATACTGATAAAAGAACCAAAGCTACCACACACATACTTGATAGATAATTGTTAAACACAGTTGAATATATATATATACCTAATTATTGTCCCCTTTTTTTTGGAAACAACAGTGACATTTTGCAGAGACAGATCCAGAGTGATAATAGTGTTACCCTGTCTCTGGCTAGCTTGAAACAGCTTGTTAGCCTTCACAGAAACAGACACAGTAGCTTTGTTTGAAGTAAGAATTTCATCAGAGATATTAATATTTTTCCTTAGTTATTTTTTGCCCAAAAAGCATTTCATTGTTTTAATTCAGTAATATTCTGGCTTACAATAGTCCTGTGACCCATTTACTCATGCAACCCATATGTGCAGAAGTTCATGTAAACCCAGCTTTGATGTTCTGTGTTCATCACAGAGAGAGATGTGGGTTTTAGACTGGCAGGAATATAACCTTTGTCCTTATGCATGATACTATATTTAAGTCACACATATTACATTATAATTTTCCTGTATAGAACATTATGATTATTTAACTTTGTATGTATAAATAAGTAAATAAGTAAAATGTATTTAATATTACATGTGGGACTATCACTGGATGAGTGATATTGTAGAAAGATAAGATATAGTCTCTGCTATATTTTTTGCACAGGGAGTACCGGCCTATGGAGCAAGTCTCTTTTCAGGACAATGGCACGAAAGTAACAGCTGTCAACACTAAAACCTACATATTCCAGCGTAACATGTCTCGGGGTCCAGAGAGTGACCTTATCAGGACAGTCAACATTCCTGCTGTGGTGAGCTAAAGAAATC
Source organism: Rachycentron canadum (assembly GCA_038496675.1). NCBI lineage: Eukaryota > Metazoa > Chordata > Actinopteri > Carangiformes > Rachycentridae > Rachycentron > Rachycentron canadum. The sequence continues at coordinate 10,724,962 of CM076666.1, forward strand.
AACAAATTATATTTTCCTTTGATAATAAATCATTGAGTCACAGTTGTATCACTCTCTAGTTTTATTTATTTATGTTGTTGGGTAGCAACATACCAATGAAGAAATTGTGTTGCATTATTATCTGTGGTATTTAGTAATATTTTAAAGGAGAGAGGATTATATTTATGATTGTTTTGCCTTCATAAAAAGACCATTAAAAAGCAACAGGATTGTATATAATAAAACTAACTTCATGCAGAGGTAAAACTGTTAAGCACTTTTGAAGGATAGTATGTTGTTCTGTCATATTCTACTGTAATGTGAACTGTCCTATAGGTTACTCAAGTAAATTATTGATTATATTACTCCATATTTTGTATGGAACTTATGCAATTTAGCACTTTACACAACAGATGTCTTTAACTAGATCCTTCCTTTTCCTCCCTCTTGGTAGACAGTGATGGAAAGATTCAAAGACATGCCTTTACTGGACAATCTGATCTCCTCCTACATGAAGGCCACTGACGAAGGCCTGTTCACCACCCACACAGTTGGGGAGCTGCTATGGGGATATGAGGATGCCCTGCTCAAAGCCATCAAAACTCTAAAACCTGAGCTGGATGATGTTTTTGGACTCTTCTATAAGGTCTCATTTAAAAACTTAAGTACATAATTGTATACTTAGTTTAGACTGGAGAGTTCATATTTAGATATGAGATAGTTGTACAGACATTCATATCCTCATGGGACCAGCTCTTCCATTATGGTTGTTTTCTCTGTGTGAGAACTGTTTGTTGAAATTATTCTTTTTTTCTTTCTTTCTTTCTTTCTTTTTTTTTTTTTTTTTTTTTTTAAACAGAGCAATGCTTCCAGTGATGGTGAATATGTGTTCTTCACTGGCCAGGAAAACTACATGGACTTTGCTAGAGTAAATATGTGGAATGGTGAAAGGTAATCATCTCTACTCACCTCCAGCACAAATCGAAGCATCTATCACTATTTAAATCCAATCAGTCTGATTCACTCGTTACCTGGAATTTAAAAGGATGGATAACAATTGATTGTATCAAACTTATTTCATCTTGTTTGATAAGATTAAGGGAGCACAAAGTGGACTTCTTATTCCACGCCATTGTCATATCACATTTGATGTTACACAGTTTCTGGGCCTGTAGTTAAAATGATCAGTGAAATAATTACTCATTATTCAGGCTCATTAGTCAGTTAAAGCAACTCACTCACCTGATTATCTGTGTAACAGAACATCATTCACTCACAACAGTGTTCATCCCTCTTTTTGACCTTGTGGATATTTTTTTCCTCTTTGTCTCCCCTTTTAAACCTTATTGTTTCAGAATCTTCTGTTATCTCTGTCAGGAAGGAATGATGATGATCTTTCATGCAGATTTGCTAGCCAACTAGCACTGCTAACAAAGATCGATACCACTCTCATATAGTATCTATCAGTTAAATATGACCCTACAGCCAACAGGTGGTTAGCTTAGCTTAGCACAATGACCGTAATGACCCTGAACTATTCATGTTATCACAAAAAGGACCATTGTTCAGAAAAAAAGGAGCAGCAGCAGCTTAAGCCAAGCTTCTCCTGACCTTAAAAACATTAACATTAGACTTTTTGTGCTTTCATACAGCTCACTGAATTGGTGGACATCTGATGAGTGCAACATGATTAATGGCACCAATGGAGCATCCTTCCATCCATTCATCACTAAGAATGAAACGCTCTACATGTTTTCCTCTGACCTGTGCAGGTGAGTGGATGGAAGTGTAAATACTGCAGATTAAATGCCAACAGATTTACAGTGGGTAACATGACAGGAATTTCAGTTAGGCATGTTTTTTTTGTGTCCTCTTTTGCTGACCATTATTTTTCTGGTATTACATGTACTGAGTTGGCTTTCCCTCAATCATCCTAAGAATGTCTTTCCTAGCCTCCCCCCTGCATTATTCAGGTCTGGATATTGGATTAGGGACACCAATTTAGCTTGGCTGGTTGCATGGCTGGTTAGTGTTAGTCTCTTGAATGAGGTCGCTGTTAATGTTGAAAACTATTTAGTGCAGCTTAAAACAACTAATATCAGCTCTTTGACTGTTTGCACTTCAGAACTGAGTGCACATCAACTACTGAGGTTCTGAGAAAACTGGTTTATGGTTTATAGTTTATAGTTATCAGTGATTTGTGAAACCAACCTGTTGTTGCTGTGCGAGGAAGGCTTTCAGCAAATCATCTTACCACAGAACTTATACACAAAATGAATGACTCCCTCTTTTGTGGCACTTCTGGCTTTCTGCAGCCGATTTGTGCTTGCAAAGGTTAACCAGCATCTGATTCTATTTCCAAGGTCTCTGTATGCTTTGTATGAGGACGAGGTGACAGTGAAGGGGATCCCTGGGTATCGCTTCATCCCCCCCAGTGAGGTGTTTGCCAATATGACCGTAAACCCAGCAAATGCAGGTTTCTGTGTCCCTGCTGGAAATTGCCTGGGCTCTGGTGTGTTGAATGTCAGCGGATGTAAACAAGGTGGGAAGTGCATTAATCTGATTAGGTTTGGCAGCTGCTTTTCTGAATCTGCTCTGCTTTATGACTGAATCTCATGTGTGTTCAGGAGCTCCCATCGTCATGTCTTCACCACACTTCTACCAGGCAGACGAGAAATTTGTTCAGGATATAGTTGGCATGAAGCCAAACAAGGAGTATCATGAGACAGCCATTGATATCAATCCGGTAAGAATTACAATTTACACACTTAAAGAAGTAATTTGTGTTCATGTTGCTCTAACCATTTCCTGTTCTCCTGCACAAAAATAAGTATCAAACCTCACGCAGTGATGGTTATATTCATGTTAGCCACTAGATGGAGAACTATCTCAATTTTGTAAATGCAAGTCAGCAGTGCCACTTCTTTAAACAGTGGTTAAAAATTAAAGAGGGTGTCTTGGTACGGAGCTGTCTCCAAAGATAAGCTCTAACAGCTCTTATCATGTATAATAATAACTCAGTTAAGCCCGAGGTAAATCTGCGATAAAGAGAATCAGACTGAAAATGGGTTGTTGACGTGACACAGTACTGTCACATGAGATAAAAATGAATAGTATTAATATAATTATAAATGTTAAATATTATAATTCAAAATTTTGTAAATTGATTAAATGATTAAACATGTCTTTGTTTAACAAGGACCTATTTTTTAATAAAATTTAAAATCTAAATGCTTGTTTATTGAACCATGCTTGTTTCAAGCATGGTTCAATACATTATAACTTTTAGCTTTTATTATAGCTGTTTCAGTAAAAGGCATCATCATTTTTTTCCACACATATTTACAAAAGCCACTGTCTATTTAAACAATTAAATTATGTACTCTGGTGTGACACCATATCCTGATTTTTTAAAAAAGGCATTTGATTAATTAATTGATTAATTGAAAGATCCCATTCAAAGTCATGATACTGAATATTAAACTACATAATTATGGAATATTATGCAAATGTGACATGCTAACTGGGATACAAAATGTGATACTTCACTCACATGACTTTCATTTTCTCAATAATAACAGCGGTTTCTGTCCTTTAGTTTGACATGATGCCAGGCAAGCTATTTTATTTTCTGAAAACATCTTAACAGTTGAATGTTGAGCATTAGCAGATTCTAATCACTCAGTTTTGAAAGGATGACAGCAAAGTTGAAATAAATGTATTGAGTTGACAAGTCTGCAAATATAAACTACCTTCTGAAATGTGGTAAATTTGTGAATCAAATATACAGTTCCACATTCTGTGATGCATCACATAGCATAACGCAAGATCTACATTCACTTTTGTTTTGTAGTGTTTTGTGTCAGTGTCAACATTCAAAAACAGTAAAATCCATAATCCATACTACAAATACCAATATGTAACAGGTATATTCCAAGTTGACAACAAGGAAAGATTTACTGTAAATTATTCTAATAATAGTTTAGCCTTCAAAGGATGTTTCCTAATAGTTCTACACATGGCAGCTAATAAACTACCCATTATGACCCTTGATACAAAATGTGTAACAATTTATTTATATGACACCTCTTTGAATGCTGCAAGAAAGCAGAGTGATTATAAGGACATAAATGTTTATGTAATCATAAAAAACCTGACTTCTAATTAGAAGACATCTCTATATAGCAGCCATGCAGCACTTGCTTTCTATAACAATTTTATTTAGCTCCTTTTTTCTTGTTGCAGTGTATTTGTAGAGATTTCCACTGATACAATTTAAAATGGTGACAGCAATATTAAAGCTGGTGAAATATTTCAGGAAGGGTTTATAGGAAATTATAAGGGAAAAACTATGTGGTCATATGGCCTAACCCATCAGCAGTCACACACTTTGACATCACACAAATTCACATACACTTCTACACCAGCGTGAATGGTGGTAGCATCGCAAGTTCAAAAAGATTCTTTGAACCAAGTAAACAAGCTACTGTTTTCTGTTTATCCTCCTACCTACACTGTAATCTTCACTCTGCCACTGCATGAGATCATAGAGCCTGATCAAAGTCTGTTATACTGGGTCATAAATACTGAAACGATGCCCTGAAACCAGCTTGACTGCCAATGTCAGGGCTGTGATCTCCACTTGGACCAACTACAATGAAGATGTTTGCAGATACATCCCAGTTACAATCACAAACGTTCTGTGTCGTTAACAGAAAAGCATTTGCAGCATTAAGATCTTGACCGTATTATGTAATGTCTTGGTATTGGCACTGAATATGTTGTGAGGCATAATTTGTTTATACACGTAGAGTGACAGGTTTGAATATAGCAGTATACTACACTGTTTAGTTGCTCTTAAACCAAGTTTAACTCTGTTTTGCAGCTAACAGGAATCATTCTGCAAGCAGCAAAGCGGCTCCAGGTCAATGTGTATGTAGAGCAAATTCCCAACTTCAGGTAATCAGTTCATGTGCTTCATCTGTATCCAGTTACAGCCTAGCAATTTACATATTGCCCCTTTTTTCATAAATACCCCCATCACCATATTGGCTTCAAATTAACCTATAATGATGGTATGACTACCAATGAGTCGTGTTGCCAGTAAGCAGACTGTAAAGCAATTTTGCCACCATCATCATTATGAATGGACTTTTGGACAGACCCAGCTCACTTGTTATGCATTTACTTGGCATCTAAATGAGCAAACAGCAAGATAATCTTGACTCCAGACCCAGCCGACATACATGTTATCAAATATTTTGTAGAAAAACTAAATGTACACTGTACTGTTTATGTACACACTGAACAGCATGCCCATGCTTGTTTGAGCAAATTGTCATTTTTCCATTTTTTTTCAGTCAAACAGGAAACGTGAGGACGATGATCTTTCCTGTGGTTTATCTAAATGAGGTACAAACATAAAAATACACACACAAACATATTTTTATGCATTTTTTATGTATGATATACATATATTTAACAGTCGTGGGCATGCAGAAAATAAACCCCCTATGAGCAATCTAATTCCAATCCAAAAGTGGTTTTAACTTTTTTCACACTTTGCACATCTGTCACAAATATATTATGTATGATTATATATTACTGCAGACACAAAATCTGCAAAAAAGATCAGATTTTGGATAAGGGAAATGATTCATCCTTTTACTAGTAGGTCCTCAATGAGATGCTTGGATTTTTGTAGAAGAGATGGTAGTGGTAAGTGTGGCTGATAGGCTCAGATATTAGTTTGTCTATTCTTCCATGGGACGAACATTGTCATTTGCATTTTATCTTTTAAAATTAAAAATGTGTGTTAAATCTAGACTGGAGTTGTTGGCTGTTTGTTGGCTGTCAGTTTGTAGATGTGAATGATTTTTGAAATATCTGACATTTTGAATCCTTAAATACAGACTTCATACAAAAAAATACACAATATCAAGTTAGTAAGACCATGCAATTTAGAACAAAGCTTTGAAAAATACAAATTGGTGAAATTAGATTAAATCATCTGCTTATAAATAAAACTAAAATGATTAATTATAAAAATGAAAATTGTGACTTTCCCTGCATTGTTGAAAAACTTTGCGCTGACTACATTAGTTTACTCTGTAATTTTCTAGCTTTGTGCAGTGTTTTATATGTTTAACGTTATCTTCTCTCCTACTATCTTCTCAGAGCGTTGTCATTGACGATGAATCAGTCACGAAGCTACGTTTGATTGCTGTTGAGCAGAATGTTGTCATCAATATCCCGTTCGTGCTGATTGGTTTAGGCATCATTCTGGGAGGAATCTTCATGTTCCTGATGTGTCGACAGAAGGTCCCCGAGGTGAGTGTGTGAAATGGACATTAATCAGTTTGTGGTTATTTAGAGCTGGTATGTGATTATACAAGGGTCTTCTTAATATAGCAGAGAAGCTGCAACACTAGTGGCCGGAGGTGGACAAAACACATCTGCATGGTGTTAACATCTGTCTGATTTGCCTTTTTCAGAGCACTGCTGCTGAACGACAGCCCCTGCTCTCATCATAGCACTGAACTGAATTTGAAAAGAAGATGATTGTGACAATTGCAGAAAAGTTCAACATCTCAAGGGTTTACTGGATGTGACAACTGTTTCACCCCTAAGTAACAGTTTTCTGTTGTTTACTAGAAATACACATTTTAATCTGTTTTTTAATGTATGAGTTTAAGAAAGTGAAAGGACAAAAGTGAAGTCTTTGTGGTGTGTGGTACAGTGTTGGGAAACTCTAATTTTTTAAATTAAATCTTCAATTGAGCATATTTTTATTTTTAATTATCCTTAGAACCTGCAAAAAATGTATCTCTTCTACAATGTCTGGTTTAGATTATTGGACCTTCTGAAGAGTCGGATCAGAACAAATCCAAAAAATAAAGTGAAAGTATCATATTTTTATGAAGTGGCCAATGATCAGGATTTATAGTGAAGCAGCACAAATAAGGAAAGCGAGAGAAACTTCCTCTTGTTACTCATGTTTTTTTTTTTTCCCCCAGACATAAACTAAGTGAACAAAGTCAAACTCTACAAAATAACTGGGAGGAGGTTTTGACCTCAATGTGATGAGTATTATTTCTGTAGCCTGAAATGCGCTGCACTCAGAAAATGGTTCTCACATTATTTCATTATGTAAGTTTGTTATCATTATGTAAGTCATATGTCATTTTCACATTTTTGTCTGTTGAGTCGTCTGAAGCTCGGAATCTATAGTGGAACAGATCAATGTCATTTCAAAACCATGCAGGAAACTCTGTTATCTCCAGTATATGCATCATATATATCAGTAACAGCCAATTAGTATTACATCAGCCGTGGCAGTATAAAGGGAAGGTTTTTTAGCCAGGTGTGGATGTCTTGTCTCATGATTTAATTGTTTCTCTGCCCTAATGCTAATATAATGACACAAATGTGTGATATTTAATTTTTATTAATTATATGTTCAGTTTATAAACAGCTTCTTGCTAGTGACACTACTGATGAATTTTTGCCAGTTAAGAAATAATGTCTGTCTTTCTAACCACTAGGAATGGTCAATGATTTTTAATGTTAAATTTTGCACTTTTAAACTGAATGTTATCAGATTGTTGTCATTTTATTTAAAGTTTGTTGTACTATGGCTGTTTGGTTACTCATTCCAAAAATATGATGGCTTTCCTGTCCAGCACTACACAGAATATCATCATAATCGTCATCATAATCGTCGTCATAATGTTTCATCTTTAACCATATCACTGACAAGCTGGCTACCATTAGATTAGTTGTGGAGTTTGTTGTAAAATATAATATTTTGTACACTACTACTCCAACATAGCAAGCCAATATGTAATCATTGTTTACATACTCTGAATAGGTCACGTATTGCACGATTTGCACATTGTCTTGTCATTTGCTACGACTTCAATAAACTTAGTGTGCTTCATGTTCTTCGCAGGTGTGTCCGCAGTTCCTCCATCACACATTGCAAAATAACTTGATAATGTGCTGTATCATTACTTACTATCATTACTCACCCTGACTTTAATTGCTTTTTCCTTTTTTAATAGAGATCACCATAAATCATAAATGGCCTCATGACGAACTTCAGTGGTTGTATAGTACACTATACATACACTATACGACTGATTACTTACCTACAAACCTGCTATATCTGTAAAGGAATATAGATACAGTAATCAGCAAGCTTTAGGCTTGTGGGGTGGGTAGATATTTTTTCCACTTTGGATAGTCAGGTTAGTTTTAGCCTGCCTCCACTTTTTATGCTAAGCTAACGATATACTGGTTGCAGCTGTATATTTTGTGGACACAAGAATTGTATCCATTCTCTCATTTAACTTTTATCAAGGCTACTATTCCTACTAAGGATGTGTGTCTTTTTTTTTCTTTTTTTTACAGTGTCACATTCAAACTGAGACTCACACCAGTTTAATATTTTTGGTTGGTAAGAAGCTCTGGGTAGAAGAAGAGTGGATCTGTCCTAAGCGTAAACTGTTTTAACGTCATTTTGCTCATCTAATTCATATAAATTCATTCATGGTTCATTCTATGTAGAGGTGACATGTTACCACTGTTTTTGTTTGTGTTTCCTCCAGTTTTTCTTCCATTGTCTAACCATGCAGCTCAGACTAACTGGAGACTTTAGGGGTAGAAAATATGTCATGGGTAAACCTCTCCAATCCATGAAACACATTTCAAACATGATGCCTCAGACGTGGAGCTCTCCTCAATTGCCAGTTTAAAGTGTACTTTGACTCCTTGCAGATAAACTTTGACTTCAGCTGACACAAAACTGATAAGTACTGCTAGGAAGAGAAGTTTGTAATGCTGGCTAAGACTTGAAGTCAGTTCCTCTGCCAAACATCAGACATCAAACTGGCCAATTAATATTTGATATCTGTTAGAGAGTAACTCCTCCCCAACCCAATTAAAGCCCTTTATACAAGTGGCATGAGACAACACACCAGCCCTTCTGCAGAACAGCATCTCTCTTGAATTTGATCTGCAACCATGAGGACTCTTCAGGAAAAAGTCATCATTCTTTCAGTTTTTTTGTCTTTGATCTGTGTCATTCAGGTAAGTTAATGAGCCCTGTGTTACTGCAGACTTTGCTTGCTTTGATCTCACCCATGAGAGCACACTGTGGCTTTTGGTTTTGAATGGAGTAACAACTTTTGATTTTATTACCATATAGTACGTCATGAAGGCTACTGTGATCTTTATAGCATCTTATATTTGACTTTTACAGGTCAATTCACTGCCTCTGCCTGAAGACTGGAGTGGTTTGATCCGGAGAACCAAGCGATCACTGCTGTGGCGTTGGAACAGCATGAAGCCTGTTGGTACCAGCTGCAGAGATCACTTAGAGTGCGGCACTAAATACTGCAGGTACAGCAGAGCTGTGTGGAAGCTTTGAAGAAACTTGCATGTTTCCAGCCTGTTTCTGATGAAGTTTATTTACTACTGTACTACTGCTTTAACATGAATAAATTGATAAATCTTAAATTTTTTGCCAGAACACAATACTAAACAGACATAATATTCATTTCCTTGACTTCCACGTGATTTTTCTGTAATATATTTTACTAGTGCATGAAGTTGTGTCCACGTGCATTTTGCATGGTAAGTAAAGTAATGATACTGCAATAAAGCTGTTCCTTATCTTTGCAGGAAAAATACCTGTTCCTTCTGGATCTCCACCTAATGAAGAGATATACTAACATGACACCATCGGGGTCACACATACATCTGCCTTATGGACCCAAACAACATCAAATTGAACCCAAATTATTGCTCTGATATTTTGGCTTGAATTGAGGAGACATGTTGGATATTGATCAGTTGAAGGAATTTAATCTGGCACTGCACTGCAGCAAAACAAAGCTGTAAAAGCTGGAATACTGGAACAGTAAAATGACTCTACAGTGATATGGATTTTTAAGCATTTAATTTCTTTAGTAATCTGGCATAACATCTGACAGGTTGTGTACATCTGATCATGGTCTTAATAAGAAAATACAAATATCCACACAAAGTTTTTGAGGTGCTCTGAGTTTATTGGTTCATGTTTTTGGTATATATTTATTTGTACATATTGTAAGTAATGTAAATATAAATATACTTTGCTACTACACTATATAATATATTTTTTAAGAGGTTTTGCCTAAATTTTGTTTGTCTTTAATTGTAAAACCAATTCAAAACAAATTAAAATGTTGCTCTGAGTCCCTTCTACTTTTTAATGCAATGAAATATCTTGGGGAAAAAATTTTATGTTGATTAATGAAAAAAAAGGAGAAAAAACATATGAGACCTCCTTACTATGTATTATATATATTTCTCAGGTTCTCTGGTGCAATGAAATGTTTCTGCATTTATTTATTATTTTACATGATGGTGCTGATATTCAAGTCTTCTATGGGGACAATCTTTGTCTTACAGGGTTTACGTATTTCATAGAATTATTATTTTGTATTGCTGCTTTTCCAACATGTGATAAAGGATAAGATACCAATGTTGAACCTCAAATAAATATACATAAATATTGGATATCTATGTGAATACTGACAGAAAACCAGTCAGTCACTTTTTGCCTAAAATGAGCAGTAAAGTCGTGAATTGTGAGGATATTTTTGACCATATTAGTATAGCAAATTCTTGGTGGAGTTTCCTCTTTTGCGCCATGCTGTGAGGCTGCTCTTTCTGGAGGCTAACATTTACATGAGGCGTCCACCTTTAAGACCTCAAGAAACTTAGACAAGGAGACAAACCCTGTCCCTTGGTTAATGAGGATTCCCCACATCAAAGAAAACCACCACCTCTGAGCCGATTATAGCTTTACAAGTGAAACATTCCTAAAATGGGGGGTATTCACATGATATATCCTGACTTGTGCAACTGTCCTAGAAAATGAATGCATCCATGGCTGACAACTCATTGTCACCACTGGAGGGCGAGCTCAGCCAGATTTAGAGGGCTAAATATGGCATCAGCATTTTTGGAGTGTGGCCACCAACATTGTGTTTTACAATGGACGGTCTTGTTTTTTAAATGAATTATTGCATCAACACTTTACACTATTGTTAAAAAGAATTTAGGATCTTGAAGATTTATTGATGAATGATTTAGATAATAAAAATGAAAAGACCAATAGCCTCTCAGATCATGAAGAGTAATAGATCAGGATATTACAGTGGCATAAATAATAATTATTATGTTTTTTTTTCCCTTTAGCAGGATGTATTTCTTAATCACATGTGATTCATTATCTCATATTCGTGACTAATTATTAAATAATAGTCTTATTTTCAGACACTGTTCTATAAGTAGATTGTAAAGTATATGTCTACATCTGATGTTTATTTTTATCATCCAAAACAATTCAAACAGACTTTTAACTCTTTGCCTCCGAGTTGTCTAGATGCTTTGATTGGCAGGAACCTCTCTCTTTTCATTGGCTAAAAAAGGTTGTGACGTGACGTCTCCCCCAGCCTCAGCGGTGCTGAAGCGGTGGCGTGGAGACCACTACTTCAGCCCGGACCTCGGCGTCGGACCGGCTCCACACCAGCCGGCGTTACTGCACACTGATAGCACACTGATTTTAATCGCAGATGTCAGGCAGTAGGGACAAAGATATCGGCTCTGTGAGGCACGTTTGACGTCAAATGTGCGTCGAGCAGTTGCATGACCCCCCCCCAAATGTTTGGTTGCATGATTTTTGGACCTAACCGCACCTGCAAATCAAAGTCACCTGGAAGAAGCGGATGGATATCACCTCTCACCGTAGATGACTGTCTTCAGGTAGGTGGTGATATTAATCAGGGGATACATGAGCGCTTGTTTTCTTTCTTTTTAAAAAAAAAAAAAAAAAATTGCTACTTTTGCTTGAAGCCAATTGTTCAGCTGCGTCTTGATTCTGTTGGTGTGTGTGTGTGTGTGTGTGTGTGTGTGTGTGTGTGTGTGTGTGTGTGTGTGTGTGTGAGTGAGTGAGTGAGTGAGTGAGAGAGAGACAGACAGACAGAAAGACGGACAGACAGACATGGCTCCTTTGGCAAGTCTGCACAAATGATCTTGTCTAATCTGTTGTCCTACTTTAGCCTCTTGAATATTTAAATTTCACCATGAAAGCCAAAACGCACACACACAGCTATCTTTGTGAGGACACTCCTTGACATGATGCCCCCTCCCATCCTAACATTAACCATCAGAACTGCCTGACCCTGACCTAAACCTATCACTAACCTGAGCCTTAAAACTACGTCCTAACCCTCGAACATCCATCTGAATGTGTCAGAAAGTGAGAGGTGGCCAAAATGTCCTCACTGCTATGGTCTGAAACTCAAACTGGTCTTTACCCGTAGACACAGAGCCAGGATTTAAGTTGAACATCACATCTGATCATCTTAAACTGTCACTGAATTCTTCCTGAAACTTCTCCTCACATCATTATGAGCTGTAATGAAGCAGTCTCATTACAGACAGACATCAGGGATAACAAGCAGCATCATGATTTGAGTCTGTCCTCGACGACAACAACAGTGGGCCTCAGACTCTTCTCTTTTATAGAACCACAGTCTCATCCTTCATGTGAGATGGCTGACTTGACCTGACAGTAAAATAGTTCAGTTAATCACAGCCATCTCAGTGTGCTTCAGTACCCAGAGGACAGAGCTGTTTGCTGTAGATTTTTGTGCTGCAAGTTGAGGGGACGTCCAGCGGTGATAGCATGCAGGAGTCATCCACTTTGCAGTGACATTATTAGTCCCCTGCAGACAACTAGTCAGTCACACTGGCCTACTTTCCTCTGGCATTAAACTATTGACCTGTCATGATTCAATGCAACACGGTCTCACCTGAATCGTGTTATCATCATATTATATTACCAGAGAGATTAATATTAATCATTAAATGTAACATATATAAATGTTTTTGGCAAAAACCCTCACACCTACACTTGGAAGCAGTTTGGGAATCTGTGTGTTGTTGAATATCTGAAGGACTAAAAATAAACTGACTGTCTGCTAAAAAGCTAATTTTAGGATTACAATTTTGCATTTTTTTAAACAGTAAGTTTGAAATCAGGCTCTAAAGGTTTATTTAAACATGTCAGGCCACATCCACTTTTTATACTGATCAAGTCAGCAGTGGCAACAGCAGACTGAAATTGCCCAGTGATTTCTTTTTTTTTTTTTTTTTTTTTTAACAAACCAATTAATAATCTTTACTACTGAGTCTTTTGGTTTGAAACATTTTTTCACCAATCAGAGCCTGAAAGGTGAAGATAATGAAGTTGTCCTTTATCGAAGACGGTGGTTCAAGAGCTCAGAAATTTCATTCCACCAGTTTTAACAGGCAAGAAGAAGACCGTACTCCTGACTTTGAAGAGCAAATTGAGTTTTCAAGACATTTTTACCTAAGGAATTAGTTTGGCTGCATTTCAATTTGTTGTATCTATACTGTATTAATTAACTCAATTTATAAAGGGGTTGTATTTATGATCAGAATGTACTGCATGTTATTGATGTGTTTACTTTTTGTTGCTCTGCCAAAGCTGTTGTTATTCTAGGATTGTGGTAATGAAGAGGATTAAATATTCATAAGCATCTGCAACAGATGTTGTTTCGGTTGTTTAAGTATTATGGTCCAGCAGTAGCACAACAGTCTGACAGCCATGAAATGATTCCTTTGAAACACAAAGTCCAAGTACTGTTAAGTATTTGCATCTAAAATATTACATTTTCTAAACATGTTTTTCAGTCCACTTTAAATTCACAACACGGCACCAGGACTGTGTAATACTTTTAAAGGCAGATATCACTAAATGGTGGTGGATATGTCTGATTTCTTAAGGTTATGATGGTATCAGCAATTTCATGTGCAGTTTCCAGATGCTTTGAAATTACCTTTCATTTGGTAATAGTCTTTATAGTTTGATTTCATGAATGGATGATGATGATTATTATTGTACTATGTGTGTAATTTTTTTTCCTCTCAAGCTTGATGTGTATTTATAATCAGGAACAATGTGTGTATGAATATAGTAACGCTTTGAATTAACTAAACGGATGTGAAAATGTATTTACTCTGAGCGGTGCCAGCGGAGCATCTCTGCAGTGCAGCTGCCCTAGTTACAGAGCAGCTGAGTAACTGTGAGAGACTGTGGTTGGCCTAGGCAGAGAGAGGAGGAGTTTTTTAATGGTTGACTGAATGATGGAGGGTTGGCTGTGCTGAGGGCCAGATGCAGACAGTCCAGTAGGGCTTTGACTGGAGGACCAGTGAGGTTTAAAGTGAGGGAGCAGACTCTGACAGCAGTAGCCTCCAGTTGAGCTTAGTTTTTTTTTTGTTTTGTTTTGTTTTATTAAAAAAAATCTTTGTATGTTCTGTTGGGATATTTTTTTTACTAACCAGACAAGTCTGTAATTGGATCCCTGAGGCAATAGCTCTGCTTTAGCTCAACAGCTAGAGAAACAACTGGATCATTTTGACACACAGGCAAAACAGAAGAACCCAGGAGCAGACTCACAGGGAGACATAAACACTTCATATGCAGACACCAAAGACAAATATATGATTTGTACAGATAACATTTACACAAAGCATTAAAATCTGTCTCCATGGTCTGCACAAAATTCAAAAGGTTTTTACTGAAATTTATCAGACAGGACACAATGCCACCTTCTCTCAGATCCTTACATAGTTTAAATTTAAGTCTAACTCTCCGAAGACTTCTTGTTATATTCTCTCAGAACAAGTTCTATATATTTTTAATCACGTTCGGCAACAAACTATGTTTGGTCTGAATACACAGCAGTAGTAGAGATTGAAGGTCCCTTGTGCTGTTCTGCATTCTCTACACATATAATCTACTATTCTACTCCTCTGTGCATCCCCTGGCCTAGTTGTGAATATGTTTGTGCACCACTAAGGCCACATTCAAAGAAGATTTTGAAGCACACTTAAAAGTGATTCTATTGTATTCTGTTCTTTCAGGATTCAATTTTAGGAACATGGAGACAGTTTTCATGGTCCAACCTCATCCAGCAGTATGATTGGAGCATCTAGTCTCTCAGGGGACACCCTGATAGCATGCCACTTCCCTGTGGTGCAGCTTCCCACATGGCAACTTCCTGTCCAGGCTTTGTGCAGCTCGGCCAAGAGGTCCGGCCGTCTGTGCTCAGTGGGCTTGACCCGAGCTGTCTCCCTCCCAGAGCAAGACTCGCTCAACCGAGAGCATGCCTTCACCAGTAGCCGAAGACATTTTTCCAGCAGCTACAGTAGCCTCAATGAGGACCGAGCAGAGGAAGAGGGGGCCAGCGACAGCAGCGGGAGATGCGACTCCACCTCGTCGCCAGAGGAGACAAGTTCCCATCTAAAGAAGGAAAGGTCTGGGGCGAGAGGAGGCAATCTGCGATCACACAACTCATTCCTTCCCAATACCGAGCTAGATGAGGAAGAGGAAGATGAAGATAGCGATGGAGATAATCTGCACAAATATCATGAGGACTCATCTTTTGTATTGCATGGAAATTCTAATTGGCCACTAAATAATGGTGCCAGAAATTATACCATGCCTCATGAGGACATGGACAGCGAATGGGGCAATGAAGGAACCGTGTTGGGCACTGAGAGTGACCAAGAGTGGCTCTCTAACCAGCCTAACCAGCTGGACTCACTGCAGACTGAATGCCAGTG
Source organism: Rachycentron canadum (assembly GCA_038496675.1). NCBI lineage: Eukaryota > Metazoa > Chordata > Actinopteri > Carangiformes > Rachycentridae > Rachycentron > Rachycentron canadum. Next base: position 10,740,646 of record CM076666.1, read on the forward strand.
CTTTCATGTGAGCAGATCTGGCATCACAATGATGCCTTGTGGAGAGCAGGACTCAGACAGACTGAAGGATAACATGTCCTGCTGCATCCACAGCCAGCACAAATGTTCCCCAGAGTTGTTATCCAACAGTCACACAGAGTATGTCAGCGACTCTTCTTGTAACAGTTCTGATGGCGTCCTGGTTAATTTCTGCACCATTTATAACAGGAGCAACAACCCTGCCACGCCTCATGACCTCAGCAGTCCTGCAGTTCACCCCTCTCAATCATGTGAGGGATCTGTGTTCCTCAACCTCCAACCTGTTCCTCAGACTCCAACTGAGGACCTCCAACAAGATGACGTGACTGTTAACTCTTCCCCGAAAGAGGAAGTTGATGCCAAACCCTCTGCCTCCTGCTGGTCTCCTCAGGGCCTCGACTCTAACTGCAACCTTTATTCCCTGGAGCCTCTACCCCCGGGTCTCTCTTCTCTGGAGGTATCAGACCTGACTGCATGTCTCCAAAGCCAGGCCACACTGGCCATGGGGACCAACCAGAAGTACTACAAGCTTGTGACTTGTGACCTCCCCTCCCAGTCACCCAGCCCAGCCTGGTCCAGTCTCAACAGAAGCAGCCCCTTCCCTCCCACTGAGTTCCTGAATCATAAGAAAGAAGGACAACACAAAGAAATCAAGAAGGTAATTTTTGAACAAAATTACATTTCTCATAGTACTCTATGCCAAACATTGACTTTTACAGCAAGAATATAAAGGATAAAGTCAACATTTTGTCACTCTAGTAAAAACTATGTGTCTTGAAATGAGTTATCTGAGTTTTTTTTTAACTTAAAGGGGAAAATGGGGAAATTATCCTATTTGATTATCTGAAAAATACATCTTCATGTAGATGAAAACATGGCTGCTTTTCTTTGCTCATTCAAGACAGACCTTTGTAGATATCTTGGTTTTACATGGTGTTGACTATTTGCAAATAGAAGATAGAGATCATGACATACATTACTAGTAAATAATTGTTAAAGAATAGCTATAAGCCATTTGTTAGAAAAACATTCTTTATCTGGGGTTTTTCCTTCTTCAGCATTATTTTTGTTTTGTCTTTTTTACCAGTTCCTAATTAAATTAATGAAGTAGATCCCTCCAATAGACCATTTGATCTCTTACATGTTGGAAAACAGCTGCAGAGTAGAATCAGTTTATTAGAAACTTGACAGATTATTGTGATAAGCCTTACCAGTTGTTAAGTTACAACTGTCAATTTGTATGTGAGTATTTATTAAAAAGAAATAGACTGATTTGGCTGTGTAAACCCAATCACTTATATCTTTTTGTTTTCTATTGCTTTAAGGACAACGAGGATCAAGAAAAGGAAAAGAAGTTTTCCTCACCACAGTGCAGCTCTGGGTTTTACAGCTCCCACTTTCAGACCTATGATTACCAGGTTGCCACCACCTCCACTGACAAAGCTCTTTGCAGGAAAAAACATACAGACAGCATCCAGATACTCTCCCACACTCCCTGTTCACTGTACCCCAGCCAGTGTAGCCCACATAGCAGCAAATGCCAAGACACAAGTACTGTGTCCACACAGCCATCTGCGATTCTGGACCAAGAGCACTGTAATACTGATGCTACTGAGAAGGGTAAGGCTACAGGGAAGAGATATTTTTTCTTTCTTCTTAGGTTTTAGAAGTAGGAGAACAAATATACAACAATACAATATCAGAATAAATGAATCAGTTTAAATTAAATCTGACATCTGTTCTGTCACTTCTTCATCTTTTATCTCCCTCCAGGGGCGTGTTCATCGGAAAATGCAGTGGTGCGCTACAGTAAGGCCCAGAGACCAACCTCGCTGCCCATTCAGCCCTTCATTCTCATGCCTGAAGGCAAACCACAATCTCAGGCCCAACACCTGGGCTGTCTTCTGGAGCAGTACATGAATCACAAGAGCAGCAAATCTAGTACCTCCCGACCAGGCTTTAAGGGCAAAGGCAAAAGCAGTCAGTGCTTTTCTAATTTGAAGCCATCACCTATGGGCAGCCACTGCCCCATCTTTCTGGAAGGTCCCTCGAGCTCTGATACCTGTTCCACCTGCACACCAAGCCCAGAGTGCTTCACCCGCAGACACACATGGAGCCAGAGCCAGTCCAGCAGAAGCCAAGGACGTCTGAGTCCATGTACATCAAAATGCAGCCTGGATCCTCCTTGTACCAGCCCAAAGCCCAAACCGGTTCAGGTGCAATATAAGACAAGTCCATGCTCAGGCAAAACTGAGTCTAACAGTTTTTTAAATCTGGTCTCAGCCCCAAATCAATCAAACCTGGTTAAAATTCCCACCTACCAGGACCTGATCAACCTCACCCCTGAGCAAAGCCATGCTATAGCTGAACCTGAAAGTCCCCATAGGTCCCAGAACCACACCTCCTACCATTCAATATTCTCTCATACACCACCCACTTTACCCCTAACCACTGATGCACATCACCCAAACCTGCAAGTCTCCTCATCTCCTCCCACATTTCCACAACCAGAAAATAAATTCCCACAGTACAGAGCTGCACCTGCAGCCGACTCTGGCTTCTTTCATGGTACTTTTGCAGCTGCCCTGTCCTCAGTAGCTCCTCTCTCCTCTTTGGGTTCTCTGCTCTCCTTGGCTGCATCTGGGCTGCATTCACAGCAAATGCAGGACTCTGCTAAGCTCAGTGGAAAGCTTAGTCAGAGTCAGCACAGTGAATCTCTGATCCTGAGTGACAGGCCACCCACAGAGTTCTGCCTTTCGCCTGATACATCTTATGAGTCCCTGTCTATCAGCCATCTTCAGAGGAGAGGTGAGGGTCAACCAGTGACTCATGCACTGTATCAGTTTGCATAAAATATGATGTGAAACGCAGTATATGACACACATAAATATGAATGGAGTAAAAAGTGACTCAGTAGCAGTCACAGTTTAAGGATTCCTCCTTGATTGGATTGTCTATTCACTGATGAGCCTCTGAAAGTGGCAATAAGATCTGTCTGTGCTGCAGCAGTGCCTTCAATACCCAGAAGGGGCTTCCTTTCAAACATGACCTATTTTTAACTCTCCCAGCACAGGATTGGCTGAGCCTTCTGCTCTGTAGCCTATGTGAGTGTGACTGCAAGAGAATGAGAGGCAGAATGATGCAGTAGGAGCAGTGCTAATGATTTATAACGTGCCTAATCATTTTGTTTCAATGCTGCCATATGGGCCTCTTGGTGCCAATGTAATTATATAAATGTGAACCGTTTGTGACGGGTAATCATCGATGGAAGTATTTGCCCCAGCGTTTAAGAGTCAGTGTGGTGCAGCACTGCAGGCAGCATCAACATGCATAAAGAATTTACCGTGACATTTGCAGAGGCTAGCCAGGATGAGATGAGGAAAGAAAGGCAGGGAGTAAAAAGCAATTCAATGAGGGTCACTGTTGAAATGGAAAACTCACTCTTTGATCTTCAGTTCTCGTTCACATTTGCATCTCTGCAATATGATGAGCCCTGAAGGCATTCTGTCATATGTATATGCATTGACCCAGTTAGTAAGGAAATATCTGAAGGGAGGATTCTTATGTATTGTGGAGTCCAGCTAGCTCTAAGATCATTTCAACCTGTTTCAAAACATTGTTGCACCAGAGTCAATAAACTCACTATTGTAGAATATTCTTGAAAATTAATTTGCACTGGAAACAGGTCAGATTTATCCCACCATTCTAGCAGACTGCTTATTCTAGGAAAATAAATGTTTCAGCTGTCTTGTTAGTGTCTTGTAGCAGCCAAAAGACTATGTGAAGCAGCACTATAACTTCAACTTGTCAAGACCTCTGTTGTGCAATGCTTCTAGGTTTGCTCAGGTCTGTGAGCAGAGCGGTAGACCTGATCATGGCTCATTTTGGCAGCAGCAGAGACCCTGAAGAAAAGGTATGATTTGGCAGAGCTAAGCACCTTGAGCTACTGTATGTGTGTGTGTCACAATGAAAAAATGGCAAACTGATATTACTTACATTCTAGGCCTAAAGTCAAATAACTTGTGTCAGCAGGAATTGTACTGTATTATGTTTATTTTCCTTTGGCACAGATGCGCCTGGGTAACAGCTCCTGGAGTCCTACTATTGCTGGTCTGGTCCTGGAGCATTTGTGTCCAACAGTCCAGAATATTTTAGAAGATGGGCTAAGGGATCACAAACTGGATCTCATCATTGGGCAGCGCCGCAACCACTCCTGGACTGTGGTGGAAGTCTCTACTAGGATTGGTACATGCTACTATAAAATAATGAAGTGTTTGTGATTCAGCTGTCATGAATGTTGCCTCACAGCAAACGTTCTGGGTTCAAACAGAATAGCTGATGGATGAATGTACTAATGGATCAGTACTTAGTTGTACTAAATGGCTTTGGCTTGATGGGCAGGTGGACCAGCATTGTTTGTGGTACACTGTTTGCTGTGGGCTCTCTGATAAGCTCTATTTGATTTCTGTCCATCTCCGCTACAGGTCCATCCACCAGGGTCCTCCACAGCCTGGTCACAAAAATCAGACAATGTCCCCAACTCACTAGCCACTGCATGAGACTGAGAGCTTTCATAATGGGCCTGCTTAAGTATGTGCTAAAATTATCTAATTGTTGATGATGCCAATGACACTAAGCAATGTTAATGGAATTACTGCACATAAAAACCTTTGTTTCTTTTAGCTTGAGAGCTTTGGAGTTCTGGCTCAGTCACCTTCAGAGTCAAAAAGGTGAGTGCACCAAGTTTAATTTTTTTGCTGTTCAGGTCAGTTGGTTGTTAGTTTGGTCCACACTGAAATACGACAATCGAATAAAATTTGGTACCAATATCGTGTTTGGTCATATTACTGTTTCTAAGGTCAATAATGAAATTTCAGAACCAGCATGTTACATTACATTGTTAACATTGTTACTTAGACCATGTTAGCATGCTGACATTAGCATTTAGCCCAGGTACATAGATGGCTGCTTGCAGAGTCTTATTAAATGACTTTATTACATGTTGTGTGATCACACCCATTACTGTCTCCACAGATGTGGTCACGACATACTACCACTCTTGGGGATTCCTGTCGATGTCACTGGGTCGGTGTCTGCCCTTGTTTCAGGAGCTGCTGCTTCTGCTTCAGCCGCTCTCTGTGTTGCCCTTTGACCTCAACTTGCTCCTGGAGCCCCGGCTGTTGCGTGACAGGCAGCTGTGTCCTGAGGAGCGCCATGTCTCTCCACCTCCACCATGCTCAGCCTTCCTGGTCACTAGTTGGCCACAACTGCAAGCAGACAGAAAGGTGGACAGCAGCTATAGCGGTCAGCAAACTAAGATTTCACACCAGGCAGGTCTGCATTACCAAGAGTCACTCACTCCTCTGAATTCTAGTTGCATCAAGCAGCAATGTGGAGGGATGCTGGTCAACAGGAGTCCATTGTTAGCTCCTATTCCAGAGCTGTGGCAAAATGAGCCTGACCTTATGGATGGTGTGGTTGAAGGGGAGGACTGTTGCCAGAATTATGCAGGCACTTGGTCTCAAGTAAGTATGGACAGTGGACAAGAAGACAGGAGGAATGATAAAGATAGTGGAACCCCTACTTGTGTCCAGGCGGGAAGCCCTTGTCAGGGTCGGCTGCGCTGGGCCAAACTATTTGGAGCAGGTGATACGACCAGAGCAGAGACAGTTTCTCAGAGTCAAACTGGAGCACAAACCAGAAGGTAAGAACCAGCCATACACAATAATAACAAGCAAATAATTTATTTCAATTTTCACAGTACTTTTACAGTATTCTGTTTCTACTTGATCCATTTTTTACTCTTCTTGATCTAGATTGATTGGAAATTGACAATGCTACTTTGTATTCATCATCAATATTTCTTTATGACTGGTTTCAGGCGACCATCACAGTGGCTTCATTTGGACAGATCTCAGCTGGGACTGTTGGCTCAGTCCATAAAGTCAATGAAGCTCGTAGGAGCACAGACTGACAAAAACAAGGACTGAAAATGACACCCTCTATGGGTGGAGGAAAGAGTAGAGCCTATTAAATGTAATGATAAGAAGTCTTAGCTGCATGATAATACACAGTGCTCGATCACACACCTTGATCAGAAAGCACATTAAACAAAAAATGAATAGTTTTAGCAATGGTCCAGATTCATCAAGCTTAGCGTTGCACCAGCTATTCATAAATCCATTACTAAGTTTTAGTGTCCTTAAGTTCATAGAAACTAACAGCTAGTTTCAAACTAAATCATTTATCAGGTTGCACCATTAAAGCAGAAAAGTGTCTTTGCTTAAGTAAAAAATTTAACAGTGTAGTGCATTCAACATAAAGTCATTACAGCATCACAAGCAAAGCAAGCAAAGGTGTAAATCTTAATTTTGTTTACACTTAGCCCTTGTTAAAGCCATGCTTACTTTGGACTTCTGAACATCTGGTGCAAGCGCCTTCTAGTCTTGAAATGTCACTACCCATGTACCTTTGTAATTTGGATTAGTTCATGGAGTATTTCCACAGCAGATTCTGAGCTTTCTCCAGGAAATAGCTTGATGAATGAGGGCCAATGTCCCTTTTTGCAATAGCTCTCCTGGAAAACTGTAAGTAGCGGCTTCTGTTACTCTCCTTTGTATTTCTTATAGGCGAATATCAATCATAAAATGTGAATATTGACTTGCTGTAGACTGTTGGACATTCATGTTGCACAGAATTATCAATTTCTCATATGTCTCTGTCAGTCTCTTCATAGTTCTATCCTTCATCTCATTGATAGGTGAAAAAAAGTCAAGCAATACACTGTTTCTAGTGCCAAATATGCCACACACACACCAGCCTCTTGTAGTGCATTGTCAGTGATGTTTTTATTTACAGTAACTTGCCTTTTGGAGCAAGTCCCTAGCATGGATTTTACTGTAGGTGCATGAGTTAACAAACATACATTACTATAGGTGCTCCTGTCTTTATTAGATCTCTTAACTTCCTGTTACTGCTTTATTTTATAGCTGTTAATTAAGCTTCTGGAAAATTTCTGACACTGGAATTTTAAATGTGTGAAAAATGTTTGGTATCTTAAGTGGTGTGTCTTCCGGTGAAGTTTGTTCACAAAAATAAGCCACCTTGTGGCTGTTTCAGGTATTCAAACGTGTCCAAGGTATATTTTGATAGACTAGTGGTGTGATAAGCAGGAGGAAAGAATATAAAGTATGTTCTCTGCATTCGTTGAATGGAGAATTTTTAATCTACTATAATAATGTTAAGTCTGTGAAATTCTGATACCCAGCATTATTTTCTCCTCAGCCTCTGAATGCTTCCTCTAATGCCCAGTGACAATCAAACTCAATAAAGATGTAACATATTTACCTGCTGTTTTTTCTTTTTTCTTCTGTATGCCAGAAGTTTACACATGTTTATTCAAGTGTAACCCAGCACACACTGTTTTCACGGAAATGTGAGGACTTCCTGATAAGTTATGACATTTGACTCAGTGTGTCAGCGTTGGTAATTTTATTGAGGTGTGTAATTGCTTTATGACTTTTCTTGAAGGTTCCTGTTGATGCTGCTCTTTTCCAGTGCATTCTGGCATAGTTGACCAAAGGTATGTCTGTAAATGAACTGTTAGCCTGTGTAGAGTTAGACATGCTTGATGTTTTCCCCGGGCAAAGTGGTCAATTTCTGTTAAGGATCTTACAATTGTTCTGACCTTTGTGATGTGAAATGTATTGTTAGCTCTGACACAGACCTGGGATGTGTCCTGTGAATGGCACCACAACACCATTTTATGGGTAAATGGTAGATGGCATGAGAGATGTTGTACTGCCCTTCCTCCCTGCGATATCTTGTGACGGGTGGTCACTCTGCTGCTGCTTTCCAAACTGGTTATGTGCCTGGTTGGTGATGATGGGGGAAGCTTTACCAATGAGGAAATTAGATTTTGGCAAATTCCCCATAAATCCTGCTTTTGGTCTAAAGAGCCAAATATGTGCTATATAAATTAACAACTATTTGCAAAGTTTGCTTTGTAATTTTAAATGTGATCAGTCATGTGTGTTTCAGGCCTCCAGGATGTTACAGCTGTAGTAAAGCTCCTCTGTCCTGGACCTGACAAAGTATTTGTGTGGATTATCACCTCCAATGCAATATGGTTTTCCAGCAGGGATGAAGGGCTTCAAGGGCTCTTGGAAGATCACTTCATTGGTGATAGCTCTCAGGGGGAGGGGTTGGTCTCTGGGCCACAAGATGACAGGACCATTAAAATGCTCATGACTCAGTGACCTCTTTGACAAATCTTTAAGAAACATGGGCAGTTTAGGTTGGGGTGAATTGAAAAACTGTGCCTCAAGAAAATTGGTTATACTGCTGATATTCCCTCTCAGAGGTAAATCGAGGTCTAGTTGTACTACAGACCTGTCCAGCCCCATATTTCAGACTTTTTAAAGTTGGATTACATTACAGTGAGCTGAAAATGCAGCTCAACCATGGATAATTAAGCAAGAGTGAAGTTCTGTGTCAACGAGTATGTGTATGTGCACTAAAGCATGATAAAGAAGAGGTGCGCAGAGCCATGGCATGTGTGCATGAGACAAAGAGAGTGTGAGAGGTTACTTCATACTGTTGACTGGTGTTGACAACAACTGGCGGGTCTGTTGACAACAACTGGCAGGTCTGTTGATCGTCGTCAAGTCTTTGCACGCCCTTCCTAGTAGCTGCAGGAAAACTAGTTCAGACCTATTGGAATGAAGCCTACAACGGCAACAACCAACAAAGGAGAATGTTTTGTCCAATTTCTTTAGTGGTGTATGATCATGAAGATGGTTTTGATAGATGGTAATTTGTCCCTGAGTGAATGACCAGATGACTGGAGTGTTTCCTATAAGGACTGGTCAGCAGCTTGGCCGTGAACTGGCCATAGGACTTCCCCACACTAAACTTCAGCTGTGGACAGTAACCTGCAAACCTGGAAAACAAGCGCCTGCTGTATAACAGCTTTTCATTTTAAACTAAACAGATTTCACATTGTGTTCAACATTGGGTGAAAACGTGTAGCAGACTATAGGCTACTGTAAACATATTTATTTTTGTGGACAAAATAACAGGGACGCCTTACTACATTATGCAGTAATGCAGAATAGACTAAACCAAGCACGACCATTGATAATTTAACACCACCATCTATTCATTGCAATAGCTCAACAGCAATAATGAGCCTAGACATACTAACAACAAGACACTAGGACTTTTACTAGGAATTTTACAACAGTTTAGGGTTATGGGACGAGTCGCTTAAAAAAAAAAAACAAAAAAAAAACCCAAAACAAAACAATGCAATACAATTTCACTCTTGCAAAGACATTTTGTTGTCTCGGAGGATCGTTGCTGCCCTCTGACTGTAGTTGTGTGTTTAACACTTCACCTTGGTCACATATGAGAAAGTAGCGAAAGTGATGAGTAGATTTAATCATATCAAAATTCATCATGTTGTCACATTAGGTTTTTAAATAAATGAACGAATAAGGTGACCATGAGAATTACAGACCAAACATGGAGACACTGTGGAAAAAAGAGATCGATAGATACTATAAATAATTGGATGGATGGATTGATGGATGATCCTGGAGAAATACTCATAATGACCCCTAGCATTCTGCAGATGTAAAAATAAAAATAAGTAAATGGGGAAAAAAGTAAAAATACAGATAAATAGTAATAGTAGTACTATTGTACTAGTGAGTCAAAGCCAGTATTGTATTATCTTGAATATTAAAAAGAAAATTACTATAAAAAAATTACTATAAATTACTATAATAAACAAAAACGCCAAATTGCATAGTTCCCTGTGTGAAGGTGTAAAGATATTTTCAATGCCCTGGCCACACTGAAAAGACTTTAAATGTATCAAGTCTAAAAATACTGAATCAGTCTATTAAACATCAACAAACTATTATTCATTTATTAATTCCTTCCTTCAATCCCAAATGCACAATATCATTGTATAATGATACTGGTCATGTATAAAGACTTGAAAAATGTGAATGCTGAGACAGATAAACAGAGAGGTAAACAAACAAACAAACAAATAGATAAATACTATTAACAAATGATACAAGTGTCACACTGGAATTGAAATTTTAAACCTCCAAAATGCATAGAAGAGCATGTATTTATAAGTTTCAGAAAATACACATGAAGACACAATGTGCAGTCCTTGTTGTGATCTTTAATACATTGAATACAAAACAAGAAATAGGACTAATCCAGTTGTCCAGTCAGGGAGAAGTAGTAAGTTGTTGTTGTACAGTATTTTTCCACTAATTATTTAGAACTAAATAAACAAATAAATAAAACAGAAGAATAGTTAAATCGCTGTTAACATTTATTGGGACAACAACAGGCGTAAATGTGGGCAGACTGTGCACTGAGTATAACATGCTTTTGTTTTATGTTTCCAGGACTGTGAATGGGCCTGTGTGTTTGATCAGACAACCTGTGCTGTCACTGTCCACCTGGGGAATGTAGATCATATCAACCAGACAGTCCGTTCCTGCACACACATTCCTGCAGTCTCAGATCTCTAATCTTGGTTTGTTGAAATGACAAAACATCCACTCCTCCTTCTTCTTACAGTTCCCCTGTTCACACACATAGCATAATGTTGTATATCCACTGAGGAATTTGAACATGTTATGTTACTGTTCTCATATACAGGTATATTGTATATGTAGGTCATAGAAGAGGGTTTATTTCCATGTCTTGTTGGTAACATAGGAAATGGTTTTTCACATATTTACTGTTGTAGATTTATCTATTCGCATCACTCTCTTAACAGCACCTCCGTGTCACAGATGTAGCACAATGTAACTTAAGTTTATATGCTTTCCTTCTGAGTATTGTCTGTAACTACAGAGTATCCCACATTAAATCTGTGCACCTATGTCATGGCTTGTTCTTGTTATGTCTCGGATTTTTTACAGGTGTGAGGACAAATCAAACATGTCAAATAGTGTTGTAAATGAGTCACAGCATCCCCCCCACCCCCCGCAGTATTTAGTGACAGGAAGGAGCAGGTATCAACATGCAGCTCCACATTGTGACAGGACAGATGGTAGGGAGAGGCGTGGTAAAGAAACAGAGGCGGGTCATAAGGGATGTTTTGAATGCTACTTCTCCAGCTCACCTCGGCAAATGACAGTGTAGGTGGAGGCTAAACTGGTGCCTTCATGTTCCCATTCAGTTCAGTTACTCAGTCTAGAGGGACAGAAACCTTTTGGAAATGAATCTCTACAGGAGCTTCGGGAACCTTATGGAGGCTTGGATGGTTGAAGGAAGCATGTATTCTGAGTCACAATCGCTTGGAAATAATGATGAAGAAGACTCTCCAACACCTTCCTCTGACATGCGTTCAGAATCAGTGGACTCTGGAGTGGAGACAGCCAGCTCTGATACATCTTTCCCTGCCACATCCTGCTCTGTCTCAGCAGATAATGGAGAAATAGATGCCTTTATACCAGAAAGAGAAGGTGATGGAATCCTCTTAGCCTCAAAATCACAGTCTCCTGTCCTCATCTCTTCATCCCCCTACCTCTGTCCCAGCCGAACTCAGGATGGCTCCACCAATGTACACCTTAAACTGGAGCAAGCACTTCAGAGGACTGATTTGAAACATCAAAGGGACAAACCAGAGCCCCTAACAGTGGGGGAGCTGCTCAGACGACAGCCTCAAGCATCTTTTCTGCCGAGACGACACACATTGGAATTAGTGAGAGGTCAAAGGTCAGGGAGTGTTGGTCTGAGGAGGCCAGCCAACCCATCTTCGCCCATCAGGCCGATGTCAGAAATGTTCAGACGGCCGTTGTCTATGAGTTATGACAAGCAGAGATCACAGGTGAGATGCTGTGAATGTCTCAAAACTAACTGTTCAAATCTGTAAGAATTTACTTTTCAGTTTAAAAAAAACAAAAACGGGAGCAATACAAACGTGTTCAGTCTTGTGTTCTTGTTACTGAAAAGACATTTTGTCATTTGTTCCTCCAGCTCCAGAATTACATAATAAGTTTCACACTAACATGTATGGTCTTGCAATGCATTAGCTTGTAAATGTTAGGAAAGCATGATAAAAAGTCCCAGAGTTGTATCAAGGCCTCTACTTTTACCATAGTTAAAGGGTTGCAACACTCATTCACCAACTCACTCTCTAGTTTAAAGTAGGACAGGCATGTCATTACTCACACAGGATTTCTTTCATGCTTGCAACCTGCCATGAGTCCGTCTGTGGTGTGAGGGACCATAAACCAGTCTACCCAGGTGACTCTACCCCCACAGGCATGAGAGGAATGGATGGAGACATATTGGGGAAGTTGAGCCGACTGTGGGGTTTTTAGATAAATGTGACAGACATGTTAGTGACTGCACACCAGAAAAAAAGTGTCTGAATCTGACTTGGACCATGTATGTGAGATTGGACATATTCCTCTTCACATTTGTCATGAGAGGTGAGCTCATTGTAAAAACCAGTTCTTGCTGACAGCACACAGACATGTTGCAACAATTGGACTAATTGCAATCGTATTTAACTGTGGGTTGGTTTTTTTTTCGACCTTGGGTGTGTATGTGCAAGCTGTTTATTGTCTTGTGTGAGGGCCAAGTTTAAAAGCCTTTGAGAAATGTGTTACTGAGAAACCATGTAACCTAGTCTATATACTGTATAACCCAGTGGACATAATTACTCAATTCTATTTTTGTAATTATATTCAATTATACAATACTATACTTATACTATGTTATTCAGTTCAAAATACGCAAGTATCAATAAATAAGAAATGACCTCTTAGTCAGACAAGGCTGGATATTCTGCCTTTATTCTGCCTTAAATTCATTCCAAGATTCATGAGAAAAACTAATAAATAATAAATTCTGATTATTTATATACATAAATTATTATATTGAAATCCATGTCCTGAAATTAGAAACTCTATGGATCTATTCTCTGTATAATTTAGAAAAATTGATTGGTCTCTATTATTCTGTTATATTTATTGTTATTCTGTTTAGTGCCAAAATTACGAGTTGACAAATTGATTTATCAGGCAACTTAAAATCAGTCATTCTTCTAAAATGCCTCTGTTTTATATGTAGTAAGTTGAATAGCTTTGAATTTTTACTGTTGGTCAAAATAGACAATATGAAGACAGCAACTCCTACTCTAAGAAACTGCGATGAGTTTTCAATATTTTTGACAGATTCTACAGAAGAATACATAGAAACAAGAAACCATTTTATTGACAATGCAAAATAATCTGTAGTTATATAGAGCCATGATAGCAGCTCTGTGGTTGTACGTATAGGCAGTGCTTTGAGCTAAATGCTAACATCAGCATGCTAACATGCTCGCAATGACACAGCTAACATGTTGATGTATAGCAGGTAGATATAATGTCTACCATGTTCACCATGTAAGGTTAAGATGCTAACATTTGCTACTCCGGCCGATGGAAATGCTGTTAATTTTGCAGATATTTGGTCATAAATCAAAGTAGTGGATAAACTGAAATTGTGCGCTGGTGATGGGGCTGTATTTGATTGAGCCATTGATGTGGGTTGATGTTAGTGCTTGAGGGAAAATCAGGGCATCGCTAAAGACATTAGCATTCATCAACTCAGAACCATTAATCCTTTCAAAGTGAATCCACTTTCTGAAATTTTACAAAAACTCCACTCGGAGGTCATCCAAATATGTCTTTTTTTTCTTTTTTTTACATTGCAGTACTTTTCAAACACTATAGAGAAACTGTGTGCATTGTATATTTCTTTGTAACTGACAAGGAAACATCTCTGTTGCTTAATGATGTGTGCAGGAGCTTAGTGAGGAGGACGGGACTGGACTAAGCCCTGGGCTGAGCTACCTGGAGCAGGTGTGCCAAATGTTGGAGGAAATTGCCAGACAACAGATGCACAACCAAGCGTTACAGACGGAGGTGGATGCCCTGCGGGAACATCAAGACACGCAGGTGAGCCAGGGGAAGACACTCATGTATCACATCTTTGAAGGCAATTAAGGAACTGTCGCATTGTTTTCACACTGTGCTGGGTTCATAAACATGACACGGGGCTTGTCAAGCTGCTGATGACAAGATGTCTTCTTGCTGCCTGAGGGATCATGATATGGAATTAACCATGACGATATTTTCCTTTTCATCTCTTGAATCTTTCAGGCTCTCAACACTTGTCAGAGTGACTCTCGACCGGCTGAAGAGGACTCCTCCTCCTGTCAAAGCCTCAGACACAGTTCCAGAGAAGCACAGCAGGGGAAACGTAATCCTTATAAACATTTTCGAGAGAGATCGTCTTCAGACACAAATATTGCAACACTACATCTAGGTATGTCATCTTGTTTCTATCCAATTTTACTTTACCTTTTTTAGTGAAATGTTTTTCATACTTAAGATATTCATGGAAATGGACTGCCTGTCTAAACAGAAGAGAAGAGTATTGTTATGTGTTTACATTATTGTGTGTGTGTTTTGTGCAGGAAAGATAAATTCAGACTGCAGAGGGCAGCCTTTGAGTACAGATGACCTCCCAGAGAAAGCAGAGGAAGAGCATGAAAAGGAGGTATAATGCATCACAACACAGGATTTGTATCTAAATGATGAACACAATCAAAGTACTGGCTAAAAAATACAGACACTGTATCATTTGTGTTGTGTTACACTGAGTTTTATAAGAAATATATTACTTTTACTTTACATTTTCTCACAATCTTGGTTCACAAATGTTTCAACGCGGCTTTTCAGGAGTCTAAAAAAGAGGAGAGCAATAAAACTATCAAGAACTGGAAGTTAAAGATTGGGTCTTTGAGAAGAGAGGAGTTTTCCCTGAGAGACACAAAGGGGTAAGATATTACATTTACAACAGTGACCTTTGGGGGGGCAGCATAATTAATCTCATATGATACATAAGGCTCTGAGGAAATGTGTGTGCTGCTCCAACATGGCAGCCAGCCACAATGATGCAGTGCTCCATGGCTAATCAACAATAGATGCAGAGGCACTGCTGGGAGTTCATTTTCAGTCTGTGCATCTGTTCCCCTTGAACATTTTGTCCTTTTTTTGTGAAACTTAGCTAACACACTGCCCCCAGTTTCCCACAAAGTCTTGCTTCAGCTATGTCTGATGAATTTTTTATCTGTACAGCCGAGAGATGCAGCCATCTGAGAAAAGCTCAACCCGACGACGGCTGAGCCAGCTGTTCAGGAGGAGAAGGAAGACTCTGCCTGTGTGAATGCACCAGTGTCTGTCGTGATGTTTGGACATTTTCTTGGACTTCTCTTTCAATGTTTGAGCACTATCATTGCTTTCAAACTGACTTCCTATTCAGCCCACATGATGTAGCAATTTGCCACATTTATTTATTGCCCAATATAGACTTTCCTTCATTATTTAAAATGAAAAATTGTCATTTTCTGAAAAACTGTGACATGGAACAAAAAAAATGTGTAGTTTTCCTGACATATAATTAATAATTCAAATGAGTATACTTCATAAGATAAACTTAAAACTTGTATTTTTTCCCCCTATCAAAGCTGCAGATAATGGTAATTAGAAATGTCAAATAAAACACAATAAGGAGAATACCTATGTTTTGTGTTTGAAAATTACAACTTTGTTTCAGAATTTTCCTCTCAACTAAACAAGTAAAATGTAAATAAAGGGATGGTCTTAAGGGTATTTGGTACATTTACAAAACCATTTAGGCCCCTTTAAACTGTGCAGAAAACCCAATAGAAAATACCTCGATAAATTGTGATTCACGAATGAATCTATTAATTATTTCCCTTAAAATCTATACAAGCTTTTAGATTTATTTTGTCTATTTTAAGGTAAACAAAAATTTAAGGGATTCAGTTTTGTACTAATAAAAGCAGTATTGTTCAACTGTAATTGCTCTGTAGCTTGACAGATAACAAGCACAGGCCACACATAGTTACTTTTATCATTATTTAATCTTTATTCACCTAGGTTGGGGGGATAGACCTCCCCTGGCATTCCCATGTAAAGAGATGTCAATGACAAACACGTCCAACCAAACGAGAGAGGGTGAATAGGATTCGAGTCCATACATAAAATACATTTATTTACTATTTATTGAACCACCAGCATCCATCAGTCCCACACAGCATCTGTGCTATTAAATATATAGAGATAACATCTGTGGAGGAATTTATTTACTGTATGTGTGTGGGAGGGGGAACTGGCAGAGAGGGGAGAGCTTATAGACGAAGAGAGTGGTGGTGTTGGGGGGCGGCGCGGGGGGGGGGGCGTCGAGTCATGCCTGCAGTGTCCCCCCCCCTTGTCTACATGATGCCACAGGAGGACAAGGGGTTGGCGATCTGGCAGGTGCAGGCTGACTGGCAGTATTGGCGCACAGTCTGGTAGCAGCTGCGGTCGGCGTCCCCGCCCCACTGCACGGGCCCATTGGGGTCAGAGGGCAAGCGGCTCAGGATGCTGGTGTTGATGGCCAGAGCAGCCAGGCCATAGTCAGTGAACAGCACTGTCTCGCGCCGGCACGTGGGGCAGGAGATGAACTTGTACTTGGGACAGGACTCGTAGAGGATCTGCAGGCACTCCTCGCACACCGAGTGCAGGCAGGAGAGGATGCGCGGACGCTTGCCGGCAAAGTTGTAGGTGTGACCGCAGGTGGGGCAGTCTAAGGGTTCGCAGGGCATGACGGGTCCCGAGGAGGAGGAGGACGAGGTGGAGGAGGAGGTGGAGGAGGAGCGCAGCACGTACTGGTTGACTATGACGTCTTCCATCTTGTAGTGGAACTGGTGGTAGCAGATTTCGTTGGCACTGGTTTTGCGCTGCGCCAGGAAGCTCTGCTCCCTGCGCGTCACGGGGGCCGGAGGGGACACCATCGGCCGGGGAGACCCCGCTATGTCCAGGGTCAGGTCGCTGCAGGCCTGGTTGACGATTATTTCGCCTTCACCTCCGCCGTCCCACGCCACTCTGGGGGGTGGGGCATATCTCGGCTGGGTGACGGGCACGGGGCACTCTCTGGGGAACTTCTCCGACTGGATGATCTTGACGGTGTCCATGGGGATGGTGACGGGCTGACGCCTGAGGCAGGACATTCGCACGGTTTTGGAGGTGGAGGAGAGAGTGGCTGTGGCTCTTATCAGCGCTGGACGCCCCTGCCTGGTTCTGCGCAAGGCGAAAAAGACTGTGCTCCTTCTCTAAAGTCAGCCATTCGAGGGGACATGAGGACGGATGGTTGCCTCCATGTTTCCCTCAGAGATCCCCCCCCTGGTGTGTACTACACTGTCAGCCTGAGTCTTTATGAGGAGATGACAGATAGAGGAGCTCAGCCAGAGCACCACAATCTGGAGCTCTTGTTCTGTCAAGGCTGATATGTACAGATGAGTTAACAGTCCAGCTTACAGTATCTGACCAGTGTTGACTACTTAAATATAGTTTTTTGTTGTTTTAAATAACTCTAGGCTGATGTTCCTGTGCTGTCTTTGATGGCTATGTACAGAAACATATATGCACTCACAAGGACAGTTAGTACTTTAGCACAAAGATATGTTCTCTCTCAGTGAACACCAATAAATAATCTCATATGCATACAGATGCTCACATTTATACATACAGTACAGGTTGGAGGATTTCTGCCCTAACAGAGTGAGGCGGCAACAGGGGGAGGTGGTTGAGTACAGCGAGTTCAGAAAGGTCCAAGAGGCATTGTCTTAAACTATATCCTGTGGCCTGCCAAGGGAAACTCTTGCCTTTAACTAGCCATCACATGTGTGTCTCACTTTAACACCCGCTTAACTTCCTGTTTTTGGCTGAGAGTGTTACACATTGATTCAAAAGCATGAGAAAGTAAGAAAGAAAAACCTCTTTCTCTCTGGTCTTGGTCCAGTTTGGTCAGGTAACCCTGTGTGGCCCTTGTAGTGGCTTGTTGATAAGAAGTTGGGAGGAGGAGGTCTTATTTTGGGGAGGTGTCCTATAATGCTCCAGAAAGCTGACTCCTTCCAGTGCCAAGGCTCCCAAATTCCTCAATTTTGGGAGTGAAGGATTTTTTTTGAACTTTTAAACAGTCCTCCCAACTGTGCAGCAGAAGTGATAACAGTCTGAAGGATGCCTCTGTGCTTGTCTCCTCTCAGTGAGTCAGATCCATAAAGTTATTCCTTTGGTCCTTCCACCTGTGAAAACAGAAGAAAACAATATTTATATATAAAAAACATTAATCTCTTCTCATATAAACACATTTTTTTTTTTTTTTTCAGTTTTAGTGAATTTTGACAGTACTTAATATGAAGATGAAATACAAATGTGGAGGGCTGGCTCAGCTAAATCTTTACTGGAGCATGATTTTTTATTTTTAGTAAGTTATGTAGGTGTATGCAGTTTTCATTGTACTTTATACATATACAGGTATATGGGAGAACACTGGCTGTGTGATATTAGCTTTCTGTAAAAAGACATTTGAAGTTCACATAATCATTAGAAATAGTATATTTCAATGGGTGATTTAAAAATACTTGCATTAGAATATATATGCAAGTATATATATATATATATATATATATATATATATATATATATATATATAT
>CM076666.1:10759599-10837871 GCA_038496675.1 Rachycentron canadum
TATATATATATATATATATATATATACAGATATATATCATAGAAGAGCCCACCCAAGCACCAGTCACTCAACTATATCTGTCTAAAGATCAGTTTCTTTGTGTTTATCTGATGAGCGGGGATGGCAGGATGTTTCACTCGGGCGAAAAACGATTTGTCCCATTTCCTTCTGCATCTTGGCCTCAGCCTAAGTGTATTCTTTAAAGAGTTAGATAATTATCATATTGCCGCTTGATCTTGGGTTTAGCACAAGAGAGTGCGTCTTTCTTTTGACTATTAAAGTAGCTGTTGTTTTCTGTCCACTGGACAATGAAGTGACCGTTTCAGTACAGCTCTGCCACACTCAGCTCCACTTACTACTGATGCCTATGTTCTGATTTTATTAACACTGTCTTAGAGGTGTTAATTCAATTATATGTGTTAGCACTTAGGTCATAGTTGATGATCATCTTGTGTAATTAAAATGGGAAGATATTAATATATTACCTCCCATTATGTACATAAATAGGACTGACAAAAAAGTAGACACCTCTAAATATGCTCTTTCGTACAGTACTTTAGTCATATTTATATTTACACACACACACACACACACACACACACACACACACACACACACACACACACGCACACACACACACACACCTTATATACAGCAGCCAGGATTTAGGGTAAACTCTGCTATTAACTGCAGCCCGAGTGTAACTGATAAACAATGAGAAGCTAAACTCTGTGTTGTCAGAGCAGGTGATTTTGACACCTGTTGCCGTGCTGCTCTTGTCATGGTTCTTGCTTCCTGTCAACACTCAGTCGTCTTGTGAATTGCGTCAACTAGACTCTGACATGAGTGGGAACAGGTTATATTCTGCACGGAGGCTTTGTGTCATTCTGTGTGTGGGTTTGTGAAAAAAGAACAAGTGCACGGATGAAGATTTTTTTGCTGCCAAACAACAGAAGAGGGAGGATGACACATCTTTTCATTCTTTGCACGGCTGTCAACAGTGATGATTCATTAGAGGAAAAAAAAAAAACAGAAAAGAGGAGGTGACCTACATGGCGAGGAAGAGAAAGAGAGATAGATAGAGAGAGAGGAGAGTGATCACAGTGCTGGTGCTGGTTTCTATTTATGGTTTGTTTATCTATGCACCTCTCAGTGGTTTCCTGCCTCCAACCTCTGCTGAAGATTCACACCGAATGAGAGAGATGTATCTAGCAGACGGAAGTGGCTTAGTCCAATACTTTCAGAGTGATGCAGTGAGCCGTGCTGGGTGCACAGGCAGACATTTGTTTCTCCCCCTTATTCTTTCTCCGTGAATCTGTTGACATAATTTTACAGGCTACGCTCAAACACCACAGTGCTGTTTGTCAGAATAATTCACAATCTCACCAAATGTGTCTCCAGCACTGCAGTGCCACAAACACTTCTCACAAAATAGCCCATGTTTCTTTCTCATCCTCCTTTACACACGGGAGGAGGCATGTTGACAACAAAATAAAATATCATGTTAGCTTCTTTTAAAGCTCTTCTTAAAACTATTAGCGGAAACTGTTTGTGTTTTATTCTTACTGCTTTGTGTTATTTTTGCCTTGTCTGCTTTTATTTTTATTGTAAAGAACTTTGCAACATTGTTAAGAAAAAATAATTATATACATATATTAATGAAGTTGAAAAACAATACAAACAATATGACTACAACCTCATTATCTAATACTACTAATACTAATACTTCATTATTCATTATTAACTTCATGGCTGGATAACAAACTGAAACTGAAATAGGTCTGTGGCACAGTCTATCTAGAACTGACATGTACTGCATACTGCCTGCAGGTTCTTTTTTACTACATCTATAATTAGTTTGTATTTAGACAGCATTTCAGAATTCAGGCATCTTTTGTCGAATTAGAAAATATCAACCTATATTTTAGTATCTTATATCTTAAGATGATTATATCAGCATCAAGTGAACAAACTTTAAATGCTTCTCTATGTAATTATAGTAAATAAGATAGAGCTGATATGTGTGCTGAGATAATAAATCTGCTGATATTTATTTATTGTTTATGCAGATATATCGGTATCAATGTATACATGGGTAAATGAATAACACATCACAGTAGAGAAATGTCAAGATATATTGAGGTAATCTACTAGAGTACAAACAAACTTAAAGGATCTAAAGCAACTAAAACATCTCTTTCTTGTTTATGTAAAAAAACATAATATGACTCTCTAATAGTGAATATAAGTATTGGTTAAAAAAGCTAGTATCAGGTCTGGTATTGATTGAAGGAAATTCTGCTCCACTTCCCCCAGACATTAAGTATTCAGATGCATTTTGTGGATTCAAACTGTTGTTTGTGAAAAAAACTTCTGTCTGGTCGTGGCAGGGGTCAAGCTGATAAAGCAACCAGACTGCATGAGGAGCCTTAGAGCCTAGGGGAGATGAAGCAGCTAAAATTACCCTCTAATTTGGTGACAGTGCTATGAAAAGGGCTGATAACTGATGCAGGCTGCCTGCTGATGGGCCCGCTTTGGCGCAGCCTCCTCCTAATCGACAGAGCCCTCTCCGGTTATGTAAGGAGCTCATCTCTGGCCCAGCCACCATATTAACACAGTGTAAACTGCTGCAGCTCTCCCACAGTCTTTGATTTTGTATGTGAGGGTGTGTTGAGTGTGTGTGTACATATCTCTGTATCCTTTCCCTGCAGAGGAATTATCACACTAATGAAATCATGGCAGGCATTTGACCTCGTCATCACAAGCAAAAGGAGGAAGAGGAGAGCTGACCACAGAGATGTCAGTCTGTCTCAGCAGCACATTCCTCATACCTTTAAACACACACAGTATAAAGTCACACACACATATCCTAGAACATTCTCGCCCTCAGACATCTCCCCATCACACACACGGCACCACCCTTTACATTCCAGTGGACGCACAAACAAACAGATAACAAGCAGATAGGAGCCACTAAAAGGCATATTTTTAAATGTGCACACAGGCTAGATTTACTTCGGACTGATTGGACTGACACAAACACGCACCTGACCTGAAGAGGACATGTCTAGAACATTCCTAACACCTCACACCATGTTCCTTCGTCGCTTTCACACACACACATACACAGACCAGCGGAGCAGGAGAAGGGCATCATGTTCTGATTGAGTCATACAGACCCTGCACATCAGTCTGTCTCCCTACCTGTCTCTCTCCTTTTCTGTCAATGAGTATCTATCTATCTATCTATCTATCTATCTATCTATCTATCTATCTATCTATCTATCTATCTATCTATCTATCTATCTATCTATCTATCTATCTATCTATCTATCTATCTGTCTATCTATCTGTCTATCTGTCTGTCTGTCTGTCTGTCCACAATAGAGCAGATGGGCCAGGGTCTTTTTGCCCCTACACCACATACCAGCAGTATGTCAGGTATGCCAGCTATGTTGAGATGTGTATCCACATTCATGCCTCGGCTGGTAAAAAGCATCGTCACATGTCTGCTCGGACCTGTGTGACGATATTATGTCGTATTTTGATTGCATAACTTATTATGACCTTAGCGTGATCTGGGGACAAATCCCCAGATTTAC
Source organism: Rachycentron canadum (assembly GCA_038496675.1). Lineage (NCBI taxonomy): Eukaryota > Metazoa > Chordata > Actinopteri > Carangiformes > Rachycentridae > Rachycentron > Rachycentron canadum. Next base: position 10,763,202 of record CM076666.1, read on the forward strand.
TGTATGTTTGCTGTCTTTTTGCTCTCTGGGAAACATTGCGCTTGCATAGATTCAATGGAAAATTTTGAAAAACTGAAAAGCAGGAGGGTGTAGGACACAGATGACACATATCAGTGTCTTGGTTGTTTCTGTTCTTGTTTTGCTTTACATTTGTATGTTACAGACATAATATATATCGCTTATTATACCAAGGGAGCTTTGCACACTATCGTTTTCTGAATAAAGGAAAGAGTCTCATGCACATATGAAATGCAATAGGTTGATGTTGGCTGATACATGTTTTCTTCCTAGAATTTAAACCCATATATGATGCTTAGCTCTAAGGGATGACTTTACATTTACAGTCATCCATCACACTGTTATTACTTGCAACATGAGCCACTGTATAATTGCAGTCTGATGTTTGTAAATTTTGCATGGGAAGAAAGTGCTTGTTGAGTATGTGGGGAGGTTTTTAATAATCCTGCCTGCTGTCATTCATGGCAGACATCGGCCATTTTGCTTCGCAATTCATTACAGCCAAGAGCTCTTTGTTCTCATCTATTTGCTTGCTATTCCACAGCAACATGGCAGAGCTGCACACAGGCAGAAAAATAAAAGCAATAACCAGCATCGCTCCGCCTGACACAGACCTCATTGAAGATTTATGAGGGACAGCTTCAGCAAATGCCCAGCTCTTCAATAACAACTGTAGCTTGAGTGATTAAGGAGATTGATTTTTCTTTAAAGGAGGCTGTCTCAGCACAGGGTTAAGATGGACTGCATTGTTGATATTGTGCGAGCTCCAGAGGGGGTTCATCAGTGAGACAGAGGTGAGGTGGCCAAAATATTTGGGCTGTGTGAGGTGGAGCGGCTTTAGCTCGCTGCCTCGCATGTGGGAGGGGTACAGCTCAGGAGCAGCAGTTATGCAATCGCAACATGGTGTGTCCAGCACTCTCACTGCAGCGCCAATGTATGGCCAATATAGAGATGCCTTAGTGATGCTGACAACTACAGAACAGGCCGTTCTTGCCCTGTCCCCATAACCCCCACCCTCCCTCTGCACCCACTGTCTGTGCAGAGGTCTGTCAAATGTCATATCCGCTGGAGTGAAGACACCCACAAGATACCATCTACACCCAAACTTGAACATCATTACAGTCTGTGCCGATAAGTAGGTGTGAAGGTGTGTGTGGACATATATGTTTTCATTCATGCATCTGTGTGTGTGTGTATGTTTGCAAAATGGACGACCATGATGCAACAACCATGTAAATCCCAGCTCAGTGTAACAAAGCAACAAGGCAAAGATCACAGCTATCTATTGTGTTCCTGCACAAAAACAGCTAAAAAGAACATAGATGAGCCCAACATCTGAATCATATGGATCACACAGACGTAGAATATGAAGACAAACACACAGGAAATTCTCAGTTTCTTCACCATGAAACAGATGCAAAGCCCTTTCTCATTCTCACCTGTCTGCTTACGCACTTGTCTTATTCCAGTCCTTTCTCCGGTTCTCCTCCTCTTCCAGTTTTTGCCAACGCTGGCGTTGTTGATGCTGCTCGGGGAAGATAAACCACGCTGCTCAGTCTTTTTGTTCAAGCAATGTCTCAACAAAGGGAGTATGCTCTCTCCTGTCCATATGACTGTTGCAGGATGAACGACAAGCAGCAGCGAGGGGAGGAAAAAGATGGAGGAGATGTAAGATGGAGGAAGCTGTTGCAAGGTGGATGCGTCATGTCTCTAGCTGCTTTCGTTGAGCTCCGCATCCCTTGTTCCTTTCTTCCTCTCTCCTCTGGTACCTTTGTCCTTCACTCTCCCAACCTTGCTCCTTCCCTGATGAGCTGTGGCTGAGTGTCTCCCTTTGGTATTTCTTTCTCCATCCCTCTGTTTGTCTCTCTCTTCCTAAACCTCTCAAATCATTCAGCTTATTAAGTGTAGTGACCTGAGTATCTGTGCTTCTTTCCTCTATGTGCGCATCCCCTTGTCTTCCTGCCTTTCTTTCTGCCTGTCTCTCTCTTCTGGTCTTCAGGTAAACCTCCCTTCTCCTTCGTTCCCTCTCCTCTGCTGTTACCTCGCCTCTCGACTCAGCTGCCGTTCATTACTCCTCTTTTTCCTCCTCTGTCTGCTTCACACATGCGCAGTGTTTTCGCACATACATGCACACGCCCACGCACACACACACTCTCTCTCTCTCTTTCTCTGTGCTTCTGGCACCCTCCTTATGCATGAGGCTTGTTTTGCCTGCCCACCCCCTCCTATCTCTCTCTCTCTCACACACACACTCTCTCCCTCTCTCGTCCGCTCTCTCGCTGCAGCACACACTGCAGTGCCTCTGCAGGCAGGATCACGTTTTCTAGTTGCCAGAGAAAATATTTCAGCCAATGAGAAACGTTAACAATGCTACTCACCCTCCACACCCCCTGTCTAAAACACACACACACACACACACACACACACACGCACACACACACACACACATATATGTGTGTACACAAACATGACCACAACCTTTATGAATCACACTAATCACATCGGCAGACACACAGCAATATACGGGAAGCTGGAGCAAATAGCTCTGATCCACACAGTGCACCACATCTGTGAAGGATTAATAAAACATAAATTCACCGATAAATTAATTTATCAAGATGCTGACAGGAAAGTTAGCAAAACAGACCCATCATATTCAGCATTGCCTACAAATATCTCATTCATGTTCTTCCTGGCACAGCCTCAAAGCAAAAATGTCAACAATATAGCAGAGAGGTGTTATTTGCATCCATTCCTCCTTGACTTGACTGCCACAGCTGAAACTGCTGAGTACCCATAAATTCAAAGGTTGCATCCTAAGCTCCCTCCACAGATACATCAGCATATAGGGATGTTGCATAACATCTGCTTGAGCCTTTGTGCTGACCAATAAATAATCCTCACATCAAAGTGGGGGGAAATAATGTGATTTTTTTTAGTCAGTGTAAAAGGGTTGTGCTTACATAATACAGGCAATGGAGCAATAGGTCATGGGTTTTATATATATATACTTAGTTTACTCTAGACATGCAATCTTCTCTGAAATCTGAAGTTTGTGAAAAAGCCACAGAATGTGCTCAATGCATCACTGATGCAATCTAAGTTCCTCAAAGTTTGGCTTTTTGTTGTTGTAGTTCTCTGATGCTTTGTTCTCTATTATTTATTCTACCCAGCAGCCTTTCTTTGGGTAAACACATGTGCATGTCATGTTTAGAAACATTTTGTTAAAGCCCATGAAAACACGTATTTCTCTTTAACATTAAAACGTCTTCTGAGTAACAATTAATAAGATTATTACAGCAAGACTTGACTTTAAGTCCCCATATTTAGCATTTAGCATTATTTAGCATGCATTATAGTGCAGTTTATCATAGTGATTCTTGCATTTGAACTTACAATGATTGACAGTTTTGTAAAAGACGTGAAATAATGTTAAATGTCTTCATCAGAGAAGTTTTTTTTTTTTAATGGCTCTAATGTTCATTGCTGTGTTCAACATTTATACATTTATTTAACAATTTATAGTGTATGTTAAACAGGGGACAGGATTATAATTTAATATTCAGCACAGTCGGGATTTGACGGAGGGTAATATCAGTGAAAATGACCTGCAGGTAAATTCAACGCTGACTGACGTCAGACTCACCTGGCTGAGGACCCGCGGCCTCACGGTGACGTCAGGACTTCCGGGTAGCTCGTGTTAGCCGCTGGTGGTCAGTGTAAACTTTGCTAAACCGCAGTCACTCGTTTTTTTCCTCCTCCCACCCGTGAAATACAAAAGATACTACATGTGCCACGCCAGTAAGTAATGCCACTTACTTACTTCCAGTTACTTCGCCTATTAGTAAATAATGAAACAACCTTTTTTCTGAATTGGGCTAATGAGTTGTTGTTGTTGTTGTTGTTTTTGTTTACATTTTCAACTGGCCGCTAACACAGATGAAAAATGAATACCCAAATAAATACCTTTACCCAAGGCTAAAGCTTAAAAATGTCATGTTGACAGGGTGAGCAAACAGCCCCACAGCCTTTTATCAGACTTTGGTTTAAATATAGCAAAATTATAATTGGTGCACAAATGTTTGTGGCATCGTCCTTTTCCTGCCGATGACGACCAGAGAGAGAGGCACAGAGGAAATGAGCAAAACTGGTTGGACATTGACAGAAAGTTATGAGCACAGGGAGGACTCTGTTGTTCAGAGTAAGAAACTCAGTGGCCTTATTTCTTTAAGGAGCTAAAACAACAACAAATATGTGTGTATATGACACAGGGCTTTAAGGGTTGCTATAAAAGGTTTATGGCCAAGTCAAGATTTTTGCAGTGTGCAAGCTGTTTTTTTTTTCACTGCTGTCAAGGTGAGGTGCAGAGCAAACTGTAAGGACCAGAAGACCTACATAATTGTAGTTGCTGGGACAATGGGACCTGTCACATGCAAAGCAGATCCAACATGGCCTGAGGCATGCTTCTTTCAGCAAGGCCTGGTTTCCACTTCAGCTAGTGTTGAAATACCTCTTTGCAAAGTAACTGCAATTTAAGTAAAAGTGCACAAGAATCGGCATGAAAATATACTTAAAATACCAAAAGTAAAAGTACTCAAAGTTTAAACTGCCTTTGTAATGAGGCTCTTGTGCCAGTAGGAGGCCATCTTACCTTGCTTGTGCTTTTACGTGCTTTTGAGGATGGAAGTGGGGCATTTTTAGGCTTAGTTGCTTTTATTCAGAGAGATGAGGCACTATTTCAAACTCGGTTGAATCTATGTCTGCACAAGTTCATTAAATCTAACACAATAGTCAACAACTTTTGTGCTCTTATCCTGTTCATCATCATCATCTCATCATCATCATCCTCATCAATATACAATAGATGTACACTGTGATGGCTGTTTGGGCATAGTTACTGATTTATTTATATGTGGATAAACCAAATCATTTTGTATTGCCATCTATTTTGTATAATTGTAGGATTCAGCCCAGGATAAGACAGAACAACAAATAAAATAATGACATCAAAACTGCAGTGTTATGTGTTTTCCATTTATATTTCTAATTTTATTTCTAATTTGTGCTTTTTTATGATCCGACTTGGAGACATTGACACCATAAATCAGAATATACTATAAATATATAGAAGTTGCCCCTCAGAGTAAGATATCACCTCTTTCAGAGACTAGATCAAGTAGTTAAGTTCACATAAAACACACAGTACATAAGATATAAAAAGTCATATTGTTTTGTTTGTTTTTCTTTGAATTTTTTATCACAGGGAGTAAATGTAGATGGAAGACAGATGGGATTCGACGCTCAAACTGAAACATGTCCTCTGGTGAAAATGAGACAAGCCTCTTTGTTGGCCTTTGACTCTGGTTTGTTGGTTGTTATTTGTGGCTCAGCAAAATCACTTCTACATGTATGAGCCAAACTGATATGAAGTGATATGGCGCTAGTGGAGAATTAAGCAGGGATATAAAGAGCCAGAACTGCAAGGAAAAAACATGCAAAGCCAAGGCAGGAATCATAAATGATTCAACAGCGGTGGTCATATTCAAGGCTACATTAGTGCTATTCACTCACACATTAACCACAGGGTTAGTGATAAGAGATAATAAATGTATCATAACGGGAACAACTTGGTAAGTGACTGTGCGTTTGCATTCAGCATTTATTTACAGGACCCATAAAAATTAGTTTAATTTACGTTTACTCATTTAACACAACCTCTTAAGTGAGGAATAACACAGCAGTGCAAGAGGATTCTTGAAGGGACCCACAGATAAAATCATTTTGTGATTGTGATTGTTGACAGAAATGGCAACGCCTGATGGCATTCCTTGGAGGACAGCAGTAAATGAGAGGGAGCATTGAAGTAAATGGGCGTATACCCACAAGTCACTCTGTAGGCAGTGACTTTAATTTGATTCATGTGACTAGTGTAGGTTGATGAAGAGCAGAGTGACGTGGGCTTTTAGGGTGATCAGAGACCCCATATGCTGCTCCATCCATTCTGGACCATTGTTAATGGCTTCACTGTGTGTGACAGGAGGCCTGGCAGAGAGGCAATGTAGTAGTAGAGACAGGAGAAACCATGGCCTATACCAAGAGTTGGGTGGCGCTCTGAGTCAGATAAGACGTGATTTTTATTGGGTTGTTTAGTGCAGATTGGCTCGACATGGCACACAGGTTTCTTGTGATCTGGGTTGGGATGATTTCAATAGTGATATTGTGATGGATTGGCTGGGACGACTAAGAGTTCAGCCATAGTGAGATTTAGTTGATTGTACCATCCTTTCATCCATGTGGGTGTCTCAGAGAATTTACCTCAGTAAGAGCAGATTTTACCAGAAATGTGATGTGCAGAACAACAGTTAACCACCAGGGTGTAGTAAAGAGCGTCAGACAATGACAGTAATTCACAGCCCTTTCCCTGAGATGTTTTTATTCACTAACACATAATACAACATACATCAAGCTGTATAGATTTAAGAAGTGACAGCATTCATGGACTTTGAGCGCACACAAAACAAAGCATAGGCAAAATGAGGTAGCAAATACAGTAATTATCAGGAATTAAAAAAATCTCAGGTATGTGCTGCATTTTCTTTATAACAAGACATCTAGTTTTCATGATTTAAGGCAGCATGCTGAATTAAATCACATAAAAACATGTTACGAAAATAAACCTAGGTCCTTTGCATCACTTACATGTAAACTAGAAAGTTGTTTATATTCCCTGTGTCGAGTTAAAAAAAAAGCATGGTAGTTGAGTTGAATCGGTGTGGTGGTCCCGATCAAAAGTTTACTCTCATTAATGCTAATCATTTTAAGTTTTTATACAGAACTGGTGGTTAATGAATACATTGATAAAATTCTACATCTGTGTGCAGCAGAGTGAAGGTGAAGACAGCCATGAGTCCTCCTGTAGCTTCATTCATTATGCCTAACCTCATAAAAGCAACAGTAAAGACAAGAAAGAAAACTTACAGTTAAGGCTGGAGAAGCTACAGTTGTGCAGGGGGTCAGGTCAGTGTGTTGAATAGTGATTTATAAATATTTATGCACAATACTGTTTTAAGTACAATACATAATATAGTAAAATAGTAGGGTTCACTGGTTTTACTTTAGCAAGATACCACCTGTTCGGTTTGTTTGATTATAATTTACATTTTAATAAAAATTCTGTCACTTGAATATAAATTATAGTGTCCGAAGGCAACTGGTGCCAGTTGAGTTTCTTTAACCGAAATAGCCATGGCAGAAAACAGCCACACACAGGAGGATGATCGCGTTGCCGTTGACAACATTCCTCCACAGAGGCACCTCCGTGGTGTCTGTGAGCTTTTTCTGCAGCTCCTCCTGCTCCTCTGGAGTCAGCTTGGGGGCTTTTTTCTGCTCCAGGCCACAGAAGCACATCACTGCCTTCTTACACAAGCCGGGCTCCTCCTCGGGTTCTGTGTTGCAGGAGACAAGAACAATGAGTAAAATCTGCTTGTGTGTGTGTGTGTACATACAGGAGTGCATCCAACTGTGTATATACTGTTAGTCAGCTGATTACCTCCTGTGTCCACATTGTCATTGTTTTCAACCCAGTCATCCTTTTCAAGGTCCATCCTCTCCTGTGTGCAGTTCCTCAGGCTCCAGCAAAGTCGGTACAACTAGACAAACACCACAACACATAAGTTGAAACTAAGTATTTATTATGTTTGTCACGGCGGTTTCTTCCAGTGAATGGTGGAGGGAAATTAATGATTTATCCAGCCTTATCGCACAGCAGTCACGTACATGCTTGTCATCAATGGGTTTGGTCATGAGAGAAACTCCAAGGATGATGATGCAGGAGACAACAAACAGGATGATGGAGAAGTAGAGGTAGTGAACTCCACATATGATGGTGGGACAGTTACTGGGATTAACACAGCTTCCTGTCCCATAAGCGAACTCAGCTATCATCCTGGACAGGCCAATACCCAGACCAATCAGGAGGCCATAAAATGCACCCTGAGGAAAGAAATAAGAAAATAGTCATAAAGTGGTATTTGAAGGAATAGATCAGCAGTTGGGAAATATTTTGATTTGTTTTCTTGCTGAGAGTTTTTTTTTTTTTTAAAAGAATACTTTTAATGCGAACATGCTAAACATAATAAACAATGTACCTGCCTAACAACACCATGATAAAATTGAGTGCTGCAGAGATACCAGATTTTTGTAGGCCAACCTGAAAGTTAGCATCATCCTGGTTATGGCAAAAACAAAAAAAAAACTTGGCAAAAAAAAGTTGGGAACCAAGACAACTGAAAGTGCTGTAATGTTGACTAATTTAGGACCCATTCCCACAGCATGACAGGAGCTCAAAGCACCACTGTACTTAATTAGAGAGTCACAGAATCACCAGCATGGTTGTAGGCTATTAAATATTAAATCGATGATTGAAGTGGAGACTCACAGACTCATTGACTCGTTTGCAGAAGATGGCCAGCATGAAGACAGCTGCAACGGGTGGTGTGAGGTAGCTGGTGATGGACTGGATGTAGTCAAAGAGCTGACCACTCTGGGCTGACTGCACCACAGGGATCCATGCTATGCTCACACCAATCAAAACCAAGATAAACACTCTGTGCATATGGAAATATATAGCAGTTAGATATCTTAAAAATAATCAAAAATTATACAGTATAAAAAAATTAATGCAACTCAACAACAATGTGCTTTACCTGCCGGCAATCATGAGCTCCCTCTCAGTGGCTGAGCGGCGAATCTTAGTGTAGATGTCCATGGTGAAGAGAGTACTGGCACTGTTGAAGATGGAGGTAAGTGAGCTCATCAAGGAGGCCAGCATCACAGACAGCATAAGACCTCGCAGACCTGAAATCAAAACAGCAACAGATTAAAAATGGGAGGGAAGATAACCTAAAGAAAGACTAGTTTGCTGTCTAACCATATCAGTCAAATGACTCAACCACCTACCGTTGGGCATGAGATCCACCACCAATTTAGGATAAGCAATGTTGGTGCAGCCCACACTAGCCCCGCAGTATTTTTCGCATTCAGCTGGTTCCACACAGGCCACCTCATCTATAAAATGAGTAAGATTGGCAGCAGATTCAGAAATGTTTTTATAATATATGCATGACCTGCAGTAGTGCTTTGAGCCTATGAACTCAAACCCACAACACACTCACCAACATAGAGGATCCTGCTGATCATCCCAGGGAAAACCATGAGGAACATAGGCAGCAGCTTTAGGTAGCCACATAGGATACAGCCTGCTTTAACATGGGATAAATTCTTGGCAGAGAGGCAGCGCTGGACAATGACCTACAGTTGTGAAAAGATCAGTACAGCCGTGATACATTTAATAATAATTAGACAGAAAAATTGTCAAAGTGGACTCTCTATTTCAGGTTCAATTCCAGATATTTGCTGAATAAATGTACACTTTAACCAAAGGAACCAGTCAGTCGTGCTTAATGATTACCATTCTCCTCTGTTAACTGAGCAGGACTAAAGGCAAGCTGATCATAATGTGTTTATGTGTGTGCTGGATGTCAAGATTTGATTTGGCATCATTGAGGCCCAGCATTAGTCTGTAAATCTGACCTTAATGTACTCTCAGAGACTGCTTTGAAAGTATATTATGGTCTAACTAACAAAAAAGGCAAACTCAAGTGGTGTCTGGCAAAAACAGGTGAGATTAAGGCACATAATGTGTGTACGAATGTGGAGGAATCAGTTGAATGGTTCTTTCTGTGTGTATGTGGGTGGGCCTGTTTTATCATATGTATGGCATCTGAAAACTGGGAGCCTACTAATCTTGTGGGATCCAACAGCTTTTTGGGGACCAAAATGCTTGGTCCCACAAGTGTAAATGGTTGTTTTAGGGTTAAGATTTGGGTAAAGGGCCCAGAGAATGCATTACCACGAATGCAGCCATATTCCCATCCAAGTCCCTGTTAAATACAGTAAAAAAAAAAAAATGTGTTTGCCTGTGTGTTCGTGACCGTGGGCGGCTGCTTTAGTTTAGTAATTACTGTTAGTGACTCAGCACAAGTGCAGCATGCTCACTATCACAATGGCCCTATAGTGCTGTCCATTTGCTTGACTAACCTGATCAGTGCACCAGTACCACAGGGCCTGAATGGTGAGTCCAAACACCAGGCCAGGCCATGGCAGGTCTCCTGTGATTGCATTCCTGAAAATATGAAAGGAGTCTGCCCGAGGCTCGTAGCAGTTTGCACTGATGTTAGCTGTGATGGAAGGGACGGCCTCCATGTAAAGCTCCTGGAAGTGTTCGTAGCCTCCCACTTCATGGAAAGCTGAAAAGGTGTGTACAGGTTAGTCTAGCTTGCAGTGATTTTTACTCTTCAGTTTGATATCGCTATCAGGATGTGTCCTGTCGTAAAAAGTAATTAAGTAAAAGTAAAAAAGAAACATATTACCAAAGCCCATAAGGATGAATGATCCAACAATCATGATGATAGTCTGTAAAGTGTCTGTGTAGATCACTGCCGCCAATCCACCTGAGACACAATATGTGACAACAATATGTGTTATCAATCTAGAATCACTTCACTCAAAATTAACATGTTTGACTACTACTAATGTACCAAATTGAAAGTGTTGGAGAAAATGAATTCAAGTAATTTTTACACAAGAGGCAATTAGTCTTGCAAAAAGTGTTAAGTGGTGTTATATAAGTAGTTTTGTGCTCATTCTGTAAAGCTATAAAGTTCAGGTGCGGATGCATTATTGCAGAAGAGCAACAGAAGGCCAGTTCCATCTTATCGCAGTCCATGGGTAATGAACCACAATAACACAACAGATAATCTGGCTGGGACCTGAGAGTGTGCAAGTGTATCCACATCTCTGCATATGCCCTTACCTTTACCTTTGGTCATGAGCCCATTCATAAAGTAGATAAGACTTGCCATCTTCTGGCTTTATTTTATGAGTGAAATGTCAATCTATGGCTATTGAAAAAGGAAGTAAATGCATCCTAAGTGGACAAACCTGTGACTGTGTACAACGCGGTAATCAGTAGTAGCATGACAACAGCAAGGTAGATATTCAACCCAAGAGCCTGGTTGATAAAGATGGCGCCAGAGAACATGTCTGCCTGGGTTGAACCAAGAGGGGAAAAAAAACAACATTTCAATCAATAACATCTACGTGGGTACAATGATGAAAACAACACGTCATATGAGAGATACTATAAGATCAACAGGGCATGGCTGAAGGTTAAGATGTGGTGTCACGTCACTTACTGAGATCTTGGTGAAAACATACAGGAATAGGGACAGCACAGAGAGATAGATGCGAATACGCTGTCCCCCAAACCTCTTCTTCAGGTACTCAGGCATGGTCACCACCTAAACACACCCACAAACCAGGAGATTCGACTAACAAAACTGTATTTGTAAATTGAGGTATAACTTGTATTATTATAACACAAAAGTAATGAATGCACATTTGGATAGGGGCAATCAATGTGTATATGTAGTTCTCTTATGTCCAACATAAGGCCTGTGTGTTCTGTTTACCCCGGCTTTAATGTAGATCGGCACAAACAGCCATCCCAGAATGACGACAACAACAAGAGCCTGTAACACACACACACAGACATTCAAGGACACAATAAATTATCAATGCCACCATCTCAAGTGCTCCTATAAAGATAAAGTTGACTTCTGTTCTGTCTGTTGTTCTGATTCCTTCCATCCTCTGCAGGGTGAAACTCGCATGATAATCTACCGACTAATCAGATCACCTGACAGAGATAACTGATAATATCTGTGTCACAGGTTAGAAACACATTTGTGTAAGAAGTGATAGTTTATTTGGCACGTCAGACGCAATTTACTCACATTCCATTCAAATCCACCAATGGCTATTCCTGAAGCTGCAGCAGTCCCAGCAATTCCTACAAAGTGGCCACTGCCAATGTTGCTGGCAAATAGTGATGCTCCGATCTGTGGAGTACATAGTTCAATCTGTCAGTGATATTCACTTATCATTTACAAAATCCCTCCGTTTTTTTTTTCCAGAGAGCATTTGATAACTAGCTAACCTTACTTTTATGTCACGTAGCACTTAACTATTAACCGTAACCGAATTAACCGTAAATGGTTAATTTACACACCTAATTACTGTAATAGAACCTGACACAAGTTTTAGAGTTTTTCTTTGTAACACTGTATCATATTTTATATTACCATTTTGCCATTTTTGTCAACATACATCTGTATAATTACTATAGATTAAAATACCTAAGAATGTAATCTCAACATTCATGCAAGTGACTATCTTTTTCTGAGCAATGAGATACTCACTGGCCACCACACCATACTCCTCCCTGCAAGGAAGAAGCCACCGACAGTGGCTCGGTTGGTGCGAACCATAGCCTGCAACGGGAGACATTTTAGAGGATGGGGAAATGCATTTGTAAAAAAAAAAGCAAGTCAAACAGCATTTATCACAACTCAGTGGACATTTTATTTGATACACAACTGTGTGCAACAGTGTTCAAAAGAGTGAATGTGCACAGAAGAACCATTGCATGTATACAAACTCACAAATATGACAGATTACTGCTAGTAAATGGAAAATTATGAACGAATGGATGAAACTGAACAAAACACGTAAACAAGGTGGTTGAGTAAGATGCTGTGATTTCACAATATGAGTCCACTCCATGTACTATGAAGTGCTGCTGTAAAAGTGTTACAGTGACTTTGTAGCAAAAAATGAAATGAATCTTATATCAGCACATTAATAAAGATTATTTTTACTTATCCAACATAAATAATAAGTATTACATTTATCATTGTAACCCAATACAGATAAAATGCCTTTTGATTACATTTATTGAAATAAAATAATGGTTAAATTAAACAGTTATAAAGCTGGTGACAAATGAACTATTCACAGACATAAAGGTTTTAAAGAATGTTCATCTAAAATACTGGACAACTCACCCATACTCCAACAGCCAAGACAACCAAAAAGTAAACCACAATGACGGAGATATCTGCTGCATTGTTAAGAGCCACCGTGGGGCCACCACTGTTGTTCCTTGCATTGCTCCTTATGTAGGAGAATCCAAAGTAATCGTAAGACATTGTAATGAGAGTTTGACCAGACAATGAGAGAACAGGACTGCTGTTGGAGTCGCTCCTCTTTGACTGAAGCTCCTACGGAGACAGACTTATATACTGCCTATGCGTGTGTGTGTGTGTGTGCACGTGTGTGTGTGAGAGAGGGACAGACAGACAGAGAGAGAGAGAGACAAGTAGAGAGAGAGACAGTGTATTTATCTAATAAGTTCCCTGGCTTTGATTGAAATTGAATTGTGTTTGATTGAAAGTGTGTCTGGATACACATGTAAACCTTACATATGAGACTGTCGATGTGACAATTAAATGAGTAAAACTGAAACTTTTAGCAAATAACAGTGTTAATCATCAACCCAGAGGGAAATACCTCAGGTAAAGACACAGGTGTTCCTATTAAAACAAAGAACCTACAGATAACTCCATCAGCAGTGCAGATCAGTTCAGCTCAGTTCAAATGCAGAAATAATGTGATGAAAACAGTTCCCTGTTAATTAAAAAGATCAAGGTGAACAGCCAAGGTGTTTTTTTTCAATACCACTTTAAAAATACAACTGAGTAGCTTCCTCCTGAGACAAGTAAGACATGGTTAACCATAAAATCTCTGTTAAATAATTGGCCCCTCACATTGACTCTGACACCTCTGTCAATAAGTAAAACAGGAATAACCTATAAGTACAGCTGTTGATAAGAAATTGCACTGATGTTTTGAGTGTCAAAGAAGAGTTTTGGCCATTTCTGTACATAGAATGAGGAATCAAATACAGTCCAGTTAATACACTGTTTCTCTAATGACTGCTCTTGTTTCTACGAACAAGGAAATATTTACTGTAAATCTAAATCTAAAATACAAAACACTTGACCCCCAATTTCACCCCACCCACAGAGAACACTAAATATCCTTCATACACTTGAGTGTTTGTATGTTAATTATTAGTCAAAAGGGTGAAGTCTTGAGGGAAGGATTAAAGAGATTTTTTTTTTTTTTTGCAGCAAATATTATAGTTACACCAGAGCAAACACTGAATCACAGGGGCACAAAATGCAACAAAATACCCTCATCAGAAATACCGGGAATCAATCAACAATGAGAATACAAACACTAGAACCGGGTCAACTCTACATCTCTTGTAAAAGCAGGTTAAAAAAAAAGTGAGCCTTCATTTATGTGGTCAGTTATGATAGAAGACGTGTGTAAGATGTTTACCCATGTGAATGCATATTTTGAGTTCATTTTTCCAACTGTCTAAGAGAGATGGATTCTTGCACTGATATTAGGACCCAAGGTGACATTGTTGTCTTGTTCTTGTGGTTTTTGAGAATCAATTTTTCTACCAGTGTTGTTTCCTACTCCCCTAAGAAAGAACTATCAGCAGCCACTAGGTGTCTCTATAGGACAGTTAAACTAATCCAGGGGTCCAGTGGTTATGAGCTCATGCATGGGGCACAGATATTTCAGGGTATATGTTATGTTCTGCTCTCTTATATCACAATCACTTTGCGTCACGCTTGAAAGACAACCCATACAATAGTGTTAAAAGCTTTAAATAGTCCACCTTTTTTTGTGTCTTCACATATGTTGCATGATTAGATCTCATTTCAAGACTGTGTGTCCAGACTGAATCCTCCCTCACTCTCCTGTCAGATCAGCCAGAGACTTTAGAAACACCTGTGTGGGTGTGCAGGAGCTTTATCAAGAGCTTTTCAACACTAGTGAAACAGTGTAGCTACAGTTTGCTGCAGGTGGGACTGGCCAGATGCCCCTTTACATCCTGGACCTTAGCACTGGCAAGAAGAAAAATAAGATTGTGAAAGTTTTGTTATAAATGAAAATTCAACATAAAAGAACAGCCACCTCATTGTTATTATCACAGCTGATAATGATATGATTGATGGGTCAAAAGTCATCAGGGCCACATGAGACACATATCCTGGGATGATACAAAACCAAAGCAAATGGCTTCACAGTTCACACTTCAGTCCCACTGAATATAACCTACTGTAATTAAGAAAGTACATGGCCTTGAGCAACCATCACCCAAAAATAATTTCTCACCACCTATGCCTGCCAGTATTTCTCAACTGCTTTGACCCAGTGAATTGCTGCCTGCAGCTTTATCTATCATTATAATGCTGACACCCATGTCCAAGGTTACAGTGCTCCGTCACTGCTGAAGCTGTGGAATGAAGTGCAGAGGAGGAACTGAGCAAGGAAGCATAGAGGAAGGTTATTGGTAATAAGATTTATGATTTTCTAGAAAGATAAACCCATATGTGACTGGAAAATGTCCTAATTATAGGACATTAGATTTGTACAGACAGAGGACAGCCATCTAACTGTAAAAACATAAATCATATCAATAAAGTTAAAAAAGGCAGCCTAAATCTAAACATTAACATGTTGTGTTGTTGTTCCATATTAAAAGTGCAACAGTCTTGGATGACGGAGAGGAAGACGTGTAAGGGAGTGAGATGAGTGAGTTATCAGACTGGTACTGTTAC
Organism: Rachycentron canadum; assembly: GCA_038496675.1. NCBI lineage: Eukaryota > Metazoa > Chordata > Actinopteri > Carangiformes > Rachycentridae > Rachycentron > Rachycentron canadum. The sequence goes on from CM076666.1 coordinate 10,778,822, forward strand.
AAATGGCTGCTTGAAATCTCTAAATGGGGACAATCAATATTCACTTGAATGAAAATCAATCACTGGAATGAGGCCAGTGCTCTGTGGGGATTAAGGCTCTGTCACACCCATTGTTTTCAGTCCTGATTTTAAGCCCAGGAGGAGGCCTCGGCCTTCTCTAACAGTCCCAGACAAGTCAACATTTTCTCAGATGTGTCTGACTTTACGTGGCCCAGTTAACTTCTGTGGTCTCCGAGACTGAAATCTGAGCATGAACTGGCAGGAGCTTATTGGTGTTTAAAGTACCACAAAGGCAGTCACATCCCACGGCAGCAAGACCACAAACAAACACTGCTGATCAGTACGAGAAATAGATATCTTTCAGGAGTCCATTCCACATACATAGATGTCTATATTAAAGTGTGGGAAAATACTGTAGTTGTGTTTGGCACACAGAGTAGAGATTGAGTGTCCTGCGGTCAACAGAGACATAGTTGTGTCTTATGAACTCCTCCCAGCATATACATGTATGACTCAGGACTCTGACAGCCCATGGACTGAAACAGAGAAAAAAAACTGCAGGCCGGGCCACAGGAGACAGGCTTATGGACAGCATTTATGTCACTTTAGCAGAAGTTAATACGCTATGTCCGTGTTTCAGATAAAAAAAAAAAAAAAAAATCAGAGCACAAAACCACCAAAAAAAATTACATTATTTTCACACCATCTGAGTTTGTTCCGTTTTTACAGAAACACTTGATTATTCTGATTTATATCCAGCTCTCATATCACCATCAAATAACTACCTCACCAACAAGTTTGATGATGCACCTTTCAGATTAAAAATAAAGATTCATGGCAACCGTAGCTGATGAATTTGATTATTGGTCAAATGAAAGTGTGGTTAAAGTGTATTAGCAAGAAGCCTTTTATCATAGAATATGAACAGAGTATCTTGATGTTTTAGGGTTTTTTTTTTTCAGAAGTTATTTGAAAGACACCAACATCAGTCAGTGGAAAACAGATTGTGGAGCGGTGTAGTGGTTGAGCTGGAAGTGGGGCAGAACATGTGTATAGTTATTTCAATGAGAGTGAAAGTATTTAAAATTAAATTCCTCTTGATTATAGTGATTCCCCCATTGATTAACTGTCTACAGCAGACACTGATCCAGCTTACAGTGTTACAGTACTAAATTTCAATCAATCAGTGTTATATGAAAATGGCTAAAAAAAACCCCATACTCATTGACTGTCTCTACTTAGAGTGCATTTCTTCTTCAACAAGGACATTTAGTAGTTTTTGAGCTGTGGCTGTTGAAGGCAAAATGCATAAACATACATTAGAAATCTAATATAAGTAAGGCATTTCCCTTTAATCCTCTGCCACAATGTTATTAGATTGTAGGTTTTGTGAGTGTTCTCATGTAGTAAAGGCATTAAAAAAATAGTCACAGCTGGTGGATGTATTAACCTGCAGCTGGAGGTAAATGTGTACTGACTGGTTGGTCTGGTTAGGATTTTAACATATTCTGACAAATCTTTCACACAGACACAAACAAAAAAATGCAAAGGGGCAGGGCTGAAGAATTAACGACCGATAAATCTCATAGCTCATACACAGAATTAAGAAAGCCCACTGCTACAATAATAGATACTTATCAATAGATCGACTAACCTATTGGTGTTATGCATGGTGCAGTCAATGAAAATTAAAGAAGACTGTGGCAGAGTTCACTTGTAGGTCAGCGTAATTCATGTGCAGTAGTTCAAGAGTTGTAATCACAACACTATCTCTGGGCAGAGTTCCATATTCTGTAACAGAGGGGCATTGTAACCACAAATCATGACAAAGACTGAGGGGTTTTCACACACTGTGCTGTTGATGTCATGCAGGGTGGTAGACACGGGTGAAGGGAGCGCTTAAAGGTGATCAGCTGGAACTTTCACACGGGCCCTGCAGCAGTCATTAGAGGTGAAGCTCCCCAGTCTGTCAAGACCACAGTTCCCACCCCCCTCTGATCACACTACGATAAACATTAGCAGAATTGTGGGAGCTGGGATTCAGCAGATGTTGTCAGATCAGGCATCCAATGCCTTTCCTCAGCATCTCATGGTGTTCTCTGAGCCTCAGATCCTTCATCGCCTAATAGCTACTCTTCTTTAACAGTTACAGAGAACAGAGAGGGAGGTTCCCAAAACTGGAAGCACTGCAGGAACAGATAGTAAGACAACTGTGGACAAATACAAAAATCAGGTGTAACCAGCAACATTGTTAGTTATTATTGTTGTTCCCATATGTGCATTTAATGTAGTGTAATGCAAGTTCATATATTTTATAAATAGTGTTTTTAGGCTGTTAGCCACAAGGTGGCACAGCAGTACAGCTCTGCAAAAATGATGCATCACTGTGACGTGTGGGGAGAATAAACCGAAAATGCTCTGGTGGCACAAAAATTCAGACACTTAGAAAAACACTTATAGATGGAGTCTATTTTAATCTATTTATTGCTTCACTCCATGAATTATATGGCCTCATTAAATGGTAGGTCAGGGGCTCATTCATTCAGCTGATGAAGGCCTACTGTTTGGTAGAAACTTAGCATCAGTCAAAGTAAGTAACTAACCACTGAATGAATCCTAAGAAATGATTTCACTGCTGGTGGACTACATGCTGCTTCCTCTTTGTGTGATGACTTGGTTTAAGATGTAGGCAGTCCATCTGGACGCCATAATGCAATGATACATTTTGTGTCCTCAAAAACTGGAAAAAAACATGAGTGGCACTGTTACTTGTAGAAAACATGATGCAAGGCCAAGGGGGTTGTATCTGTGCAGCCGCACTAAGTCCAGTTACAGTACACAGATATTCTGCATGCACTTGGTTTATCGCTAAGAAATCATTTTACAGCAGATGGGAAGGAGTGGAAAACGTCTTTTCTGGAGAAATGACTGTGAGTCATTTGTAGAAAGGTCAATTAGCTAGCAACAGGGAAAGTCATGTTAGAGGATGCTAATGCGAACACAGTTACTGAAAACTGCCCAACTCAACATGGTGGAGCTGAGAAATGAGTGACTGGAAAACAGTCTGAGGCATGTAACAAGATGTAAAACCAGGTGTTACCTGCAGTCAGCAGGACAATGTTGCAGAAGAGGTGAACATCACATACAACACAAAAGAAACAGGTGCCAAATGTGTCTTACCTGTGGGGAACATTTCTGCAACATGTCATCATTGTGTCAAAAGTAACTGTTCTCTAGGAAAACTGCCTGTTATTGATATATAATTTTACATATACAATTACTGTGACTAGGATTATTCTGTTGTGCTGCAAGTTTTAACTGCTTTATGTGCAGTTGGTATTTCAGTCCAGTAGTTCAGAACCTCAGGTTTGGTGCTCAAAGATATTTAACTTAAACCATAAATCTATTGGGGGACTCTTTCTTTGATGGATGCTAACAACTTGTAAAAAGTATCTAGACAAAAAACTTGACAATCACTAGTTTCTTTTTTAATGATGTCTTGTGCTTCTAAAAAAAAGTAAAATCTTAATCTGGGTAGTGAGAGGTCACAATATTGGATAAATGCTATATTTTTTGAGATATTTATTCAGAAATTTAGCAGAAATAGGGACTACTATGAAACCAAGAATACTAAAGTACAAGTATCACAAATTTCTATTTAAGCACTGTATTTGCATAATTATACTTTATTTCCACACTCTTGTTTCTCCATCAATATGCAGCTCTTTCAATCCTTTAGCAATTTGGCCACATGTACAACACCACTGTTCAATTGACCCCATTCCATTTGACTAATATACAGTCTGAATATAGAGTACATTAACAATAGATCAGCGGTGACATGCTATTCAATGGTTTTATGCCATAATCTGATACATGCTGATCTCTGGATTACAACAAAGCTTTCATTGCTGTCAAGCACATAAGCGTTTGCTTTTATTCAAAGTAATATTAAGCAAAAAGAATAAAAATCAAATGATGTAATATGAATCATAAATATAATCAAATAATATAATAGTTGTCTTGAACAATGAAATGGTTAAAAACATCTGTTAACCAGAAAACCTACTTTGGAATAGAAAGACAGAAAATTGAATAATATAAATTTAATTTGCCATACACTGACCATATGGTTACTGCATGACAAAACAAGATGTTTTTAAATAGAAAGTCAAAGTAGCCGCCATAACTTGATCCCCCTTTTTCCTCCTGTTCTTTGTGGATTTTGTGTGTATCTTGTTGTCATTAAGTACCTATCAGAAAATGTTTCCAATAATTGCCTTAATGCCTTAATCAGTACTCCTACCTGATCCCAAACTTTACCTTGATACCTTGACTGATGTGTGGCAATTTGATTATACACAGAATTATTTAGGAATATAAACCACAAAATAACATTAGAGCTGGTCTGATAAACTATAAATCTGCAGGATCTTTATCAGGATTATGTTCTAACTAACAACTGATATGTCATCAGTCGAATTAAAAAAAATTTCAAAACACTGATATCAGTATTGGTTGAGCTATAAATTACAAAAAACTAAAAAAGATTAGCTAATAATGTAGGAGTCAGTTTTAGGTCAGTGCTATTTTAGTGACTGTTGTGGTATGTATTCAAAAGTGAATCAACCTTTTTCACAGCTGATGTTTTCACTTGTCATAGCAGGAAAAACACAGGCATCAACTAGACTCACTGGCCTTTAAGGGTGACTTATTTACCTTGGAAAATAGCATGTTGGTAAAGACGCACTGAGCAGCATGCAGATATGGTAATAGATCTATAACTGAACTAAACTGCATTGTTTTATTTTGAATAATAAGCTGATCTCTGCTCTGCAGGGAGTGGTGGAGATGTGTGTGAGATAGCTGCGGATCAGTATTTGGATAATTTGACTGTGTGTGGTAGAGGACAGGTAATTAAACTGGACAGAAGGAAACAGAACAAACTGTAGTTTTAAGAGAGGAAGTTTTCAGAGGAAAGCGGTGACTAAGTCGAGGGTGTATCCCACCTTTTCCCTAATTTGTGCTGGGAAAGACTCCAGCTCTCGATGACCCTGAGCAGGAAAAGCAGTTTAGAGAGTGAATGGGTGGAAGGGTGTAATGGTGAAGTTGTTTATTTCCACGAAATGGAAATAAACAACTTATGTTCCTAAAATTGTAGTTTGGTAAATACAGATAAAGAAAATACAGTAGGTGGTGTAATTAAGTAGCCAAGATTTTTTTAGACTTAGCTGGAGGTTAACTCTTATCAGATTTTACCACAGCATATTTCTAATGGAAATTCGAATTGTGGTTTTTGATAAAGAAAATAGTCTGCTTTATAAACAAACACCTAATTTATTTGATACAATCTTCATTTTGCCATATGGTAACAACTAATATATCTAAAGTTGTGTACTGTGAGGACAACAGAAATGTTGAAGGGTTTTGTTTCTATATAAACCACTTGTCTTATTTTACATTTTTTTTTAAAACTCTACTGCTCTAAAATAAATGGTTGTGAAGCAATGGGAAAAAGTTTATACTGTTCTGTGTGGGAGTTGGTAATAAATGCAGTTTTTATTATCATTAGAGGAGGAGCAATGAAGATTAAAATGAAAAAGTTATAGGTTAGATCATGTTAGTGATAAAGCATTAGAAGCATTTTTAGACTAGTGTAATAAAGTATGGCAGGAGGGCAGACTGCCCAGAATTTGGAGGCCAGTAAGCCTGTTAATTATAGGTGGATTGCTCCTCTGAAATTGTATCTTTGTGATCTTTGTGAAGTAATGGAACATATAATAATAAAAGGATTTACAGAGGCTGGGGATGTATCATCTTCAAGTGGGGTCATGAAATTTAGGATCACCATGGAAATGGAGGTAAATAGAAGATGCATTTTGAACTAGTTGCAGCTATACTTTTCAATTCAAAATTAGGATTTAATCAACAAGAGTTGGTTGTGTCTACCTGGACAGAGAGGTTTTACCTCCTGCTCCTCCTGCTCAAGAGAGAGTATGAAGAAAGTGCTCATCTTGCTATCTATCACGATCAGTTTACATTAGTTGACCGGGGAGTAATTCAAAACCTGCAGCTCAAACAACATATTTGCCAGTTGTTTTACCTATGCTTGTATGCCCTGTCCCTTTTAAATCAGTCCTCAACAAGTAAAGCATTATTTATTCCTGTTTGAATAAGCTGTTTTAGGAAATGACTGCACCTTTTTAAAAGAGAAACTGTAAACTCTAACCTGTTTGTTAAGATTTGTGTCATCAGTAGAACCTGAAGATGCAAATTCCCATCTGAGTGTCACAGACAGGGTAGAGACAGAAATTTTAGTAACACGTTGCAATTTTCTTTTTTTCTTTCTTCTTTTTGAGCAATTTGTTGAAAAAAATAAAGAATAAACATGAAAATGTGGATGCTTTAATTGTCAGACTGGCTCATTGAAGTTTAAATGGAAATTAGAAGTTGAAGTCTAATAAGTCTGTTAAAGAAATGAAAGAAAACAATACTCTTTCTTCTTCTGTTTTTGTAAATATAACAGCAGAGATTTGATGGTCTGCAATGGTTGTAAGGAAGCAAAAAAAAAAAAAAAAAATGCAACCCGTGAAATTATGATATAATGTCAGCCAGTAGGAGTGATGCATCCACTCAGTTGTTTCCAGTTGCTATGAAGAAAATTGAGCCAAACAAAAAGCAGTAGTAGAATCAGATGAATGTGGATGAGAAGAGGCTTGGAATGAGTTTGGTCAGGTCTTTATCTTGACGGCCAGCACAGTTTCTATTAAGGCAACAACTCAGTGCCATAATTTGTACTAGGAAACATGATTGATACAGAGCAAATGAACCCCTGCCTGAGCTGCCTTAGTCTAACAAGAGCAGGCCAGTGATATGATTTTATGCACATGCACATCGATAATGTCAGTCAGCCATGAAAATGATTTACTAGAGGACCATGGTCAATCAGGGTCACGCTCATGGAAAAGTGGCACACCAGTTCACTCCCAGTCTGTCAATAAGGAAAACACAGTGTGTGTTTGTGTGCAGTCAGCTGTACAGCAAATGGCGGATGGAGTTACTAAAGTCAGTATATTTTTACTTGCCCTAATAATACCTACAGGCCATCTGCCAACATTCAAACACCTAAAAAGTGTTAGGAGATGCAGTAATTGCTACACACAAGCCACAAATTATGGCAATTAAGGGAAGCTAGCATTTAGGAAATGTGAACAGACAACACATTGTTCCTCTGCAGTTCTGAGAGCGGGAGAAGTATTGCAATACAATACTGAGCAAGCTGTTCATAAAATCACTGTGCCAAAATGGGGCTTTTTGCAGCCTTAGCTTAACAAAGGAATAGACTCAGACTAAAAGCAGAGGCATAGTGAGGCTGAAGAGACATAGTACCCTGTGGAAATTCGGGCGCTTTTCATTTGCCGCATAAAAGAAAACATGAAAAACAGCCCATCTCACATCCCAAACCAGGTGCCAGCCACAAGTCACACTGTCCTGAACCCATGATTGGCAGATTACCTGGCCAAAACTAACCCCAAAAACAACTGCAAATGTACTACAGCTCAGTATATGATATTTCTGAATCCATCATTTTATAAGAGTAACAGCTGGATAATTGTGATGTAGCAGCATCTCAAGGACGTTACCAGGATGTTGGCCATTTTCAATAACTTGAACAGGCTGTTTCATGATGACTTGAGAACAGGAATCATTCATTGTCAGATCACCGCACATTCAGCAATAAATGGGAAATAGGGATACGGAGCAATGTGGTATGGAACAAGAGGGAGGAAACTACAGTTTCCTTGTATTTAAATGACTTCCTAATTCCCGACTACCAGGACTGTCTCTGTCCATCAGTGTGACAGTTTTGGTCTGGTCTTTGGGTTGGCCTGTGTTGCAGGCAGGTTTACTTGTGCTGTTGAATTTGTTTTCTTAAGTTTCAGTTAAGCTCTGTTGTCCACAGCAAGCTGCAGCAAGTGTTAAGTGAAGTAGTCATGAATATCCATATATTGTATTGGTAATCGTGTCAGTTGTGATTTGATCACATCCAAAGCTCCATTTAGTTTAAGTAAACTCATGTTCGGTTTTCCTTGGATTTCATTTTCTATCACATATCAGCTGTTCTCGTTTCACATGATCATCTTCACGGAACAATTTAACATTTTCAAAATTGAAAGAAGTTGAACGCTCATTCAATGGATTGTGGGTCAGCCGAGGTGTGACTGAGTCTTAGCCTCAAGAACTATGACATGGCCCTTGATCAAGACATTAGGTGTCACCAAAGGTCTGGTAAGGTGGGCCATTGCGTTCAGCAGAGAGCACTAGCTGTGCTCAAATTAAATAATAAGAGATTATTTTAGCACAACACATATTTCTGGATTACTCATATTAAAGGGATTCTATGCAGGTCTAAACCAGCAGGCAACAGTAACCCTAAAATCTATATGGCTGTTTATGTTAGGTGTTTATCCTGAGCAAATTACTGGATGTTAAACTGTGGTTTGTTATATATCTTTTTTCATGCAAGTGTTGTGGCTTTAGAGATGACAATGTTGCAGATGATTGGCTGGTTAATCTGTCCACTACTTTGCTGTAATATCTCAACAGCTGGTCTATTGAATGAATTGCCATGGCTTTTGGCACACATGAGGTTCGCAATTGTAATTTTGAGTCAACCACAAAGTGGTTAAGTGATTATGTAGCAAAGTGAAACTTGGCGTAAACATTCAGGATGAAACTTTAATAACTTAATAACCTTGATTTACAGATTTTTCATGAAGAGCTAGCATTACGTTGAATATTCAATCTGGGATTCACATTTCCATCAGTCTCATCTGTTCTTTGTGTTTAGTACTAATTAAGAATATTAAAATTTAATGATAACCATTCTATATGCTTTGCATTAGCATGTTAATGTTATCATTGTGAGCATGCTGATGTTAGCATTTAGCTCAAAGTACTGCTGTGGCCTCACGGAGCCACCTGCCACCTGTATATTGTTATTTGTGAGAAACAATAAAATATAACTTCTGAATTTGGATATTGTGCATAAATAATTCATGTAATATTGAGTACACATCAAAGATGTGATGATGATTCTGTTACAAACAGCTGACTGGGCACATTGTATCCCTCAATCATTCATGGGACTAACATGGGCAATGAATGCATTAGATTCAAGTCCAGTTTCTGGATTAATAAAACTTTAGTCAGCAATAGCAAGGAGTATGAAGAGTATGGTTGAAAAGCTTGACAGAAGTGTATTAAAGGTGTCAGATGGGTCAACAGAGGGTTTTGTGGGGAGAACCAGTGGCTATAACTGACACAAAGATAGATGCCCCACAGCCAGATGTCAGAGAAGCAATGATGATATCAGTCAGGAAGTAGAGCATATCAGCAGGGGAGAAGAAGGGATTGGGTTCAAGAGGGCAGAAGTTAAGTCTGCTCATGGGAATTTTTTTAGGACTTCATTTAGGACGGGTTGAGGGAGACATTAAGCTCATGTTAGAGGGGTCACAGGAGGAGACAGTGGCCAGAGGGTAGCGTGGAGGATGATCCTCAGCTGTCATCACTCTCTTTGTGGAGTGAACAGAGGAGAGTACTGCTGAAACGAGAGGATAGAGATGAACGTCTATGGGTCAGAAGCAGAGGGCTGGTTTTAAAGTGGTAAAGGGCAGATTTGCCAGCAGATAGATGTGAAGAAAGGAGGAGATGACACACTAAAACTCTTCCAAGAAAACCAGATTCATGGAATTTTCTAACAGCTGCCCAAAGGCTTGTCCATTTGATCCACCAGGCACAGCCACAGAACACGTGGAAGCAAACAGACAAACTTAATGGAAAATGGAAGAAGGTCCTGTTGGAATAAGAGGGCAGGAATAGATGTGAAGATCACTGAGGAGACGCAGGAAGGAGTCAACCAGAGGGAGTAGAGAGGGAAGCTGAGGACAGGAGGCAAGCTAGAACCAGTGTTAATGGTGGGTTCTTATAAAGGTGTATGGAGTGGGATTTAAGTGCTGGTCAACAACACACAGAGGGTCAAGAGAAGCAAGTGGCAAGGGGCTTCTTTTCTCTCTTTTTTTCCTTTTAGAAAAATGTCAGAATGATTCAGGAGTCCTAGAAATAGACATGCTGTGGAACATGCCAGGGATTATAGATATTTATTGTTTTAGTACTGTAATCATAGGGCCAAGAATTTCTATTTGTCCCATTTTTAGAAATGCCCTCAATCCCTTCTTCTTATTAGATATTGGATGTCTCAATACTGACAACAAATCTGAATTTGGCGTGGCCCCAGATTAAATCTTACAATGATGGACAAGAGTCTTTGGATGTATCCAAAATAAAGAAGACAAATTTTCAGATCAGGGATCCTTAAACATAACAAGTGCTCCCCTGATTTACTGATATGTTCCACCTAAATGATCAATGCCTTCAATCTTGAGACCTGGATTTCATGGCAGGAAATACAGCATTAATCAGCAAGATGAAAAAAATTCTTCCATATTACTACATCTCATCACATCTCGTTTGTTTCTGTTTGCTGTAGTTACAAAAAATTGATTTAATTGTCGCTCATTGTTGTTCATCAAACTCTTAATTCAAACTCTCAAAGTCTTAGTCTCTATTTGTTTTAAGTCTTACTCCTTTACTGCTTTTTTACTGTCTCTCTTCTTTGGTCAATTTTTGGAACATGTGTTGTAGTAGTATTTTTTGGCTGTACTGCAACAGCAGGGCCTGCCTTATAACATAAACTGGCCCTGACTGACTGAGTGATGATATTTCCAGCACTAGGCCAAGTTCCTCAACACCAAGTTGGGGTTTCTAGTGCAAGCAGGTGCTATTAGCAGCTAACTTAGTACATTGTTGCTAGATTTAGAGACTTTTTTTCAAACTAGGTATATACCTAGTTCATGACTGAACTATGTGCAGATGCTGACCAAGGGCTTAGGGCTACATCTTTTGCTACAGGCAGGCTACTGAGCCTGGAAGCACAGGAGCACTTCTCCTTCGAAGCAAATAAATTTTATTATATTCATCATTACTAGCAAAGGAGGCAGAAACACACAGAGCAGAGAGCAAGAGATAGGGAGGCAGAACAGGAAGTCCTCAGTAATGTGGCTTCGTTCTAACTGCTATGACCAATTCTACATATCAAATAGAGGGAGATAAATACAAAGACCTGCCTCTGACAAAAGTCTGGCATTTTCTAGAGTTGGAAGTAAATAAAGGTTACAAATTAAGACAAATTAAGAAAGATAGTCTGTCTGTCATGATGCACCCTGGTAGCTCACCTGGTAGAGCGTGGTCCTTTTGAGTCCTTGCTGCAGTGGCACAGGTTCAAATCTGTCCTGTGGCTGTTTGCTGAGTGTTGTCTACAACTGTAATAAAGGCAAAAGCCTGAAAAGATAACTTTCTCTCTAAGGGAAGATTTTATAAGTAAATACTGGCTGAACTCACAGCACAGTCTTTGTCTTAAATTTATGTGTTTGGTGACTTTGTCAGACATTGCGGTTATTAAAACAAGATTTGACCATAAGCGGTCCAGCCATCTACTAGGATTTGACTTTTTTTTTGGTTTGTTTTTGGAAAACAAATGTGTGATACATCCTCTCTGCATTGAATACTATGCCTCTGAGGTATTTGAAATGGATTATATTATTATTGCTCTTATGATGTGTGACAGAGTATGTTTACTCTGGTTTAGCTCCTCTTTCTTACGGTTTATGAACTTTAGTTTTACTAATCTTAAATTGGGGATTTAACTCTACAGGAGATGCAGCATTTGCCAACAAATCTATTTGTACTAATGCATGTATTTAGTGTTGCTGTTAATATTTGTTAATTGTGTTAATTCCTCTCAGAGTAACTAGACAGTCATTAAGCTGTAAAATTTTCCCAGGTAGCAAATCAGTCTGTTACATCAACATCAGCTGCTCAACATGTGACTAATTCCACCAAATTACCTCTTGGACTTAAAATTTCCCCTTGTTCTCTCTGATTCAATTGAATGAGTAAATCAAGAACATTTCTATACCTCCTATGCTTTCTTTCTTGAGCATCCATTCTCTCTTCTGTAACTTTTTTATTGTTGGCACCAACTCCTACCACATGACTATCACAAGGCATGATTTCAGTGGAACGCTCCCTTCTCAGTAGTGGATTTTATTTATGTTCATTTCGCAAACAAATTCCCACTGTTGCTTAAACCAATCCACAAAAGAGCATCCCCGTGACCTAAGGACCTTTTTTCACAGAGATGTAAATTAAGCTTGAATTAATGAAAAAGTTAAGATGGATAAAATAATTTAAAAAACCATCAGCTACACAGTACTGTAGTGTTTTTATGTATGGTCCTCAGTCTGATGCACCCAAAGCCTTATCCATACTGTAATTATGTGAAAACATGAAAAATACTCAACATGACTGTAACAGAGAGGGTGGCCTGCTGGTTAGAAACATTATCCTTTTGCATGTTTAATTGAAGCCATTATATTATTTCTTGTCTCCTAAAAGTGCTTTTATCTAGAGCACGTGAGCTGTTCCACATTACACCATTTTATGCAGTGGTTGAGGTTTGCCACATAAATATTCTGTTACAGTAAAAAAAATCTAATTTGTGTGAGAGTTAACTGTTCAAAGACAAAAAATGCCAAAAGAAACATATATTTGGGGGCGGCAGTGCTAGCAGACATGTTGGGTCAGCTGGGGTTTATACACTAATTAGAGTGGAATTTGTATGGCAGGCTGCACTGTCACCCCATCACACATAGGCCAAGTTCATTCAGGACTAATTTAATTGCATAGTTTATATCCAAATTATTCTTGCCCCAGTGGCTACATTGTATGGCGAGGACAAACACTTTTTATGTCATGATTTTGGACTCTGAGCATGTAAGCAGGGATTTTGGTCAGTACGCCGCTCTATACAAGGTTGCAAATCATTGAATGCAGCATAATTATGAAATAATAAGAAAGATGAGACAGCCAGTACCCTGTCCCAAGCACAGTGAACGCACCAAACCACCACCCAAAAACACATTTACTACACCATGAAAATTTGCATAAGTTGTTTTATTCATAGTTGTTGTTCTTTTTATATTTCTTTTTTAATTGTTTTGTCTTTTGTTGAAGTGGACATCCCATAAAGTCAAGCCTGAAGCCCTTAGCTGAGTTGTTTGCACCTCACCCTCAGAACTGAAAAGAAAGGGTAAGAGGAGGAGTGGAGTGGGGTTTTCCTCCTCTTTCTCTCGCTCTCTCTTTATCTCACTTACAATATCCCAACTCAACCTTTATTTTCATTTGTTTGAACAAAGAGTGTACCTTACAGTATATTTACACATCATACTGACTGACTGTTTAACAATTTCCACTTAGGTAATGGGAGGAAGATTGAACTTTCACTTTTGTTTGCTTCTCTGTTTTCATATTTTTCTTGAGTCTTGTTATCCTTTGATCCTCTTTTTCCTCTCATGCTAACTTTGTAGTGAGGTTTTCCATATCATCACTGTAATCGTCATCACCACTATCATCATCATCATCATCATCATCATCATCATTATCATCATCATCATCGTCGTCGTCGTCGTCGTCATCGTCATCATAACATAATAATCAGTGTTATTATATTGATATAACTCTTTTCAATAGATTCCTCTCTGACAACTGTACAATCGTACACAGTGTTTGACTTTTATATATATTTTTGGGAATATATTATTTTAACCTAAGAAAAGAGGAACATAATCCAAAAGAAAATATATTAGTATCCCAAAGTAACAAAATCATGCATGTTTTAATGTATTTGTCCATAAAAACAAAACAAAACATAAAATGAACGTAATGGATGAGATCTGGTCTATTTACAAACTGATCTTGGCACTGGTTGTGTTGTCTCTTGCTGGAAACTGGAATGATCATAAAGAATACTTTTGACTCTATCGAGCGTAACACTCCTGGCATCATTAGTCAGTGACCTGCTGTAAAAGGCAGGTTTGAGAGACATATTCTTTTTTTAAAGCACAAAAAAGATAAAAGAACGTGGGGAACAGAACATTAGAGAGTCGACCAGAAGAAAGAACAGAAATAATGTGTAGAAAATGTATTTCTCTTCAGCTTTAGACTGTGGCAGTTTTCTCTTTTAGGCAGAAACCCTGTGACATCATGTCTACTGACAATGTTTTTTTTTTTTTCTTCTACATTTCATCAGGTGTGGTCACTGGTTACCATTGTTAGGGTGAAAATCCAAAAAGAGAACATTGATTCTGTCAAAATTCATTTTGTAAAGCAGCATTAACTGACTCAGGCAAATAAATTAAAGGAGACAAAAGTAACTGAAATCCACCAATGCAGACCTACTACTCAGTCCCAGGTCTGTCAGGTGGGGAGGGTAGCTGTCTAAAATTTCCAGTGTTGCCTTGTCGAACAAGTGCTTGACTGTTGATCCAAAGATCTTGTGTGTGAGCAAACATAAGATTGTGTGTTGGTGTGTGTGTGAGTGTGTTTGGGTGTCTCTGCATACTCAAATTCAGTGCAAACACATTGGGTAAAAATCCCATCTTGACCATGGCCCATCACCTCTGTCGTTTCAAGTGAAACAGTTTAATCTACAGAATTGTCTCTCCCTGACCGTCTTATTACCTCATTTCCTTTGCAGCTGTCTGTTGCACCTCCTCAAAGAGATAAACCATCAGGCAGACTGACCTGCCCTTTGTTTATCCAGCCTGATGGCGGCCAACTGCTGCCAAGCAGCCCGCTTTACCCACCCCCCGCCCCCACACCCAGCATCAGGTCCTAGCACAGCCCAATGTACTTGAGATTGTTCTGGATGATCACGTCCGTGACAGCGTCGAACACAAACTGGATGTTGCTGGTGTCAGTGGCACAGGTGAAGTGCGAATAGATCTCCTTGGTCTCCTTGTTGCGGTTGAGGTCCTCAAACTGCCGTTGCACGTAGACAGCTGCCTCCTCATAGGTGTTCTGACCTTTGTAGTCAGGGAAGCACACTGTCAGAGGAATGCGTTTGATCTTCTCAGCCAACAGGTCCTTCTTGTTGAGGAAGAGGATGAGCGACGTGTTGGTGAACCAGTTGTTGTTGCAGATGGAGTCGAACAGGCGCAAGCTCTCGGCCATACGGCTCTGTTAAAGGAAATTAAATAAAAAGAAAGAAAATCAGACCATAAGGAAAAGATTTCACAGGGAGGAAAAATTTTACATTTACAGCAACCCAAATTATCCCGATGCAGCCCACTACCAGACCAAGTTCACACAAGCAGAATCATATGATTTGGCAGAACCTTAGAGAGGAAATTAGACCATGTAAGGTCACAGCACCATTTGAGGATGAAAATGAAGACAAGATAAGAGGAGGTCTTAAGTCATCCAGCACATGTTGTAGATATCCACTTGACTGGCCAAAGGTACGGCTTCTCTGTTATGTCAACAGAGACTTGAGACTCAGACACATGAACTCCTGTCCTCTGAAAACATCAGACTTCTTCGTTTACTACCACTCACTTTCCTCAAGTGCAAAATTGAGAATTTATCAGTCACAGTGGATGTGTGGCAGTATTAATTCTATTTCTTACAGAAATATCTCACTCCATTTTGAAGAACAGCTGTTAAAAATTCAGTGAGTGCTTTATATGAAAAACTGAATGGACCATGGGACAAAGACTGTTGACAGACAGGCTGTTTACACTGAGGACACACTGGTCTGACCTTATACAGTTTGTCGTAACAGAATCACTCAGCCACTGGGACTTCAAAAAGCTTACAGAAGGACAGTAGCAACAACACTAAATTCTTCCTTTTAGTGTCTCCCTCTGTGCTTTTAGAGTTCATTTAAATGCTTAAAATCTAATTTCTTCTTTATGTTTTTCGTAGTGCAACATCACTGCTGTACTGTCAGAGCTCTTCCAGATATTGGTCCATTATCCTTTCTAGCTAGTAGTAGCACATTGGGTGTCACATTTATTTCCCTCCAAAGTTAAATGAAAATCTGAGATTTATTTTACCACTTTATAATGGAAATTGGTAATGTCTGCCTTGTGAGACAAATTAGTTAGTTATACGATACAGGAAGGGGAGAGCACAGATGAGGAGCAGCAAGACTTTCCAACAAGAAGAGAAATATCACTGTTGTCTCTGCATTACACCACAACTTTGACACTCAGCTATAATTAAAATGTTTTTATGTTATCAGTTTGTCCGGTCATGTGTCCCATTCTGATTAATGTGATACATCATGAACGCCTGGAGGGAATTTCATTAAATCTGGCACAAACGTTCAGTTGGACTCAAGGAGAAATTCCACTTCAGTGGTTAAAGGTCAAGGTTACTGTGACCTCACAAAACATGTTTTTGAATATAATATATAATTATGATATAATTTCACACAAATATTTAATAGGACAAAATGATGATGGAATGTAATTTTATATTCACAAGGTCAAAGGTCAACCTCACTTTGACATCATAGTGTTCTAGTAGCAGGTGTTTTAGTATATTATAGTAATAATAGTAATTGTTCTTTTTTTCCCTTTTTGTGATTATTTAATTTATCATTTAGCTTTTTAATTTGATTCCTTTATATGAGTAATTATTGTGTGTGTGTGTGTGTGTGTGTGTGTGTGTGTGTGTGTGTGTGTGTGTGTGTGTGTGTGTGCACGTGTGTGTGTGCACGTGTGCGTCCATGTGCTTCCTTACACTTAGTGCTCATGTGATGTTGAATGTATAAGAGAAAAGAGAAAGAAAAGGCAAGAAAGTTGATCTGTTCATGGCAGCTGCTGGCATGTGGCGACTGGCCAGTAGCTTGTGACTGGGAGGTTGTCAGATGGAAGACTGCTGTTTAAAAGGTTACGGAAACAACACGATGCTCTGAGCAAATCACAAGATCTGCACAGCATGAAAAAAAGATATTGAGGCAAATAGCTAAGGATTAGACAATCATAGTGCAGATTCAAAGTAAACCCTGATTATTCAGTGTTGTAAGTGCACTATTTTTGGATAATGATGAAAAGGCTACACTTATGAGAAACCAAAGTTTTTGGTAATGGCAACATGGCAGCTTATGTAGTTTAAGAAAAATACATCAACATTATCATTTGTTTTCCAAAAACACAGCGAACATAAATTAAGGTCTCCTGAACCACAAGAATTGCAAACTATGATCTAGATAGTGCATACATTTTCTCCAAAAAGACATTTGTCCTTAAAAAATTAGCGGTTTAGCGGATTAACGGTTTAATCTAAAAAGAGACACCAGAGGAAGAAGTTGAGGTTTTGTTCAAAACAAATTGCATAAGAGTGTGTTTGCAAAATCTCTTATACTCTGCTCTGATGGGTTAATACTGCTTTTTCTTTATCTATATGTCTGTCTTTTCCCTCCCATTCTCTCACATGTTACCAGATGAGACTGAAACATAAGCTCTTCTTTCTGTAAAAGAATGTGTCCCCAGGGACCAAGGCTGGTCCCTAAACATTGTACGCTGCACAAAGTCATGTCAGGCTATTTGACCTCACTCTGGGTGAGCTTTTCTCTGGGTGTCAAAACAAGAGCCCAGCTGCTAAGAGAGTATGTCAGGAGACAGCCAGCTGAGCCTGAGGGGGTCCCTAGTGCCTTCACCTGGCCACTAAAGCACTTGTACAGTAAGAGTTTCTTAAGGAGGAAGGGGGAGAACAGCACCCAGGAGCACTAAAGCATGCAGACCACCTTCAAACACCCACTGAAACACAAATGCATGCACGCACACGCACACACACACACACACACACACACACACACACACACTGCTTTCCCCCTCACCTCCTCCTGTCAGAGTACTCCAGAGGCGCAGGCCTTAATTAAGCTTAAGTATTAATGAGGAAGTTCATCCCAGTGTCATTGCTTTGTTTCCTATAAATACAAATCAGTGTGCAGCCGCCCCATCCTAATTCATTAAGGTTCATTTTAAATGTCACAGCCTTACAAGGACGGGTGCTTTTCACTTATCTACTGAGATTACTTTTTTTTCTGTCACCATGTTCTTTCTGCTGCACCTGAAAATTGCATTATTCAGGCTTTTCCCTTTCTGTTTCCCCTCTCTGTTTAATTTGTCAAAATCTCTGTTGCTGTGGGCAGTAACACTGGGTTCAGACACAAAACAGACAAACAAGCACATTACAGTTGTACATAGTGCTATGTTGTGGATAATGTTCAGCTGCCTATAGCCTTTTGAAGCTCACATTCACTGTATCTTCTTTGTAATGCATAACAGTGTGAGTATAATGTAAATTATACAGACTGTCCAGTATAAACAAGACACAAAATGAAGACAATAAGAGCTTTTTTATACTATTAGGGGTGAAGGGAGAGGATGGGTGTGCTAACTTAATTCTACGTGTAGCCTGAATAGCTGGACTAGTAACCTTCAGACTGGAGGTCACCATAGAGCATTTCAATAACTTTTAGAGAAATTGAATGTTTTGTTAATGCTGTTACCATTTAGAAATGCACCACCCAGATAATGCAGGGAAGCATTGATACCTATATACAAGTGTCTACTCTCTTATGAGGGGAACAGAGAAAGCATGACATGATCTTTTCACTGCAGTCACTCCATTTACTGAAAAGCTCTTTTTTCACAACACCATTGTGTCATATAGAGCAAATCAATTACATGACAGTGATGCCTTTGATAAAGCATTAGTCGGTTTAGATGCTATCAGAGAAAAGGAGAATATTGCTGTAAAACATTTTGAGACACAGCTCTGCCACTTATCTGTGAATAATAGCTGATGTGATTTAAGAGTCAGATGTGGGAAATATTTTTACATTCACATAATTTCATATGTTGTCTTTGCTGTGGCATGAAAGGAAAGGCACACATGACAAACTTTACTATAAAAACATGAAAAATCAATTGATTTCACGTCTTTCATATGACTTGTTTCTATTGTTTCAATAAAATTTATAACAATAGAAATAGAACTGACATTTCAGTGTGTGTCTGTTTTGCTGTTAATACAAGCTTAAACAACCACTAACCTCATATTTAGGCTTTTCATTTTCACCACACATACACACACAGTTCATTGCAGTGCTCAGCCTCAGCTGTTGCATATAAACCTGCATTACACATTCATAACAACACACTTACAACGACACACACACACAGGCACACAATAGATGCATGCACATATACACCCCATATCTATTCTCTCCAGCACTGCTGTTTGTTGTACACCCCCCCACCCCCACCCCTTCCTCTCCCCTTCTCATCCTCCCTTCCCTAGTCACAGCTCACTGTCAACACCGCAGGATTAGGAGCATTTGACTGGCCTGTTGCTAAGCAACGGTAGCCACGGCAACCGATTCATTATGAAGACAGGGATGGGACAGGGAAAATGCATCAGGGAATGGGTAAATGCTGTACTGTAATTATTATGGTGTATTTTCATTCTAGTGTGAGCTTGGTGCACTGAAACTCAACTGTCGTCGCTCTGGATGGACGGATGTTTGTTTGATGCTTGTGTGACATTGTAGAAAGCTTTGAAGGTTAAGACAAAGATGGTCACAAAAAGCTATCATTATGAAATGACTTGTTTTTCTCTGATAAGAGAAGTGTTAAACATATGCAAACTGTTTCCTGGAGCCACTGCTCAGTGATCACCATACCTACATATACACATAAAAACCGATGACTGTGGTAAAACTGACTGAAACTCAATGTTTCAACAAACATATTTTGCCACCTGTTACTACTCTATTTTCAATAATTAGCTGTGTTGTGCTCTCTTCCCATCAGATAAGACAATTCATAGAGTCTCTAGTCAAACACACTCAACGTTATTCCACAATGGTTACCAGATTTACAGTACTTGCAACTAGGAGTCAGAAGTGCACTTAAATGGAAATTGATGAGTCACCTGTGACTTTGTTGCACTAAAGGATTGTTTCTTTGCAAATATTTATTTCGCAACAATTAATTAACTGTTTTTATGCATATGTACAGTAGCTGGAAAGAACACATTGTGCTTATTTGCTCAGTCGTGGTTGTCCAAAGGTGAAGAAGGTCACAGGTTTCTTTGTTCATACTGTGCTTACACAGAGACAGGAAGGTCAATGTTTTCAAAGTGTAAATATTACTGATGCTGGAGGGAAATTACCGCCACTGCTAAGCCAGTTAATTAAAGTAACAGCTCCCTTTATCAAGGTACGAATTGTAATTATGACACACTGCTAATTTCATTGCAAAAAATTCATTAATTAGTTATCAATATATACCGTGGTTTAAACCCATACATGTTTACTACCTTTCTTTAATGTACTAAAAGCTTTTTAGCTTTTAGTACATTTTTGTGTGATAGTTCAGGTTTGGCATAAACATATGTATACATATCTTAAAATATCATGGACGTGACTAACATCCACACCCATGCATGTGAACAGTTTAGAAATGATTGCTCAACACTAGATTAATTTGCAGTATCCTGTCTGCCTTGCTGTCATCAGTAATTTTGACAAGAACAATTATTGGATGTGGTTCAGTGCTTAGTGCTGTCGCCTCAAAGCAAGCCGGTTAGACGATTTTTTTTTTTACACTTACACAAGAAAAGTGTATGACTGCATGTGAATATCACCAATCATGTAATGAGAGTTAACATTATGCATATCTGTGCTCATCACAGACACTTAACTAATAGCAACAGCATACAGACAATAATGGCAAATCTAAAATATCTCAAATCACATGTAAACATGTACAAAATATGCCAGATGGACTGTGAGATAGTGCAGTTAATACAAACATAAAGAGTAAAAAAGAAGTGACAGGGTTTCGCTTGAGTCAGATAAAGCCAAATGTCACAGTCTAGATACTAAAATTCATAGCCATACAGTTTGTTAGATTCTTCAAATAAATGTTTAGCTTCATTTGTTCAACCATGTAAATCTGAAAAAAACAATTATTCAACTACAAACTAACTATAAAAGGTCAGAATTAGCAAAAGGATTGAAATGTGTAATTCTGTAATTCTTTTTTTTTTTTTTTTTTTTTTTTTTGCTAATGTACATGTTTTGTAGGCTCTGTGGCAGAATGGCTACTCTACTTTCAGGGTGTCTTTCTTTCTGGTGCTTATGATCCCCCCTCATCTCCTATCTTAGAATAATAAAAGTTGTTTTTTTTCTAGTACCTGTGAACTCCCATTGCTACACAGTGCCTTCACAATCTGTTAATTCTCACAGGTACAGCCTCACACTTTATTCTGTGAACTCAATTAACACCATGCTGAATTTTTCTCCTCAGACTTTATTTTTAACCTATAAAACTAATTGATTTCATGTTTCAACCTTGCACAATGTACACCCTGTTTAATCCGGGTAACCTATGAATTATCAGGCCAGTTCAGTTACAGAGATGACAAAGTTTCCTGTGTACTCAAATGCTATTTCTAGACGAGGCTGTATAAAGACAGCAAGGTGAACCTGGATACTGGAACCTCTTCAGGGAAAATATGTAATCATGCCTGTGAAGAAAGTGAGAATAGCTGACCCTTCATAGTTGACCTAGTCAGAAAAAGGTAAAATACTATCTATTGTTGACCTTCCATTATCAAAAAAGCAGTTAAACAAGCAATAACTACCCAACTATTCAAAAACACTCAGATAAGGAGATGGATATGCTGTAGATAGGGAATTGTTCAAATTCTGCAGCCATGAAAAGGAGATAACAAACAGTGGCCACTCTCAGGTTTAAATTTACTTTGATTGTTACTACAATAAGTGAATGCAAGTCACCCCACTTTTACAAAATTAGTCCATTCATGTCCCCAGCCAAAGGACTTTGGATAAGGACCATAAAATTTAGATAAGGCTTTCCAAATTGTTTATTACACAAAACTAACTGAACTGTACAGCATCATTTAGAATCAGAATTAAAGGATGAAAATAGTGGATACGGTGGTTGTATATTGTTTATTCCCTACAAGGTTAATTGGCAAAATACCCTCTACAATTTTGGCTTAAAGCATTTGCCTACAATAGGCATATTAGATGAAAATACAAAAAATATGTTGGATATATAGTAGAACAGCTGCTCATAGAACATAGATGCAATGAACAGTCTAAGGCATAATTATAGCCGAGGGTGTACTTTATTTTTGAATATAATTAAAGCACAAACCTACATCCTATACTGAACCCCTGTTTAACTTGAACATTTATGAACAGTTGACCTACAGCTGTTGAGCAGTTTGGTGTTTAATCTCTCAGTGAGCTAAAGATATTTATTCCCACCAAACTGTCCCCATTAGGCAGTTGGGTGTCAGTGTGTTCATCAAGATGCTATCATATACTTGATAAGTTTAAGTAATAAAGTAATAATTATTTTATATGCAATTATTGCAACTGAAATTCAATGTTCAGACTAAAATTAAAAAAGTGTTACTTTTGCACATGATTTTGAAACTATCCCTTATTAATTTCAGACAGTCCCTATCTTCAAATGCAAAGAAGGAGAAAACATGTCATCCCTGAGTAAGTGCAACCACAGCATAGTTTCTGTATTGCAGAAGGGGATTTACAGAGGAAGTTTCACAGGCTGTCTCACCTTCATTTCTCAGAATTGTTAAACCATTTGATAGAAATATTATTTGTTTTGGCATTGATATTGATAATCATTGCAGTAAATCAGATGGGTATTATCTGTCTCACACAACAGATGTATTCGTGCCCTTTATATTATGTAATCCTGTGGTGAGAAATAAATGTCCCACCTCTTCTCACAAATAGTGTAAAAACTTAACAGGAGAGAATATTTGTATAATTTGTGCTAATTGGGTTGTGAGTGCCTTATCCCTCTTCAAACTACTGTGTTAGTGTGAACAGATGCTATATGCGTGTGGGTTTTTGTGCACACACAAGTTCATATGCAAACATCCACAGGGAGTGAAAATGTGGGCCCTTTAAAAGATTTTTCTTACCGTCTGGTTGTCCTCATAGAGTTTAAGGTCATAGCCGCTTAGCTCGACACAGAAAATGATTGCAGTCACGCCCTCAAAACAGTGGATCCACTTCTTTCTCTCTGAACGTTGTCCACCCACATCTACCATCTTGAAGGTGAGCTCCTTAAAGGTGAACTTGTTCTCCACAATGCCAGTGGTCATGTCGCGGGATCGCAGGATGTCCTCGACAGTAGGGATGTACTCAGGTGCAGAGATGCGGTCCAGGTCATTCAGGTAGTAGGCAGTGTTGTCCTCTAAGTGGTACTCATTGGATCGTTGAAAGCACTCCTGGACCCCTGAGTCAGCCCACAGACGTTTCATGACCCCGAGCAACTCTGGAGTGATCTCACCCTTGCTCTCAGCCGGCCCTGTGAGGGCAAAGAGCTGCACAGCATCATAGGCGCGATCAGGGTTGTGGAAGTCGATCTTGAGGGTGGTGAGGGCCCGGATAATGCGGGTGAGAGAGTCGATGGCATTGTACAGAATGAGGGGCTTGTACTCCTTGCATGCCTCCAGGTTGAAGCCTCCGCTGTGGATGATCTTCATCTGTTTGACGATGGTACTCTTGCCTGAGTTGCTGGTGCCCAGCAACAGCAGCTTGATCTCACGCCGCTGCCGTTGACTCTCTGAACGTAAATGGCGGTCGATTCGCCGCGAGCGCCGCGCGGCTTCTTTCTCCTCCGAACTCTGACGGCATCCCATGGTCCTCCACCACGTGGTGAGCACAAAGGAACTCGTGCTGCTGTTTGATGTGAAAGCAAATTATAACGAAGCGGTGACCAAAAAGGCTTGTGGAAGAGTTGGAGAGGGTTTTCACTAAAGGTAGGAGGTTGTTGGGGAAGAGGCAGACAAAACTTCACAATGGACCAATTTAACACTAGACAGGAGAGCCACCACACAGAGGAGTGACTCAGGAGTATTTCATTCTTTTTGTTCAGGGGCAGTCTGTGAGTCCTGTGTGGGCAGAACCCAGACTTGTGGGATGCCCACACAGCGCCTGACACTGAGGTAGGACTGCCTGCTGAAGCCAAGGGAGCTGGGGTTCATAGCAGGGGCTCCCCCTGAGGAAAGGCTCTGGAGGAGGTCTGGGGAATGTTCAGCGTTTGTCAGTAGAGAGAGTGTTTGGACTTGATACGTGTGAATTGCAAAACCCCCTCACTCTCCTCCCACATGGCTCTTGTTGTGCGTTGCCCTTGTTTGGCTTCTGCAACCATCAACTTCAGTTCGATATTTGGCCTGTTTCACTCCTGATAAAATCTTTTCTGCTTCTTCTTCGGTGTGATAACTCCCCGACAACTGAAGGCCTCTGAGTCTGCCAACACATAAGACAGAGAGGAGACATGAATAGCAGGTTTAAGACAAATAAGACTTGATTCATTACTTTGCATCCCGTCATTAACCTACGTGTTAAAACAATAGTCCCCAACCTGTGGTCCAAGGCCTACTAGTGTTAAAGTGTTAAATTAAATTAAAAAACTTGAAATGTTGAAAAGGTACAAGACACTTGTCCCTCCAGTCTTTTGGCACAGTCTTCATTCTAAGTGAGGCTAATTGCCTCCTGGCATTTTAGCTCCACACTTAAAGCAAATGCAACAGCGATATTAATCTAAAAATCTCACTTTTGTAAAGAAAACACATTGCTATCATCAAACTATGTGTTTCATCAGAACAGCAAAAAAGAAGCAAAACCCAACACTTTATCTCTTTTCAGCAAATGGAGTAAATGGCGTAATGAAAGCATAAACACATGCGCACAAACCTGTTCACTTCCCATTCAACCACTGCCATTCTGCCCTTTTTCCTAGTAAACTACTTCTTCAGACTTGTACTTCTAAAAGTCACACACCCCATCTCGCTTCGTCCGCAGTTCTGTGTTACCATAGACTGAGCTACAGGAGCTCTCAGCTGACCACGCCTATCCATTAGACACCACTAACACACACAGACTCATTGTATGCACAATCAAGGTCAAATATACACATAGAAATAGGCGGAGAAAAACAAACTCCACTGTTTGAAAGGAAACTGATTTAGGATAATGTGATTAATAACATCTTTTGCTATTCAGCTCACTGCCTCTGACTGTCCTCTGTCTGCTCGACATCAGGTGAAATGCTTATTTACGATCACAATGGAAAATAACAGGCTCAAACCAGCAGGTGCCTCTCATTCTTTCATACCCCTGTAAAGCCCTGTCTCCTTGCCCAGACATCTGTGTTGTTATCCCTCAGATTCCTTCAGATTCACACTGTGATCAGAAAAAGAATAAGAAATATCTGTGAGAAAATTTGCTTCCATTCTGCTCCTGCTTTAATATAGTAGGCGTTCAGGAGGCAGCACTTTTACTCTGTTAAACCAAATATTGAATAGTAATAATTTTGGGACATGAAATCTAATAAAATTCTTTCTTATAGTATGTGATAGATTTAAAGCAAAAACTAATCTGGAGCAGTGAAAGCCTGTGGGATTCTGTGATAAATAGATACACATTGAAACAGGCTGCATGCGATTGGCTGAGTAACAAAAGTGAAATCATACTGTGGCCTAGTTTTGTTGGTGAAACTATACTCCGCATAGATAGATAGCTAGAGATAGAGAGAGAGAGAAAATTTCTCAGAGCTCGGTGAGTGAGTGAGGTCCACTCTTCAAAAGACTGAGAGGACAAACAGAGCAGAACAAAGCCATAACAAAGCATGACAACACAAACAGAGAGGGGAGCATTGTTTCCTGGCTTCAGGCACCTGACTACCATCTCAAAATGGCATAGCAGCCAAACCGGTTAATGCACATCACTGATTTTCGAGAGCCTACAAAACACATTAAAGCAGCATATGAAGCCTTTTCAGTTGACTATTTCGGAGAGCACATGCAACACATGTATTTCAACACTTTGTGATGTTGCTCCACTTTTAGATAATAGTTAAGGAAGTCGTGTCTCATCACTCAAAAATCTGTACATATTATTATCACAATAAATTCTTGTTAATTAGAATCTCCATACTGTTTAGTACTGAATAAAATTTTGTCTGGTGCTTACCCTAATAACTAGTAGATAACTTAGTGGGATAAAATACCATATACTTACCATGTCGATTTTTGACCAAAAAATAAACTAAATCTATTATGAAAGCACCTACAGGATGAAAACAGGCTTATTCTTTGGAACAGATTACATAGTCTACTGCCATCTGAATTTAAGTTTTTGTTTTCTTCATATATGTCAAGCCATCTTCCAGAAAACTGGACACTTGTGCTAGTGTACAGTTGGCTTTAGTCTTTTAGAAAAGACATGTGACTTTAAGAGTAAGTGAGTGGAGTGAGCCATGAGGCCCACGGAGAGAGGCCAGCATCTCCATGCATCATGAGGGCTGAGGTAATGTGATAGCCAAGACGAGGCCACTCTCTTGCCTTCACTTTCACTGCTTCTGCTGCATGCAGCTTCCACCACTCTCCCCGGTGCTTAGCACCTATTATTAATTTACCATGCTGCAAATAATTACAATCATGCCCTTTATTAGAGATGAGGACATGTTGTCACAGTGTGTCTCTATTATATAACGTTCCCTAATTTCCCTGTTGCAGTTGTTGAGCCTACAAAAATGTTATCAAAATTAGGGTCAATCACATTAGATTGAGTGGTGATTTTAATCAATCAGAGACTGTCTACTATTTCTCACAATTTATAGTGTCGACAGGTGATTAAACATACCAAGAAGGTACCTTTTTCTAGATTTCTAACCACTTAACACCTACAAAGATGCGTTGTGTTAAATTGTTTGGGAAGTCAGTCGTGTCAAAGTGACTATATAATGATTATATTCAAACAACCACCAAAAACCTAACTTTTAAATAAAGGAACTGAAAGCTCAGTTTGTTGGTTGACTCGAATCTGATTGCAGAAACACAGTTAACACTGAACTTACTGTTCCATGTCAGCACCGCCATAGTGAAGCATAGAACATACACTGAAGCAGCTACTTTGAAGAGCTACACAAGCATGTTAAATTCATGTGTTGGTGTGGAATGAATCTCATTGTGCTGCTGGATACATGATTCAAATCAAATTAGATTAAACCATCAATGATGCCAAAAGAATGGGGGGGGAATGCAGATGCTCTGTCAGTGTAATGTATCATGATGGGATTGACCGTTGTAGGAAAATCCTGCTTGTGCGCTGTTGTATATAAAATGAGGAGGAAAAAATGCTGTACAGTGCATTACTTTTGTGAATGAAAAGCAAAAGTGTGTGACATTAGGAGAAGGGTGAAAGCACAGGTGTGCTTTTGGTCACCTTGCAATGGTTTATGAATGAGGTGTGCAGGTTTGTTTGTCAGCACTATGGTCAGCAGGCTTGCATTTTAAGAGGTATCAGATGAGGTGCTCCTGGGAGAATAAACCTGGCGTGGACAGACGGCAGGAAGAACACTGCACCTCACAACATCTGCCATAAAACTGACATAAATAACTGTTGTCTTCAACAGGGGACCATCAAGCAATCATGTTTCCCATTTATGAACTACTTAACCAGCACCCATTTACATCAAAACTAACCAAATGAAGAAAATAGCCCATTCATCGCAGATAAGCAGGCAAAGGACTTTAGAGCAGCACAGGGGACTGTTACATGGGTGGGGAAAATGAGTGAAAAACACTGCTGGGTATTCTCAGGTAGGGATGATACAGAGAGACACATATATGGCCAATTTAACTGTAACTATTCCGGCCCATTGAACTCTGTGTCCCACAATCATTCATGCATCAGGGCTTGAGAAGAGGCTACAGGGATGTGGACCTGTCTACAAGGGCCCTCACTGAGGGAGGGGGCCCAACAGAGAGTTTTCATACATAGAACAAGTGGAAGATTCGTCTGCAGTCACCACATCCAAGGGTTGTGCATCAGGCCTTGCATTGTGTAATAAACATATTATCATAAATCCTAACAGAACAGTGCAATGTTATCTCTGTAATACTGATTGATGTTGTTGTTACTTTAGGTAGCATTCCTCCCTTGTACAGTACAGTGCATACATACAGTAAGTTCACAGAAAATATATAATAGCTCACATGCCTTTGATCAACCGGACAATGCTTATGCTCTCTTCCTCAACAGGCAGCTGTTTCAGGGGCTGGAAGGTTGCTTCCTGCTTTTGACTGGCTTTCCCCTGGCTGCCTGACAAAAAGAAGCTACTGAAAGACTGTCTGGTCAGTGTCCATATACAGTGTCAGAGTCTTACTGGAATCTAGCAGAGTTATTTTGACAATAATATCTGAAACCCCAGGAGTGAAACAGTAGCTAATCCCCAGATCTGTATTAGGTCTTGCTATTGTTTCAAGATTAAGCAATGAAAGTGGAACTGTGATCAAACCTCTGTGTTGTATTGCAGATTTATGAGCTCTGTGGCAGCTGTCAAGGCCCGACATATGTAATTTTTCAGTTCTGTATTCACAGTGTTTTCACAATTCTATGGACACTCTAATTCCTTGGATGAAACACAAATTGTGCTGTGACAGACAAAGGGGTGGATAACAATCAACAGATAAAAATATGATGAAGTAAAAAGAGGGGAAAAAACACAGCCGTGTAAGACTCCTGGGACAGTGAAGTTGGTCAGCCGAGGCAGAAAAGGCCTTTAAGCGAGACCGCTGGAGAGACGTTATTAATTTATGTAATGCCACACAAGCAGTGACTAAGCAATGTATTAGTGAGAAAATCTGAGGTGATCAATAGGCACACTTTTCTCATATACTGTTGTCTTCAACAGCATTTACTGCAACCTCAAGGTCACAGAGAAGACTGTCAGGTACAGACAAAAGTCAGAAAGAGAAAAGGCATTTGACCAGAAATACATGGAAGGGTTTAATTCTCAAATGAAGGCATATATAACAGAAAATCTGGTAAACGGATGTTCAGGCCGACTAATCCTCTTTCACATAGACATAATTTTTGGCATTTTATCCACACAGGGCAACAATTTTAAATGTGCCACAGAGATCCAGACTGACTGTTGGATCTGTACGAATGAGGCTGTTGACTCTGTAGGGTGAGGTCAGGTTGGTGTAGATCATTTGGAGCTGTGTTAATGACAGTAGGCTACCGCAGAGCCCTGCAACTGCACACCAGCAGTAAGATTAGTGAAATTTCCATGGATGTTAGCATATCTTGTAAATGGCTGAGAAACTTAAACTGTGGCAATGACACTGTTGACAGTTGAAACACACAACTGCCACTGCAACAACTATAAACAGGAGAATAGCATTGCTTTTGTAAGAGCAGTGTGTCACAAAAAAAAAAAAAAAAAAAAAATCAGATGTCTGTGGGAGGGTAAAATATTGTGTATAATATATGAAATACGTTGGCAGTGCTTGGTCGGTCATTGACAAAGCAATCTTGAGACTGTAATCACTGGAGGTTTTTAAATATTAATCAGGAGCAGACATGTTCTAGCAGCTCCTGCCTTTTCAATAGAGCTCTGTAAAGGTAAATATTCCCATATGTCCAAGTTTTCATTTTGCACAATATGAAGGAAATCAGAGTGCAAAAGTATTATTTATTGGTTTGTCAACAAATTGAATTAAAATTACATTCACGTGCAAATATATTACAGCTTGCACAATGAAACTATTTCTATTCTATTTTATTCACAAATAAACAGAATATCAATCTAATTATAATAAATTCCTCTCAGAAAACAATAAGCCATCTTTAAAAAAGGGATCATAGCTGGGGTCGACATCAAGCAAAAACAATAGGATACAACCTTCATGGGTTAATGTAAGAGGACAAGCCTTTTATTAGGAAGAAATATTGGATTTTATCTTTATTTTAAAGAAAAATTTAATTTTGGATTGAAGACATGAGGTTTCAATCTTTGCAGCACTATGCTAAACTCTGTGAACCACAACATCTTTGTGGTTAACGGGTTACACATGACTCAAATCAAGTCCTTAAACCTCAAACTCACTCGTTGCTACTCTAGATTGAGATGCCCAGTATTTTTGAGTGAGGTAGATACCAATGAAAGAAATAGGTCACAAAAATGACTGTATCCATCCATCTTGTAATAAGTAGAATGTATGTGGATATTTGTGCTACATGATTACATATTTCACATTGTGAAACCTGCTATAATTTTATTACCTGGGATATATCTTGTATAAAATATAGCAATGTATTCATAAAATCCTATATTTAAAGGTATTTTATTCTAGGAAATGCCTTATTTAAAGTTACTGATATTCTCATGTACTACAGTACATGTATATCTGAGAACATGATGTTGGTAACCCAAAGTGCCGCCTCAAGTTTAACCATAGAGTTGAATCAACACTCCTCTGACAACTTAGCAAAGTAAGGATTTATTGCAGGATTATTGAGTTGCAGTAAATCTTAAGTAAATCTTATGTGTAGGTGACTCACTATCTTTATTGGTTGTTAGCAGTTAGATAAATTGTGAAGATTGGAAATGGAAAGAAAATGTATTAATTTTGAAAGAAATTCAAATTAGCTGTGTCAACCTGAAGTGCCTGTGCAATACTTGAGTGTAACAGCTATTTGAATGGCTGTAGCTATGATCTGGAATAACCAAGATATATGCAAAACACAGTGTAAAAAACAAAACAAAACATAATAATAATCATTTACAGTCAAGCTCTCAAAGAATATTTGAATCTAAGATAAGACAATGAAACTGCAAAAGGCCTTGTGAAAAAATATTTTACAAAGGCACAACTGACAAATCAGCTATGAGTAATACGAGCAGTTATATAACCCAATCTAATAAGACGGTTTGCTATTTAATCATACTCTCTCATATGTGTGCTGTCATTTATCCTAACTGTGTTCTGTTTAGGCTTGCTGCCTAAACTAAAGAGGAATCTTAAATACATTTTGCTACAGCTACTGGAAAGTTGTACTGGAGATGTTACCAGTCTGGCACAGTTTCTAGGATTTCTTACATCGAGCGGCTGGTATTGTACCTGACAGGAGCTTCTGATAAGACGAGACTTTAGAGATTATACACTAAAACCTTTTGCTGCCTTAAACAAGGAACCATAAAAAAATATTTTGAAAGAGCTGTGTGGTTGACATTGACGATGCACATTGACATCATATTTACTATATGAGTAGATGCTCAACAGTTGGGTAATGGTATTTTGAACTGAAAAGTAAATGACGCAAATGGGGTGGATTTTTTTGGTTCCAGTTTCAAAGGCTAGACAGAAACCGAGATTAACTTGAATTGACAGTCATCTCTTTACTGTAGTCAGTATTGAGTTGTATATAAAATGAGGCAGTAGATGCAAGGAAAAAATCCACCCCTGCTAATAAGATTATGATTACAGAGATATTTTTGATTCACAAAGCACGAAAGGGAGCTTTAAATTATAGGTGGGTGATGTGCAGGGTGTAGGGTGCAGCGTGGTTTTCGTTTGTAATTTATACACTTTGTATGCTGCAACTACTGTATAATGTTGTGGCATCTGGGACAAAAAGCAGTCAATTTCATGCTTCTAGCAGCAGAGTGATAGATCAATGTCATCCCAATGGCAGTCACTAACACAGATCCAGTAGATAACACTGTGTCATGTGATGCTTCTGAAGAATATACAGCATATCTTTCTGCAAGTGATAACCAAAATGCATGCTTTGTAGTGCATATCTCAGTGGAAAGAAATAAAATCAAGTATTCCAACCGAGAAGGCCTGTCTCTGTGTGATGAGTCAGAGCTTTGTGGTCGCGCCAGCCTGCATCAGAATCATATGAGATATAGGTCGCAGGCAGAGTGATCTGCAGTACCATTCAACAGTTTGTACCACTTGATACAAGATCCACCACATGATCCTAAAAGAGCTGCATAGAAATTCCAGGCAAGCATTAATTTTCCTCTAATAAACCAGTTCATATTCAGTCTTCATGTATCTGATCTGCACCTGGGAATAGATTTGACTATAGAACAGAAATTGAACAAGCAGTGGGCCTTGTCATTCAGGCAAAAAAAGGATAGCCAGTTAACCACATATATACAGTGGAGACACAGTTAAATGGGTTGTCAGAGAGTCTCAAGAATGAGCCTGTCAGCAACTGTTTGTCTAGGATTTCTCTACAAGAAGACTCCTGGGGGGATGTGTCTGAGAGCCTCTAATGGCTGATAGCACCTTTGTGTCAAAATTACATGTCAGGTGGTATTATATCTAATGGATTACCCAGGATTCCCTGCCACAGTTTACATTGTCATTTTAATCTGAAACAATAGGAGGGTTGTGCATAGAAAATGGATGTAAACCTTAACCTAAAACCAGTTGTGTATATGTTAATGGAAAATATTTAAATTGATATCTACCAACACTTTTGATATGTGTAAAGTAAAAGTGTTCTCTTCTGCTCTACAGAGCTTTTTTGTGAAGTGTAAATTGCTTTGCTTATGCAGCATCTACATTTACTGTATGATCGAGGGACAGCTGCTCCTATCACTACTCCTAAGACACCCAAAAAAGAAGAAATACCTAGCATTAAAATGGTAGTATCAGAGAAAGAAAAAAAGCCAACCACTGAAATGGCAGCTGTATCTAGGAGTAAATCTAATGTTATCTGTTAAGCTGAATTTTGTCATTCCCCACAACAAAAAGTTTTATATGTTTTATAATGTTCAAACCTGGCAATTCTTATATCTTAATTTGGCTCTTACAATTGTTTAACATTTTGTGTTTTCACTTCCTGACATGCTCTCCTGAATGTGGACTTCAGAGAAAGATGCCTGTATACTGTGCACATGTGAGGACACTACTCATTCATTATGGAAAACAATGATGGGCAGTGTTCTCCTTTCTACTCCCCCCCAAAACAGTGGGCTGTTTAGAGGGAGGAGATGGGGTGGTTGGAAGGGGTGGGTTGAAGCCTCTGTATGCTAGATGCTTTTTCGTGATAATGCTCTGTTTAACGTTCCTGATCTCGATGGCTGTGTTCCCCCTTCTCCAATCCAGCGGGTCACACTGAGTCACAAGGCCATCCAGCAATGACAATGGCATGTTTGTGCACAGGCTGAGCTATGGGTAAGCCGTCTGATGCGAAGGGATAAGATGGCACAAGGTGGACACTAGCGTCTGCGTGTGTATCTATGTGTGCGCGCACATGTGTGTGTGTGTGTGTGTGTGTGCCTGTGAGCACTGGTGGACACACAACGTGAATGCACGTGCGAGCATCCAGACACATTTTTTGCTTTGCGAGGAAGAATTTTTCGCACAATAGTGTATCTTATCTCTCCAACGTAATATTCATTTAGTTCATGACAGGCAAAAAAAACGCTTTACGCAACTGAAGGAAATTGTGGGTAACAGACATGTTCAGGCTTCTACAACCCACAGACATTATCTGCAGTTATTGATTTGATAACTGGAACAGGAAAAGGAAAGCATGTCATACTGCAGCAGATGCACCAATAAAACAACCATTAACCCATGCAATCAGCACTATAAACTAAATGCTATGTGGACAGTGAACATGGGAATATAATAATAAAGACTTGAGTATTGTACATGTTGAGGTTCAGCAAGATTTATAGCAAATGATAAAATCATCATCCACAAAACTAAATTTATCTTTTAATAAAATTATATATAATGTTGTTGCAGTGCTAAGACCCCAGATACCCCCAGAATACAATAGATAAACAGTGGCAGCACTGTTTTACTGTATCTATTGTATTTTTGCAATGATAATATGGGGAGGGCAGGGATATTAGAAGAATTAGATGTGAGAAAATGTCACCTGTTCAAACACTGGAAATCAGACCTGATCTCTCTACAAGACCACACTAGCACAAACACTATCATATTCTATTATTTATTGCTAAAAAACATAACCTCAATTTCACTCTACTTTAAGGTGTTTTCGTGGAAAAGCACCTTCATCAAAATAAGCTAACTTGGTTTTGGCTGTATTCCACAAAGCCTGTATTAGTAATACTAATCGCTATGCAAACTGCATGTAGACAGCAACATCCCTCACTAGTGGGTAGTAGGCCATAGCCCCCCCCCCCATCCTCCCTCTTCACCACCTCCTTGTTGTCATATGACCGCTGTTATGTGTATGCAGTGGAACACAAAGTTGCTCTGTTAGTCCCCTCTGCTCTGCCCTCTCAGATTTGAGTGCTGGAAGTAAGGCCCTCTCACTCACCGGCCTCAGGCAAACAGACAGGCCCCTGTATGTGACTACCAGCAAAGATTAGAGAGGAGGGCAAAGAGAAAGGCAGGGATGAATTGAGCTGATGTTGTTTTATGTAACACCAAACGATAACTTAATCTACAGTCATTGACAGAGCCCCGCCCTAAGATTTTGTTCGATTTTGCTGACAGCCGTCCTCGCTCATGCTTTTGAGGTAACTGCTGTTAAGTCATTTATTAGTCCTCTCTGCATCAGCGCCTGTCTATAATAAATCGCTGCCAAAAAGTGTCTTGCAGTCGTTTGTGTGGAGATGACACTTTGTCCCAGTACCTGGCGAGGATTAAAGACCCAAAACAAACACAAGTGCTGAGCCAGCTGAATCAGAGCAATGTCCTGTCTCAACACAGAGTGACAAAGCAACTGATTGACATGGGCTTTTAGAGACACATATTTCCTCTGTGGCTTTATAGTATATTTAATTACTGCTGCCTGCTATTGAAGATCAATTTTCATGTTAAGAATGATCTGATAATTTTGCTGCTTATTTATTTCTAGGAAAATTACATCTTTGATTAATCATTTTATTTTAGGAAGGCTGCCAAGGGAACAAGGCCACACTACACTGGCCTCCTCAGTGCAAGAGCTGCTACCTCAACAGCCACTGTCACTTTAAAACCAAGTCTGTCCCTGCTGTCCCCTGCCATTATGTCACCCAGTGGAGTGGATGTAGCAAGTAACAAAAGAGGTGGAAGGAGGTCAACTCAGCATAGGTTTTGTCACACTATTCCTCTGGTTGTTATATGCATAAATGCTACTTAAGTGGGAATGTACCACATACTAAGGAACATTATCTGTTGGTGCTATTGGAAGATACTTTATGTGATACCTGTTCCATTAATTTAAGGTTGAGTTTTGTTCATTTGGCCTCACAAAACCACATTATCAAAATCAAAGCTATCTCTTATTGTGTTCAAACAGTGTTTACGAGGGTTTGGTGACATTTTTTGTGCGCACGTAGATGTTTGTGTGTGAAACTTGGTGAAGGCCCCTTATGTAAGCATGTGATTAACCTTTATATTTCTCACTGGACCTCATCATCCATCATTTTAAAGTCAGTGTCATCACTGACCTCTGACATTTTTTGGACATGTTGCAAAGAAAAACTGAAAATTGTACAGTTTAAATGAAAAGATGAATCAGATGTTAGTACAGCTTGCGGGGCAGATTAGACCTTTTGTCACAGTGGATGTGACTTTAGTTTGTTTCTAATGGTTATCAACCAGTGACTGAGATGACTCTCATAGTTGACACTAAGAGGAGAACAAAACCACAATTGTGAACGTGAACAATTGCGGGTGCAAAACACACATAGTCATGTCTGCAAAGTACTGTTTGCATTCTGATTCTGGGTGCAATATTATAGGCCACAGTTGTTTTTTCTTCCATTGATTGACATTAACCAACATTACAGTGACTGTACTAACACCAACACATTGAGATTTAGCAATTTATCCTTTTTTTAGTTATCTCCTTGAAAAAGACATACATAATAATCTGCTTGATAAACAGTGATGATTTAAGATGTTAAACCGATAAGGAGAAGTGATACATTATATACTGTAGATGTATCTGTATATATTCACATTCAAATTGTAGCTACACACAAAGCCAAATCCTAATCTGTCACCTAACAATTCCCATCGATCATTTGCTTCTGAATGGAACAACACTACAGAGGGTTCAGTGTAAGTACTCATATAATATTCCTGATATATGTTGTGTCAGTGGTGCTCAAGATGTGAAGGCAAGGAGGAATTCATCCACCATCTTTGCCTTGATTCACAGATGTCTCAGGGCCTCGGTGTGAGCAGCTGCCAGTGGAACTATCACAGACACATCCAGCATTCTTTCTATGTCACATGCTCAGAAAATCACTGTCTTTCCACCACTGTGAAATTATCACGGTCTTTCCCCCCTCTCTTTCATCCAATCTGTTCCAAATCTTCTCTTTCCTTCTTCCTCTCTCTTGCTCTCTGCTGCATCAACCTCCGCCCCTCTGCCCCATCTGCCTCCCCACTGTTAAACCCCCCAGCCCCTCGACCCCTCCCTGCACTGGTTCTCTCGCTCTCTCTCTCAAGCATGTAACACAAACACACATACAGTACACACAAATACACATGTGTTCCTGATGCTACACAACCGATCCCAACCCCCACTGGGAAAAAAAAATCTATAACGCACTGTTAAAAATATGAATGATTGTTGAGACAGAAAATGTCAGAAATCATCCTGTTTTGCCTGTTGAGTAATGACCACACTCTGCTCTCTCCTTCTTTCCCCTTCTCACTGTTAAGATATGCATTCATAAGCAGACAGCTAGACACAAACAAGCCAAACACCCCAGCTCCAGATTATTAATCACTGTCGATGTAAATTTCCTCCTGTAGAGCAGCAGACAGCAAGCAAATCCCACAATGTTCCTGTGCCGCTGTCAGGCCACGATTTGCCTGGTTATCCCAGTGCCTGCAGAGCCAAGCTCTGTGGGATTTGTACACCTCCCACTGCATATTCACATTCAGTGTCTCGTGAAGCCAGTTGTAAGTACTGAACACCTGATCATGTGTGATGGTGCTTTTACACTCTCATTTCCCCTCTTTCTATTTCATAGATTATGGACAGAGCACAGAGACGTTCATGCAAACAGACACACACACACTCACACACACACACACACACACACACACACACACACACACATGCACACATGCACACGCACATACACATCTTTGATACATCCGCTACTTGTCCTACATACATTAATTACATGAACTAAGCACTGCATCCAGATAAAAGCATTCTATAAGAATCAAGGATGCTCTGGGGAGATGATGAGTCGAATTGCAAGCAAAAGATAGCAGCGTCTGTTGGCACAGAGCTAGCAGGGTGGAGGAGGGGACTGGACAGCCTGCCTGCCTTGGTGCCATCTCTGAACATCACCTTCCCCATTTTATCAAGAAAACACTCTCACCCACCATAGGACTGCAATAATGAAACAGCATCTTGCCCCTCCTGAGTTTCCAAAGCAGGCCAGCCTTGTGGTGATAACAAAAAAAAAAAAAGCTGTGTGAGAGTAGTCAGGCTTACCGTGTTCACAAGCCAGCATCCATTTACAAAGGATACTGCAGACAAGCCCTTGCAGAGGGAGAAAGGCTGTGTGAAATCCACCTTTAGTCCTGCTGCTTCATCTTCATATCTTCTTCATATTCACAGTCTCTCTCTCACACACACACACATAGACACACACAAAGACATGTACATCTCTCTCTCTTTCAGTGCCTCTCGTTCTCTGTCTTATTAACGTCTGTGTTCTATATCCTCTCTTGTTTGCTCCAAGGCAGTTGAGACACTGCAGCGATGGGGGTGGAGGGCGTGTATATATGTGTGCGTGTGTTTGAGTGTGTCAGAGACAGAGAGGCAGAAAGAGGGAGTGCAGGACAGAGATGGAGGGAGGAGTCAGCAGGGATAGAGAGCGAAGGGGGAAATGGTCAGGATTAAATCAGAGTAACAGAGATACAGAGAGAGAGAGAGAGAGAGAGAGAGAGATAAAAACAGGCTTTGATGGGGTAGCTACATCCAGCGTATCTTTATTTCATGCTATAATGATAAAATATACATTGGCTATTATGGAACCCGAGCTCTGCTGGCTAAAATGGAGCTGATACAGTGAGTGGGTCTGTTTTTTGAAATATTATGTGCTTGCTGACAGGCCAGCGGCAGGATTGGTTGTGATTTCATTGATGACTGAAAAAACATACAAGATAAGGGGAGAGGGAAGAGGAGAACGGGACCGGTGAGAAGAGGAGAGGAAGGGAGGGGAGAAATGACGACAAAGGAATGGGAGGGGGATTGGACGATGGTGTAATGTGCTGTTTCCCTGCCAACTGTTTCTGTGACAGTGGGACCACTTCCTTTATTGCTATTGGCTATAACCAAGAATTGATAGAGGCTTGGGCAAATGAGGTAGCATGCCATGGGGTGCGAATGGGTGGTTCTGTTCATGTGTTTCTTCCACTTCTCGTTAATCTCTGGGAGCAAAAAAGAGAAAGGAAGGAAAAAAATGTGTTTTGCTTGATTGCAGCTTCTGAGAACACATGCATGAGCACACAAAAACACAAAGATCACAGGGCTCGAGCATGATGTGAATTATTGCATTGTCATTATGGATGCCACCAGTGTGTAAAGAGACTCCTCCTTTCCTCTTTACACACTCAAACATAAACACACACTGCACAGCAGGAAAAAAAATCCAGATCAGGTTGCTCAGGGTGTGTGGTGTAATGTAATTGCCTGGACACCAAGCCTGGTGTCATGAACTGTGAGATAATTAATCGGCTATAGGCCAGCGCAAGTGCACATCTGGTGGGGGTGAACAACTTTGCCTCTCCCTGACCCTTCATCTGGACCTTTTAATCTGGCCTAGCAGGCAGGTGGTGTATTGTCCCCATTTCTTCTCCCTGTCACTTTCTCCTTCACTATGTCTTTCTGTCCCTATTATCCCATTCACTGTATCTTGTATGATTAATTGCTTTATACAGCCTTTCAGTCTTGACATATAGTAACTTCCTCATTGGTAGCCATGTAATACTGCAGAAATGGATCATTTCTCTGTTTCAGTGTTACTGCACTGCTCAAACTTCTCAAAAATGACTAACAGAAACTAGAGACGATAGTGCAGTAACATATTGTACCATAAGTCAGGTGAACAAAACTTGAATTTACCAGATTTACACGGAAACCTACAGAAACCCACAGTTACATCTGCCTGTCAGTATTATTCAGATTTAAACACATATAAAAGTCAACAGATCGCCAAAGATGGCACAGAGGGCATTATTGCTACATAGATAAAAACATGCAAAGATAACATCTGTTCAGACATCACAAATCACAAACATCACAGGCTTGCCTCTAAGGTCACTTTTTTCCACTCAATAGCTGTTGTTGACATTTAAACTTAAAATGTCAAACATGTGACAACCTACCCAACAAAGTCGCAAAGGAGATAAATCTCCACGTGTGGTAGAAACATTAGTATTATGAATGCTTTGGTGTATTTGAATACAAAAAAGTTTCAATCTCTGTCTTGACTACAAAGATTTAATTGGATGAACACAAAGTCTGAGTCAGTAAAGGTCTTCATGGTCATATGTGATAATACGCCGTTCTTTCTTCAGAGGATTTGAATAATGTTGTTACACAGACTCTGGTAACTGCTATAATTCTTGCCAGATTCCCTTTTCTAGATGAAGAACAAAAGATCACCACCACGCCCTTGTTAAGTAGCTCCACACTGGTTGCCTGTAATTTTTAGAATTGATTTCACAACCAAAGCCCGGCAGGGTTTGTCTCTCAGCTACATATCAGACTTAGCACTTTATGAGTTGCAACAAAGCCTGGTCCTCTGGGGGAACTTGGTTGGTAACAGAGGGTGGCCAAGATCCCACAAGATCCAGCCAGTAAAGCTAAAGCTGTAAGATCTTTAAAATCACAAAATTTATATTGTTCTGCACTTTTTCTTCTACTTATAAGTGTGTAGACTTTTGTAAACCACTTTACTGATGTTCTCTGCCAGTGCCTTATGACCCTTCTTTCTCCTTCAACATTTCGCCATCCCTTTCACTCTCCATAACCCTCACTATCCCTTTTTGTCTCTCCCAGATTGTCTCTGTGCCTCTCCCAGCTTCCTGTCTCCCTAATCCTTAATCCTGTGGAAATCGGTCAGGCAGAATGAGCCAGCTTTGATCAGGCTCTCATATCAGGCGTGCTAACAGTGTCAGCACCCCCGGATCCCACAGAACCCTGGAGCCCAGGGGGAGAGCTTCAAACAGGCATTCACCCACTGACTCTGCTTGAGAGGAAGGGGAAAGAGAGGCTGCAGAGTTCCTGTTTCAACTGCCAGCTACAAACTCTGACATCACTCTCTTTTTTTTTTAACTTAGCGCATTTTCATCTTGTTTGGATACCACTTATCTGTGAAAACACCTAACAGCCCAAGAACTAAACTTGCTATGTGAATAGAGATCAACTGCTGGCGTACAGAAACCTGCCACTGAGAACAGTGCACAGACCAGATCTATGAAAGTCACTTCTGCTTTTGTCAGTGGTGTCCATGACAGCAAGCATGGGCTCTGTGTCACTGGGGTTTTTGCTATTGTGATGCACAGCTAGAGATAATACCGGCCTGAGTGGGAGGCATGTTGTGAAACACCTGGTGATCTTGTAGCACAAATGGATCATTAAAGGTCAGCTTTTTGCAAAGTTAATGAAAAAATACACAAACTGGAATGTGACTATTTCTGCTTTATACCTACATTTTTGTCAAACCCTGAGGATATATTAAGAAGGGTCTCTCTAATGAAATAACAATATCTGCTGCTTTGACTTCAGGTTAGCCTTTGCAGGGGTCAGTCTTTAGTAATTGATTATCTCTGTATGCAGATTCTAAGTGGAAAGATTATCATATACATTTGGATTACACCAAAGAGTAATTCATAAAACGCACATCTTAGATCTTGCAGAACTAACAGAAATTGTACAGAAAGTTTTTTCCTTCTCACAACCACATGACCTGGAGGTTGGAGCTTTTTGCAGATCTACAACAATACTGACAGTGTACTCAGTCTCCCCATTTAATCAGTTCGGAAGTGTAATCAGGTGCTTTAAATCAGCCAGAGAAATGAAGCATTTAGCCAAGCCAGTCTGCCGGATGTGCAGCATCTGATATCTGGCCACCTGTTTTAATGAGCGCTATTCTTCAACTGAAGATAGTAGAGGTAAAACCTTTATCTTGTTTTTCCTTATCCTAGTTTATAAAATGTTGTGAGATGCACATTTTGCAAACAGGACCCACATCGTGATGTGGTATCTGCATCAACTACTGCACCAAATGGAGGATATTGATATTATGACAATATGGCAGGAACAGGAATTTAGTGAAAATGCCTGAAGAAACAGTTGGCATATATTTTATATATACATACAATATATACTCTTTTCATGGAACTCAATACCCTCTCATAACTGGCCCAGGTCTATCACTGTAGATCATCAAATCCCTTCCTTAAGGTAAACACTGACATCTAGTGGAAAAGTTAATGTGCTACACTATTCTTGTAGGCTATTTAAACACGTTTTTGTTTTGAACACAAAATGGATTTTTTAAGACATACAATGATTTTTATGACTTATAAATAAAGTTGTTTTAGTTGTTTAGTTTTAGTTGTTTTAAATTTCTGTCAGTTGAATATCAATATGAGATTTTCAACTTACTACAGAAGTGAAAGACTATGTCTTTTATTAAATGTATTAAAATGTAGCACTGGACAGAGTAATTTGTGCGGAATTTATTAGGATATAGGATTTCACTTCAGCTTGCTTGGATATTTACTTAATGGCAACTGCACCCCTATGCTTATCTTAGTGCACTTGACACAACAATTTAGCTATTATATTCTTATCTACATCTTTTTTATTTACACGTACATAAGCAGCACCTTTCTGTATCATAGGTGACAACAATATGAGATCAGTGCACAAAAAAATGTGTTTTTGAAATTAATGCCATTCCACTTGAGGCTAAAAATCATTCAATCATTAGACCATTTACAATCTTTACACAATACTCCCTCCTGGAGTCTTATTAAGCTCTTTGTAAAGTTGTAATTTTTTAAAAATGTAGACATTTGTCACAGATATCGAGACCAATGTTCTGTGGTTCATGAAGTCAAATGTATATAAAATGAATAACTTCTGTATTTTATGATGTAGCTGTAAGTATCAGTTGTTATTGCAAAGCTCTGCTTCACAGAACAATTAGCTGTTCATTGACTGCATGCCTTAAACACTGACTCAGTGTTGATGATAGAAGGTTATGTTTTCACCCTCATCTGTTTGTTTCTTGGTTTTATCATTGTCAGCTGGATTATACAAAAAGAACAGAACCGTATTGCACCAGACTTGGTGGAGGGATGGTTCAAGGGCCAGGGAAGAACCTGTTCTTCAATTCTAGGGCAGATCTAGATCATTTACTATGAATTTAAATTCTTATTTTTCTCTCTAAAATCTGGGGTATAATTGGCTTTGGCAGAGGCTTGAGCTCTCTTAGTGGCCCTTTATTTTCACTCAATCTTACTTTGTCTCTTTGCATCTGTGTACGAGTTTTCTGACCCTGAAGTAGAATTCACCACACGTACAAAGTGCTGACTAGCCTTTTCTTTATTGTAAGTAGTGAAAAGCTAAACTGCCTCAAATAAACCTAAGGTAGCACTAGTTTTGTATCACAAGGTATCCGAGAGAAGGTTGGATGCTGCACAAAAACATTAGTTGTCCTTGAATTAATAAGGCTTTTGGTTAATGCTGTTCCTGTGTCTTGCGAATATGAGGCTCTGTCACTGAGAACAGATTGTACATAATCTGTAAGAAAAGCAGCTCTTTGCAGACTTTCGTAATCCCCACACTCTGTGGCTTGAGGGAATCCCAATGACCCCTTTCTAAACCCTAAAGCCATCTTTATCTACAGTAAAGATACTGTCTCGTCTGGCATCAGATAATCACTAATAGGAAAGTTTTCTATTGTCCAGCACAATTAATCATTCCACTGGACTTAAATCGGTTTGTAAAACTTTCCTTAGATCGATACACATATAATTGCAGTAATGGTAGCAAGGAAAAATAAGGCTTTTCTGCAACTTTTCTTCGTAATTTAAACTTCTCTTAAATCAGGGTGGGAAATTAAAAATTATACATTGCTATTCTCACAGGTCTGTATATTGACGATTTGCAGTGTTCTCGTGGGTTTAAGCAGAGCCAAATGAAAGTGCATTTTGTTGGGCTGTTGTTGAAAATATCACACATAACCACTTACAAATAGCCTTCTTTACACTACACGTAGAGATAGAGATAAAATCTTCAATAAACTGACACCAACAGACTTTGCGCGTAGATTAGAAGATAAATTCTGAGATTTGTGATCATTTAAGTTGATATGCAAATGCATACATAGATTTGTGAATGTGTAACCAGATTTGAAATATGTATTAGGAGTTTGCGCTTGGTATGACTTTGTTTTAGATGTTATCAAATCTGCATCTGCATATCCAAAGGCAAATATTTCTGCATTAATGTGAAATCATGCATTCATTAGTCTAAGAACACATTGTCAAATCTTGGTGCATTGCACACTCACAAATATCTTGTTGGCTCAGGCCCTTACCTTGTTTATGACTAATTTCTTTTTTTTCAAACTTATACAAAGAATTAAGTAGCTAATTCAACAACAAAAACAACAACAAACCCCACAATCCACAACAATTGATCTCAAAAACAAAGGAATTCTGTGAGATTTGCTGTGGAGGGTGAAATGAATATATTTGGTGGTTGTTGATTGTTTGTCAAATATCACTAACAAACTAACTCTTCACTTGACCTAAAGAAATGGTAGGTTTTTATTACACTTGTTGACCATGTTCATGATCCCTAGAGGACATACCATTTCTGTTTTAGTCACCCTACATTAAGCCCAATGCTCAGGTCAAAATGTCAACTTGACATGAAAACTAATAGCTAGATGTGGCTGAAATGTAGACTTTTGTGGTCCTTGAGGGATGAATCCAAACATTTTGGTGACACCCCACATCCCATCATCATAATCCAATCAGTATACTGTCTGTTATGAAACTACTATGAATATGGGTTGGATTAATAGCAATTCATCCCGCAGTTTTTGAGCATTTCACAACAAATTTACCACCATCAACACTATGCTAGTGCAAGAGGACACATCACCAAAGTCAGTCACTTTATCCACTAGTACATAGTCTCCAGTGGATAAAATACATGGCTGTACAATGGCTGTACAAAATTTCATGTCAATCCATCAAGTTGAAACCAACTAACCTTCAATGCTATCCTTACTTACTAGAGCCATACTGCTAGTGTGGCTAATAAAAATTGTATGTTGTATGCTCTGTCCAACACTTTTACACTGATGGGTGCAGCCCTGGGGTTGCTAGTGGGGCTTTGGTCCATTTGGCCTAAATGGGGAATCACTTGTTTGTTTGCACAAAATATCTGGCAGAGCTGACCAAAGTTTCATGAAGGGGAATGATTGGCTGATTATGCATGTACAA
The DNA here is from genome assembly GCA_038496675.1 of Rachycentron canadum. Lineage (NCBI taxonomy): Eukaryota > Metazoa > Chordata > Actinopteri > Carangiformes > Rachycentridae > Rachycentron > Rachycentron canadum. Next base: position 10,823,153 of record CM076666.1, read on the forward strand.
TATGTCAACCATAAGGACCTGTCCTGTTGCTTTTGTTTGTTATGTAACATATAATAATGAACCAGCACAGCTTGAGTGTAGCAATTGGCAACAAGAGCTCAACCATTATGGGAAAGGTTTACAAGTTAAACCTACCAAACTGGGAAAACTGGCATATCCAGTGGTTATAAATTGATAAAGCCCCTATTTATCAATTGTGTAGAATAGAATTGTTGCTTATTCCAGCTAATTCTGTGATCAATGCAAACTGAGATTACAAGACTAATGAGGGCTTTACTGTTTGACTAATTGCAACACTTGTTTACCTTTCAATCCATCATCTATAAAATCATGACTGCAACAGAAATGATTTTTACCAAACACAGGCAAATGATAGCCAACAATGGATTCACCATCTTTGTAATTAGACTGATTATCTTGAATGGGTGCACAACATTCATTTATACAAAACAGTAAGGCCTAACACATTTTAGACATATTTAAATTCCAAAGTGGTTTATTGCAATCCATCATGATGCCAAGATGTTTTAGACTAGTTGTTGTATGGGTTTTACAGTGTTTTATTGTGTGTTGCAGTCTAGATTTTCAGACCCTGGAACGTGGACTAACCTGTTACGGACTTAAATCAACTAATTGTTTAAAAAAAAATAAAAAATAAAAAAAATCCTCATTTGTCACGGAGCCGTGGGCAAAAAAGAAATGCTATTTATATAGTGTTTTGCTTTATAAACCAAAGTAGTCACTTCTACTTTATTCAAAAAATTTAGTTTTTATAGCAGGTTTCTCGGTATTTTTGTCAGAAATTTAAAAACCAAACGATCAAGACGTGGTTTAAATGTCTTAATTTATAACCATAAATTGCATTTTATAATCGACGTAATGCTCACGGCTTTAGTTGTAGACGTGTGTGTGATAGGCTGCAACGCTGGCAGCTGAAGGGAAACCATTGCAAGCATTTTCAGTGCACAAAAACATTTCAGTGCACGTCCTACTTGTAAACCTCTACGGCAGGGCGATTTTGCGCGTTCTCGTGACTCTCGCCATAGAAAACAAAGCTGAACGTCTTCCATAACAGCCAGGGGTGCAGACTTGAGGAATATCCGAATTTATTCTGGATACATCATGCTGAATATGGATTTACAGTGGGTGTAGCATCGTTGGAGACCGAGCCCTCTCGGCTGGGGTGACGGCAGGACATTAGCGAAACCGACGAAAATAACATCAGTGTGTTTTTTTTTTTTTTTTCTCGGGGTGCTTTGTCTTGTCCACCTAACGATAGCAAACCATCATTCCCGTTTCAATTGCAAGATATTCAGCTAGTGATCACTAGCTGCTGCCGGGATGTATCATCATGTTGTCACCTAAAAGTAACTGCTAGGACGTCGGATTGTGAAGGAAAAACAGAAAAACCTCGCCGAGGTCCCAACGGGTTGTCACCGGGACCTGAATCTGTGTTAGCCACAGTCGCAGAACCCACTGTTTTCGGCGATATGGCGGAGCAGGGCTACTCATCTTGGTGAGTGCGCACAGGCACAGCGCTATCGACTAGCAGCAGCTAACGCTAGCCGCTACAACTGCCCAGCCTCATTGATATAGGTCACTAAACCAATGAATTATATTTCTGACAATTCACAGAAATACTAGGCTCTTTACACTGACGCGTTTAGACACATTTATCACCGTCTAGACAGCAAAATGTCAGTCATCCAAGTATTTTTTTTCATACATATCTGATGTCGCTAACAGCTAACTTGAGCTGGATGTTTAGCTAGCAGCCCAACCAGCTGATGCTAACGTTTGGCTTTGGTCAATTCCAACGGTGGTATTGTCAGTAAATGCTAACGAGTTAGCTGCCTGGCTAGCGGCTCGATAAGCTCATTTGGGTTAGGAAGTTCGTGAATGTCTACTTCGCTCGTATCACCAATTGCTTTTGGAAATGGGTTGGTTTGTTCGACAAGCACAGCGTTGCGTGAGGGTGTGGGGCAGATTAGTGGATGTTAGCTGTGCGAGCAAATTAGCGTTAGCTGATTAGATGGCTAGCAGTCGACGTCGACCCGCTGCACACAATAACAAAGGTTCTGCCGTAGCGCTAGGCTAGCTAACTGGCGTCGCATTCATGTCCCTAAATGCCAGTTTCAGGGCGAGCTTGGCATAGTGGCACACGACAGCTTGATACAAATCATCTTCGCAGAGTTGTGGGGCACAAACACGTAAAGCCAGGTTAACGTTATGGTTGAATTTCAGTGCTTAGCGAAGAACAGATCAAACGAAACCAGTCAGAGATGGTGTGATCATTGAATTGCGTTGTCCCCATGAATGAAAAGGAGCTGACTTCGTTGAGGCCTTGGTAATTAATGAGGTTGAATTGTGTCTGTTTGATCCACGGGTTGAATGCTGGCAAGAATGGTTTTTAGCGCAACATCCTCTTGTGTATGAAAAGTACAAACCGAAGACTCTTCAGAAACAGAGTAGGCTCATTGAATGGTAGGGGTCCATTGAAATGTAGTGTGCTGATCTTTAAGATTAGTCCAACTCTGATTTTATGTAAACTTTATATTTTTCTGTAGAAATGCTTGTATTTATATCATTTGTAGGACTTTTATAGCATGAAATTGCCCACAGGAAGTGAAGCCCTGACCACTACAAAATTTCCAATTTGATGTAGGATTAGGCCAAAGATTCCCATCAACACAGGCAAGGCACATTTAACGAAGTATTTAATTGTCATCTCCTCCATCTGGTGTGCTGATACAGCTCAATTTATTTTATATTTGACCTGCACTCCATGAGGAGAGGGGGCAGCTTTTATCACGTCCATTTTAACTATCAATATTCAGCATGGAGGAAACAGCAGTAGTTTTATCAGGGAATTCAGACTGACAGGCATTGTTCAGGAAAACTCCATCTGCTTGCTTCAGTTTTTGCTCCCCAGAGTTTTACCCTAACATTTATTCAGTAATGTTTGGGAGATGTTGATTTTCATTGTGTTTTTTGAGAGGTTCCATGTATTGTTTTAGGTGGTCACAACAAAACTTACCCCATGACTGCTTCATAGATGCTGACAAAATACAAAACCATTGTGAAGACTAAAACTAGTGGATTAGATTATGAATTTAAAATGTTTTGTCTTTCGTGCATAATCCAGCATGAAGTAAAACCTAAATGGATTTGCCTAAAGCCACAAACATGATCAGAGGGCAATTACTCAAGCCCCCTAAAAATGCAACCTAAAGCCTGCTTGCACATTTTGGCTTCTGTATGTTATAAATATTTGGAATTGATAAGCATTGTTATTATCTTCATTCTTCTGCAACTACTTGTAGCTTTCACCAGTCTTGCTTGAGATAGCATGAATTTGGGTTGACTTTCAACTTGTCGGGTAGATATTTTTCTTTCTTAAGAATGTGATCACACTGTATAGATTGCATTTTACACCTGTCTAACTCATCAAAGTGTAAAACAGGCCACCTCTGACTGTGGTCAAGCTGATCTTATTGTACTCCTATTGTAATGCATTCTGCATGCATTCACACCTGCTATTATGGGTTTTTCCTTATCCAGATACAGGTCGCATGTAAATGCCAAGTGGAAATAGTGTGTAAAATAAAATAGTTTTGATATGGTAAGCCAAGCTAAGCACAAAGGGAACCACAGAGATAAGCAACTAGGCCCCATCAAAGATTTAAAAAAATATATATATATATATCCAGCAGCTTCAGATTTGCCTTGTATACACATTGAGGCTCATTCTTTGTATGGAGTACATAGATATTAAATTAAGCTTAGAATTGCAAAGTAATGACTGTTTTAATTATTTATTGTCGTTTATTTACTTGATTGTTTCTCATATAAAATGCCAGGAAACATGTAACATGATAGAATATCTTGCATTTCTGACAATTCCAAGAATAATCAGATTACTCTTATGTGAGAGGGGTAAATTTTATGTTTGTTTTTTTTAGATTCAATTATCAACATAGTTTTATAGTTTTTATAATTTATTTTGTGGTGCACAGCTAAATTGCAGGTTTCTATAAGGTTGACCTTTTCATCTAACAATAACTGTTAAGAAAACACACAGGTATTTCTTAAAATGTTGGTGTTTTCATCCAGCCCCCCAAGAGAAACAAATCCTGCCTCAGTGGGGTCAAGTGTGTTAATGTGCGAGCTAAGCAGAAAAAATATCATTAAGGACAGTAACCAACCACTGTGCCAGAAACAACCGAAAGTTGCATTAAATAATGAGTAAAGGCGGCGTTATAGTTGACACTAAAGCTGGAATGTTCAAGCTGGCACCATTTTTACTTTGCAACAAAATAAACTAAAAATACTGCACAGCTTTCCACTGTTCTTCAAAATACAGTCATCTGCAGTTATACAACAGTGTCAACTCACTGTTTTCTTTCCTACGTATGTCCTTTTAATTTGAATCTGTATCAAGTGAGACATTAAGTTGCAGGCTGGGAAACAGAACTGGAGCCGACAATGTTCAAATCAGAAAAATACCTGTCATGTAGCATGGTTTTACTTGTGGTTGAGATATGCTAATGATGTTGCACTTTAATTGTGTCATATCGTCTTCACTCCCTCTGTATCTATCTGAACGTGACCTGTTTAGTAAATGGATGTTTTTAAAACCAGAAACGCCCAGATTTGTGACATACCTTTTACGTAATAAGGAATAGTGTTGCTTCATGAGTATTAGATGTAACTACATGTGTAAATTATATACTTGGTAGTAATAGTGCAAAATGAGGATGCCTTCAGAGACAGACCTGAAATGAAATTGGCCTACAGACATTTGGTCAGGGTGCTTGTCTTGGCAGCATTTGTTAGTTCTGTTTTGCACAATTAGTTTTATAACTACTATATTGCTGCCTGGATAAATTGGTAATAAGTAAACCGCAGCAGTCTTTATTTAGCCTTGTAGTAACCCACAGTCTAATGTACAGTTCCGAAGATGTCTCATTTGAAAGCTGGAAAGTTGTAGTTTGACGCTGCTTTGAAGAGACTTCACTGCAGCAGGTAGCTTTACAGCTTGTTTGATTCTTGGACTTTATGTTACCATCACACAAGTAGTATGTGATGGTGAAAAGAAGAGTTTTCAGCTAGTTTCACTTCCTTGCTTTCAGTTTTGAAGGTATTTGAATGTGGTTAAATGAGAATTTCCCAATCATCACATTTTAGGTGAAATTATACAGCCATATTGGCATAATAGGAAAGAGCAGACCTATGCAGTTGTAATTGTTTTTCATCTAGGCAAATGCCAAATATTGTGTGGCACTTGTCTTCAGTGTGGCAAATTTGATCATTTGCTGCAGTTGTTGCCATCTTATGAAAACCTTGAATCCACAAATTGCCACAATTTGCCACAACCAAAGGGAGATTCAAAAGAACTATTGTAAAATATCAGCCTGTATTCTCACTTTCATTCAAAACTTTTGCCCTAGCCACCGTTTTCAGTAAAATCAGTGTGAGCCTTCGCTTTGGTTTAAAATGTCAGTTGAAAGCGTTGCTTGACAACCAAGTGGCTCAGTCTTTGTTATCTTCAGGTGTGGTTGTACAGGTGTGATTATGTGCACACAAAGTTGTCCCAGTAAGATTGAGAATGCCACTGAGGAAGGCAGGACTTTGTGATGTGTAGAGAGGCATAACTGTCATGTCAGCTGTCAAAGGTAAATATGATGTGATCATCTGGAGTAATTACTGCTGTACACACTATCTTTGTTCATTTTAATTGAGAAATGCTTAAAGGTATGCATGTTGTAAATTTAGCCAGTCTGAACTAAAACTATTTGTCAGATCTAAAACTGTTTACTGGAGCCGACAGGTCTTCATACAATATAGAGAGTAGACTGTCAATAAAACACTAGACTCACTTAAATGTGATTTTTAGTCTAGGTTGTGTTGATGCTATGAAGCAAAGACACAACACTTGTCATCCATTATGGGTCTAATTTCCCTGGCTTCAATGAAACTAACATTGTATAGTGAAAGCACTATCTATCATGTCGAGTCCCGATTGCAAAAACTGCAGCTCCCACATCTATCAGACTGAAAGTGAAAGAATGTGCTTTGAAGTATATGACGTATTTCCTATTCTTACTATACTTGGTGCTCAGGTGGAAATAGTTGCAGAGATTGATGCCCCTTTAGATATTATCATTAAATAATACCTCATCATTCAAGAGTTGAGTGAGATGTTGGCTGTAGATCATCAGCCATCAACTAACTAGTAGTCCAAAAGTATATATATAAGTATGTTTTCCTTTCTTTTTACTAATGAATTTAAGTGAAAAAAAAACATCCTTTATCAGGAAACATGGTTATTAAGATCTAATCCCAAAATCCTATTATCAAGTCCATCCACAGTCCAATTTAATTTAAGCACGGCCTTTCTAGTCACTGACTAATCATTCACACAACTCGCTAAGTAGGTAATTTAGAAAATGTTGACATTTAAAATAAGACTATACATGATGAACAGTAATGTCTATTCTTCAGGATCCTTTATTGCCCTTGTACATCAAAAAACAAAAGCGATAGCAAACGCTTGTCTCGTGCTCATCACGTTTAGGTCCTCTGTTATGGATGTTACAATTGCATAGACATGACTAAGATTTCAGTATTCTCAGCTTAGAGCACACGCTGGCCTGTTTGACCCTGAAGGATTACTGAGACACCTGTTGCCTGTGTCCTGAACAGATGCAGCACTAATGATTATTCTTCAGAACATAAAGACCTAAGTAGTATTAATTTGGAGACACAGTAGACTAACCCATCTCAAATGTTGAGGATGAGGTTTTCACTGATGATGGTGAATGTGCTCTAAGGAAATTAACCACATGAGAGTTGGACCTTAGCCTCAATAGGTGTTACAAGCAGCTAGTACAACTTGCATGAAAAAATTCTGAGAACCTAATGCTGCAGGCCATCCTTGTGACTGAGCTCAGGTGTGAGCCATGCTATGGCAGACAAACGCAACCTATCATATGCTATGTTAAATGCTAATTTCGAAATGAATCCCTCATCAACACTCATTCAAACTAACAAAATAAAATGCAAATACCCGCTAAAGCAGCAGTGCAGGGCATGTGTGCTTATTTTAATGCAGGCAACAATGGTACAGTTGATCACAAATTACATTCTTGTTCCTGAGGGATGTAGCCCATTACATCCATAAGTGGATGAGAAAGTGGAGGCAGATAAATGTTGATTACCCCTTTGGAGGTCCAGCAGCAGGTTTATGCAGTGGTTACTATGTGCTTTTGTAAATGATGGAACAAGTGCAATTAATGTATATGCATGGGGCTTACAATTTTTCAGTTTGAATATAGTGACTGCATGTGTGTTTCAAGATAGACCTGAGTAAGATAATATTTTTGGATTATAAATGTCCATACCTCATTTTTGCAAAAATCTTCATTGTGGCCCGGTGACCTGGCCTTTAGTGGTCAAGTCATGCATGCAACTGGCTTGATGGAGGACGGTATTGGAATTGTGTTATTGAAAACCTAGTCTGTCAGTGAACAAGGACGTCTTATGGCACTTTGGGCTGCCATCCAGCCCTCAACAGTCCGGGATTGTATTTTGTTTTTAAATGTTCCATTCATCTATCTCACCCATGTTCTACAGGCTTCTGTGCACAGAATTCAGACGGACCAGTTCGATACTAGAATATGAATTAGGGCTGTGGTAGATTAAACTAGCTGTCTATCTGCTTGCTGTGTTGACAGTGAGGCAGTGACATCATTAGTGTCTGTGTGTAGATGAACAAGGTCAGTTTCTTAATCACTTTCTTAATGCTTGAAGCCAAACTGTTGGTAAGACATTTAACCCATTTAGGTTAAAGCTTACGAAGAAGGAACCCTTTCCTGAATACGGTGTCATATTTGAATCAGCCATATTGTTAGATGTCTATTATAGCCTAGGACCAGGGTCAAGTATACCGGGGCTCATTGTAATTTGATGTGACTTTAAAGATGATGCCTGCCCAGTGTGTTTTTCAGTCATTAAGTAGAGGCCTCTATTGGACAAACAAGACCAAGGCAGAGCTACATGATGCAGCATTGTCCTGGTGTCCTGTTTCCACAGTGAACTACACGTTACCCCTCCCCTCCAAGACACCCTGTAGTCATTACTGTACTAGTAAATTAACGAAAGAGACAGGAGATTATTCTTCTTCGTTTTCCTCAGCATCAAAAAACCTGTGAATTCCTGTCACGTGCAGCAGAATGAAAAATGATTTGGAGTCTTTTTATGCAAGGGCTGTTTTCTGTGTCAGTACTTGGAAGAAAACCACTATTGCAGCCCAGCGAAAGTCCAGTCCGAGACAGCATTCACTGCATGCCAGCAACAAAAAGGACAAATTTCAGTTGCAGGGCCTGATACATCTGCATATATGCCATAATACTTTCTTTTGAAACATGTTAGTAGATATTCTTCAATTTCTTTGACCAAACCATCCATTTTTTCACAAGTCCTGGTCATCAAATGATAGCATTTATTGTTATTCCATATGTATGCTCTGACATCAGGGTGGTGTACAGGGTTATTGTTTACCTTGCGTAAATATTTTGTTGGTTTATATCTTATCTGCACTATTAATGAGCCAAACATTCAGACCTGTTCTTATCAATGTAATTAAACCAAAAAAATTGTGAATTTGAATTGCACCTGTTATATTCTAGTTTCGTTAGCGTTGCCAACACAAACTGAAATGCAGCCTGCATTATACAGTATGTTGCAGAGGTAGCCCATTCATATTCTCTGTATGTTGTTACACAATAACCACATGAGGACGGAGCTGCTGGCTATAGCTGTAGTAGAGGGGGAGACAGTTATGCCTTTGAAAGACCCAGAGCTCATCAGATGTCAAAAAATGGTAGAGTAAAATAGTGGGAAAATGTAACTGACATTAATTCAACACAACAGTTTTTTTTGTTTGTTTTTTTTTTTTTTTTTTGGTATGCTGCTTTTAATGTAACAAATATGCTGTTAGTGTCAATCCAGTCCGTGCTGGCAGTGGTCAACTTGATTATTGTTCTTCTACTTTTCCAGAGCGAAAAAGCTGTCATTGCACTTTTTAAGATTTCTTCTCTGCCACTTTGCCATCCTCTGTATATCAAAGCTGTGGTCTTCTTTTTCACTTGCTGTTCTCTAAATGATAGTTTAAAGTGGGCAATAGTAATAAGTTTTAAGGGTACATAGACATCTTATAACTGCACGCCTCAGACATGTTGACCAGCCAGGACAGACAGGTCAAAATTTGGGTCAAAGTTGCACCTCTCACCTGATGTCAGCACTTCACAATGCCAGCCTTGTCGTTGGCCCAGAAAAAAATATCTATACGGTTGTGTGTCAAGGCCCCACATCATTGATATGGGAACAATTTGCTGCTTAGATGCAGCATCAGTATGCAAACTAACAGCCTAATTCCACACTGGCAAAACAGTGAGACGACTTTATGCTACATTTCAAAGATTAATTAGAAGTGTCAGTTTACAGCCTCTGCAACTGGCAAACAGACTAAAATGAACCTAGATGCTAGGGAACCTAGGGAAGTATTAAGCCATACTCAAGACAGTGCAGCTCATCTTTCCTAGACCATAACAAAGATACTAACCATCTTCAAACTGAAGTGTATGGAATCTCTTTTCAAAGCAACCCTGAGCAGGGGACATGCAATTTGTTGTCCTTCATCAGGTCCTTTTATTTTGTCTAGTTTTTTTTTTTTTACGTAAAAAGGAAACCTGTAGTTGTGCCTTTTTGTGTTCGGCTTAGCCTGAACCAATTTTTCGTCAACAGTCTTTATCAGTGATATGAGGATTAAAAAAATGTACAGGTAGAATAGCGATAGTTAGAGCTTTCAAATAATGTATAATTTGTTAAGGTTGTGTGGCGCTCGAGTGTAGCACACACCTAAGTTAGTGCTACAGACAAAAGAGACATATAAAACTTAGGGGTGTAACGATATGTTTTTACAATGATACGATATGTATAATTTTCCATGGTTCAGATACGATTCAAGAATGATATTTGGCTCATCTACAACGATTTGATACAATTCAATCGATTATAGTAACTTCGGGATCAGGGATAAATTAATTATAGATATAGACAAGTAAACACAATGAATAATGGCAAATACATTCACCTTTTATTAAAAGTGTAACCAACATTTCTTCAGGTTGATTGAACAGTAGGTTAACCTACTACTTCTGTTCTCACACACCAGACCTTAAACACGGCTTTGAAATCTCTCGCTCTGCTTCGTTTTTTGTCTCTTTAGCGTGGCTGGTGATGTCGATGACGTCACACACAGGGAGAGTAAATCTGAGTAACATTGAACATTTCTTTACTATTAAAAGTGCTAAAAATAAATCTATATAAAGTTTGTTGTGCTTAAGTACAACATACATCTTCTTAGTATCGATACAATCGATTTACCTTGCAAATCAATTTTAGATCAACATCTATATGCGCCTATACGACTATTGATGTAGTCGGATTGTAGGAATATAAATGTATACATCCATGTAGTTGACGAATCATTACACCACTACTATAACTATTTTTATGTTAAAAAAAAAAAACAGTTAAATGCAACCAAACCTTGCCAGCGTCGAGAGCCAAGACCTCCTTCCTTTGAAGACAGTTTCCAAATTGCCAGGGACTGTATGGATCCCTTTTTCCTTATTGATTTCCATAATCAATAACTTGCAACAAAATTTGCAATTCTTATTTTACTATCGAATTGTTACACTCTCAGTTCTTTGCTTCTCTGTTGGGTGTAATTATGAAAGCCAGTGATCTCAGGGGAACAGGGTGTGTTCAGCTCAGTGTGACATGGCAGCAGTTTCATGTGGTGTGTTTTTCAGTGATAGGTAGATATAATTGTTGTTGCATATCTGTTAGATATATTTTCATGTTCTATTAGATGGTTGCTGGAAAGAATTTTAAGATTGTCCAATATCGTAGATAAGGTATATGCTGTGATTATAATCCAGCAGTTGTTGAACTCTGCTGACCCAGTTTCCCTTAAATGCTCAAGTCATTCTACCATTGTATGAAATGGATCTGCTCAGTTACTTTACACTTGCTGTTATATACATACTGTACTTCATATGTGTTCATTGCTGGTATAACCTGTGCTCTACCCCACAATATTTATTGCTTTTCTGCATTGAAGGGGGAACTACTACTGCACTGAAGCTTTAGTAATGTCCCTCACTTGTAAGTCGTTTTGGATAAAAGCATCTGTAATGGATGCAATATAATGGAAATGTGGCTTGTCTACAAAGGTTCAAGCTGGCGCTGATGAAATTGACAGTCTTACACTGGTTGTGGCAAAGTACAGGATCTGAAATTATCGACTAAAATTACAGTTGCATGCTTGTCTTCATTGTTGTTATTTTCCTTGACATGTGGTATAGAAAATATGCAGAGAATTGTGCCACCATCATGTATTATGATGTCAGGCTGATGGCTGGTATGTGCATATGGGCGTGTACTCCTCAGCTGAATTGAATATAGAGCAGAATCCAGTAGAAAAACCACCTTTATTCCAAGAGGAAATTATTCAATTCGCCACAGTTAAAACGGCTACAATGTGATTTTTCAGCCCCTGTAGTTTAGTTTACTGCTCTTGTTGTTCAAAATTCTTCTATATTTAAAATATCCATTTTTAGAGTAGTCAAAGAAAGTACTGGTTTTGTTTTTCACTAAAACTAAAATCGCATGTCTTTTTAGTAATATGAAAAATGTTTACCATTCTTTGAAAAGGGTAAAAGGTCAAAGAGGCTCATTAGACATAAAATGATATATTGTAAATAAATGATTATAAATAAATATGTTTGGTCTAACACATAACAAAAAGTCATATCACATCAGATGGTATGTGTTTTTACCTACCTCAGCATGTAATGAATAAGTAATATGGTCAAAAATTAAACGTTTGTGCCATAACTCAGCATAACCAACCGGCTTCAGTACATTTTGTAGTGTCTGACAGATTCCAGTCAGGACGAGCCAAAGGAGGAGGCAGCAGACCAGCTTGAAGTCTGGAGTCTTTAGAGAATATTATTTGTATATCTTAAGGTTTATTGACTTTCCAGCTTTATGTGATGGTTATGGTCATGAGAACTTGTATTAGAAAATTGAAAAATATAATTTGTTGCAGTTATTTAGTGCATCATACTTTTGTCATCAGCACTAAACAGAAACTGATACCAGTTCCATTACATATAACATTTTTCTCTTTCCTCTGCAGGGCATACTCCCTAGTTGACTCCAGCCAGGTGTCCACCTTTCTCATCTCCATCCTTCTCATTGTCTATGGCAGCTTCAGGTAAGTGACAATAAATTAACAATTGGCTTTCAAGAGAATAGTGGACTGTGACTTGCAGAGCATGTCTTGTTTTCCACGCAGTCAAAGCTGACTATAACTGAAGGCATGGTTTTCTTAAATGTGCTCCTCGCTTTTAGTTTTGGGAATGTTCTTTTGTTTGGTTTGTTCCCACACAGAAATGTACTATGCAGTTGATATATGGACCTGGTGCATCATACGGTTAAACACTTGTTGCAGCAGCAGTGTTGGGCTCTCTTACAGTGGCTCTGAACAGTGGCCGTAACATGATTTTGGTGCATTATGTGTGCCGAAGAGCATCTACAATGCTGAACCTTAATGGTCTTTTGATTGATTTAGCTGCATTAGGATATTGACCAAAACACATTTGTTTTAGAGGAGTTGTATTATCAGGTAAATGGCTTCATACTCTCTTCATACTGTTATATTCTCAGGCAGACTAGAGAGCAGGTGTTTCTCACTCACCTATCTCAATCAGTCAGTTAACAAACTGTATCTGCATTAATTGCTGAGCTCTTAATGCAAACTGGGCACACATCAAACAAACTATTGTTTGGGGAACATTACGGTTGTTGGGTGGATTGTAGTTATTTGCGAGTCACAACTGCTCTGATCAAATTTCACTGAGCACATTCTAGGCTGGAGCTGATTTTGTCAACACACAATTATCCAGGAGACCAAGAGATCATTTACAGTCTGTGCTTTTCCTTCCACCTGTTTTTAAGTGCATTTTCTATTTGTGCGTGAAAAGGTTTTTATGCTTGACTGAAACAAAATTACATTTTTAGAATAACCATGCCACAGGGCTATAGTGATGTCAATAATTGTCTCAGCAAGACAGTAGCAGATCCTTAAACTGAACTAATGCTGTTTACATCTGTAAAACAGTTATATACAATGGGGACCGAAGTGTATTTGACTTTTTTTTTTTTTTTTTTTTTTTTTGTTATGACTGTATTCAGTACTTTGTCAGATGTGAGCAGAGAAAAAAAGAACAACAAAATGGGAACATTTAGTGGGTTGATGCAACTGATGGTTGCAGTATGAGCACAGAATTAATTTCAAGTTAAAGCTATTTTATGTCACCATGTTTATTTTGTGTAAACACTGTCAACATAAAGGAAATAAATAGTTTATTTAAAATCAAAGTTGCCCAAAGAAAGATTTTCTGCCATTGACAGCGATATTTATATACAATATGAGCCATCAGGAGTCAGAGTCTCTGTACAAAATTCACTGTAAGAAAAGACAGGGAGAAAGGGAGCCGTACAGCCCTGTACCTCATTAATAGTCTGCATACTTTTGAGGTTTTGATTACTGATGCTCTCGTCCTCTCTCCTGCTCTCTGCCTTCTCCCCTCTTTCTTTCTCTCTCCACCACAGGTCATTAAACATGGATTGTGAGAACCAGGAGAAGGATAAAGACGGTAACCCCTCGACAACGGGGTCTTTCAATAACAGCAACACAAACAACAGTGAGTGTTACATAAATGCAAAGGCCTGAAATACACAGACAGCATGTTTTCTTGGATTTGCAAATAATCACTCATAATTGGTTTGCTGTTCTGCTTGTAAGAAAGCCACTGCATACATATATTTTTATCTTATTATTATTATTATTATTATTATTATTATCATCTTGTGATTTGAAGTACTTCTTACTCTGATGTTTGTATTGTTTGCAGGTATTCAGACTATAGATTCCACACAGGCCCTGTTCCTGCCCATAGGAGCCTCTGTGTCCCTGCTAGTAATGTTCTTCTTCTTTGACTCGGTACAGGTGGTCTTCACCATCTGCACTGCAGGTGACTGCTGCTCTTGAACATATAACAACACTGCTGTAGAATGAACTGTTCACATTTTCTGTTCAGTAGTTTTGTTCTCTGGAAGCCCTTTTTTTCTTTGCTGATTATTGAAACTGTAAAGAGCATTAGCCGCCCCATTAAGCTAACAGAAAACAACTTGAAAAAGCCGTTAAGGTGTCTGAGGCCTTTGGTCTTACTGCTGTGTTGTTTGTTCTTCTCCTCAGTTCTTGCAACAATTGCATTTGCATTCCTCTTGTTGCCAATGTGCCAGTATCTGACCAGACCCTGCTCCCCACAGAACAAGTAAGGAAATCATGTGGATTCCTTGTGTCTTTGAGTTTGTTGTTGCACAGACTGCTCCATGCTGTTAGTGTGTCCTTCACAAATATCCATAAAGCTGTTAGATCATTCCTATCAGTATGTCAGTGTCCCCTCAACTGTGCAGTATTTGTGTGTGTGTGTGTGTGTGTGTGTGTGTGTGTGTGTGTGTGTGTGTGTGTGTGTGTGTGTGTGTGTGTGTGTGTGTGTGTGTGTGTGTGTGTGTGTGT
>CM076666.1:10838036-10851604 GCA_038496675.1 Rachycentron canadum
TATATATATATATATATATATAAAACATAGAAGTGTCCTTTAACATTTTTCAACAACACTTTTATACCTTTTTGACCCGGGTACCTGGATGCGTGAGCTCTTACAGTCTTAAGCAATAGTAAAGAACAAGGAATTACCAACAATACAATCCACCTACTCAATACTAGATATGAACACCACCTCTCTAGTTACAGATTCAGAGCCTGTGATCGTGTTTCAGTAAACTATTGCTTTACAGATCCAAACCCTTCAAACCCAAAATTCTTCTGCAGTGATTAGTTTATTTTGTATATCATGACCTGCTCTTAAATGAAGGCTGCATGTGCAATATTGATCATTAATGCATCTCAGATGCCTTTTCATTTGAGATGTATTCAGATAAAATCCAGATGAGATTGAAGTCACAGACTTTTGTATCCTCATATGAGTTTCCATTGGCCAAATCACAAATGGGATTATGACCCATCTTGCTTTTCCACATAGAAATCAGGGCCTGTCCCACTCCAGTCTGGAGGCTGGTGGGAATGTATCTAGCATATATGGATGAATCTTTTCTTTATTCTGAATCATGAGTGAGAGACTCACTAACTCTACTCCTCATCCATAGAGAGGGGCATGGAGCATGCAAATGCTGCTTAGTGGTCAAATCTGCCTGTGAATCCCTTGTGGCATCACTATTTTCGTAAAAAAAAAAAGTTATAGACCTATGTGACTTTTTTAATATATTTCTTTTTTATTGCAGGATTTCATTTGGCTGCTGTGGGCGCTTCACTCTGGCTGAGCTCCTGTCCTTCTCCCTATCTGTGATGTTGGTGCTCATCTGGGTACTGACTGGACACTGGCTTCTCATGGACGGTGAGTTGCTCTGTCTTGACTCTCAGAAATTTCTCTGTGCTGCAGGATGGTGTTTGTTTTACATTAATGATGTTTATGGATGTTGGAGTTGTACAACATTAAACAGGAATGAGAGGTATTAAAATATCAGCACAGAATAATCTCTTAATTGTCCAAGTAGCTGACTATTAGAAAAAGATAAATTAGCATTGGTGGAAATGCTGCTGTCTTTGATGCTAGTAAGAAAAATGTATAAAACCATCCCAGTCTTCAGTTAAGGTGAGGATCTGGATTTGATTTAACTTTTATAATCTTCTATGAAAGAGGAAACTTGGCCCGTCACTCAGACGTGGCTCTTTGTGTAGCACTATTTTCACACTCCTGCAGTGTCCTGCAAAGTCACACAGGAAGAATACAGTCATGTTTGTCAACTGCTTTGCAAAATGTAACTGACATTGAAATGAACTGGTTTTGATCAAAGTTCTTCGTGAAGGATGTTGGGAAAAGTGTGTGGGCGTTTGCATTTCCTTAGTGAAGCCTTCAGAAAAATGACATTTTATCATCACCCTCACCCTCACTCCTCTCAGCCACCCAAAAAAAAACAAATGAAAATGGTAACAGCTTCTTTTAAATTTAGAGTTGATTTGAAAATATTTATTATTATTTATTTATAAATTTTATTTAAACTGGAACCTTTTCCCAAACATGAAAGTCTGATTAAAAGAATTGTAAATTATTTCCATTTTTATTTTATCACATTTGCACATTTAGTTTAGTGTTTTCATTTTTTATTCTGTAATAAACAACATATGAATAGTACACTCTCAGTAGTCACATAAAAGAAAAATGGAAGCGAATGATAACTTCCGCCCAATGTGGGCCAGACAAACAGAAAGAAAAAATCTTAAAAAAAGGAAAAAAAAAAAAAGCCTACTTCCGAGTTCCTGTTGCCATTACACATGGTTGCAAAATGTGCAGCCAATATATATAAAAAAAAAAACACATTCTGTAATTTTTATCAGCAACCCTTTGAAAATCCTGACATGCCCCGTGTTTGACCTTCATGTCTCACGTTTTATCTGGTTGTGCCTCATTCACCCAAACGTGAACTAGGACACGAGCAGAGAATTTTCATCAGATTAATCTGTCAAATTAATTAGGGCTGCATGCAGAGTAATTAATGTTTGTTAAATAAATGTGATAAAACCAGTTGTTATGTTACTGTTTCAGCTCATTTCTGCTAAAACGTGGAATTGTGTTTTTAACTCTTTTTCTCTTTCCCTGCAGCTTTGGCCATGGGTTTGTGTGTTGCCATGATAGCCTTCGTGCGGCTTCCCAGTCTGAAGGTGTCTTGCCTGCTGCTGTCAGGACTGCTCATTTATGATGTGTTCTGGGTACGAAATGCTCCCTTTCCAAACTTCACCTGCGTCATTGCAGACACTCAAACCACTGCCTACAGCAAACATATAAGCACATAATCAAATTCGCTCTGAGTAATCCTCTACCAGTCGATTTTACCAAGCAGTAAAGAGTCGATGTTTGTGCCCTTGTTGTTAACATCCCTGAGCAGCATCTTTGATGATTTCTGAATTTCAAGTGCACATCCACAACCTTTCAACTAAAATATTCAAGGAAACTAATCAGAATCATCTCTAGAGATGGTAAAGAGATTGTTATAAAGGACAGAAAATGTCTCCTTGATCCAAAACTAAGCTGAGCATCACTGTTCCCTTATAAGATATGAAAACACCTCTAAGTCTAGTTGTCCTTTTCTGGCACTGGCTGATTTAGACGTGGTCTATTAGCCACTATTGAATTAGCACTGCTTTGTATAATCACCTACACTGAACCCAAAACACAAAAGTAATGGCCACTTAACAAGAAGTGCATCATCACCAATGAAGTAAATGCTTCCACCCAAGGGAAAATATTATGCATTGAATACTCATTTTAAGATGAAGGTGTGCATCGGTTGATTAGTGAGTGACTAAGGTAGGAGTTCATGATTTTATTTTGTTTAAAAAAAAAAACTGCAGGGTGTATTTTCCGTAATTTCCATAATGAAACCACTAAGCATAACATTCAGTTTAGATTACAAATCGATCTGAGCAGAGTAAAGCTCAGGGGGATCAAGAGCAACACATGGCAGTATCATATGTTTTCTATTTCATTCAGATAATAATAGTTGTTCCATTACTTCTCAGAAAGGAATAAAGATATGTAGCAGATTCACCGTTATAACCCAGAAGAAGAGTATATATTAGAATATTTCACAACAGAAATTTCTCTCAGATTTTGCCCTCACTGAGAAATGTTGTATATAACAAAATACATTTTCACACTCGTCTTCTGCCACTGAGTATATTTTCTGCAATTGCGCTCACGTTGTGGGCTCCTAGCAACCTGCCAGCACACTACTGTCTTCAGTCTTATTTCCCCACTGACACTGATCATTTATGTTCACAATTATGTTAGAATAGACAAACAATAAATTAGATTCATTAGATGAATGAATCATCTCTCTTCGTTGTCTACTGAGAGTGCATGCCTGTTTAAAGTTTACAATAACTGGTCAGACATAAAGACGTAAATGATAATAAAACATAATTCTGGGCTCTGGTGATGATAGCTGAATTGCCTCCTTACATTTCCCTCCAGGTGTTCTTCTCAGCCTACATCTTCAATAGTAATGTGATGGTCAAAGTTGCCACCCAACCTGCTGAAAATCCCATAGACGTTCTGTCCAGGAAGCTTCACTTGGGGCCGGGAATGGGCCGCGACGTTCCCCGCCTTTCACTACCTGGCAAACTGGTCTTTCCAAGGTAAGACTGGTGTAACAGGGGAACAAAGTAGGTTTTTTTTTTTTTTTTTTTTTAATTCAGGATCTTTCACTCCTGTCCTTTTGATCAGCTTTTGCTGATTGCTGTTTTTTCTGGTTTTTGACATGTCATTGGAAAGGACAGGTCCAGGATTTTGTTTTGTGGCAACATATCTTAACCACCTTTGGTTCAGCTCCCAGGGAATGAATGCTAAAGGGTTTGACTTTTCATTTAGTGCCAAAATCCATTGATAATTTACAATAGGCCAAAACTTGAGGGTACCTCCAACAGAACTGAACTAAATTTGTGATAAATGCCAACATAGCATCTTAGCATGCCAAATGTCATCCCGTAGCTGTCAATAGAGCTGAAACAAGTGATTAGTTAATTGACTGAATTTAATTTAATTTGAAAATGAATAGTTGCAGATTAATTTTGACAAAAAGGTCAAGGATTCCTTCAATGCAAATACTCAACTATGAGAATATTCTGTGTTTCTTTGTCTTATGTGATAATTAACACAATATATTTAAGATTTGGATTTGGTTTAGTCTCTTTTGGAATTGTATAGACCAAACAAGTAATGGTGAAAATGATTGTTAGTTGCAGTCCAGGTTGTTTCCATGCATGTTTATCATTGTAACGTGAGCAGCAGCACAGCTGAGCCTACAGTCAATACTACAGCTGAAGACTGCAGGTCAGTGTAGAGCTGCCCTAAAATGGGCACTATTCAGTGGAGAATCTGTTTCTAAGACAAAGGAGTCTTTCCTTTGGCGCCACCCAAAGGCCAAATGTTTATTGCCTGAATCGTGGTAAGATGAGAAAATTGTCGGTTTTTCATTCATTCAGAAATTAGTTCTCTGCTGCAATGAGCATCACAGCTCAAAGGCGCAGCTACGTAGACTGTAGACATCTGTCTGCCTCACATCTGACACCTGGTTGAATTTCAGAAAGATGTCATGATTTTTTTATTTATTTTTTTTTTATCGGTACTCACATTGTTCAGTGTTTAAAACGTGTCTCTGCCTTTTGTTCCCATCTATACAGTTCCACAGGAAGTCACTTCTCAATGCTGGGAATTGGAGACATTGTGATGCCAGGGCTGCTGCTATGTTTCGTTTTGCGATATGACAACTATAAGAAGCAAGCAACTGGGGAAGTCCCAGGACCTGGTAACATGTCCGGACGCATGCAGCGCGTCTCCTATTTCCACTGCACTCTCATCGGATACTTTGTGGGTAAGCAAACAATCAATGAACGGATGGATGTAAAAGGTCAAGGTTTTTGTTGTTTCAGTGTTAGGTATGTTTGGAGGTCGTAGTTGTAGTTGCTTTTTTTTTTTTTTACAAAAATGTTCCATAAACATGTTGAAGTATGACATTTCAGAAGGTTAACTTTGTATACCTAGTTTATCACTTTTTTTTTTTTTTTTTTTTTTGAGCATAGATTTTTTTTTTTTTTTTTTGGACAACTGATTGTGAGATTAATGTATTACTTTGTCATCAGGCCTGCTGACTGCCACTGTGGCCTCCAGGATCCATCGTGCTGCTCAGCCTGCTCTGCTTTACCTGGTGCCCTTCACCCTGCTGCCTCTGCTCACTATGGCCTACCTGAAGGTATGCTGACGGGGGTGGGACAGCAACAGTCATTCATTCATTTTTTGGAAAGTTTTTTTTTTTTTTACTCTTTAATTTATGCAGGATAACTTTGCAGTTCTTTTCTAAAAAAAAGAGACATGTAAATATTCCCGGTGGACTATTGGGGTTTTCTTAACTAATGTAATTCCCTCAGGTATTCTGTTAATGTGCATGTTTTTTTCATGCAATAAATTGCTTGTAAAAGTGTAAAAGTTGCCCTTATGAAACAGGAAAGTTGTGAAACAGGCCTATTTCTCTTTTTATTTTTAGATCAGGAAGTAGAAACACTAGACAGCCAGTCATCATTGCTCCCTTTCCTGATGAACCTTTATTCAGGGAATTTTAGAAAACTAAGTAGAATGAGAGAGGATGGGCACATGAGTAATAGTAGAGAGTTGCCATTTTACCTTACCTTTACTGTTAATGTTTTTTTTTTGCCTGACCTGCTTAGTTAAGTTCAGGAAACATTTGATTCAGGACTCATGAGTTGCGTCTGGTCCACAGGGGGATTTGCGGCGCATGTGGTCCGAGCCCTTCCATGCCAAGACCAGCAGCTCCCGCTTCCTGGAGGTATGATGTACCCTGGGATGAATGACCAGCGCGGAGAGGACTGAGGATCCTTTCCCTTAATTAGAGGGAAGGAGAGAGGGTGCACTCACAGTGAGGCCATGTTGTCATCACTTGTTCATGCTTTCAGCCAATCTTCTGTGAAAACCCTCAGAAGGACACCAGTGTGTGGATCACAACGCCCCAACACGACTCATCTTTGGTCCCCACATCCTCCCCCGTTTCATCTCCGCTTCCTCTTTTTTGTTTATTTCCTCTTCATTATAGCACATCCTGCCTGTGCTGTTTTTGTTCTGCACCCCTCCTGTGCTCTTTTTTCCTTTTCTCCTCTTATATACTGGTCTCATTTGCCACTTCTCTCCCATGGCCCGCTCCATTCGACAGGCCTCTTCTCTCTCTTCGTTTTCCCTCTTTCTCTGCGTCTTTAATTTACTCTGCATCTGCTCGACATCGACTCAGATGAACTCGAGGGCCAGACCTCCCCCCTTTTTGTGGACTTACAGTTGTGAGACATGGCTGGGGTTTATATATATTTTTTTAGCATTGTTGTGGTCATTATTATTATTATTAATATTATTATGGAACGATTTAAATAAACGTTGAAAAGGCGGAGTGCTGCAGAGGCACAGGACAGTGCTCGGGAGCAACATCACAGTGAAGGAGAAGAGTCTTCCCCCTCCATCCGTCTCCCTCTTTCCTCCCTGCTTTCGTCATCTGTTGTCTTCATCATCCCTTAATTATAGCTTTTTCCCCAGCGCTCCCGCCCTTCGTCGACACTCCCTGCGATGAGCCCCACCCACCTCCTCTCTGTTCATCTGCTGTCCCCATTCCCCACCCTCACAGATAACTATGTATTTTATTTAGAAAAGTTTTATTCTTGGCATATACAGAAATGATGCATTATAAATTGTTAAGCTGCCCCCGGTGTTTGAGGGGCCGCTTCTATTTGTATATATGTGTACACATGTATTTGCGGTATCTTGAGTTTGTATTTGTGTTTGGGAGCATGTTGTATAGGGTGGGAAACTGACACCAGCCAACAGCCCAGTTTTGGTAAAGTTTGGCTCCCAAGTCGACCGGTGAGCCTCCATCACTTGGAAGCTGATTTCTAAAGTTTGTTGGCTTGTGTGATGGAAACATAGCCAATGGATTTTTGGAGGAAAAAAAAAAAACATAACAAAAAACAAAAAACATCATCAGTGGCTGGTTGATGAAAAGGTTAGTTTCCTGCTCTAGTGTGTGTGTGTGTGTGTGTGTGTGTGTGTGTGTGTGTGTGTGTGTGTGTGNGTGAGAAAGAGAGAGTGCGTGGGAGAGCAAAAAACAGATGAGTGAATGTTTGTTTTACTTGGTTTTAATTTGAAATTATGAACTTGTTAAAAACAGTGACAATAGTCAGGTTTCCAGTGAGCTGGGTATGTTGGATCTAACTGTCATAAACACAACATGTCCAATGGAAACACTTTGTAAAATTTACTGAAAATTCGTTCTCAACAGGGGTCAAGCTCCTTTTTTTTTTTTTTTTTTTTTTTTTTTTTAAATCAGTCATTTGAGACAGGTGGAAATGTAAACAGTGTTTTTTTTTGTTTGTTTGTTTTTCAAATAAATGAATGTTGAATTAATTTTAAAGTATGCTATATTTTCATCATGAAACCTCAAGATGCACCAAGCTGGGTTTTTTACTGAATTTCTGTTGTGCACATCCCGAATTTACATATATTTACAGCCATGGTAACACTAAAAGCATCTCACCTTTCACCAGTCTCTAACTCTGAGAACACGGTTATATCAAATCAATTTTTATATATTTTGACAAAAGACAAGCACATTTCACCTGAACTTTGTAAATGTCTGTGTTACACCTCAGTCGATGAAGACCTGACTATTGTGAAAGTTTGGACTAGAAGCCTGGAGATGAAGGTCAGTGAAATATGAAGAGACACAGTGGTTGGATTCATGTGTATTTACAGCCAAACAGTTCTCTGGGTGGACAGTTCAGTGTACGTGTGTGTGTATGTGTGTGTGTGTGATCGAATAACATTAAGTCTGTTTGGACCTAGAGTGGAGAGAAAATCAGTTGTGCCCTTCAGAAATCAAAAATGAATAGAAATTAAAGCTAACCCATAGGATGTTTTTACTTTCACTGGTACCTGACAGTCTTACATCTTTCTTTTCTTTTTGTCCTTCCACTGTTTTGTGGTGCTTGTCAGTTAATATCTAATGTATACTGGAAAAAGTGCAAGTGAGCGCACGGAAGAGATGTACGGACGACGCAGTTTGCTGGTTTTTTGTTTTTGCTTTATTTTTTGTTTTTTGCCTTTTTTTTTTTTGTTTTTTTTACTTTTTTATGCTATCTGGCCATGCATGTGAAGTGTACAGTGTATCATTTCTCAGACTGCATTAACAGCTACTGCAGTTTTGAGTCTCTGCTGGCCGACAACGAGGCACTGGACCTATGGGCTTGCATCAGTGGGTAGTACAAAGGCTGCAAGTCAGAAAGACTGTGTATGGTCAGCTCTGACCTCTGACTGACTCACAGAGACTGAATATTATGAGCTGAATGCCGTCAGGTTGGGACGTCCAGCCTGTTGCACAATGCAGTTGGCTGCCTGGACATTATGGAACCACAACCCCCATCACCTCTTCATGGACATGGAAAGAAAATATATAGATTTATATATAATATATATATATATATATATATACACATGTGTGTGTGTGTGTGTGTATATACATATATAAATAACTGATGACGATCATGGTGATAAGTTTAGTTGTTTTTTTTGTTTTTTTTTATAGAAAATAAATTTCTTTTTACCCCATTGTTTGTACTTTTTTTTCCTTTAGTGCTTTTTGTTTGTTTGTTTTTTTTGTTGTTTTTTTCCACCTCTTCTCCCATCCAGCAGAGGACTCCAGCTCTGTTGGTGCATTGATATTTCGGCTGAATGGATTCTGTATAGAAAAATGGTGAATAAAATAAATTAAGAACTGTGTAGTGAAACATGAATCCTGAAGTGCTTGATCTAAAACACTTTGTCTCCTTTTAACCCCTCCCTCTACCCTTCCCCTTTCTTTCCCTCCTTGTTCAGGATTCTGCTGTAAATAAACATGACTCTAACTGTAACACCAGTGTGTATGTTTTTCGTTGTCTGTCACCTGACTATTGAAGTCTTACTATTGGGGAGCTACTTTTCACAATAGCAGCATTTTGCTACAGCAGCTAAGACTTCTCCTGATGACCTTTTACTTCCAAATACTGTCTTGTTTGAAAAATCATGTCCTCATGTCTTTTATAAGGTTAAAATGGTGACGCCATTAAGCAGCTCTTTTTCCCCTTTTCCTGTATTTCTTTTTGGGGAATTGTGCACAGTCCTGTTGTCTATAGCTGATCTTGAATGGTCAGAAACACCAGGTAAAGTTATTTTGTAATTTTTTTTTTAAATTTATGAGCAAATCTTGCTACACAGCAGAAACATGCAGGAACTTCTGGTAAAAGTCAATACCAGTGATGGTTTAATATGATTTTTCAACATCATCTGTAATCCAGTGTCAAACTCCCAGTGTGATCTCTTTTAACAACTGTGTCTACATCAGCAAGAAAAAAATGCTTTGCACTACTCACTTAACTGGCATCAAAACTGGCAAAACTGGCAATAAAAACCAGCTCACTGATTTCTGAAAATTTCTATCCCCAACTTCAGATTTGGGTGTACTACAGTACTAATACTCATACTGCTGTGTCCTGAACTGACAATCACATCTAGTCTATAAAAGAAAGATGTCAGCTACAGCATCACTGCCAAGGACTTGAAAACTAGAATTCAGCATCGTCTTTGTGTCTCCAGGAGGCTATATATAACATCTAAAAGGCCATTAAAAATACAATTGAGTGAGTGTTTTTTAGTTTTCTGGTGAAATCTGTGTGTTTTAAGTAGGTGACAGTGTTTTTCCTTTGCAGCTTTTTGTAGGAAACATTCTCATTTTAGGAATTTGCAGGAACCAAACCATCAACATACCTGCCCCAATGTGGCATTTAAGATATCGTTACCAACTGCATAAATGTTTGTTCAATCTTTTGCCAGCAGATGGCGACATAGTACAAATATCTGAAAACTATCAGAGAATTATGACAGGCCTGATGCAGCTCTTGTGCTCAAACACACCATGCTCAATTTGTTTTCACTTTAAGTATAAAGGTTTCCACCAAAAGTGATGGCCAGCAATATAGAAACCTTTCAGCTACACGAAGCTATACCAAGATACAGGCAAAACACCCTCTCTCTCCCTCTTTTGCTCTGTGTGTATATATACACACACACACACACACACACACACACACACACACACATACATATATATGTGTGTGTGTGTGTGTGTGTATGTATATAGATAGATATATTTATCTATATACAGTATTTTCACCCTGGGCCTGTTATAAAACATGAACTCAGAAGAATAAAAGAAATAAACCATCCCTGGATCATGAAGTTAATGTGGAATGAGTGTATGCTCTCATCAAACTAAGGTAATTGATTTCTGCAGGGCACTGGGTGGAAATCTTGTGAGGCTTCATGGGAAAATGGCTGTCTCAATGACAAACCAAAGACGCTGAGTCAAGATTTTATAGACATGCTGCAGCAGAATAGGAAAAACATCCAGAAATTCTAAATTCTTGTCTCTGAGTTTGAACTGTATTTGTATCTGTTGTGGGTACAAAACCTTTTTGCATCTGTCTGATTCACTTTAGCTGCTCAGTGATTACAGATCTGTGGAGAATTGGTGTATTAAAATGACAAATGTGGGATAAGTGGTTGTGTTTGAACAGAGTCAGGAATAAAGAAAAGCATAAAGAATGACACTTTTCTGGAAAATGTGATTACACTCCCTGAGCAAATCCATTTATCCTCCCATGAACAGTCAATTTAATGAAATGAAAAGATGTCATGAATAGTGATCTTAATTTTGATTTCTGCGAAGTTTAGCTGAGATGCAATCTGTGTTTTAACACTCAAAGGGAATTTGAATATTTAGTGCAGAGACCACCAGACAGACGGACAGCCTGACCCACTGACTGACTGGCTGGCTGACTGGATTGGATGAAATGGATGGTGGGGGGATGAGGAGCAGGACACTGGGTTGATGGGTGGATTTGGTGGGTAGGTGGGTGGGGGAGGTTGGAGAAGGTCGGTGAGGTCAAGGCAGGCAGGGTCCACCCCTCTTCACCTATTGGCCAGACCGCCCAACGAGTCCTGTGCAGCTTTGAAGCCCTGAAGTGGACAGAATTCCACCACAGCCATGTGGATTGTAGCATGTCATTTGTAAGAAATTTTGGCGAGATGGTCCTAAAAACGGCGAGGTTGGCCCACGCCTGGAATTCAGGGTTTTGTATTTAGACGTGCTCGTAGGGTTGATCCTGAAATTACAGATTGGCAGGTGATCGGGCGGCCCCAGTTAGTGGACAACTGGCGCAGGAGTCATCTCTAGGTGTGATTTAGAGATGGAAACTCCAAAATGTACAGTTTTAGTAGAAGAATTCTGATTTCTAAGTTAATAACTTGAATTAAAGGAATATTTTTCAGTTATTAAATGACAAAAACTGCATGAAATAACAAAATGAGTATTAATCCTGTAGCTGCTTTTTTAAGCCTATTAAAGGTGGGTCAGTCATTACAAAGTTGTGCTGTGCAGCCAGACATTGTTGAAACTCACGAAAGTTTTTAAAGATGCCAAATGTGTTATTATAGCTTTTAAAGAAATCTGTGTAAAATTAACTAAAATGCATCAAGATTACAACTTTAAGGAGTGGTACAGTCCATAAAAAAGGTCTAGGTTTGAATATGTTACTTATAAACCTTATATAACCTCAATTAAGAGCTACAGAAAGGCAATACAGAATATATACAATTTAGTCAGACAGTGTGTAAAATGAGGATCCAACTTTAAAGCTTCATAAGGGGGAAAAGGAGGAAATATGTAAGTTTCAGGGATTGACTGGACTTTCTGGGATCCTGCAAAACACATTACACACATGCAGTTATTCTAGTTCTGACTACAGCAGCAAGAATCTATTCCCAGTCTAACTGGTAAGTATATAACTGGGAAAGGTTCATAATAAATTTCAGAGTCAGTAGCACATGAAGTCAGCCACTGCAGGTAATTTAAAAAGTGCTGGTATTTATTGGCGGTGGCCCCTGCTCATGTTAATGGCAGAGAGGTTCCTTCCCCTTCTTCTTCTTCTTCGCTCTTCCAACCAGGCATTCCTGGCTTGTTTAAATAAGGCCTGCCTGCCTGGGCGCGGGTGGATTCCCCTCTGGCCCTTTGCCCTTTGACCTAAAGTGCATTCCGTATGTAAAGTGAGGAATTCCTCTGAAGTTCAGTTAATGGGGTTGAGCTTTTTCATCCTTTGGACTCTACTCCTGCACTTGCCCGGTGGAAGGGTGAAAAACAAGCTCAGTGTACACTTGTCGGGCGACTGTGAGTTACAGATGAGGTTTGTCCTTTATTGTTGGCGATTCAAAGTCTCCACCACCAGCATATCACAATATGGGACATCATTAAACTTCTGTGATAATCCTGTGGGGTTTTGACTAATTGATTTAATGGAGGGTGTTGTGTAGTGGAAGTGTGTAGGTTTGGAGTTTGTTCAGTTCTTTCATCAGTTGCTGCCTTCACTACTCAGTTGGCAGAGAAATATAATGGCTATAATATTAATTAAATTATCACTGTTACATAATGAAGTCAAGGGTTGTTTCGGGGGAAGTTTTTTTCTTTTCCAAACTAAAAGAATACAGGAAGTTAGCACAGTAAAGCCCTTCAAGACAAATTTATGATAATAAGATATAGAAATAAAATTGATTTAACTTAACATGTGATCAGGAGACACATATTCAAGTGTGAAATCATGTGTTATGCATAGATGCTTCTATTTGGCAGCTTAAAGATTACACTAATGAATTAAACAAAGTTGGGATCAATTACTATCAAATTACACAACAACTATGCTTAAAACAATAACAATAATTATGATTATGAAATCAACCACTTTTTCTTTTAAATTTCTGACCTTATGAAACTCCAGTGTGTGGACAGGTATTGAAGTAGTGGCCTGTGCTGAAGGTGACAAAATAGAGAAATGATAATAAAGTGTTTCTGTTCCATTCAGAGACGTGTACAACATGTAATGTAACTCAGCAAAGGTGTAACTCCTTCTCAGACCTCTGAACAAACTGTTATAAAACTCCAATCACAGAAATCCGAATGAACTTATTAGGAGATTTGTGATGGTTAGTGTTGTGTAAAAAGTTCACCAATAAAGATAAATAAAGAGCATCAGAAAATTCACTGGTTGTATTTAGCCACAGCTGAGGTCTCTGAGACTTTAAACAGAAGAAATTGGCTGTTTTCTGTAGCAGACTTCTGAATCAAAATCATGTTTCTAAGCAAATCTAATAAAATTAAGAACTTTTGCTTATGTTCTACACTTAAGTACAATTTTAAGCTTGTACTTTACATGAGGATTATTCCATTTTGTGATGCTTCAGACTCCACTACATTTATTTCACAGCTGGAATTGCTAGTTACTTTAGAGGTCCACATTTTTGATAAAATTTAAAAACTGTGATGAACATACAAAACATTTTTGATGTTTAAACTACAAAAACAGCATTGAAATTATTTAAATGAAACATCCATATATATATATATATATATATAT
>CM076666.1:10852004-10887319 GCA_038496675.1 Rachycentron canadum
TATATATATATATATATATTCTCTCAGTACATTTTGCTTATAAACTTAACTTTTACACTATAATAATATAATTGTTTTTATTATAGCAAAAGGATTTTTACATACTGCTTGATAAAGGATCAGAGTACTTCCTCTGTTACTGAGGAGAAGTCATGAAGTGAAAGCAGAACAATCCCAAGAATCTTTTTTGAGCTGTTAGAGGGGGGCCTGGGGCCCCAAACAGAAAATTTGCGTATAAGACAAAAAAGGTGTTGTTTTACACATCCTGCTCAGTGAAGTCCTGGACCTGGAATTAGCAAAACCAACAACATTTCTCATTAGATTTACCAGGAGAAATTGTGATAATGGAGAGCACAGACGAGCTCCTGGGTGAAGGAGGGTATCTGAAGATGGATCATGGGTTGAGGTTCCTCTGCTGTTGTGCTTTAGGAGCCCTGTGTACTGTTGGAGACGCTGTAAAAGGCTGTGCCACCCACACAGCTGGAATGTCATGCATGCAGTCCATAGAGTCTGTTTCAAGAGGGAGGCAGAGGGGGGAGGAGGAAAGGAGAGGAGGGGAGGAGGGGAGGGAAACCCTCTTTGGAAGAGACAGGGTGCACAGGGTGCTCGGTGCTCAAGGTGGGGTCTACTACCTCGACTACCTTCACTTCTTCATGAAAAAGATGAAGTAGAAAGCCCACTTCCCACCCCCCAAAAAAACTCCATTAACCTTTCTTCTTTTTCTTTTCTTTTTTTTTTTTTTTGTGGGAAATTATCAATGACGATCCATCATGGTTGTTTGGTCTTCAGCCGATGAGAGAGGGGAAATGTGGAGAGAGACGTGAGATGGAGGGATGGGGGTTGGGAGAGGTTAAAGGGCAGAGGAAGAAAGGAGGTACATTTTCGGAGGATGGGAGGTTGGAAAAAAAGAGGGAACAATAACTCCCATGTTTAAAAGGCTTTTCTCAGCCCCCATGATACCTCACACAGGCAGCAGTTTAAAGTCAGGCCGTTCAGCAGGGAGTGGCACTTTGTGGCACTTTCCCCTCAGGCTCATTTTAAGAAGAAACATTTTCCAAGACAAGAAACTGATTTTTTTTTTTTTTTTTTTGTCTGTTTGTTTGTTCTCTTTTTTTTTCTCTGTTTATCTTTCAACAAGGTACATGTCAAAATGCTCTATATCTTCCTTACCTTCTTGTAGATTAAACATATTTGCTACTTTCTTTGATTTTTTTTAAACATTCTTGGAACAAAAACTTTTTAAAAATGCAACAGGAAAATGTTTGTAAAACTGTAAAAATATAATTCTTAAAATCTTCACATACGAATACAGGTTTTACATTTGTTTAAATTTGCTGATTTGGTGGACTCATGTTAGTTCAGCACTTATTTAGCTATTAGATATCTAAAGAAATGTACAACAGCTAGATGAGTTATTATTCAGATTGGAGGCCTGTTCTCAGGGGAAGTTGCATTTTCAGCAGCAGTAAAATATATTCACTGCCATTGCTTCAAAATGACTCTTACTGTTAATTAACTGTAATTTTTTAAATGATATAGTTGAGGAGTATGTTTTAAATTGGGAAACTTCATAAAAATGAGCTAAATGTGGCCTTATAATATGAAAAACCATGTTTGAAACGAACATGAAATTGTTTCAGTGTCTTTTCACAACCAGCTATTTTCTGTAAGTAGAGCATATTTCAGATTTAATCATTAATCATTTTCAGTGTAGTTAATTTCTTGCTATTCATTGACAGAGAGATTTTGCTTATTTAAAGAATTAAAAAACATAAAATTTTAATTAAACACAATTTGAGCGTTTAGGCTTAACACATCCTTAAATACATAAAAACCACTGCATCATGACAGTAAACAAAACTGCTTTGAGGATATCTGTAAATTTAATGAAGGAAAAAATTGCTAATGGATAAATGACCTTCTTGTCTCCTGTCACTGGATGATGTCTGATTTAAAAAGCTAAATATATAATTCACCAAACATTCAAATGATATAAACCTGGTGAAAAATCTTAGAGGGTCTTTGAACAGATCCTCAACTTTGCTCTTTTTACATTGCCAAAGCAGATAAACTAACATCTGTCAATATGATCTTTCACTGGGTTTATTCATTTTAAAAGCCACAGAAACATATTACCAAACCATCTTTTCAACAAATCAATTATTTATATCAAACATTAGTGATGATGCCTGCTGTTTCCTTTACAGAGAGGCATAAGAAGGGAAAAGCAACTAAAGTAATTACAGTCCTGTAATCCCTTCAAATGCTTTTTAATTACTTCTTACACATTTTGAAATCTTATAAGGATATTGGGAGAGATATTCTGGTAGATTATGATTCATTTTTGTCCCCTATGAAATCATATTTCACACAATTAAGCCAATGCTAAATCAGAAATGAATTGTTTCATTTATTGAAATGATCTTTGAAATTGTTGTGTCTCAGAAATGAATCCTATTTCATGTGCAAAATAGCTACAGTTTATTTATTTATTTTTTATTATTAATTTATTAGTTTGTGAAATGTAAAAGTAAAATGTGTACAAATATAGTTTTAGCAGCAGTTATTAAACCAAGAGATGAAATTAGATCAATATCAAAGTGCCTCATGTCCAGTGTCAGGACTTAAGTTTAGTGGTTTTGTGTCCTAAACTTTGACAGGACTTTTCAGTCCAGTTTGAGGAGAGTCACCGGAAAAAGCCTCTGTGTATAGAGGCAGAGGGGGCATCACTGCTCCAAACCTTCACCGGATCCATCATGCCCCGCCTTACATCAAACATTTTTTGCCGACTGGCTGCACAATCAGATCCCTTCTGAGTGGGCTGGAGTCGGGTGGGTATGTGGGGAGTAAAAAGTGGGCCCTCTCCCACTGGATAATGCCATTATTTCAGCTCCTCTGGCCAGGAATGCCAAATTTCACAGCCCGCTACTCTTCTCTGTGCGTCAATCAAAGCTTCGCAAGGGGCCGAGGCGCCCACTGGGTCCGCCCCCAGCATCGTGTGAGTCTGATCCAACCACTGATCCCCCAGAAACTATACCATACATGTTTATTCCTCATGTCCTCACTCCACATGGGGATTCTGAGCAACTTTTAGCCAATAATTATAACCTCGTAAACTCATTTCGTGTTCCAGTGGCTTTGAGTTTGCTTTGTGCAATTAGAGACACAACGTTGCGTCAAACCTACGTCAAAATGTTTATATTCATATCGAAGTTAATTATTTTAAAATCGACCAATATCGTAGGCCTGATCCCCGCTGCGCACGTGAGAAGATAAACCCGGTTCCGTCCATATTTGGACTAATGAGCAGCACTACTGTCTCTCCGGAGGCCAATTAAAGGCTAATTATGACCCCCCCCCCCCCCCCCTTTGTTACTGCACAAAGGGGGTTTGCGCCAAAAAGTAAATGCAATAATTAGTGATCAAGTATCCAGATACAGTGAGCGGAGATGATGAGAAATTTGTGAATGGGAGTCAAATAATCAGGTATTCGTTGCGCGCTGTGACGCTTCCCAGCGCGCAGCCAATCCCGTGTCCGCTGGAAATGTTGAACACGCCGAAACCAAACCAATGGCTCATCATATAGCAAAGACTAGCGCAAGAAGAGGCCAATCAGTGGGAGGCATGCAAACGAGGAATTTGCTCCGGCAGGCTCTGAATGTCAAGTAGTCAAAGATGGAGTCCGGATCTGCGAGGCCGTGTGCTTGTGCGTGGAAGACTTGCGATATTTCCGACTCTCCATGCTCCGCAGATTTGATCTCGATTCGCTCCCAGCCTGTTGGGAAAGACGCCGCGAATCCTCAAAGCAGCGGACCGTGAAGTGTGGTTTGTGGAGAGGGCTGCTTTTCTTTGTTTTATGGACAACTTTTTTTTTCCTTCTCTCTCTCTCTCTCTCTCTCTCTCTCTCTCTCTCTTTTTTTTTTTTTTTTTTTTTGCCTATAACGGATTGTCCCTCCCTTGGCTAGATACTATTCATGATTTTGGAGGAGGTGGTGGTTGTGGAGAGAGAGAGAGAGAGAGAGAGAGAGGGAGGAGGAGAAGGAGGAGGAGGGGGAGGAAGGTGGGGGTGAGGTTGTCCACTGCGAGTTGTAGCCGATTTTTGCGTAAATTGTCAGGAGCTCAGTGCAAACTTGGAAGTTGCAAAGGTCGAGATGCGAAGATTAAGTGTTTATTTATGAGACTTGAGGGAGGAAAGCGGCAGTAAGAGTTGATCCAACCCTGCGCGCTGCGCATCTGGAAGCTCGCTTTAAAACTTGATCAGGACGCGATTTAACGCCTTGTGGACAGATAAACGCGTCCTGCGCCTTATTGGGGCCGTTATCGCAGTGTAATGGGTCTCCGAGGGGGACATTTTCACGGCGCTGGTGTGCGTATGCAGCCTATAGGCTGTTGTGCAATCTAACAAGTCGTCAGTATTGTACTGAGGGGCTTGTGAGCTGGCAGGAATGGCTCGCAGAGCAGATCCAGTGCTTCTAACGTGAAGGAGGCGTATAGGCCGCTCACTGAGAGGTATGGCGGAGAAAACCTAGAGCTTTCAAGAACAGGTAAAAAAAAAAAAAAAAAAAAAACCCACACAAGAACACCTTGATGTGCTTCAGAGGAATAATCAGAGGGATCGGCCATGAGGAAGCTTCACGGTGTTCTAGAGATTTCCAGCGTCCTTTTCTTCTCATGGTATAGATTGTGTATGTTGTGTAACCACGCATTGGGCAATTGTGCAAAGTTGCAGCTCCTACTTTGCTTTTATTTTAGGGCTTGTAACAGTTTATTCTTCAGTAATTCCATCGTAATTGAGTAAAGCAACTTTTCTAAAGTTTTTTTTTTTTTGTCGTTTTGTTGAAGAAGCCAATTAATGTATTTCGTCGGATTCTTCCTGTGTTAATTTGAAGCGATGGCTTGGACCCAGATGGAAGAGCTCTGAACACTGAAAAGATTTTTTAAAAAATGTATTTGACAGTTTAGTTATGGAGGGTGGCAGCCTGTAGCTTTCTGTAGCTTTTGGAGTGTGTGTCCCCCTCCCTGTTACCAGCCTCCCATTTCTCCCCCAAAATTAGAATGCATGTCATTCACAGGAGAGAAAAGTATGGACCCACATGCTGGGAAATTCCCATTCTCCCAGGGTGAGAGTAACCAATGCTGTGTCTTTAGGAAGTTCATTTAACTCCACAATTGAAAAGTTGTATTGTTGCACTGTAATATTCTAACTTATTCCCTCAAAGGCACATTTAGTGCTCAGATATTTAATGATTGTAGAAGAAACTACAGCAGCAGTTTTCAAACATTTTACTTTTTCTGAATTTGATTATTTTGCAATGCAACTTTAGCTTGTTTTATATAATAGGATTTATTTTTTAATAAAAGCACAGGGAGGTATAATGTAACCTGTTTATTAGGTGGATTTTAAGTGGTTTTCTTATTTGGGAGGAGAAAAAGGTGGATAGTTGAGTCAGTATGTGCAGTGGATGCTGATGGTGTCCATGTTGTTGTCCACTGCCCTTTTTCTGTTGCACTACTGGACATTGAGATGAGCAGTGCAATATTAAAAGGGCATTGGCTGATAAAACAGAGACCCACACCTCCCTTTACTGCCTTAACTGGTAACCTACACATGGAGCAATGAGGATGAGATCATGTGTGTGCCTTTGAGAAACTATGTCTCCATAATGTAAAAGAAAAGGGAAAATAACTGTCCCCACCCCTGTTATTGTGCTCTATTTTGAAGGCGAAAATTGTGAATTTGTCATTATTGCAGCTTATAGCACTCACTTAACAGTCATTATCACATTTAACATGAAAGAAATAAGCTACATTCAAATTTCAGCACAACGTGAACTTTTCAGTACCTTCCCTTTGTTTTATTAACGCCCATCTAGACAAACAGCATTGTTGCTTATTTAAATGTAATTGGAGTTTGGCAGTGAAGAATAGCTGTCCCCATGTGCACGTGCTGACACATGCTGAGGTCAGCTGCTTTGACAATGTTGCACTACTGTACCATCCATTCTAGCAGTGCAATAGTATTGTCATAGCATTTGGCCTCAGCTCACACTAAACTGGTGCTAAAGGGCTTGTTTCAAACGAGTTTGCGTAGAAGTGGGACTGATGACTGATAGCAGGTGGTGGTGCAGACCAAAAGCCTCCTAAACTGTTTACCCAGTGCTGTATTTACAGAAGAGAGTTTACACTCATATGTAGGCTGACATAAGCACCCATGACCTAAATTTCAAGTACTAAGTACAGTCAATTCTTGAATAAGTCGCTTTAAAGGAAGAAAACAAGTTACAATTACACTATAATATTGATTTATTTTTTTGTCCATCTTGTGTGATGGGACATTGATTTAAAACCAACATTTATCCACTTTTTCTTATTTACATCAGAGCTCATGAAAAATGTGTCTAATGACGTAAAGTCATCTATAAATGACCTGGACATGAGAAGAGCAAATCAATAGGTGAAGTCAAATTTAAGTGAAAGCAGAATAAGTAAGCAAAAATATAATCCTGATGCATTTAATACCTGAATTCTGTCCTTTATGAGACCTTGATTTTTGTTTTTTACTCTTAAATCCACATTTTTTTTTTTTCAAAGGATTTCTGTGTTTTTCTTCACCTGTGTGTCATTTTTGTCGTCACACCAAACACTCTGTCAGTGTGTGTCAGTGATGGTAAAATAAGCAGATGGGGGAGAAAAAACGACGGGTGGGGGAGAGGTTGATGTGTATTTTTGAGCATCCTCAGTGGTAGCAGGTCGATGGGGGGAGGGGACGTTTGGGAGGAATGTAGGGAGCAAGGCCCTCTCTCCCCCTCGCGTGTTTTCCTTCTCGTCTCCTTCTTTCTTTCTGTGTTGAGATTAGGTGTCACTGCTCCTGTGTGTGCCTCATGTTTGAACCCTAAAGAAAAAGAGTAAAGAGGTTTGTTTGTTTTGATGACTGTCGGCAGACCTCTCTGGGTGGAAATGTTTAACCACAGTCCAGTTGCTGTTATAAGCTGCTGCAGAAGGACACAAGTAATTATTAAAAGCAGAAAGGAAACATAGTTGTGGGGCCAGATTATTATGCTGCAGTGCAACATTTCAGGTGAAAGAAAGATGGTTGTGGATGTGTGTTGAAGTCAGTTTGTAAAGTCTGATTATCTAAAAGAACAATAGTCAGATTTTTGGAATAAGTGACTCAGATCTAAAAGTGTATTTTAATCATAGCACAAGTGAAGCAAAAGGAGACCTCAGTCACTTGCCTGTGTGAAATTCTGCCTGAGTAAAGAACGTGACTTGTTTAGGCTTGCTTGCAATGCTTGCTGGGAAATCCTGGAATGTGTGGAATGGGGGACGGTGGTGCTTCTGTAGTTATCTGACTGCACAGAGCAGCAAGTATCCTGCAATGAAACCCAACATGTCAGCAGTGTTTTTTGAGCAGCTTTGAATGTGAATTGAAGAAGCCACAGTGCAGATTAAACTGCAGAGAGTAAAAGCTAATGAGGTAATGACATCTGCATTTCATTAAATACATAAAACACAACATACTCAAACTGCTACACATGAAGCAAATGGGCTATTTTTTTCATTTGTAATGTGTTTGTGGGCCTGCTGTTTATGAGTGGATGTGTTTTTATTACATTATTCAGGCAAATGCTAATTAAGTTTTAAGTTTTATGTTTTTTTTAACATAAATGAAAATGTTGTGAGAGACTTTTTTTGGAAAAAAAGTGAAGTATGCAGAGGAAAACAGACAGGCTGTGATTTCAACAGTTTGGAATAAACAAATTTAAATGTATATTTATTTTTCACTATTAATTTATAGCCATTAATGAAACATTTTGGATGAAAGAAACTGTCTGTCACCTTGTCTCTGAATAAAGATGTTTAAATTAATGTTTTGAGTCGTTACATTTTTCTTGGAAAAAAACATTTAAATTTAAATCAGTTATCAGAAGTAAAAACCTGGCACAAACAGCCAATCTAACACCTATATGGCTGACTACTGTATGAAAGAATTAGAAAACAAGTATAAATACACAAAATTATGGTTTAAAATAACCATAATCCCTCTATAAAAATGTTGAAATCTTATTTTTACCTGAACATGGAAATCACAGGCCTGATTATGAAATGGTAATGGAAATAGATAGTGTTTTGGTTTTTTTTTTTTTGTCTATAAAGTACATTTTTATCTCTTATAAATTCATAATGTGAAGTTAAATTGTGGTTCAAATACACATTTGTTTCTTTTTAGTTGCAGTGAAAATCCCAAAGTTTGCAGTTACATTTTAGGAAAATTGACCATTTCTGTGGTTAATATCATTGAAATATCCACATTCGATGCTAACAACAACAAAAACAAAACAAACAGTTTCAAGTTTGATTTTCCTGAATTTAAGGAAATTCAAAGAGAAAATCACAAGCTGAAAGTGTAATGTTTTGGAGACTTCTGTTGAAATCAAAGAGCTTTTAAATGTGAATAACAAGAATATTATACATTGTAAATAAGAAGCCAGAATATAAAATGCTTATAATGCTGAAAACCAAAAGTTGGCAAGAAAGGCCTTTGGCTGAAACGCTTCAGCAAAAAGATTTAAATAAATTATGAAGCTGTACAGATGCCAGCTGCTTTGATGGTGTGGAGCCATTTATAGTTTGATAACTGATTTAACTTTTTTGAGGATGAGTCACCAGTTTCTCTCTCAGGATCACACACACTGTCAGTTATGGTCTAACATTTACACTCTGGATCACTGGGATGTCCTTTGCAAAAAGGTTTTCTGTTTGTGATATAGTCAAATCCTCAGCACTGGTGTAAACAACCAGCATTCTCTCCCCTTCTCATGTTCAAATAATTATTGAAGGTGTTATTAAGTTCTTTATGATTTGAGGGGAAACAGGTATTTCTGCAGAGTGACAGATGAGTGAAACTGATACTATGATATTGTGTGGGGAAACAGTGAGGGAGTAGGGGGGTGTGGGGGGAATCACACAATAAGAAAAGGTGTGTATGTGTGTGTCTTTGTCTAGATAAATGTGTGACCAAAAGCCAGTTTTGGCTCTTTCTTTCCAAAGCTTTAGCTCCTACTGGAGACAAAGATATAAAGACACAAAAAATACTACTGTTTATGCACTAAAGGCCCAAATCATTGTTTGTTTGTTTGTTTTAACCCCACAAAGTGTTGAAGATCTTTGAAAAAGCACATCAATATACTATACATATTACTTCAAGACTGTGGTATATTTCCCTACAGTTTGCCACAACCATTCGATTGATTAAAAGATTAATTAAGATGATAAGTTAAGATAAAAATGTCCTGTTTATCTTCACATATATAGGCAGCAGTTGGTCTGGTGTCAGACTCATCATTCAGTTACTCATGGACTTTTTTTTTTTTTTTTTAAATTCAGGTCTGCAGGTCAGTTTAATGCCATCCAAAGGACAAGAGATGTAATGCAGAATTGGAGATTTGGAAACATTGTGACGATGTTTGTTCATGTGCACAGGGACAAACTGTTGTGGATGAGCCATTTAAAAACAAATTAAATGGTAGGTACAGGAGTATCTGTGCAGAAGAGAAAATAAAACATGATAAATGGAAGGAATAAAATGAAAAAAGAGACAGACAAAAACAATAAATACAGTTGACAAGCAGACAATGACAAAGGAAATCCAAATAAACTGAAATAGCTACCAATCAGGAAATGAAATCATCTAGGAAACGTGAGTCTGTGTGTGTGTGTGTGTGTGTGTACAAGGAGGAGGTGCCAATAAATGCAGTGGGTGTTTTCTAATTTGGACTTTCCTCTCATATTTTTTTGAAAGACTATACAGCAGCAAGAGCCTTGAAATCCAAAGACCTTCACTGAAAGAATAATAATGAATGAATCATGTCAATGGGTCCTGAGAGATGTTGGAATAGATCACACTTTTTATTTGATTTTATGCAATTATATGTAGAGTTCAAAACTTAAAAATAGTAAAAGTTACAATTCATACTGATACAATTCTGATTTTTGTTTTTTTATTTCTTTCCATCTATGTCTTTCAGATTAAGGTTGAACTTTATATCAACATCAGTGGAAGTGTCATCATGATCACTTTTCCACTGCCTTTCCTCTCCTCATCCTCATCTCCAGTCCAGTATCAATATAAAAGATCAATATCATTCAAGCAGTAAATGGCTATCATAAAGATTTTCTGCAGAGTGCACAGTGAATGTGATGCTGCATGATTAAGCTGTGCAGGTGCACAGCATGAAAACTGTGATACTCTTCACACTTCAGCCCTGCGAGAACAATGTCTAATTTCCTGTGTGGTAAAAACAAAACAACAACAACAAATGCATAATCATATCTGAGAACTGATATTGTACAGTAACGTGTGTGTGCATGTGTGTGCAGAGAAACACAGACAGAGACGGCGAGGGAACAAATTCCTCCCAGCTATCTCTTGATAACGGTTCAGCTCTCGTGGGAGCAGGACTGTCTGAACCAAACAGAGAACAAGAGGTAAATACAGACTGTGTGTGTATTAAAATAACTCACAGGTTTGTGTGTGTTTCAATGTGTCTATGTGAGTACACATTAGGGTTCATACGTTAAAGGTTGCATGAATATTTGGATTATTTCACTGCTTTTGTTGATGATTGAAGATATTGCTGAAGGCTCCTGACGCAAACATCTTTTGCCCCCATGTCAAGAGCAAAATAAGATGAGCTTTATTAGGAGAAATACTAAAGAAATGCATCTCTTTTAGTCCTGCAAGTAGACAAGCTGTTGTATTTACTCTTGAGGTTTATGAGATTTTGAGAGGTGTTTTACTGTTACCACAATGATTCCTGAAAATGAGATTTAAAAAATCTTTAATTAGGTAGAAGTTTCAACTTGTTTGTAGTGAACAAAAAATGAAATTAACTCATTCAGTCAGTTCACACTCCAGGATTGACCTGCAGGTCTGTTGCAGAGGTGATTCGATGCCATCCAGTGGACAGCAGATGTAGCACCGCAATAGAGGAAAGGAAACAGGAAAAGAAAGGAAAGGACATTCAGTAGAGGGAAAAAAAACTTTTAACACGCTTCTGATAACTTCTAGTACTTGTAGCTGTTTTATTAACCTGGATTAGACAGGTACAGATTTTTGTTTGTGGCACTGAGAGCACTATTTAAAACACATAAACATGTCTTTCCAGAAACAACGTCCTGGTTCTTCAAGATGATCTACTAAACACAGTTTAGTTTTCACTGCAACTATTGCAGCCTTTTACAAAATAAATGGCTCCTATGAAAATTCTGTCTCAAAAGTCACTCACACAATACAGAAAAACTACATAAGCACGTCCTTTAAAATTAGCCGATATCCTCTTATACCATATACACCTCTGTGCTGAGTTTCAGTTGTTTCATTTGGACAATGATTATACATATATGAATGATTTATTGAGATACTCCAAACAACATATAAATAATGTTACTTCTTGAAAACCATTACACAACATTCAGATCAAAAGTGCACATGCACCACATATAAACAAAGCACAGATTAAGTTAAATTGTCACTCATATATACAGTAACCCAGAGTCTGTTCTTGCTTTAAATGTCTCAACATGCTTCATTTATGGGTTTATATGGTAAATGCAATGCAACGTAAATGCAATGCAATTCATATCCAGCAGGTGGCGCAATAGTTTTTTGTGTTTTTTTTTTAGGTGGCACGATGTGGCTGCAACAAACCCTACGTACAGGTGCAAACAGTCACCTTCATCAGTGAGAAATGTCTGTGACAGGTAGAAAGACAGTAGAAGATTTCTGTGGACGCTTCACATTTTCTTCTGTCTCATCTCGGTTAGCTGTCTTCAGCACTGCAAGAGAGAAAAATCTTAACATCTGACTCCTTTAATTTTAGTAGTAAATTCAGTAAATATCTGGTAAAATCATAATGTAATAATAACCTTATTTTCTGACAGTATGGTTGGTGACAGTAGTGAGTTTTGATGAAGAAAAGTCAGCTGTGTTTTGAGATGTTGCTTCGTGGGGCATCTGGAACAGAGAGAATGAGATGAAGAATAACCACCATGATAAAAAAAATTAAGATTCATTTTCTGTGTCAGTATTTGACCAAGAGAGCTGACTAACCAAGACTGGAGGGGCTGTGAAAAGGTAATTGAAGGGGTAGTGGAGCAAGTTAATGCAGGTGGACGAGTAAAGATCTGCATAACGCATCAGCTGACTGGCAAACAGCGTCTGTCTAGAGCCGCTGCGCAGGAGGCTGCCCATCTGGCCATAGGACATGTCCAGCCTGTAGGTCAGCAACTGCAAACACAAACAAACAGCCACATCAGAAAGACACTCTGGAAAGAGCGTAACACGAAATGAAAAGAATCTGAAAAACCACTATCTTAATTACATTTTAAATTTCTTGTAGTGAAGCTATATACTGAACTCTTTTTTGGGCAATTTAAATGCTCCCAGAAATTAGGACAGTCTATTGAAATGATCTTGCTTGGCAATAAGAGGAGCCTCTGAAGTTATACCAACACTGTAGCTC
Source organism: Rachycentron canadum (assembly GCA_038496675.1). Taxonomy (NCBI): domain Eukaryota; kingdom Metazoa; phylum Chordata; class Actinopteri; order Carangiformes; family Rachycentridae; genus Rachycentron; species Rachycentron canadum. The sequence continues at coordinate 10,864,529 of CM076666.1, forward strand.
GTACTCTGCTACTTTAGTTTGGCTGTTTACTGAAGATTTACCTTTTCTATGACCTTTTCTGTGTCTTTTCTATGAACGAATAAAGCGTAAATCTGTTACTCCTGTAAAAAACAAGCACCCATGCAGCAGGTTGTAACCTTGACAAAGGCTCAGTACACTGGTCACTATAGGGGTGTTATTTCAGGAGGCTCCTATGAGTTTGATTAGTAGAAAAAAGACCTGTATGGATGTTCAGATTGAAGAACTGGTTGGTGTGACTACCTTCATTTGGGTCTGAATGGCACTGATGTCTGGAGACTCTTGATTGCCACCATCCAGGTGCCTTCAAATCACAAACACAATGATCCACAAAAGTCCTTAACAGTTCACATTTTTCATGCACTGAGGGAAATAAATTTACTAATGTTTACTAAGGGCTTATAAACAGGTGTCATTATGTAAGAAAAATATATATGGTAAATATAAAGGGGCATGAACTCACTTGTAATGTTCAGCTAAGAAGACGTCGAGACGTTTCAGCTCCTCAAATAGATCTGAAAACCAAGAAAACTATCATGACTTTGAATCCAACCAAAACAATCACTGCAGTATAACAGCATGGTGGTGTCCCTACTTACTTTTCTTCTCCTCCCACACGTGCAGCTCCTTGGTGAGCTCTGGTACGACCAGAAAAGTCTTCCATCCCTGACGTTTCTTAGATTTGAGGATGTCACCGAAGATGTGGTCTCCAACGTAGAGGATGTTCTTACCTTTGACATCCAGCAGATCACAGACAATGTCTGAGGATCCTGCAACCAGGAAATACAAAATAAGACAACATGGAAGATGAATTAAATTATGAGAATGTATAAATACAGTCACATCACATGTACATATAAAGCATGTACTTATATGGTGGCTTAGATATAATTTGATTTGATATATATTATATACACATATATATATCATATACATAATAATAACTTTACTAACTTAATAAACTGAATATCCACTTGTAGTAATGAACCACTACTAAACATTTAATGTTCAAATTTGAATAACAATGTATATATAACATCAAAATAATGTACTTCAAAACCATCATCATCTATGTGTTTGAATTCCCATTTTAGAAATAATTTACAGTATAGTTTTCCAATTTCAAACTGCACAAAACTCAATTGAAAGTATTTAAGTATTTTTGTGATAATCTGATCTGATAATCCATCATTCATTTGTGATTTAAAACCAAAGAAAACATAAATCTTGTCTTGCTTCAAAAAACAAAACAAAAACATTTTATCAAAAATTAAAAACCAATCAAAAATGACCTGTTTTTGGCAATTCTTTTTATTATTATTTCTTTTGAAATAAAATCAAATAAATCTATGTAAATTAATTGTTCTCTCGTTTCAAACTAAATAATGATAAAAGCTCAAAAACCAAAAACCGGCCCTTTTTGATTGTTTTTTTATTTTTTTTATTTTGACACCAAAAGGTTTTGCCATTTTGGTTTTTGAAACAAATAATAAATTCACATTTGTTTGTTATTTCCATTATTAATTTACACATTATTATTCATTATCAGATGATACCCTGAATTTGACACACAATGAAAATCTCTATTATTAAAACTCTTATTATTATTATTATTATTATTATTATTATTATTATTAAAAGTAAAATTATATTGAAGTTGCTGAAATTGATTTGTTCAATTTTGGATTTGAAAATACTAGTTAAGGCCAAAAAACTCTTATTGGTTAAAATTCAATATGTAAAATTTGAACATCCACACTGCTGAGAAACATCAGACCTTTGTCCTGTGGCAGACTATTCACAGCTTGAGTGAGAAGCTCAACTGGCCTGAAAAATGTCTCTACAACATGGCCACAAATTTCAGTACGATCATAAATTATTGTTCAAAGAATCAGCAGTAATATTCAGTTCATTCAGTTCAAAGTGATACCAGAAAATCAGGAGGAAAGCGCTGCACATGCAGACCTGTGAAGAATGAACATGCATTCTGAGGTCTATTTATATTTTTTAATGCATAATCTTAATTTCCAATTCAAACACTTTGCTTACAAGTTACAATCCAACCTTAATAATGAGTCTGTGGGAGTCAAACTACATTTACTAAGTATTTTGAATCTCACCTCCAGAGTACACTGTTCCATGCTGAAGGTCTCCTGTGTACGTCCCAATCCGAAGCTTCCCTGTGTCCTGTGTCCAAAATACAACATGTCATTTGAAAGCTGCCGTGGGTTAACATCAATATGTAAATCTACAGTATGACAGACTCTTTCATACCGTGTCCACTTGTCTCAGCACAGTCCCCTCGGCGAAGAACAGTGGCTTTTTGGTGTCCACAACGACGAGGTCGAAGAAGGAGCGCCAGGACTTTTTGAGACTTACAGGCTGCAATGAAGAATAATGTTAAAGTCACATGACCGTTGATATTTTCAAAAAAATCAAACAAAAATGAAAATTGGTTTACCTTAGCATTACTTTCAAGCAGGTATTTCATTATAGCCTTGATGAAGAAGGAAAAAAAAAAAAAAACAAGTTGTTGGAATAATTTTGAACATCTCTACTTTATTTTCCTATATTTTATTTAGTGTTTAGTGATGGTACAAAACTAATTTATATGCTCACTTCGGTGTAGCTGTAGTCACTGTTGGTGGCAAGAAAGACCTTGGCCACCTCTTTAATCCGGGTCAAGAGTACAGGAAGATTTGTCTGTATAGAAAATATTCATCCATTCATCACTTCATTTTTGTCAAAAACAAAATAAAATACATTTTGGTGCTTAATGACGCCAGTTAACTCACATCTTTGATAACGTATTTCTCCAGATTTTTGATAGTGTGTTCTTTCAGGGTTCCCTGTATAGCGCAAAGCATGAGTTCAAGTGAACAGATACATCTGTAATATCTCTGTCTGAGTATCTATAAATTCAGATCATAATAATTTACCGTATCATGAATGAAGTCCATTGCATCTCTAACATCCTGAAACATGCTTCTGTAGGACATAAGCAAGTCACCATGTTGGTAACCTTTCAGGAGGCTGGAGGAAATTTAACAGCAGAGAAGGAAAGTTCATTTGTTAATTTATAATAATTGAGGACAGCGAGGTAAAAAAAAAAAAAAAAATAGAAGCTGAAAGTTAACAAGCAAACTCATGGGGGTAATAAAACTCACTTTGTGTATCTGGTGCATCTGGTAAAGAAGTCCACAAGGCAGGCGTAGAGATAAGTCTCTGAAGGGTCCGTGGAAACACAGGTCAGTTAGCCAACATTTTTATTTGCTTATATCGTATATAATCTTATACTAGCTAAGCTACATGTAAGCTACATACCTTTTTCATTTGTTTAAATTTATGCAAATACAGTAGTAAATTCTTAATTTAATGATATAGGCAGATATAACTGAAATTTGCGATGAAATTTGTGGAAAAAAAACAAACAAACGATACATTTTGTTATACGCAAGTTTTTCCACCTGATAGATTGAAGAGTGTATTCAGAATGTAAAAGCGGTCGGTGTCATCTCTTTGGATAAATTTGTTGGGGTAGTAGCTGTGAATGTCTTCTCTGTTGAACACAAACATGATACCGGTCAGTCTCACAAATGCACAGAATAATGTGTTTAACTCTGAGGGCTATAAAAACGTGTCTTCGTAAAGCCTATTAAATGCACACACATTAGATACACTGATAATCTGCAGCAGGAAATGAGCTAGACAGCTCGTCTCAGCTGACCATCATGCTGCAGTCACTATTTGCTGTTTGCAATTCTCTTCTTACTGAATAACTATGAATGACTTTTTTTTTTTTTTAAACTGAGGTTGCATATTTTTTTCCCACTCAGTCATTCAACAAGAAACATAAAATTATAAAATTACCTCTTTTTTGCTGTTGAGTCCGAGCTACTTTATAGAATAAATTTAACCTCTTAAAAAAAGAAATTCTCTCAATTTTCTCGTTTGACGACTAATACGCAAATATTCAAGTGAGTATATTTATTAATTTACAAAGCAGAAAGCAATAGAAACAGGTATTTAAATAATTTACTAAATTAACAATGCTATATTACAAAATAGTAACATTTAAAAGAATAATAAAAAAGTACATAATATATAAATTGGCTGTGATCAGTGTTATAGCATTTTATTAGTGGATTATTACTATTTTTGAAATAACAGATGCGTTACTTTAATGTTGTAGTTGGTCACAATGGAACTGTTATTAATATTGGTTAGTTTAATATGTAATAATGCATCACGTTTTATATACAAATGATGTTTGATATGTAAATCTTCAAAATGAAATTGGTTGGATTGTAATTATAATAATATAGTAATATATAGTGCTAGTGGTTTAATTTACTGTGTAATACATCATATTTATTTATGCACATAAAAGTGACTTGTGTCTAGTGTCTCTATTTTTTTTACTTTTTTATTATGTTAAACATGTTTTATTTTTTTAAGCCTTGTTCTTATCCTTTCTCTCTGTCTTCCTCCGTGTTTGTGTGAAACCACTCTTGAGTTCACAGGGAGAGAAACAAAACTGCAATACAACAGAGTGTCTGCCAAAAGGTTTCAACTTTACCCTTTGATGAAGTGGAAGCCATGACTGCAGACTAAAATGTTTCCATTTGAGTCCACCTTCAGGAGGTTCCCGTACATGGTGTCGATCACTAAACCGCTAAAGGTGGAAAAGAAAAAAGAGGAAGAAGTGAAAGCAGAAAAAGTTATAAATAAAATATTAAAAATCCATTTTCCATTTTTGCTTTAATTATAAATGTTAAGTAGAAAATTAGAAAAAAACAGTTGCTGAATACACCATCTGTGCTGTATAAAAACTTATTCCTTCCCAAAATTGTTGAAGAGATAAGAGACAAAAAAAATCTTATTGAGAAATTATAAGCAGAAAACCTATTTAAAAAATGCCTCTTTTGCTCCTGGGAACATTAGTGTAACTTTCATTCTGTGCAGTACAATTTGATGAATCAATCAAGACTTTATTGTATCTCAAGGCTTCAGTTACTGAGGTGGATAAAGAACGAACCGTGTGGGGAAGCTGGGGTCGTATGTGTAGCGTAGAAGCTCGTGAGGGTATCCAATAGACACCATCCGGTCTCTTATCAGCTCAAAACCCAGGCTTTCATAGTCAGGTGACTTATACACTGCAAATAAACACATATACACAGAAAACCAGTACATCTTGTGTGTCCTGTTGAAGAGAGGATCCAGAATAAAGAATTCCACACAACAGAGTTCAGTCACAAAAAGACCTTTGTCTTTGACAGTGTTACATACCTGCCAGCGTATAGTCCATGTCGAAGCCATAGCATTTGATGTTTTCCAGTGTCAGACTTCTGTTGACGAACACCCTGTGATGAACAGCACACCAAAAACACAGCTGAAGGCATGTGACCAGGAGGAGATGTTTCATTTGAGGACAGGAGCTCAGACATAACATGTTTTGGGGCTAATTGTAAAATCCATGTCTGTGGTAGATTTGTCTTAATTCTCTTCTCCCTGGAGGCTGCAGGCCAAAAGTAATTTAAGGTCACAAGATCTTTTTTTGCTGTGAAGTCATTGCTTCTGCATTGATATCCTCATGGTTGCTTTAATGGCTCTTTTCCATCCTAGGAATATTTTTAGAAATTAAGGAACTTCAGTTCACTACACTTCACTTGGAAGAAAAGTCCAAACAGATCCCTAATAAAAACAAATCAAATCAAATCAAATCAAATACTTTGACCTCAGTTACCTTGTTCTGGTTTTAGCTGTTTCCTCCCCCACAAGCCCCCGCAGCAGGGGTGTAGCCGGGTGGTGTCTTTAGATGTTATCATTGCCCTGAACTATCTGCACCACTGTTTCAAATGGCAGCCAATTACCAACAGTGTCCAGTAAAATGATCCGTGGTGCATTTCTAACAGACTGTTGTGTTCACTTGTGTTACTGTATGGTTTCCTGTGTCACCCACTCCAAGATGCTCCTCTTTATCAGTGACACCCTGACACAGGCAGAAAGGCCTGTTTGCTGCCTGTCCAGTCTGGGTTGACCTACTCCACACTCCCTGACACTTCATACTTATAGAGTTGCTGTAAATAATTTACCTGCAAGATTTTGTTTTGGGAGCATGTGTCTACACAACTTCAAGAATCTTTTTCCTGAGGTCAACCTAGCAAATTGAGGCTGGCAAGGAGCAAGTGAATATGATGCTGGAGGTAGTAAGATGCTCTCACTGTGGAGGGGGGGCCACTAGTTTCAGTACTGGTTAAAATATTTAGTGATAGGGTGCAAACCTTCAGAGGACAGAAGCATGGAAGGAGTAATAGGAAATGATATTATTGTCTAATTGTTATTATAACATCATAGAGAGTGATAACATGTTAAAATATAGACATAAGCATTTTCTTGACCTGGAGTTTGCAAAGTAGTAGTAGTTGCAAAGCTCCACAGATTATTGCCTTTGTGTTGGGAGCTGAAAGGGTGTTAAATAAGGTCTTTAAAATAGATGGACTCACTTCTGGTCAAAGCCTCTCTTCCCCTTAGGTCCATCGGGGGATCTGCTGGGGTTTGTGCCCATTGCGTCCGTTGGCAGCAGCAAACAGTGAAGGAAGCCTGCTGATGTCCTGCTCCCGAGGCGGGTGGGTGGTGGTGGTGTTGGTGGGCAAATGGGCAAATGTACACAAACTTTGAAGGCGTGGACCCTGAGTGTTTTGGGTTTTGCAACACAGGCTGAAACTCCTCCCCGTGACTTTTTTTTTTAACTTCTTTGTGATGTCAACGACGTCGATGTGCGCGTCGCCTTTTGCATCTGTCCCACTTTGGCCGAGCAACACGTTCGGCTTTGAACGCGTAGATTGTGTTATCAGAGGCGCACACATGTGCAGCCGCTGCACGCCTGCGTAATTGGTGGGAGTTTTCCTTCATGAAGGCCCAGCTATGACTTCTCAGGCACAGAAATGTTTCTGAGCTGAATCATGAACATATTATCAGCAACATGTGTCTGAAAAAAAAAAAAAAAAAAAAGAATCAAACCAGAAAGTGCCATTGTTGTCTCATGAAAAACTTCTGCTGGGTTGTGTGAAGCAGAATGCAACCAAAAATCTGGTGTGTGCATCAACATGACCCACAGATAAAAGCAGGTTTGAAATATGGGTGAGATTGAAATTCAAAGGCTTGGTTTTTAAGCACCATGTCCTGAACAAACAATGAGTTCTTCTCATTGAATGACAATAAAATCCCTTTCTTTAAGTTTTTGTCTGCTGGAACGTTTTTGCACAGTCCACTCACACTATGCTATGCAGTATTGCACAGGTAAAGACACTTATGTCAGTGTTTTGAATTGTTAAATATTACAGTAATGGATTATCATAGATGCAACGTGCGAGTAGCATGTCATTGTTATAGCTGGTCAGGTCATTTTTTAAGATTATCCTATGGATTTAAAAATATGTATATATATATATATATATATAGTGTTAAAAATATGGATTTGTAAAGTAGCTAATAGCCAAACTACAGCTGTCAAATCATGTAGTGAGGTCAAGTACAATGTTTGAGAAATTATTAGAAATAAAATGGTAGTACTCAAATGAAGTACCAGTGCCTGAAAACTGAGTAATTTATTTAAGTTCCACCTGCTCTCCAGTAGCAGCTAAACAGACATTGCCTTTAGATAAACACACACAATGCAAAAGTTGAGGCCCCCCCGCAACACCACCACCACCACCACTATCCCACCCCCACTTGAGGTGATCTGTGCTACAGGCAGCTTGAAGTTTATGCAACCTGTCACTGGATGTTATGATGCCTATCAGTGCAGCCAGAGGTTAAACATGCTCCCCACTGATAACCTCCAGGACCCAACCTTGTTTAAAGCTAAAAGGACAGAGATGAACAACCTTGTGTGTCCACTGGCACTGAAACCCACTGGGGGACATTTGAAATTTCAATGTTAGCAGTTTTCAGCTAACATAAGAACATATAAACACACATTATGAAGATTCTACTGGGCAGAAAAAGTAAGATTTAATTTTAAAAGACAGCAGAGTCACATTTTAATTTTATGGTGCAATGGTTAGTTTTATCTTACCCTTCCTCACTCCCTTCACTTCCAGGAAGTGATTTTAAGCTACACATTTGCCCATTTATTTGAACATGGTGAATGTTCTCAAAATTTGGTCTCGCATGTTTTGAATTCGCTGAGTTCTGGGTCAGTGGACTTGTTCTTTGATTCTCCTGATTTGCTGTGCATCCTCTCAAACTCTGCCGCGATCTCCAGCGCTGTGCGATTCCTGGTCTCAGGGACGTTGAACCACACATACAGCGCACAGCCAGCGCAAAAAAACAGGAAGATGAGAAAGCAAAAGTGATTCAGATGCTCCTGGAAAGGAAGACATTTGAAGGGCATGTGTGAATCAGTAAACGTGATGACGCAATCTCAAGTTACCTATCTATTCATTCCTGTCCACTGGCCTTTAGTTATAAACCTGCAAAATTTTACAAATTTTAAGACAATAATGTGCTTACCACCAAGATAGGGAATAGCATCCCCAGCACAAACAGGCCTGTCCAGTTCAGGGTGCAGGCGATGGTGTATCCGGCTGGTTTAAATGACTGAGTAAGGATTTCCCCTGGAAGAGGAGCTGTAACTCCAGCTGAGGGGCAAGAACATTGGAGGGATTTACATGCAGTGTCAATTTTAAAAAAAAATATATCTAAAAGTGTAGCCCTTGATAAAAATCTAAGATCTGTAGTGATAAATATACCTGGTCCACAGGCAAAAAAGAATATGAATAAGAAGATCAGGACCATGCTGCAGTACGGCATCCAGGAGATCTGAGTCTGTGGAAAATACAGCTCACATTTACGAGGGATTCGAGTCATCAATTGTCGTGTTTCAAGCATCAATAATATGCTGCAAAGAGTGGCTGATTTTGTGGTGACTCACTTGCAGGTACAAAGTGATCGTGAGGAGAATCAGTGTTGCAGACATTCCTGTGTATCCTCCAAATATCAGGGATCTTTTCCCCATGTTCTCAATAATCATGAACTGCCAACACACAAAACAGTTTCAACAGCAAACCACATGGGGAAGCTATAACAACACAATACAGCAGCCATCACATATGATTCACATTAAAGGAAATGTTCTGAGACCAATGTGAGAGCATAAGAGCAGAACATTATTCCATAATATACTCTAATGTGTTATTATAATTGCTCTCCTAAATTGCTAAACAACATTGTTGTCATTACACACACAAAAAAAAAAAAACATTGACACTAAAAGGCCATGAAACAGATACCAGCAAAGTGAGACTTACGCAGGCTACAGAGGTAGACATCTCACACAGCCCTGTTCCCAAAGCAGCGTATTTTAACTGCTGCTCTTGGATTCCTGCCGCACGAAACACATCAAAAGAATAAAAGTACACCTGGAGAGTAAAGCCCCAAAATAAAGACATTTAAAAATTTAGACAGTCACGTACTTTGTTTTGCTTTAGCTGCAGGGCAGGATTTCTATTTTTGAAAGTAAATCTTTCCAACCTTTTTTTGATTAAAAATGCTATTTTTTTTTTTTTTTTATGTGAGTGACTGTTCAGAAGTCATCTATTTGAAAATGTAAAAAAAACAAAACTGTAGCATTCATGTCTACAAAAAAGGAACAATTCAGGTTCTCATTAAGGTTCAAATCTATCAATGAATGAAAACTTTGCTGTGTTATAACTTCCACATTCCCCTGCTACTATGCAGGAGTGTGCAAGGTTTATTTTTCTAATGTTTTTTTTTCTTGAGTGCATCCAATTACACACATCCATCTGACTTTAGTGCTTATGTATGCAAAAACTGATCTGAACTAAGTCAGACAAAATCAATAGTCCTTGTGTTTGGGACATACAGGTCTAAAGCTGATCATCAATTCTGCACATCACCAGAAAAAAAAGAGGTGAAATGGTAGATAATGCAAGTGTAAGGAATGTCCTATATCTCAAAGTACACTTAACATTTTACTTATCTGCAAAAGAGTGTGTTACATAAAACTCACAGCGTTGATGCCACAAAGCTGCAGTGTGGAGAAAAAAACAAAGATGGTGAGGAGCTGCCAGCGGACGGTTTTGTTCTGAATCAGCTCCATCACTGAGAGGCTGCGGACGTTCTCCAGGGCAGCTTTCTCCTTCATCATCTCCTCCACCTCATTGCTGTAGTCCTTGTTGCCCCATAACGTCTTTAAAGCTGAGGGAGCATAACCAAGCAGCAGATAGCATCACTGGGCATCACAACAGAAAGATTTACAAGCTTGGGAACGAGTACCAGTAGAAAGGACTAGTACCAGTAAAAATCCTTTATCACACCTTTGTCACAGGCCTGGAGGTCTCCTCTGTCCAGGAGCAGGAAACTTGGAGATTCAGGTAGGAAGGGCAGGGTGACAAGCTGAAGTAATGCAGTGAAACCACTGAAACCAAGCAACCAGGGCCACCTCTCCTCTGTGCCAAGCAACTCACTGCAAGACCGACATCGGCTTAATGTCATTTTACAGTGGAGATAACCCATTGTTATATAATGTCATGCATCCAAACATACTTTGGTTGTGTTTTGTCAAGTGTAAAGGACACAGTGTTGTAAGTGTTTAGTACAAATTGGGTAATTTTTTTTGCAGTTTTTGTTGTGCCTATAAATAATAATATATATCAAATAAAAGTCAGAGGATCACCACGGTCATAACAAATCATTGTTAGGGCAACATAAACGTGTAGTAAAACCTCAAGGCAATCCATCCAACAGCTGTTAAAACAGCTGCATGTGACAAATGAACATGCTACATGCATCCATCCATTATCTGCACCACTTGTCCGTGCAGGGTGCAAGGGGTTGGCATGTGTAAAATATTTGGAGTAGGCTATTATATTTACTACCTAAATAATGAATCGCACCCGGGAAACTGTGGAGATTTCTCTGTACTCAACCGCATTTGTGTAATTACTCGCACTGCCGGACGGGGGAGACAAACAATCCACAATACAGGTTTAAAACATTAAAAAATACCCAAAAATGCACCACCATGAGGCTGACCTCATGGTGGTGCTAGAGGAAAAGTAAGGGAACATGGACATCAGAACAAAATTTGATGCCGAATCTATTCAGTTGTTGTTGAGCTATTTCAGTCCGGATCAAAATAATGGAAATTTTCCTTTCCATTTTTTTAAAATTAGGATCCTATAGATTTGGAGATTTCAAGAATAACTTCTGTTGATTTTGCCCTTGACATTTTGTAGTGATTATCATATAAACCTATGGTTTCATCAATAGGATGATTCACAAAATTAGTCAACCATCAGATATTTTGTCACACTGTTTATCCCAGGTCCATGATCAGTTTATTACAACACTGGATACACAAGAGTTTCAAGAAAATATGCAATATTATCATATGAGACTATACAGTCAGTGTTATAATGTATGACACTGACTGTATGGTACAGAGAAGACACCATGGGCCTTTAGGACATGTCTGTCCACATGTGAGCTGTCATTTAAGCCGACCACCATCTGACCCCTTACAGTATCTGTGATGCTGGACTCCTCACCTGATCCCCAGCAGCTGACCACAGAACTTCCCAAAGGAGATGAAGGTAGCAACGGTCACGCCCACCATCCCTCGCAGCCTCTTGGGGGCGCATTCAACGAGGTACATTGTGTGAGCTGCGAGACTGACTCCTAGAGGCGCACACAAGGGAATCATACATTCTCCGAGGAGTCAATAATGATCAATAACTGAGTGAAAAATGAGCTAGAGAACTTAGGAATATAATAGTCACAAGTACAAATAGAAATCGATTGACTGTGGGGCTAAATTAGAAGCCAAGAGTGATGGAAGAAAAAAGAGATTTAGTAGCTTCCTCACACAGTAGAATTACCTGAATTGATGCCATAGAGAAATCGTCCCACCATGATCATCTCAAAGGACATAGCTTTCTGACTCAAGAGCATCAACACAGCTCCAAATATAGCCACAAAATTGTTTAACAGAAGGCATTTCTTTCTGTTGGACAGGGAGACACAGACGTTTGTGTTTGAGCCTGAAGCATTTAAAAAACAAGGGGGGGAAAAAACAGAAAAACCAGAGCTAAAAACTGAATTCAGTTTTTTCTTTGATGATACATTAATTACAGTTGTGTCTTTTCTGTCCATGTACACTAACCTGCCATATTTTGAGATCAGTGGACCTGCCACCAGTGAACCCAGTAACCCCCCGATGCAGAAAATGGACACAGTGAAGGACCAGATGAGAGAGACCTGCCCCTGGTCCAAGGAGACGCTGTATCTCTCCAGGCATGTTTTGTTCACTAACTCCTTTATAAACTGCAATTATCATAAGCACAATTAGTTTCATCATAGTTTTATTTAAAGCAGCATTATGTGAGTTTTATTATGTTTACCTTTCATATAAATGCCACACAAAGTATTAATACATTTCACAACAAAAATCTACTTGTATATCACTACAATTGTTGAGATTTTACGATGAATTTTAGAAGTAGTTCTACTCACATCAGAGGGGGAAGTCATCACAGATACAGAGAATCCATACTGAAATGTCCCTCCGATGCCACAGACAAAAATTGCAGCAATAACAACAGGACATTCTAGCTGCAGAAATAAAGAATATGTATAAATCAAAGTACGTTTGTGGTAGATATCAAACTGCAAATTCTAATTTTCCATTAAAGCCTTTTCCTTATTGTTGTCAGTGGCTGTGATAAATTATTTATGTTGGTTCTTCAAACTGCAGAACAGCAATCACTCAGAGTGTTTACTTAAATAGTATCTGGGTTGTTTCTTCATTGAATAAAGCTTGCTCTGAAACCTGGCATTGGCACAGGCATCTTAACAGAACAAATGTGAGTTTGAAATTTGAAATATTCGAAATATCACCTACCAGTAGTGTTAAGTACTGTGACATGGCTGCAGTCTGGTCGTTGTCATGTCTGGAGCCTTTACAAATCATTCACACTGCAGAAGTTTGAGCTCTGCACTGAAATGATTAACTTTCTAACTTCAGGGCAGATGCAGGATGACAAAGCAACCATGTTTACAAGTGTGTGTGTGTGTGTATGTGTGTGTGTGTGTGTGTGTGTGAGTTGTATGTGTGCAGGTAGATGAGCTGTGTGGGTTTGGCTTATGTTTGTTTGAGGATTTTGCCCAATGAAGACAAAAGTCTTAGGACATATCATCCTAAAGAAAATGTATTTATTGTCTTGTATGCTATAAAAAGGCTTGCGAGACTCGGATTGAACCAATGAAACAGTCAATTTAACCTCTTGGAAAACTGAATCTCTAAAGATGACGTTAATGTTCTGAACAGTGAGCATGAACAAAAGTCCAACCATAAAGATTTGACACACGTTGCTTAGGAATTTTTACCTCATGCCCCTTTCTTAAAGTTTAACAGCCAATTATAGGTTAACTGATCCCTTTGGTTTACCGATTAGGGTCACTAAGAAATCACTAACTACTCAACTAGTTAAATGAAAAGAACAATACTACTGCCGTGTGTGCAGTGAATATGAAGCTAACAATTGCAGCTGGTTAGCTTAGCTTTATATAAAGACTGCAGCAACTTTGGTTTTTGTAGGCCAATGTATTAAACACATACATGAGCTGTTGTGTTGCTGTAATTCCCTTTGGGCAGAACCAGGCTGCATGTTTTCCAAACTGTTCCCAGTCTGTCCACTAAGCCAAGATAACAAGCTGCTGGGAGAGTAGTAGTATGGAGCATCTCATTTAACCTCTGGCAAGAAAGTGAATAGGTTTATTTCCCAAAATGTCAACCTGATCCTTCAATATACACAAAATAGCCTAATAACCCAGTACATGTCTTCATTAGCTGGAAACCTTTAGTGGATTTTGTCCTTGTATCAAGTTGATGCAAAGCTGATTCTAATGAGGCCTGAAGTAAAAACAGAAACCTCCCGTGGTATCACTCTGCATCAGGGAGACTACCCTGCCATATGTCGTGCAGCTGACCTCCAGGAGGTAGCTGGTGAAGGCTGCATCGTCTCCGGGAGGAAGCAGTGGCTTCAAATGACAGCTCACCCCAGACAGACCACTGAGAAAGACGGAAACTTCTAAAAAGCTGTCAGGAGGACTGTTTCCTGCAGGAGATGAAAGCCCTTGTAGCTGCCAGAGAGGCACTATTTACGGCTCCGTACAAGCAGGAATGGCTGACACTGTGTAAAAACAGACGCTTTCTAGGCCATTTTTTAAATGTCATCAGTTTCCCTTTATACACAAAATAAAACCCAAACTCAAATGTGTGCAACGCTGCACAAGTGCAATCATGAGCGTTCAATCATGTATCCAGTGTCACTCACTTAGAATGACAAGAAGTTGAAAATACTAAATTATTGTTAAATGACACCTGAGTGATTTCAGAAATATAAGATTAAACACAGAATTTGTTTTTTCAATAGCTCTCACTTCTATGTCTACTATACATTGCAGTTGCAGACTGTAAAACTCACTTTCATGATTTAGGATTTGTCTTAATGGGTCATCAGAAGCAGACCTGTTGTGTATTGTCTTTTATTTTGCAGATCCACGGTTAATCAGACTCATCTGACTTATTTTTATTGTGTAAACTACAAGTGCTCAGTTGGTTAAATTCCCCCAGGCATGTGACAAAGCACACAGGAAACATCCTGGTGAACAATCTAAAAAGTGTCATCCTGTTCCTTCAGAGCCAAACACAACAGAGTAGGGAGAGAGGAAATTAGGGCACTGAGATAGAGATGCACTTTATTTTGTTTGAGGCTGGAAAAGTGACACTGATTATAAACGGGGACTGGTGGATATGTCACACTTGACAAAGGTGGAGAAGGATGATGATGATTTTTTTTTATAGCCACTGAGCACACAAAGAGAAAATGGAAAAGCCTGAACTCACTAAAAAAAATCAAGCTGAAATCTCAAAACTCTAACCACATATCAAACACGAGTTACAACATCCTATGTTTGAACAACATTCTTTTGATGGGATAGCATCAGTACATCTGCATATTTTACGAGGATCTTGATCTCATCAGTAGAAACAACATACAGAAAGACCAGCTGTTCAACTGCACACCAGCTGAATAATCCCAACTTTATTGTTGGATAGAAGTTATTTTGAGCAGCTGTGAGTCTATTTGTCCGACCGCCCACTGTGAGCAAAACACAGATATGCGTGTTCACTTCTCTTTAAAGCTCCCTGTGACTGCAGCTCCAGCCACCTGCCAAGTATCACACTACGATGAGTGTATGACACTGTAACTTTGGAAAAAAGAAATTACACTTCCTTACTCTTCAAATGAAAACAATGAACACAGTAAAACACATTGCTGCTACAGCCTCACTTGGTCTCATGTCACGAGCAGATTGTGATAAGTAATGTTAGCCAAGACATGTTGCTGAGATAGCAAACTCTCCTGTAACTGGATAGACTTGTGTAAACTTTAATAACTGTTAAATGGTTGCATGAGAGTGTGCGTGATGCATTATATCAAAAAACTCCAAGACAAAGTGAAAGAGCTACAACAGGCTTTCACACTGGAAAAAAGGGAAAAAGAGCAATAAGAAAAAGGTTCCAACAGGTGCTGATGAGGTCTAAAGCGACAAGATATTCAAGGCCAAGAAATACAGGCTACGGCTAAAGGCAATAGAAGTCAGCAAGAGGGAATCTGTACATCTCTAAAGAGAAATGTGTCCACGTGAAAAAGGAAAGGGCAGCGCAATGCCACACCATACATCACATCACAAGCAAGGAATTTGCATGTTCTCCCCGCGGCTGCCTGGGTTCCCTCCAGGTAATTCAGCTTCTTCCTACAGTCCAAATACCTGCACATTAGGTTAATTGGCGGCTCTACATTGTCCAATGTAAGTATGAATGATTGTTTGTCCCAATATGTGAATTCTATGAAAGGCTGGTGGCCTCGTCCTTGTCCAATATTAGATGGGATTGGCACAAGCCCCACTGTGACCCCATAAGAATAAACGCTAGGGCTAATGGATGGATAAAAGGGTGGAAGAGCAAACAGCCATAACACAAGCCAAAGTCGGGATGCAAAAGTGATTCCCTGTGGACATCCTAAAGCACCTGGAAAAAGAAATAGCTGACAGAACTCTCAAGGAAATCAGTTTTTTATTCTCTGTTTTGCAGACTTTGGCCCTACTGGGTGGGAGAAAAAACATGCTTGTGCAGATTACATGAGCACTTGGGGTTTGTAACTCTAAGGTGTTGCTCAACAAATGTGAATACATGCAGTGGGTCACAGAGGAAACAAAAGAACAGCATAGAGACGACTTTCAGGAAGAAAACATGGTTTGGATCAAGATAGATGATCTAATCAAGCTGTTCAGTGGCATGCACATGAAATTCAGACGCCATGCATTCAACACACAGATACGTGTGGTCTGACATCCAGGCAGTCCAAGCATTCTGACACAGCAATAATAATAATAATAATAATAATAATGATAATAATACATTTTATTTATACAATGCTTTTCCAGTGTGTACAGCCTCACAAAGACCTACAGCCCAGCCTAATGGAAGTGTGACATTACTCACTGGAGTATGCCTTTAATGAAGTCAGCCACTTAAACTTTTTCAAAGATGTCTTCCTGGAGACAGAAAAGACGAATACCAAATGCCACTTCTTCATTTTCATGGAAGCCATAATTCATCTCTCAATCACAATTATCACAATGGCATTTACGGCATTTATCCAAGTATTCATAAAGTCTTGACTTATAGAGTCTGGAAACTTTTTAGCCATGGTAGACTATATTCATATCCAACAGCACCTTGGAAATGTGTCAATCAGGAAATATTTGACATTTCAATATTTGATGAAATTACTTGCTGTGTTGGTTTTGTTTTTCAGTGTAAAGCTTTAGAGAACTTGGTAAAGTATGAACAAGTGTGGCTTAACAGCCCCCAAAATTTTAGCTGGGACTAATCTGTGAAGCCCATTATCAGTCTAGCTTTCCAAAAACATGATCCCTGTCACTCTTGGAGTCTCTTTCATAGACGTTAAATTTGCCATGGGGTGGCAGTAGCACAGCTAATATTCTCAGCACAAGTCTATGAACAAACGGTGTATGTATCTCTTAGTCTGGGCTCTTTGTTTCAGGCCATCAACGAAACACTTGGCAGCAGAAACAGACACTCAAGGAGACGTGCCAAACTTGTAAGGTCCTCCCAAGTAGACAGAGAGTCATGGTAACGCTTGATCGCAATGAATAATGAATGGCTCACAGGTTCACTTTACAAGGAGCTTTTCAGGCTCAGACACATACTCAGTATATTCTCATTATCTGAGGCCGAGCTACAGTCTGGACATAGTGATATAAACCAACTGATGCTTCTACAACTTTTGACTCTGCTGAATATTTCCAGAAAAAACTCTGCTCAAGACATTTCAAATGCAGTTAAGGGAAAACTTAAATAAACGTGAATGCAACAAATTACAACTATTTTGCACTTATATGTAGGCCAATTATAGCTTAAACTCTTAGATACAAATTAAAACTCTATTGAGTTTGAGCTAAATCTGGACCAACATAAATTTGTGTCTTTGAGGAAAATAGAAGTTAGATGAGAGGCTGAAGTACACTCTCATGCCATGACCAAAATATGAAACTACAGCCAACTGGCTGTTATTTTAGCCTGATGAAGCATACTTACAATTGAACTCCATATTTGTGCTGGTAACTTGATCCAAAACCAAGTAGTTATTTTGTCATCATTGTGTCTTTAATATTCAATCAATATTTCAATATAAATAATAAGTGCATCGAAATGCATAGATATTTGGTATCCCTAGAGAATGAATTATACTGACCTATATGATGTGACATAATAACATAAAGTCTCTAGCACCACTATGAGTTTGACATTTGGGGTTTTGTATTAGATATCTCAGCTTCTATTGGGTTGATCTGCACCGACACTAGGTCAATATTTCACAATATTTTGTCCAATCAGCTACTTTGGTTAATGATGAAATACTTAAAAAACTATTGCCGCAGCTCTTTGTGTTTTAGAGCTTATTAAGATAGTGAAGTAAATATTATACCTGCTACATTACTATGCTAAAGTTCAGTCTCACAGATCTGCTAGCAAAGCTGTTAACTCTTAGTCTTGTTGTATTACTGTGAATCCCAGAACTTAATGTGGCTATTGTATAAGTGTGGCCTGGAAAAGCTTAATTTAACATTATGGGTTTTATCTGTCTCTTGACAGATGTTAGAATCATACACTTCTTATTTCACCAAACTGCATCCAGCTGCAAAATGAAGGGACGGGCTAATGGGTTATAGACCAAAAGAGATCAAAGAGGTGCAACTGAGGTGAAAGATACAGCTGGTGTCAGACTTTGGGATAAACCATCATCAGAGTAATGCTGTGCTCAAAGCACCAAGTCAGTATACAGTACCAGAGCAATGCTATATTTCTGTGCACATTATTTGTAGTTATCTAAAATGTCAAAGACTTGTGCATTCAAGTTGTCTTTGTGAGGCGCACACGGAAATGTACACACACAAAATTCAAGGATAAAACATGCAGAGCTTGTCAAAGTTGTCCTCAAAGTGCCAGTCATGAGGGATATGTTTTCTAATCTCCACTGGCAGAAAGCAGAGTGGTACAGCTGAAGACAAAACAAGTTTAATAAAAGAACTGATGTTAATAGGAATAAAAATCAGAAATGTCTAATATACTTTTGAGAAGTAACTTGACAATCTTCTTGTCTTGTCTGCAAAGTGCAAAGTGACACACACTCCCCACTTTGAATGATGCATTCATACATAGAGTCATCTGACCATAAAACAGACTTGTGTCTCAGGTAACAAAACATACAGACCAATTATGTTGTGTGTTTGCCCATGCTTCATTTTGCAAACGACAAATTTACAAATGAACCAGTACAGCGACAATTTATCACTCTGCGCATGGAAATAAACTTGAAACCTGAGAATCAAAATCCCACATTGTGTATAGTGCCATCATGCCCTTGAGCGTGGCACTAAAACCAGATTGCCAGTAAATCTCCAGCTCAACACAAATGGCTCTTCTGTCAGGTGTGACACGCCTAAAAGCCCTCTGGATTCAGGTATCAGGGACATTAGAGGAGGAATTGGAGTGAAAACAGGTGCAGAATGCTGCTGGAGGGCAAGTTTCTCACTCAAGTCAGGTTTCCACTGTCCATATGACTCACAGCTAAATAAATCATGTCCAATTAATTTCTAGCACAATTGAGACAGGTGACATTGGATTTTCTGTTGAAACTTGCAGGAAAGGATAGATCACTTACACCTAAGCTTAAGACAGTATTTAGTAATGTGCCCTTTTTTAAAAAATATTTAATAATGTTTTTGTAAGTTTGCATTGATATCTTTGTCTGTTATTTGTTTGAATGTTTTGTGTGTGAATTTATTTACCTCAGTGATGTTTCTATTTTAATCTGTAATTTGTTTGTATTTTTATCACTTGTGAAGCAGACTGTGACTTTGCTTTAAAAGCCGCTGCATAAAATAAATTACATCATATAATGTACAAACACATTAAGATGGTATAAATGTTGAAGTATGTTCAACTGGAGTGTGGACACAGAAAAGACTGCAACGCAAATAAAGACAAAATGTTACTATGGCCAATATTATAAACGATTTCACTTCTAATTTCAGTATTTGTAGCATTGTATTTTTTCAAAACTTACTTTGTATGTTATATCTAATTTGCAATAGCAACAGTTATTAGCTAAGTAATAATTATTCTTATTGGTGTCAATTTAAAATTACTGTCTTGTGTTGAAGTATTAGGTAGGTGTGAAGGGAAACCTCTTACCTTGCACCAGGACAACAAATTTTATTTGACTCATCTCATTACCTCTGCAGAGATATTATGTTTTTACCTGCATATGTATTTGAGCAAGTAAATAATTTGAACTAATTTGCACTTGGTGGCGGGATGGGACATGGGCCAGAGAAGAACAAATTCAATTTTGTGGCAGATCCAGATCATTTACTGTGAAATGTTTTTTTCTTTTCTTTCAAGTCTGGTATATGTCGTTTGGTATTGGCCTTTTTGAGTGCCCTTCTGCTTTCCCATATGATCATGTGTGCTACAACATTTCCATTGTTACCAGATTTACATTAATGTCATACAATTAGTTATTAAGATTAAATGCAGTTATACCATAAGTGAAGTGCTGCTGCTTTGGACAATTGTCAAAGGACCAATGAAATACTATTGATTTCACAAGTGCATATAGCATGAACTGCTGAAATATTAATGGATAAGATGATGGATAAACCCTTCCTTTGCCATCATTCACAGTCTTTCAATAGCATCACTTAGCATTTAGCACCATTTAGGTTCTTGATTCGTTTATTCGTTGCTTTGAGCTTCTCATCCAGAGTCTCATCTGTACTGTGAGAGTCATCTGAGACGTTGAAGTTATTAAAAAGTAGCCCTGGTACTCAAGCAAAATGAAACCTCTGCGTATAACAATTCCATAACAAAAGCAATTTCTCACCTTATCAACATGGGAATTCAGAAGCAATCAATGTTCTTCAAACAACTTAAAGTTTTTTCTAATAATAAAATATACAGGAATATGTCATGGTGGCAAAGACATATTGCTAACTTTAAGATCTATAATACACGAGGGACATGTGCAAGACTGCCTCAGTATATTTATTGTATAGATGTCTCTGAAGTGAAAAGCTGTCTGAAAGGCACCTGTCAAGATTCTCTGATGGTCATTCAAGAAAAGTTTAATTGAGGGCAACTGGTTGAAAATACTTGAAGATGACGTGAGAGGTGAAACATCTTCAAGTATCTCCAATTCATCTCACAACCAAGTCCAGTTGCCCTTGATTCAACTTTTCTTAGGTATCTGAAATGTATTTTTTATAGAGGAGACTCACAGTTAGAAGGTTGGTTCTTGATAATCTTTAATGGTCTTGCACTTCACCCAAAGCAAACTGGGAAATGACTGCTGAGCATATAAGTAGATGTTTCTTGCAACTAAAGCATGTTGCTCACTTTGCTATTTGCCTTATTCCACATTTTTCTACTTCTCTAGTATGATCAAAACACAGTCCAGTAGGTAAACACATGATGTTGCTGTGAGTGGTGCTGACTCTGTAATTGTGTGAGGTAACATTTCCCTTTTAAAGTAGAATAGAGAGAGCGGCATGCTTGCAACTAAGATGCAAACATTTTTTTTAACTTTTTATTATGAACCAAAAAATCTGCATTTTGGTGCACATTGCCTTCTGAAGGATTCAAACCACGCGTCTTCGCCACTCAGACTAGTTTAAGGTAACATGTTTATCAAGTCATAAAATTGTAACCATTTGTGTCACATTTTGTCAAAGCTGCTATACAAATTCTTGCGTTATGACTAAAAATGTGTTTTGTGAGGTCATTGTAACCTTGACCTTTGACCACCAAAACCTCATCAGTTCATCCTTGAGTCCAAGTGAATTTTGTGCCAAATTTGAAGGGATTCCCTTTAGGAGTTGCTGAGATATTGTGTTCACAAGGACAAAATCTTATTTTGTGAGGTCAGTAACAACAAACTAACCAATCAGAATGCAGCTATAAACCAAACAAGCTCAATAAAACTACAAATCAACCAATCAGAATACAGCTACACACCAACTGATCAGAATACAAGGCCAAAAATGGTGTTTATTGAGGTCACCATGACCTTGACCTTTGACCCATTAAAATCTCACCAGTCCAAGTGAATGTTCCCTCATGACGTTGGTGAGCTACTGCATTTACGACGATGGGATGTGAGACTGACGGCTGATACAAACACAATTGAAAACTTAAAGAGATGATAACTCTCATGATCCTGAGATCCTGATATCATTCTTTTACTGTATATTTCTAGATTTATATATATATAGTAAAATATCACATGTGGCATTTGAGTTAGTAATGTTGACTGGGATGCATTCCTGAATTCTCTAGACTTACTACTGTATATGTAAAACTGTAAATACAAATTTTAAATGTTTTTCTTCTTTTATTTTATGTAATTTTGTATTTAGTTCTTTGTTGCTATAGCTGATGCGTGGATGTTGGAGGCCTCACTTGGACTATGAATAACCTCTCTGTATCTTCTATTTGATTTGAAACACCACTTATACTCTGTACATCCCATCTGTATGAAATGTAGCTGCACCAAAATGTCAGTTCATAGAGTAATGAGTTGATAGTTATGGTATCCTTTTGTGAGCCAGCACCCCACCACAGTACGTTTTCTTCTCTTTTATGTGCACTGGCGTGTCAGTCTCTATGATCAGTTCCACCACGAGGGGGAGCAATAACCAGTTCAACAATAACAGTTTATAAATGAATAATATGTATCTGACTAATATGAATGCACTTCTAGTAATTATAGTGCCTTGATCATAAGTCTCTGACTGAAAGAGCTTTATGAAGAGTCTGTGGCACTGTGGCACATCACAGATCTTCCTGATTCAGGTCTTTCTTTTTGAAATAATATCACGTGTTTTTTTAAATTGATTTTTTTCCCCAAAATTGTATATTTTCCTATTTTGTAATGCATGTTATTGTTTTCAATTGTTTTAATGTGCATTCTGTGATCGGTGATCAATTTCAATAGCAGCAGTAATAGTAACAGACTTATTTGACATTGAAATGTCATTTTTTAAAACCTATGCGCAGTGGCACTAAGACCAGTTACCAAGCAGCTTTACTTC
>CM076666.1:10887572-10935855 GCA_038496675.1 Rachycentron canadum
ATATATATATATATATATATATATATATATATATATATCAAATGTAGTAGCCTAGTAAGATTTTACACTTTTGAGCTTAGTAGAATATGAAACATTTTATAATGAGGTTTTGCAATACAGTGTTTGTCCATAATGCAAGCAAAGCAAAATGCTGTACTCCAGTTACTATGAATTCATTCGGTAAGTGGGGTATCATATGTTTGAAAAAGTCTACTTTCGGTGGACCACGATTTACCAAGGTATTCGGGAAATTACTGCATAATTAAGATGCATGCCTCCTGTTAATACCAGCTAGAATGACCATCATTCAGCTTATATGAACAGCTCTCCAGCGGCAACTCCTCTGACTGTGTCCCACAGAGCAACGGCACGGTTTAAACATTGACCTGATAAAGAGAAGCGTCCATCCTGAGCGATATGTGTGTTGAATTTATAAACCCTGTGTTCATTCACCAGGACTACACAGAGAGAGAGAGAGAGAGAGAGAGAGAGAAAAGAAGCTTCCGCCTGGAGAAGGTGGGAGGTGTCACGTGGTGTGTGTAGCCAGCCAATCAGGAGTAAGTGCGCATTGCGATCCTGTGCAGAAGGATTGTTTTATTAAGGGGTTGGTAGTGATCAATGGACGAGTGGAGCTGTCCGCGGTGCTGAAAGTTACTTCATGATGGACTGCCCTTCAGCACCACGGAGAGCTCCACTTTCATCACGTCTATTCAGGGACGATACAGCAGCTTCAACACATCGTGAAATACTACATTTCCAAATTTAAAACAGCTTCCAACTTTACACTTTTTACACAGTTTTTCACGGATGATGGTCAGATGAGACATTTATAAGAAAGAGAACTTTACGACGCAGCTGTAGCAAACAAAGCCTTGTGAGTGAACTCTGCAGCTCTGACTAAAATCCCACTACAAATACAAAAACATAACTCCAATACAGCCGAACAGCCATAAGACTAAATTTGTTGCTACTGCAACGCCGGGACGTGTGGATGATTGGGTTTCAGGCTTTGGTTTATGCCTCCACAGCTGCTCAATCTCGGGCAGTTGGCTGTATTTCCTCAGGGTGATATAACTCTTCTACTCCATTAATAACGCAGCCACCAACGGTCACATCAATCTGTGGCTGCAGACACAGGCCCCGGTCGTTTAGGTGCTACAGGCCTGCACGGTCACATGGTCGGCGGCCAATGAGCTGAATGAAACCAGCACCTTGTAAAATAGAGGTTGCAGGGTGTTTCCTGTGAAGTCAATAAATGGGAAATCACTCAGGAATTTATGAATAGACTGATATGCGTTTTGTGCAAAACCTGAATTACACCTGTGCGAATGGCATAAGTTAAAGCGCTGAGATGTATTGGTTAAGTGACAACTATTACAGTAAAACAGAGAAAATACACCTTCTGTGTTTTTGTTCTATACTTTCAAAAATCCCCTCTTATAGTCTTATAGTTTTTGGCAACACTTTCAGTAAGACGTGAGCATTTCTATTAAAAGATCAACTCTTTGATGGGGTTAAAAGTGCAGGGATATTAAGATTACGTTTCTAAAAGAAAAAAAAAGGAGGCAATCATTCTTTAGTTTCGGTTGATCCTGATGAAATAAGGCTGGGCTTCACATCCCATGGTTGCAACCTTTTCATGACGTCGAGCCAGTTGTTTTGGTCCCCTCTGCCCAATCGGAGGATCTTCTCACATTCTACCGGAGCCGAAATGGGTCTATTCATGCAGCGGCTCTGTCCTCCCGTAAGCACCATAACGCCCTTCGTCGGGTGCTCTGTGGTACCCGACTGCTGCTTTAAACAGCAGCACTGACATGGAAACCCCTTTGCAGCTGCAGAACGATTTCTTTCCAGAGCAGCAGTTCCAGCACTGTAAGTACCAGCACTACTGCGGGCGGGAGGGTCGGCTCAGCAAGCAGCACGACCAATGCTGCACCTGCGATGCGAGAAAAAGCCTCGTCTTTCGCGGGACGTCGCCGACCACTGTGGGAACTTTAAGGACACCTTCGGAAACGTCTTCGAGGCAAGGTTGTCAGTACAGCGTCTGCGAGTTCACACCCTCTAGTCATGGTAGTTCATCCAGACATCATCATCCTCACCATCAGCAGCAGCATTGCCGCGATCGGCAGCGGGGCAGCCTGGGCAGCAGCCACAAAGACAGTAACTCCTACAATGAAATAGCCATGAGCAGCTGCAGATACAACGGCGGCGTAATGCGGCCGCTGAGCAACTTGAGCTCGTCCCGCAGAAACATACACGAGTTTGATTCCGAGTCCCAGCCTTTACAGCCCATCTCAGCCGCAGATGCGTCGGACACTCTAGTATCCAAGCCGGAGAATAATTCCACCACCCTGATGCCTTACGCATCGGGAGACGGAGGGGGAGGCTGCAGCCACAGCGGCGGTAAATCGGGTAAAAAGAAGAACCAGAACATTGGGGAAAAGCTCGGGCACAGGAGGGCCTTGTTTGAGAAAAGGAAGCGGCTCAGCGACTATGCTTTAATCTTTGGGATGTTTGGGATCGTAGTTATGGTTATAGAGACTGAACTCTCATGGGGAGCCTATGGAAAGGTGCGTATTTACTCGGAGCCCATGCCGCGCAGTCCCGTCTAGACCTAGAGTTAATTTAGTGGCATGCGACTTATTGAAGGGACCCGTTTATATTAAACAACTTTCTGTCCAAGGCGCAGAAGAAAAGCAGCCACTTTAGCGGCAGAAGTATGGGCTCATTATAAAGTGTCCTATGTAGTCACATTTTCTGTCACAATGTAGGCCAAGAGGCCCAATGCTGTCCAACCATGAAGGGGAACCCCATAATAGAAAGAAGATACCATGTCAGCATTTGTTGTAGTGTGCCTTGAGAAAATGAATTTTTACTTACCTACTATTATGTGGGGGTCCCTGCACACACACACACACAAATAACAGTTGGTTTACCATGCAATAATGTGATTTTATGTTATGATGCTGTGTGTTGCTGGGCTTTAGTGTTGTTGCTCTTTTCCAGGAGTCCCTGTATTCATTAGCTCTAAAATGCCTGATAAGCCTTTCTACAATCATCCTCCTGGGGCTGATTATCATATACCATGCCAGAGAGATCCAGGTAATGTTGCAACACTTTCCTTATTCCTTAACTCGTATTCAAGGGTCATCCATCCATGTGTCATCACATTTCATAAATACTAACACTGGGCTATAAAAGTGCTCTTTATGTAATGTCACATATTGTTTATTTAGCCAATGTGTTTTATTTTCAGAAAAATCCTTTATGTATTTGCAAGTTAGAAGAGATTTTTTCTTGACTTACAAAAACACTTGCATAAGAAAGTCAAGTGTAGCTATTCAATTAATTAATATTGCCGACATTAATTTCATTAGTCATCATTCTTAAGATAAAAATGCCTCATGTTTGTTCTGTCGTCTAAATAACACTGTAATTGCAAAAATGACAGTAGAGCTTTTTGCACTGTAGGTCATAGTAGTGTGGATTCACATTAATAGTTCATCATACATTCTGATAAGATTTAGAAACCCCTCACGGTGTTAGGTGGATGAATATAGACCGTCAGCCTCCCCTGAGACGTTTCAACACTTGCACAGTTTTATGACCCTGCCTCAGAGCACTATTGTATTACTTACAGTTCTTCCTGCACTTCAGCTTTCGTGACTTTGTTAAACAGCTCAAAATTAATGGCACCACTTTCTGCAGGGTGGACACATGTTTTCAGAGAGCGTTTTTTTCTTTTCTTTTCTTTTCTTTTCTTTTCTTTTCTTTTCTTTTCTTTTCTTTTCTTTTCTCCATAATTAAATCAGCTTAAAAGAAAAAACTTTAAAGGAAACAGCTCAAGCAATTTTTATGGTCTTGAATCATGTTAATGGATTTTTTTTCCCTTTAAAACAAGATTGTGATTTTTGAAAATGCTTTCAGATAAATTGTACAGGCAGATCCATCTGTTTTCATCTCTACTCTGTGAAGTTTTAGATTTGAGAAGAACAGGCTTTGTGAGACACAAAAAAAATATATCACATTTGGATAAAACATTAGACTCTTATCTCTTGCATTAAAGGTTACATTAGTCACAGTACATTCATCAGCCTTGTTGGTATATTTAGGACTTACAAGTCTCAGGGGAGTATCAGTCATTGAAATAGCCCAACAGTAAAACGTGTCGCCCCCTTCAGATGTCTCATTGTAAACCTTTCTTTATGAGGGATGATAGAAATGCATAGACATCATTACCATATTTCAATGCATAACAAAAGCGTTTTCATTTCCCTTGCAGACAGCTCCCAGTAGCTGTTTATAAATTAAAAAGCATACTGTAGGTCCGTATGAGTCTCAAATTCATTCTTCCCTCCATCAGCCTCGCACCTTTTATTCTAATTGTGTGTAAATTATTCAATTCATAAACTCAGTTTTTTCACCTCTTGCTTGTACAAACTTTCCTTGATGGTAAATAATGCAACAATTCAGTTGTGACTTATATATTGCAAGGGCGCATTCCTCATCACAGCAGGTTTCATAGTTTGATAACAGATTGAGTTAAAATTGTAGTCATGCTTCAGCTGTTCACAGTAAACCAGGGAAATGCTTAAGCCTTGAATTATGCGTCATACTTTTGGTCACTGTTGACTGTGTATTCTTATATTGGGACACAGAAACACAGGCAATGATGACACCCAGTCTTACAAAGTTTGAACCCTCTGTTTTACCCGTTGGCTGTGAAGCAACATGATTTCATTCATTACAGACGAGCTGAAATACCCATTTTTGCTCCAAAATTAGCTTTTCTTTCCCGTCCTTTCTTTGTCAGCAGCTGCACATATGCCCCACAGGAAGGCTGCTCAGACCTCTTTGATCCAGACTCCTCTGACACTCACATCAATATCCAAAGCACTTTTCACCCTAGATAGCTCTCTCTCCACTATAAAGACGTTTTCTCCTTTGTTGACCGAGAAAATCTTATCAAAGCAATTGTTTGCATCAGAGTTAATGACTGCAATGCACTTTTCATCACATATCCTTTCCACAGTCATTTATATACAATTTATTCAAAGTCTGAACATTTAAATGAATCAGAAAGCATCATCACGTCACTGCAGTCTTAGTCACTCTGCGCTCTAAACTTGATTATAAGGTCCGACTTCTAATTCATCAAGTCCTTTGGAACAACTCATCAGCTAGTTCCTGGAAACTTATTATTTAAATCCTGCTCATACTGTTTATACTTTAACTTCCACCACACCAGCTGCTCCTTTCCTTCCCTGCCTGAGGGGCTTTAGTGCCTGTTATTGCTAGTCTGTCATTACTTGGTTCTTGCAGGCGGACATATGCGCTTGCACATACACACACACAGACAAAATTCATTCTAAATCTGTCATGTCGTGTAAATCACGTGTGTGTCCGCTTCCTATTTGCTCTGTGACTCTGCTGTTTGCTGCTCAGCCTTTTGTGATAAATTTGATTTGATCAAGAGATGTCAAAAAAAAAAATCTGATTTAATTTCATGTGAAAATGTGATTTTGAAATGTGACGTGTTACATTCAAAGACTGGAATTTAGCCCCAAAGCGTGAAGTGTTGCGCAGAGTCAGGCTGATAAAGGGCTGAACGAGGACTGAAACTGAAGCATACAGATGAAAGGTTTTAAGGTTTTGTCAGTGGTAATGAGCCACAGCAGGTGGAAATCTCCATCACAAGTTGTCTAGAGCTCAATGTGACTACTTCAAATGTTTTATTTTGACCAAGAAACAATCCAAAACCTAAAGCGTTTTTGGAATTTCATTTCAAGGAATCATTAGAATTCTTAAATTTAAAAAAATATATATATAATATATTTATAGTGTATTTTACCTGTCCTCAATTTATAATATTAGAAATCTGTAGCTTCTAAACCCAAACTAGGCTAGTAATTGGATCTGATTTTTAACTACATTCATGGAGTCGCAAAGTTGTTCTCATTATGAATTATGAATCCATCAATCCATTAGTTTGCTTTGTAAATCAGACAACAGTGAGAAATGTGCATCACAATTACCCAGAGTTCAAAGGGTATATCTTTCACACTACATAATATTTAATAGTTCTTCATGTATGTACATAATTTTATCTGTTAAATAAATCCAGTGAAGTAAAAAGTATAATGCTTCCATCTGAAATATAGTGAAGTTGTAATAGAAAGTGTTAAGTACTTCCGTGTCCCTTTGAACTGTGGCTTTTTGACATATAATTAAACCAAACACAAACATGTGCAGTGTCTATTTAACTCCACGTTTATTATAATTATCACCTGGATGCAACATAGCACCAGAGATACTGAACACACATTTTAACCTCTGCTGTGTCCTCCTGTCTAGTGTGAAGTCCCTGCTCTGTGACCCCCACATTGTTGTAATAGTAAAATAGTGCAGCGATTTCTAAAGTGCGCTGTTCCATGTTGGAAATTTTGCTCCTGCAGTGAAATAGATTATGCATGCACATCCATGTGTACTCACAGATGCCTGTCAGATGCAGAGGCATAAGTCAAGATGATGAAATATTTCTCCACCACTTCTACCCCCTTAAAACTGATTTACTTGTCAAACTCAGTAAAGACTGTGCCCTCTCATTTTTACAGGGTATAACAGGATGTTTTTTTTCCTCAGAGTGACTAAGAACTCAAAAGGTCAGGTCAGACAGGATAGATGTTGGACACTTGCTTTCATTTGAATTGTTGAGGGATACATCTGCAATGGCAGTGTCAGTGACATAATAAACCAAGTGCATTAACAGAGAGAGACAGCGTGTCCATATTTTGCTAAATGTCCTTAGATTTGTACCAGCATATACAATTAGGAGACATATCCTTCTTTGTACAGATGTCACTCAGGAATCTGAGGCACATATCCCTTTATACTCCCCCTTCAAATGTTATCGGCCTGATTTAGTCCCAGTAATGTCTTTTGTTGACAGCTGGCGATCCGCCCAAGGAATTTTTAGACGTTTTTAGTTTAGTCGTGTTTGCTGTGTTGGCAGGCAGCGACTTACCATATGAGTGGAAAGGGAGAGGTTGGAGTCTGAAGCTCCTTCCTGACTTTGATTTGTCATTGTCAAAGTCTGATATGAGCTATGAGCTGGGAGCATCTTCCTCATCTCACTGCTAAGATGGTTGATGAGTTCACCTTTTCCTCAAGCAGACAGAAACTGACATTTTGAAAGTTTTCTCTTCTTCTCACATCAAAGGCTCACTTGCCGTGGGGCATTTGTGTTAAGGCCATTGCTATGTCACTGTACCTTGTGATGACAGTTCTGCTGAGTTTTCTCAAGCTAATGCAAAACGCTTTGGGGCCTGTTCTGTCTTTGATGTGTACTTTTGTGATAAAAGTCAGTACTGATGTTTCACAGTCGCCCAGTATTACATTTTACAATCTGCAGAAAAGATAAAATAACAACACATTGCTCCAATGCTGTGCCAGCGAATCCTGCCAAAGCCAAACTTGGCCGTGCTTGTCAGACCGCCCCTGGGTGGTGTGTATGTGTGAGAGATACGGTGTAACTGCAGGAGACGCTCCACGTTTCTCACAGTGAAATCTGTCCTCTACCTGAGACTCCAGACTGGAGTCAGATAACCACCACTGGCTGGTGACCTCAGTGTTTTCACTGAACATACCAGCTTTCAAGGGCAGAGACAGCCTCCCAAAGAGTTGAGGATCCTAAGGATTACTTATTGATGGCATTTACTAAATTGTACTCGGCATGTGGCTTTAAACTTTTAGATGATTTTAGATTATTAATGCCTTCAACTTGGACACAACAACAGCAGTCTGAGGAAAGATTTATACAGGCTTTTACTTTGGTGCAGAGCTTAAAATGACTTGAATAGAGGAATGTAAATGCAAATGTGAAACTTAATTTTAGAAACAAAAGCAAACTGCAACAGGTTCAGATTTACTCAGCAAAGTGGCCTCTTAGTGGCTCACTTTGATATCATAAATAAAGCATTGCATTAATGTCTAATTGGGCTGAACCTCTCAACCTATTTCACTAATGAGATTGAGCGATTTCATTCTCAGTGACAAGATATATGTTCCCATCTCCACATTACACAGATTAAATATTGAGCTGGACTCCATTAGTTATATTGAGCGTAGTGAAACCAGTAACCAACCCAGCTAGCATCACTGGTGAGCTCCTTGGAGACTGCGCGGTATAGATGCAGGACAGCGACAGGCGGGGAACGGTCTCAGGACACACAGTGTCTCTCAAACTGATATGAACGAAACTTTCACATGAAGAGCAAATGATGCACAGTCTCAGATTGTATTTTATTCTCTATCAAAACACAAGACAAATATCCAAGACAATCATCTGGATTTTTCAGAAATGATCACCTTCATGCTTATTCATTGAAATCTGCCGCACAGTGTAGGAGTTAAATGTGTGTGACAGAAAGAAAGTGAAGACATTTTGGCCATTTGAGAGTTAAGACTGACTTTAAGGGAAATAAGATTCACATATAGATTCACATATAGACACACAAACATGTGCACGTGTTTCTCTGTGAATGTCAATACACTAAATTAGAGGCCACATAAATAATTAATGTCAAACACATACTGTTTTGTTTGGTTTTTTTTCACTTTCCTATAGATGTATCTGGTCATGCAGTGGTTTTGGTTTGATCTACCTATGTTTGTTTATTTCTGGAAAGAAACATTGTCCCTGCTGTTGAACTTTTTCCTTGTGATTAGATTAAATGTAATATTTGTGTGACTTTAGGAATTAGAATAATACGGCTCCCGGGTGATTTGATCTAAGCCTTAAAGAAATTCATGTTCCCCAGATGATGAGATGTATTGATTTTGCTAATCCCATGAGTTTTCCTCTAACACTATTCTTAGGTTGTCACTTTTTTGCGAATTTTGCGATGCAGGAAGCGGCACGGAAATTAAACTCACCTTCACTGTTATGGGGTAACAGCAAAAACCCCTCTGAAAACTTAGACAGTCAAGTGAAAAAATGTGTTTGTTGTAATTTAGTTGAAAGGACCCTTTATGTGACAACTCTACTCTACACTCTATTCTGTATTTTCATCACATTCGACTCAGTTTCAACTTGAAATCAATGTTCCGCTTTGTTGATGTAGCGTGGATGAGTTTGGCAGATGTGATTTTCTGAGACCGTAGCCCCTGAAAACTTCTTCTTATTTATTGATTGTTAATCCTCCTTGCTTCAGTCAAAGGCAATATTTTAGTTCGAAAGAGTTGAGTGGTGTGTTTGATTACGGGCTCATTTTATTTTGGGTTTTTCGGAAAATGATGGTGTCTCTGTCTCAGTGCACATGACTTTATAGATTTATATGTATATAACAAAATATAATAGAACAATTTCTCATCAACACAAATTAGTGAGATGTGTTCACATAATTTTGCCTATTTACAACTCTGTTACTGTAGTTGTTTCCTGTTAGTTTAAATTGTCACATATCAAATACTGATTGTCAGACCTCAGACCTAAGTTGCATGCAACCTTTGTAGTCATGTGTTTAGCTGTTAAGCAAGATCAATTTTAAAACCCTTTTACTTGCGGGGTTTGAATTATTTGTAACTAATCTGTAACTACTTTAAAGGTTTCCTGGCTCATCAGCTGTTTAGTTTCCTGACTCTGAGTGTAGCATATTCTGACATGACATAAACCGCGTAGTTTAAGGCTTTTTCCACTGGAGATGTAGTTTCCTCCACCTCTCTGTCATAACTGCCGGTTCTGCTGCTAGCATGGAATATTTGATGCTCTGAAGTAAAGGGCCCTTGAGTATTGTATTTCAGGTCATCCATTACTATAATTGCTTTTACCCACCAAGTAGGCTTTCCTTATGCAACCTGCGTTTTAAATGTTTAATTACATTGTTTTGAGGTAACAAACTTCGTAACTGCTTTTGACAGGACAGGTTTGTTGTTTAAAATGTAAAATAAAACGCAGCTTGTGCTGTGTGCAAACAATAGATTTAGCTGCCTTCAGAGCTCTAATTCTGTAAGTAAGAAACCGAGGCAGAGTGGAGTCACAGCTTGCATTTCCATGTCTACATTACACTCACTTGGAAAGCTGAACAAGACGAGCTGTGGTTAGAGTTACACACTTCTCTGACAGATGTCAGTTTGTTAAAGGAGCTCGGTGTCACTCATTTGATATGAACAACTGCCTCTGAAAATTTAATTCATGTGTTTTCTGTGTTTGGGGGAAACTTTGATTGTAGCTTTTAAATAAATATAAATGAGTTGCAGAGGCTTTGTGGGGCAGTTGTGCTGTTTGTTCAGGGACATGTGTTAGCTGCAGTTTGTTCTGTTCATGCTGTTATGTGTCAGATTGTTGACAGCTGATATTTTTTTTTGCGCAGAGGCTGTTGGACATATAATTGGCTCAGAGGCTCTAATGAATGTGCAGTGTTTGCTGTTGTTGGTTCAGTGAAGTTTGTGTGTTGAAGCCTTTAAAGCTGTCAAACTGTAGCATGTGGGGCGTTCATCTATGTCCGGGTGAAAAGTGGCAGCACACAGTAATAATGATTTTTCTGTGTGCTCTCTTTGTCCTTGAGTTTAACATGTCAAAGAGGAGCTTTATTTTCAATGTGAAAAATATGACTATTTCAGCGATTCCATCTTATGTAACATATCAGTGCTAAATTTACAATCTAGGTCACTGATCCCATTAGCCCTCCAGAACTGGGACAGTGTTTTACTTCTATAATGAGAAATATCAAATTAAACTAAATGGAGACTTGTTGGCAAGATGCCGAGTTGTGATGTGCGTTTCAAGTGTGTGCTGAGCATTTTGTTTCTCCTAGATTTAAAACTGATGTTTCAAATCAACATATCAGGTATATTTCATACTTGGACAGCAAAGGGACTGTATGAATTATTTGGGTGTGAAGGGGGCCAGAAGTCATGTTTGACGGGATAAAAAAGAAGACCCTCCTCAGGGGTTATTTATATTTGGTTTGGATGCTGCCTTTAAAATGAAAAAAAACTTATATTATACTTGTTTTTTTTTTTGTTTTTGTTTTTTTTTTAACCTATAACACCATCATTTCTCAATTTAAACTTCAATTCAAGCTTAATGTTTTAAAGAAAATATATTTTTTACAAACCGAAAATTGCAGATAAAGAGTGGAAATAGAATTTCATGAATTATGAAAAACTTGATTAGCAAATTGTGCATTTTGTTTACCAAGCATCCCAGCTGCTTTCTATTTTTGAACCGAGAGCTACAACACCAACAGTCGTTGCTACTGTTAAAAGGAGCACAGGCAAGGGGCTGTGGTTTGTTATAATGCAGAATAAAGGGAGGCCACCATTGGCTAGAGATAATATTAAATCACAACATCTACCATTTCTCAACACTGAGCCACAAGAGAAACTAGTCCTGATGCAAAGACATGATTGTTGTTCTCTGCAGATGGCAAAATGTAGGCTTCTTTGAGCCTCTTCTTGCAGTAAATTCCACAAGAAATGGATGAAATAAAATATAAATCTTCATCATTAAAAATTGACATCCCCTTGCAGTCTTAAAAATTTCAGACCATCCTCTTTCAGTAAAAATTACATTTTAAAAAATTCTACAACTGCCCCAACTAATTTTTATACAGTCCCTAAACCTAAAATGAATAGATGGATTCTTTCTCATTCGTCGTCATGGGTAATGTAGACAGGTATTTGTGGGGCATGCAAAATTTACTTAAAATCCCAAACTGCACACTTACAAGATGAGCTGAGCCAACAGATAAACTGGCCTGATCACAGTCCCATTCACAAGGATGCTAAACTGTTAGCACAAAAATGTATGTGCATATTTTCATCTTAAATCCTAAGAAGTCACAGGACATTGTATAATTGATTACCAAGCATATGAGGGAGGTTTGCGACAAAATGTAATCATGTGCAGTTTTTCTTTTCTCTACTTTAGAAAGGCTTCTGCTATCATGGCAAAACACAGCCACCGAGAAACCTGACTTATATTTGCTGACAGCAACATTTTGTGAAATATCTACTGCCAGTTGTGATGGCCTGTACACAGGCAGAAGACATTGAGGTGATTGAGTGGAAATAACAGGAGCAGCTGTGGAGGAATATCAAGCGTGTCAGAGAGGGGGATTATTTGACAAATGGAGGGGAAACTAATACAGTTTGATAGTATTTAATCTGCAACGCGCACTGGTACCTGTAAAACTCCGTGAGGAGTAAGACTAAGGTAGTGTCTAATCTGCAGCCATAAGCATGATAGTCAGCGATGGTTTTCATGGGCTCAGCCATTAGTTCGGGGTGAATACACTGAGCAGTGAATCTTCTGAGAGAAGATGGCTGCAGATTGGATTGAAAGTGATGAAGAGGAGGGGGAGGAAGAACAACGGGGGGGCGGCAGCAGCAGAGGTGACCATGTGAGGAAGCTTCAGTGTATGACAGAGACTGAGGAGGTGAGAGTGATGGGGGGTGGGGTGGAAATCCACCCACACTGAAATCTCCAGTGAAATGGCCTACCTTCTGGTTGGGGTGGCCAGGTGATAGGAACCTAATGCTAATGTGGAGGCAGCAGATGTTCTCATCAGTATAACACTGAAGTTAAAAATGCCAGTGCGTGCTGCAAATGTAACACTTATCTTTTTATTCAGGGAGTTTGAAAGCAGTGAGAGAAACAGATAAAGGACATACGTGGCAGAATTCAGTACCGGGGGCAGATGCATAAAACTATGTGTGGATTTAAGACTATAACTATGTGTATGCACAAAACCAGAAATATGCATACACATTCTTTTTGTCAGAGTTTTAAAGGTGTGTGTACGCACGACTCTTTTTTCTGAATCTCATTCGTTGAGGAATTGTGGCCAGGTGCACCAGCCTCATTTCCACTCCCATAATTTGCCATAAATGGATGAAAACACCCCCTTATCCATAAACACTGTCTGAGCCACAAGTTATCAGTCTTGGCACGGAAAAGAACGGCAGATTATAAACTGAGCTCATTAGAAAACTTTTGTACAATAACTCCTACAAAAGTCCTGTTTTAATCTTAATTTGTCGGGACTAGAGACGTCTTCATTAGGACAAAGACAGACTCTAAAACTGTGATTAGTAAATATTCAAACAGTAGACCCATCCAAACTGTTTGCAGAATGCATCACAATAATGAGGATATTATATTAAACAATGCTAAACGAAACACTGAGCTCACAAACACATTATTTCCATTTATGAATTGTCAAATAGTTTTTTGCTGTGCAAATATCAATGTTTATAATGATAATGAATTCAGATCTGTGAAGTTGGTCGTTTTGTTTTCTGATAAATTCAGCATCTCTTTATTTTGCATTTTCACTTCACTGTATCTAACGCTGTTTGCTCTAAAAAATAAGAATCTTATTTTTTTGTACACATGGTCAAAAGAACATGCGAGACAGTCTCACTGCATATTCTGTGTTCAGCGATTCAGAGAAGTGACCTATACAAGGTTTGTGTGTGTACACATATACATGGTAATAGTCACACACAGGGATGCAGACTATCAAGCCTATTTAGGTGAAAATCTTTAATTATACTTTAATTAGTGCCATTAGTAAAATATTTTGAGTTGACCTACAAGTTATTTTCATTATCCATCATTCAGTCTTTGAAATAAATGAATTCACTTCTCAGGGATGTAGTAACACTTGTTTTGTTCAAAAGTCAAAAACCCAAAGATATTTACAGTTTATAGTGAATATACTGTAGTGATAAGATGAACTAATCCATTATTCAATTAGCCAGCTCATATTCTGAGCTTTCCAGAGAGCTGTTCACCATAGAGATATATAAAGAGGAATGAATAGTTCCTACAAGGAAGGAAAACCACCTGAAAATATATAAAATACTGTGGTATCCTTTGGAAAACAAATGCATGATATTTTAATTTTGGAACATTCATTAAATACCAATATCATGGGTCATTTTTTGCCTTGAAAGAGGATCAGTTATTTATTCATTTTTCTATGTCATATTTTTCTCTTATTTTCTTTCTCTAAATTGTGTTATATATTTAAAAAAAATAGAGAAAAAATTGCTCTGGTCTTAAAAAAAAAAAAAAAAAAGAAGAAGAAGAATGTAACTCAAAAATGTGATTTAATGACCCAAGGCCATTTGTGACTTATTGTTTAATGGGTTTAATGATTTCCTGCAGCTTGCTACAGTACCATGATAAAAATGTTAGCTGGCTTTTACCCTCCATCAGCCTCACTATGCCCTTTCCTTGCAGTTATTTATGGTGGACAACGCAGCCGATGACTGGAGGATAGCCATGACATATGAGCGCATCTTCTTCATCTGCCTGGAGATCCTGGTGTGCGCCATCCACCCCATCCCAGGGAACTACACCTTCACCTGGACCGCACGCCTGGCCTACTCTTACGTGCCATCCAAGACGGATGCAGATGTGGACATCATCCTATCCATCCCTATGTTCCTGCGGCTGTACCTCATTGCTCGTGTCATGCTGCTGCACAGCAAGCTCTTCACGGACGCCTCATCCCGCAGCATTGGTGCACTCAACAAGATTAACTTTAACACACGCTTTGTGATGAAGACCCTCATGACCATCTGTCCTGGTACTGTGCTGCTGGTCTTCACCATCTCACTGTGGATCATTGCTGCATGGACTGTGAGAGCTTGCGAGAGGTGCCTGGATCAGTTTCTCACGCTATGCTGCGCTGCTCAGCATGAAACATAGATAAGGAATAAAAATAGATAATGTACACACTTCTAAGCTCAGTCTGTGTCTGAGCATTAAGATAGAAAGATTTACACATGGTGTAAGAGAAGATTATCGCCCTACGGTATTCTGAAATTTAATCTTATATACTACATTGGATTAAATCTTTATTCCTTTCGCTTTTAAAGTAAGAATTAGTCATTAGAGGAGCTGGAGTGCATCAGCTTCTGCGTAGGCATGAAGGTTGGTCAACCTGTCGCATTTATTATTTATTACAGGTACCATGACAACCAGGACGTAACCAGCAACTTTCTAGGAGCCATGTGGTTAATCTCAATCACGTTTCTTACCATTGGATATGGGGATATGGTCCCAAACACATACTGTGGGAAAGGAGTCTGCCTCCTGACAGGCATCATGGTGAGAAAAGCCGACTGAGTGCATCAGTTTTTTTCTCTGCCAGTTTGTGAAAGTGCTCAAAGACTGTGAAAGGAGGCCTTGTGATTTGTGTGACTAATGTGCTGCTAATATTCAATGACAGGAATAAATATAGTTGACAAGCAAATGAGATGAGTAAAGATCCGCATTGTGCATTTGTGCCTGTCCATGTTATTTCACAGGGTGCTGGCTGCACTGCTTTGGTGGTGGCTGTGGTGGCAAAGAAACTGGAATTAACCAAAGCTGAAAAACATGTCCACAATTTTATGATGGACACCCAGCTAACAAAAAGAGTAAGTCAGCACTCCATATTCAGATATCTGACATATATTTCACCTGTCTGCGTTATTAACCAAAGGTCTTCTTTTTTTATTCGGGGGGGGGACTTTAGGTGAAAAACACAGCTGCGAATGTTCTCAGGGAGACATGGCTCATCTACAAGAACACCAAACTGGTGAGGAAGATGGACCACGCCAGAGTCAGGAAGCACCAGAGGAAATTTCTCCAAGCCATTCACCAGTAGGTAGCGCGCTATTAGCCCTCGTCGCTCATGTTGGTTTAATATCTTCTTATCCAGCAGTGTATTTACATGATTTACAAATGCAGCACGAACCTGAAATCTGAATTGTTTGACACCTGTAGCAAAAATATATGTTCATACTATTGTCGGATCTTTGTATATCATGACCATGTTTCACCTGGTTTGACTAACTTGAAATCTGTGGATGTGGTAAAGTGTTGGCCTGTTGATTCAGCATCATAACGAATGGTAAAATATGCAAGGGACTAAATTTATGTAAATATTATTCACTGATACACTAGAGGTTCTTGTAATTCATTTATTTTTAACCAGGGTAGGAATTGTATGAAAGAGACATATCTGTGTAAAATGTTTTTTTTCCCTGAATGAAATTTATACTGAAAATTTCATTTTCCCAGAATTACTGGGGAAACAGTCAGCTGCAGCTTTGCAGTATTCAAGCATTCAAGTATTCCTGACAAAAAAACAACTTATTTTACCTTGAAATATTCCAAAGTTACAGATTTTTCAGCAGTATGATATTCATCTCTCTTCCTCTCTCGCTCTTCCTCTTTCTCTACCTCTCTCACCTTTTGCTGTCAGATTGGCTCTTGTGTGTCTCTCTCTCACTGCGAGTCAGATGTCAGGCTGACCTCAGGGCTGATACATGTGGGTTTCTACTTTTCTAGCAGCTGGACAGACACTTACCTGTCAGCTAGTCTTTAAGTGCATCCCCAAGGACCCCCCCCCCCACCAAAGTGCTATCTAACTCCAAAACAGTATTGATTTAAGCCTCACCTCATCTTGTTTTTCTTCAACCTACAGTGCTTACATGCACATCCATAATCTGTGGTGGTTTTCAGGAACTGGAGCTCAGTTCAGTGCTTTATTTAAAAAAAAAAGGATGTACAATTACTTAATTGTTATAAAGCTTTATGCTCAAGTGAAATGTCACTTATTTATGTTTGTTTCATATGCTTCCTGTGGTTTGTGTATGTATGTATATAGGTCTTTGTGGTCTCCTGTACACAACTTTGCTTTGCTCATGAATCTTTCGAACAAAAATATATGTTCTAAAGACATTAGGATGTGTAATTACAAGCTAGAGAAACTCATAAACTGTCTGCTGCTGCAACCCGCATCCAGATTTGTGCCGTTTAATAGCCTTTTGTCATGGTTGCTTTGTCGAGTCATTATGTCCTTGCAGGCGATTTGCAGTGGTGGTGACGTTTCATGTCCACCTCCTGTTCTCTAGGACAGCCTAATAAAGGAAATCCCTCTGAGCTAAAGCTAAATCTATTAAGAACCAGATTTGGTGGGAAAAAGTCACGTCCAGCTCTGTGTGCAAGGACAAATACTCAGCATGGTGACAACATTGTCCTCCTACAAAGATTTTGTTTGTTTTTTCATGACACAGTGTGTTCCACAGGCCTTATCTGAGAGTTTTATGTGTTGCCTGTAGCCTATGTGCTGGGTGTGTGACATAAACTCTGGATTGAGATGAATATAGAGAACAGGAAGTTGCCTGACAGCGAGCAGATCGCTCAAGTGGAGGGCCTGGAAAAGGCCTACAGCTGTCCTTGACCTGTCATGAGGCGATATTAAACATCAAATCAGATATCATCTCGCCTGTTTCCTCTGGTTAAAACTGCAAGACCACATGTGAAACTCACTCAGACATCATCATCACTCACAGCAAAGGATATGAGGTGTAAACAGTTGTTAAATGGCACCATAGATGCTTTGAGGCACTGTCTGTGTTGGTGAATGTTTATAGACATTAACAGTTATATACTGTTGTACATTTCTGATAACCAGCATTCTCTGAGAAAGTTGAATCTAGGGCAATTGGACTTGGACTCATCCAAGCGGCTTCTTCAGTATGAACTGAAAAAGCCTCTTGAAGAATCTACAACCAAGTCCAGTTGCTCTAGATTCAACT
The DNA here is from genome assembly GCA_038496675.1 of Rachycentron canadum. Lineage (NCBI taxonomy): Eukaryota > Metazoa > Chordata > Actinopteri > Carangiformes > Rachycentridae > Rachycentron > Rachycentron canadum. The sequence goes on from CM076666.1 coordinate 10,905,177, forward strand.
TTCTCTGAGAACTATGACCTGGATGACTGAGGACCTTCACAGACATAACCAGCACTAGTGTGGAGAAAAGGGATTAGAACTAGAGAGCAAGCTAAGCTGCAGCTACAGGAAACAGTCCAAATACAGAGAGATAACACACAGGTTGCAGGAAGAAGTAAGTCAAGCAAAAATTGTTGCTGCTGTTCAGAGGTGAGGCGACAGTATAGAGATGAGGGTTACAGCAGCCCGAGCTGACCAAACAGATTTTGCCATCTGAATATGTTTATCTGATGTTGTAATAATTCATTTGTCTACTTCATGTTTCCTTTTTTTCCTGTTTGTCAACACAATGAAAATAGAGCTCGAAAGTAAGTCTTCGCCTCACACGTAGATGCAGACCTGTTGTGTGCATGCCAACGAGAGCTTGTCCTTGAACCCAATAATGTGACTAAAAAAATTACACTCCCTCATTTGATAAGTGAAATTCATGCCACAAAAATGTTGTTTGCAATGACTGAATTGTTTCACATGAGAATCATACTGTTGCCAGATTAATTAATATAAACTGCTACACAGGTTTTTTTTATTTTATCAGATGTCTGTTCAACTGAGTAGCTTGTCAATTTGATAAAATACACTACAGTCTCACATTCAATCTTCAGTATTACCTGCACAAACACGACTTACATCGTATTATTCAGTGGACCAATGCTGCACATTGTGAACACACCCACAGATGCATATTAAGTGAATTTCAATTATCGGTGATGGAGGGTGTTTTTCTTTCCATTTCTGCATGGATGTGATGAGAATTTGATCTTTAATCAGAAAGCCACTGATTAAACTCCAATCAACTGTGCTTTCACCTACCGAAGGATGACGACTAGAGCTCTACAAGAGGCAGACCGCAATAGCACAAGTATATAATTTATAATATAGCTCAAGTCATGTTATACAACTTAGCAGTCATGCTCATACAGATCAGGGCTCAGGGTCATCTTTCGGCGTGTGGAACCATTGTTGCGCCTGTTACTACATTTGCAGCCACACCTCCTCCATTTCTCTGTTGGATGACACAGTAGCAAAGATGCGGATCTAGTGTGGTTGGTAAACAGCATCATAAAAAGGCCAATGAGCTGTCATGCATCTCTGCACTAGATGACTAAGTGATAGACACAGTTGAAATCCTCCTGATTGGTTGGTGCATTTTACCACACCACAGGCAAGATGTTGAAGTATGTATTAGGCCATAACAGCTATTAAGTCAAGCATCTCAGTCAGTACAGTTTGACCATCCCTGGTGGGAATGCTGTCCCATCCCAACCCAAGGTTGAAGTGGGAATCATAGCAAGACACAGGAGAGTGAGTGCTTCTTAGCTCAAAGATCAGTGGATTGGAGAGGCAGGAAAGTGACCTGAGAGGAAGGTCAGGGTAAAGCCTCTGAGCAATCCCATTTGGGCCCGAGAGGCTGCAAACTGTGACTGACAGCATGAAGCTGTCAGCAGGGACAGATGAAAAAAAGGCTGCAGAATGATGTTCACTCTGTCCATTACACCCAAAGAAAAATTAGCATTTCTTTCCACAATGAGGTAAACAAAGGTCATGACAAAGAAAGCAAGAGGGGAGGCTAAAAAATATGGCACAGCACTAACTGAGATTGCCTTTACAGATTTAGTGGGATATTGAAAAGCTTAGCGTAGCCGTTTTCCCCTGATGAATAGCAAGCAGATTTAGAGTGCTCATTTAAAAGCAGAGCTGCCCATGAGCAGTGATTGACTGAGGAAAGGAGACACACAAGACAATAAAAGACAGGGCATGTAGGCTTCCTCATCCTGACCTCAAGCTGGCCTGTGCTTTGACCTCATTTGACAGCTATTGGTCATCCAACTGTGAAATGTATAATTCTAACAGGTCTTACATCAAGTGCAACACCATTTGACATCGAATCTGTATTATCTTTCATCATTTAGACAGACTACCTTCTTTCTTTTTTCCCCCTTCATTAAATCACTTGAATAAGAAAAGTGCTGTTTTGCAATAGTATTCTGCACTTGTCTTTAGAGTCTGCTCTGTATGAAGCATTTTGGTCCTCAGCTGTCAGGACATCTTCCCTTGCCTGTAGTTTTCAGTAGTGACTCCTGTGGCACCCTCTGTTGGTCTAACCTGTCATCTTCGCTCCACATCTGCCTGTCTTCAGGAAACAGAGAAATGATCCTGCATTGCATGAGAATGGGTGTATCTCAGCTAATGAGCAGACTCCCAGATGGCCCCTGAAATCCCTTCTCGATCTTCATCACATTCACGAGCTAATGATCACATCACACTGAACTAATGGTTAAATTAGTTCTAGTTTTTGTTATTAATATAATTATGGTTATTTTTATCAAAATCTAATATGGTGGCAAACTTGCCATCATGATATTATTATTTTGCCCAGTGTAATTTAGCATGCGTGGGTGATTCAGGGACAAAAAGAAGAAGAAAAAAAAGAACCTCTTTAATTTCTTGAAACCACGTGTGGTCCACACTCTCCAATACTGCACAGTTGCTGTTTTTGAGCCCCCTGAGAGAATGAGTAAAACAGGCTTTAGAAGCTTAATTAAACAGGATATGTGAATTATTTAGGCATGTTGTATGGAGTAGGTAAGTTATTCTATGCAGACTTTTGGTCGGTTAAATACAAGTGGGCTATATTGCAGGTTATTTTATCTCACAAGTTAAACATTACAGAGAAAATAATGTCCTATATAAGTGTTTTTAACAAGCTCTAATCAACAGGCAAATTGTGAAGACATTGCTCAATTAATTTTTTATATTTTTACTGCACAGATGGAAAAACTGTGTTTGATATCTGTGTGTTTCTGAGAGACCAGAATTTCTAAACTTTGAAAAAAGAGAAAAGTTGGTTTAACCAGAAGGAGAACTTTGAAGATACAAAGGTTTCTCATTCCTTTAGTATGGTTGTATATATTGGTTGAGTAGATTGTAGAGCTGGTCTCATTCTCCTCAGTGGCAGCTCCACCCACCCCTTTCCGTGGTCTCCTTATCACTTGCATGCGGCTCAACCAAATAGACTGAACCCTGCAATCCCTGCCTTCACTAAACACATCTTGTGCATGTCCTAGGAGTGTTCTCCATGTGTATGCCTTTGTGTGTGCACAAATTTAAAAATGATTTTTAAAAAAACACTTCCTAATAGCTTTAATTCATTGGGTTCTGAATGGTCTTGTGTTCAGATTGAGAAGTGTTAAAATGGAGCAACGCAAGCTGAATGACCAAGCAAACTCACTAGTGGACCTTGCTAAGGTAAGATAGACTAACAGTCTACTGCTGCATTGTACATTAGGATAGACAACTATCCTGATAAGCTTCTTCCTCTGTGTGATTGAATTCAATGCATGCCGGTTCACTCGCTGAATTAGTTGTGTTTTCTAATATAATCAAAGTCTACAGGTGTCAAATAAACAGACAGGGTTTTCAAAAGGTGATTAAAAATCAATCTGTGTGATGATTCTGCTTCACCTAAGCTTTGGATCCTTTGGGTATGAAATAATAACTTGATTAATTTTATTTTACAGTTCAAATTACTATCCCCAGGACACATTCTCCTGGAAAATACTAACAAGATCCACTTTTGTCTATGCAAAAACCTAATGCAGTTTTTCACTTCATGCATTCTCTGATATTTGTTTCCAGATGCACTAAACAGAAGTTGACAAACCTTAGGGAAAGACCAGGCAGCGCGCCAGCCTGACACAGCAGAAACAGTAACCTGGGAAGGGAGACACACTGTGATCTGATGATTCAGCCAGAAGTAAAGGCAGAGAAAGAAAGGAGAGAAAGGCAAAGGGCTTTGACATTCAAAAGTACACCACAGTCAAACTGGAACTAGGCCAGCGTGTCATGAAAGGTATTAGTTAATATTACCCAATCACCTCCTGCTGTAAAACAGTAGCAAGAGCCAGGATGTGACATTGGATAAGATGGCTTGTAGCCAGAGCCACTCAGCAGGCTCTTTAATCATTGTTATAAGAATCTGGCGCCATGAGAGGGCAGTGTAGCTTCAGTCTCTCCATGCTCTCAGTGGAAAGATGGAGCTAAATAGAGCTGAACATATCACTGGCAGCTGCATTGCCTCTGCGGTGCAATGTGAAATTCCTCAGATAACAGTGTTTCCCCTCAACTCATCATCTCCTCCACATTATAATATAAAATGTTTTGGGGTTTTTTTTCCATTTAATGTCACTTAAGTGATGCCGTTCCTCTCCACAGCATTTCTTCACTTCTGCCATTCAGGCCGAATTACATGTCCTCAAATTGCAAAATTGCTCACTCAAGCTGCTGTTTGAAACTATCTCTGCCACCCTCCTCTCGTTTTCTCCACTTCTCTTGTCCACAAATAGGTTGATACTGTCAATTTGTGGTTTTATGGGTTGAAGTGGATCTATATTAACCACATATATTCTTCCTCTATCAGTTGCATCCTCTGTTTATGATATTTGTTTTCTCGCTGTATACTAGGCCCTTTTCTTGCTTTTCTAGCATTTAATGCCATCACTATTTAATGTGTTCATGTTTCGTTTCATGATTTACAGATGAGGTCCAGACTTGGCTTAGTTCAGCTCTGCATGTAGACATGTGCTAAGTTGTAATTAAAGGCAGAATTACGTGGGTAGAAGATAATATCCAAACATTATTTGGTCACTATATATGAACCATGTAAATGCAGAATTTAATTTCCAATCCACTGAAAATTCTTCACAGAAATACATCATTCAATGAATGTTGACGTAAGTAATACAACACAGTGAAACCCTTGTCTCCACTAGCTGTCAGGATGAGCGGCATCAGTACTACTTCAGCCCTCACTGATTCACATAAAAAACCTATCCCATTATTGTCGCCTCAAATCTGAAGAGGACAAGGTAAGTGATGGATGGCATCGCCTCTAGGCTGCCAGAGATTATTAGTCCTCTGCTGAATAATACCTCAGAAACCGCCCCCAGCAGCAACAATCCTAATCCTTATCCCAAATGTGACATAGATTTCTCAGTGTGTGTGTTGTTGACCATTTCTAAAGACAGAACTTTAGGAGTTTAAAAAATAGCAGCTACACTGTATTTTTAAAGGTCTGTGAACAGATGGTTGATGCATCAAAAGTGAAAAAAGCTTCATGCAAAGTCAGCAGGCACCTTTTCTGTCTCCTCAAGGTCATGAACTAATGTACTCTGGCGTGAACATGAACTCTAGTAAAGTGTTCATATAAAGTTGACCCTTCTTTAGCTGACAAATAATGTGCAGGTTCTCAAGGTTGCACCTATTTAGCATAAAAATAACTTAACCCGATGCTCCTCTGGTGTTATTTTAAAGTTGGGATTGTCTTCTCTGCTTTGAACCTCTGCTCATCCAAAAGTAGAGGACAGTGGGACAGTGCAGACAAAACTGCAGGCACCAAAATAGATACATTACAACAGTACTATAATAGAAGCATTTACAGCATTTGAATTATAAAAAATTAATTAGTCAGATTGGACTTTCATGTTGATAACTAGAGGTGTTTTTCAGCTCTGTCTTAAATCAATAGCCACACGCTTATATCTAGGTTCAAAGGGCTTTTGTTTGCTATAATTTCTCCTGTTCAGGCTGAGTACTGACATAACAAGATGCCCTGTATAAGATATTCAAATGCACAGGTCGTGTTGAAGCACAAAAGCCAGAGTCCCCCGTGAGTACAAAAATGTAATTAAAAATTTTTTCAAACTTAACACAGTCAAATAACCTGGATATCGTCCAACACTGTTTTAGACTAAAATTCCCGTGCTGTTTTAATCCACCCCAGTTTCACTGAAACGATCAAAGAGGGAACTTGCTATTAAAAAGAGAGTAAATCAAGAGGATATTACTAATTTTGTAGACCATCGTCTCTGCCACTAGATGTTGCACTAGACCACTAGCATCTGAGACCGCGACTAATGCTTCGTGGCCCCCGCCGTCCTCTCCTTCACCTACTAAGTCAGCCAGTTGTCACACAGCTCAGTGAAAACTTCCACCAAATCCACAACAAGAGACACAACTGAGTAAAATAACTATGTGTACATAAGAGAAAACAAAAAGAAACCAAAGCAGCCGCAGCCATTAGCCGACGCTAGCGTTGCCGTGACGTGCTCCACAGTAACGCTGGTCGTAACCTAGCAACAGTTAAGCTAGCAACAGTTCAGCGAACTACATTTTAAATTAGCTACATTTGCCAAACGAATTCATAACAACCGTATAAGCAAGTTAGCTAAGTTTATCATGCATTTTGTAGCCGGTTACTAATGAAAACAGACATGTGACATGTAGCATTAGTTACTCACGCATCAAGGAGAAGAGAAGCCAGTTTAGAGTCAAGTTGAAGCCCTTCAGCAGCTCTACTCTACATGTTGGTAAGGACGAACCAGTATTAGCTCCATGATCGGACTGGGGAAAAAATTCACCCTTGACCTTATCTGTTGGTACCATCAGCCGGGTAAAATTTTATGGTTGTTTTGATGATTCATAGCCAATCCACATGTGTTCTGGTCTTATTTCCTTCTTTGTCTGAAGACTTTGTTTTAGCTGAAAAGCTTAAGTGTTGCACTTTAGCTTGTTTTTTCTTGGAGAAAACACATGAACCGTGCTATCTGCACTGAGTTGTCTCAACTGTAGGCGTTTCCTGGGATTTTATAAACTTTAGACCCAACGGCCTAACAGGATGGACACATGCTGTCTGTCTGTCTGTCTGTCTGTCTGTCTATTTATCTATCTGTCTGTCTAGCTAGCTAGATAGATGTAACTGAGACTGCAGTTGATTATTTTTTTATTTTAAATCATTTCACACAATGAAAAAGACGACTGTGGGTTTTGTTCCCCATCACTCACAAAATGTATCCTTTCATAATTTTATATCAGATGAACAGTTTCTAATGGATACACTTAGCATGTTCATTATTTCCATTTTCTGCAGTATAAACAGGATGCATTGAGAAAGTGAATCTTTTAATGGGAAGCATCCAACTTGTTCTAATTCCTCTCCTCCTCATTTCAGATTAATGTTTGAACTCACTTTCAACTGTACATGTACTGGAGTATTGAAGAAAACTGTATTTTTGTCTGCAATCTGTTTGCTAATAATGGACACACAGTATTTTCAGGTTGTCCAAAAATAACAACAATTTGGAAATTATCACATTAAGTGTGTTTCCTCTCCCTTGTTCCAGACTCAGAACATCATGTATGACATGATATCGGACTTAAATGAGAGAGGCGAGGACATGGAGAAGAGGATTGCCTTGCTGGAGACAAAGCTGGAGACTCTACTGAGTAACTTGCAGGCTCTGCCAGGACTCATCAGCCAGGTCATCAGCCAGCAGCACAGGGACTTCCTGGAGGTTCAGCTCCAGCCTTATGACAAACACAGCCCTGAACGCTCACAGTCAGTGTCCCGACGGAGGTCGTCCTCCACAGCACCGCCCACCTCCTCCGAGAGCAGCTAGAGTCCAAGGGGAATGCCTCCACTGAAGACTTTTGCCATCATATGGCCAAGTTGCATTTATCGTAAAGCCTTATGGTTTCAATAAGTATTATCCAAATTCTGATGACAGAATCCAAGATACTGGGGACAATGCATTTTAATGGATAACTTCATGCTGTTATTTGTTTTTTATTACCTCAAAAGATGTTGTTATCCTTGCTCTGGTGACAAGACCTCAAATAATGGCGCTTTCCTCAGTAAAAACTAAAAGGCCTATCGATGGGGCTATGATAAGAACTCTACTCCATCTCTATGCAGAGGTAGCCAGTTTTAGGAAGCAAGGTTACCAAGTGTGAAACTATTGCACTAAAATAGTGCTTCTCACAGACTTTGTGCTTCTACGGGCTTGATTCAGTTGCCGTGTTCCTCAAAGCAAACTGAGAAATCAGTCAGGGAGAATGACAGTGAAATTGAGGAAAAGTGCTCTGTTTGGTGGCCTGGAGTGAACTGATAGCAGAAGGCAGATGAAAATCGCTCCTACACACTGTCACTCAGAGATAACTTAAAAGCTTGAAATGAGGAAAAAAGCATATATCTTTTAGGTTAGAAACAGCATCAACTATAGCGGTTTTCTTTTTGCAGAGTGCCCCTGTAGAATGACTATTTTTGGGGCAACATTGCAAATAATTTAATCCTCTAGTCAAAATGAATGCATTAAAATCTGTACTTGCACTTACTTTTTAATCAATGCACTTCAATGCTGACTGACATATGATATAAAGATGAGTTGCTCATTAAAAGAAGAACATTTGAGATGTTTGGGCATGGGTTTATTATTGTCAGTTCTCAAGTTGTGGCTCGTGTTGATGAATCAAGTCAAAGCCCTTTTTCTGTTTTTCACAAAGAAGCATTAACTTAGACCCACAGAGGTCTACAGCAATGTATTGAGTGATCAAAAAATCAGTAATTAGGCCTTGTCTTGCTGTGCCTTACCTCCAGTCCTTCATTCCTGTGCTATTTATGCTTGCTGTCATCTCAGCTGGGCAACAACAAATGCTGAACAACAACTCGCAGAAACCGTATCTACCTTTTAAAAAGAAAATGCCTATTTTTATATATTTTGATGAGGACAAGCACACCTCCTACAACGAAACCAACAACAATGGGGATGTAAAAAGTGACAGATTCAGCATATCTAGCATATGGTTTCATATTTCTTGGACTGGAGTTAAGATACATAAATAGTCTATTAGGTTGTTTCCTGATTATAGTTTCATGCAGATTTTAAAATTTCTGTATTCATTATTATTCATTACTATCATTCATTCATTATTATTGATTGCCTTTTTTTTTTTTTTTAAAGCAAATGCTTTAGATGACACTGTGGGCTGAGCTGGAAGAGCAGTATTCAAGAGCAGAACTGGTAATTCTACCTATAGTGACTGGTATTTATTAGGTTTAAAGGTTTTAATGTCAGAAAGCAAATTATAATATTTCAATTTGATTGAAATATCCTCCTTGGCCTTTCACACAGTGTGTCTACATATCAACTGTGTGAAAAGCCTCAATGTAGCCAATAAACCCTCTAGACAATAATATTCACCATATGAACGTACAGTTGTTATTAATGCAACCTTTTCAGCATTCACAGAGCATAGCATGGGTCAGAGAAGATCTGGTGGTCACTCATCAATACAGCAGCACTGAACTTGTTCAACCAGCCAACCCACCAACCAATAAGTCAATCAGAAGGTCAACACAATGACAGATGTTCAGTCCACAAACTTCAGCAACATAGAAACCAATGAGAGATTATACTGTATGCGACTTAAACAATAAACAATTAATCTATAAAAATATACAATTTGACTGTCTTTTTTTTTGTTGTATGGAAATTTGTATTAAATAGGATAAGTTAAAATGTGTGTTTGTGTGTGTCCCTGCAAAAGTAAGTATGACAGTTACATCAATATATATTAATCATTTGTGGTCCAAATCACTTTCAGGTGTATTTAATTAATTTTATGTTGCATATGTTGCAACCCCTCTTGATTTATCACTAACCCACCAATGAGTGAAGTCATAGTAAGAAGATGTACCTCTAATATGAATCTTCGGGGGAAATTAACAATAATCAATAAAAAAACAATATTTGTCTTAGAACTATAGTGGAGTAGAAGCATAAAGTCACATAAAATGGAAATATTCAATTGAAGTACAACCTGAAATTTGTAAGCAAATGTACTTTATTCATTTCAAACTCCAGTCCTAAAAGTGTTCAAAATATTTAATTAGTACAATACTATACAATCCAACCGTGTCAATAAAAATTAAACCTTACCACTTGTGATGTGAAGTTTTTGTGTTCAGGCCTTTTATGGACACCCACAGCTTCTTTCCTGGGAGTCAATGCACCGAGTAAGAAGTTCCACAAGTTCTCGCGAGAGAGCAGTGCACAGCGGCACTTGCGTGGTGTAGATGCGTGTGCTTTGCTAAACAAGATCCAACTTTGTCAACTCCCATGTAAAACCTTTCCACTTTCTTTCGGCAACGTTGATCGTACAAAAGAATCTCCGTCACCATGAGTATACTCGCCAAAATAGCAGAGATTGAAAATGAGGTAAGGCTGAAAGCAGATAGCAAAGTAACCCAATGAATCAGTCACGTTTAGCTAACGGCTAGTTGTTAGCGCTAGCAAATAATTAGCCTAGCTCCCACAGCTGGGCCTCACTTTATACACGTTATTTCGCGTCTACAGCTCATTGACAGGTTACAACGGTTGTCGTATACTACTCGTTCAACTTGTAGCTGTATTTTGAATCAAATTAATTAATTTGAGAGGATGTTGCTAACCACCGGGTCTCTAGCATACATATCGTTTGACAGGCTAGCAACCACACTAACGTTAGTAACCACGTACACATCTGTTTCATGTAGCCCACTAGTTGAGAAACCGTAGGATTTGAACTAGTCAACATATTATTATTGAGCAACTTATGAATTTCCTCTTCTCTTAAGGAGGTCTACGAAGATGATATCTAAGAAAGTGTTTGTAAATGTAAAGCTTGAGAAGTGTCTTTTAGAAAATCAATATGCACTGTAAAATGCTTAGTTTGTGTAAGAGGGAAGTAGCCTTATAATTTAGACCTTAAATCTTAAAGCTTGAGCTGAGATAGTACAGGACAAAGCATGGACTTAACTATGTCCCATTTAAACTTAACCACTTCCATTCACAAGATGACTTCAGACTGGTGCTGGTTAGAAGAACAGCAGAACAGGTGATACTGTAGAGGAAAACACTTATTACCTTATTACTTATGATCTCGCTTTATGTTTCAACACAAGTCATTGTTTACCTCAGTCAGTACCATATATTAGATGGGAATAAAAATCAGCAGAGCCCTTTGTGACAGTTCCCAGTCATTCAACACTGGCATTTTTACCGTTATTCTCAAATAAGTCAAGTCACTGTAGCTTCAGTCCTCTCCTTGAGATTCCTGGTATCAATGAAAGAACTTACATTTGTGTTACGACAGCTTGTCATCTTTCAAAAGGCACTTTTGTGGATATAAGGAATGTTTCAGTGTGAAACACTCTGTTGATTGACTGAAAACTGTCGATTATTTGAAGTTATCTCCAAGCAAATTTCCTAGGTCCAGCATCTTAAATGTGAGAATTTGCTGCTTTTCTCTCTCTTATGTAGCAGTAAATTTAATATAAAGGCATTTTGAAATGTAGGACTGGGCTTTAGGGGATTGTAACTTAGCAATTACAAGATATTTATTTTTTCTATATTTACACCTGAAGTTTTCTGACACTTACATTATTCGCTCTTCTTCTTTTTTTTTTTTTTTTTTTTTTTACTCATTTGCCAGACACTTTTGTCCAAACCAACCTAAAAGTGGCTTTATATCAAACAATAAATGTATGAATTGTAGAAATAATCAGTGTATTAAAATAACCAATAGTTGCACCCCTACTTACATTATGGGTTAACATTAGCTTTATTATAGTGTATTTTTGTTGCAATTTTTGTTGCTGCTTCTTTAATAGTGTTATGTTAAATTATACTTAATTGACTCATTGGCTATTATACAATTGTGATGATATGAACAGGTTTGAGCCCTCATGCTGCTGTTGCTGCTGTTCATTTTAGATGGCCAGGACGCAGAGGAACAAGGCCACAGCTCACCACTTGGGTCTGCTCAAAGCACGTCTTGCCAAACTGAGGAGGGAACTCATCACACCAAAAGGAGGCAGTGGTGGTGGAACAGGAGAAGGTAAAATCATATTATTAAAATGCCTAGTTCACTTACTACTGTTATTAAGACATTACAAACAAGCCCTTAAATATTTTCTGTCCTGTAATGTGTCACAGTCAAATTGTGCTTTGATTAATGTCTGATTTTATTTTTTTTGGGTTTCAGGTTTCGATGTAGCAAAAACTGGTGATGCTCGTGTTGGCTTTGTTGGTTTTCCCTCAGTAGGAAAGTCGACACTGCTAAGTAACCTTGCAGGTGTGTACTCTGAGGTTGCCGCCTATGAGTTCACCACTCTTACAACGGTACCTGGAGTCATTCGCTACAAAGGTGCCAAAATTCAGGTACAAGAATTTCAAATTTGTTCACTGCCTGTAGTTAGAACTGAACAATTTTTTTTTAGTTTGGTATGTTTTCAACAGGCTGATTATTTTCTGTATTTCTTTTCTTCTTGTAAAGCTCCTGGATCTTCCAGGAATCATTGAGGGTGCCAAGGATGGCAAGGGCAGAGGCAGACAGGTCATTGCAGGTAACGATTTGATCAGGGAGGATTTTGCTAAGGCTAATACAGATATTCCTGGAAAAACAGAATTACAAGACAAAGAATAATACCACTGTAATTTAGTTGTTTCCCCCTGCTGATATTAATGCCAATGTAGAATGGACCATAGTATTATGGTTATAAAATGGTTGTAGATAGATACTATGTCCACTACATAAATGAGGTATTCTCTATAACTATACATTCCACTGTTGTTTTCTTGTTCCTTTCTGTTTTAGTGGCCCGAACTTGCAACCTAATTCTCATAGTGCTTGATGTGTTGAAGCCTCTTGTTCATAAGAAGCTCATAGAGCATGAGCTGGAGGGTTTTGGCATCCGACTTAATAAGCAACCACCGAACATCGGTTTCAAGAAGAAGGACAAAGGAGGCATCAACTTCACAGCTACAGTATGTCTCACTTAGCACAACAGCAATTTGAATGCAGAGATGCAAACTTGACCATTTTTACATCTTTAAATGTCACCTAAATATGTAATATAATGCTGATGCATTTTTATCGGAATTTAGTGGCAAGATGATGAAAATGCTGGTTGTCCACTTGTCATTGAAAAGTGAGATTATTCTAACATGTGATACTGCTCTTATTTTTGATACGCAGGATTTCAGTTGTCTGGGGTGTTATAAACAATGATCAGTAGTGAGTATAAGAGGCTATTTAAAGGAATGAAGTGATCTGCTGAATTAAACTTGGAAAACACATTTAGCACATCATATAGTTAGGTCTCATCATGCTGGTAACAAACTGAAATATCACTGCTGTCCTCTGGTGGACATGCAGAAGATTACGCTACCTTTCTACACGGATTTAGTGTCGTAAAAGCATTGTCAGTTGAGCGATGTGAAAAATATTCAATAATGAGGGTGCTTAATATGTATTAAGTATTTCTGTTTCTTTTATCCTCTTACTCTCTTGTGTTGATTAGCATCATGCCCCTCTCTCTCTCTCTCTCTCTCTCTCTCTCTCTCTCTCTTCCTTCAGTGTGCACAAAGTGAGCTGGATGCTGAAACGGTGAAGAGTATACTGGCAGAGTACAAGATCCACAATGCCGACATCACTCTGCGCAGCGACTCCACAGCTGATGATCTCATTGACGTGGTGGAGGGAAATCGGTAAGCTGCTGAAGTGCCAGAATGGACCCGTCTTAGTCATCCCTAGTGGGTGTGGCCTGTTGGAGTCTAAAATCCTATTTCAGTCCCCACTACACTAATGCAGATAAATTTGAACATACATTTCATGGAGTTCATATGGGGTTGTAACCACTTTTTTTAGTAATTTCTAATTATCATTATTATTATTATTATTAAGTTCTATTACCAAGTAACCTATGGTATTACCGTTACTCAGTGTAACTAAATAAAAGAAATATGCTGTCTAATCTAGGATATCAATAATGTTACATGTGCTATGTATTGTTGGTTTAATCCTGTGTTTTGTTGTATATTGAATAAGGATCACATTTCCCTGGATGGTCTTTCAACATTTTATTAAGAGATATCAGAGAATGTAATGCAAAAGAGAGAGAGAGATAAATATATAAATTTACCAATTCTGTAAAATATTTCAACTATAGCCATGCATAAACCCACATACTTTTAATAATTTTAAACAAAGCCTCAGCCCGTAATTACACGCTTTGACAACTCATTTTACAATTAACAAATGATCAAAATGTGACTGAACTATTAATATATTCCTTTTACACTTGTTTAGAGTAATTTATAGCATATATAGAAAAAAACAGAGACGTGAACCTTTCCAGCAGAAAAGTCCAGAACGAAAAGAGCAAACGGATAGTTGTTGAAATTGTTTGGGGAAAAAAAAACAAGCCAACTCAAAGTTGTGGATTTATTTCAGACTGCTGAACACTGAGGGCTGCTGATTGAGCAGCAGTATGATGGACAGCAGCCACTTACAGTCTCTTGTCACAACAGGGTCTACATCCCATGCATATATGTGCTCAACAAAATCGATCAGATCTCCATCGAGGAGCTTGACATTATCTACAAGGTGCCTCATTGTGTACCCATCTCGGCCCACCACCGCTGGAACTTCGACGACCTGCTGGAGAGGGTGTGGGACTACCTACAGCTCGTGCGCATGTAAGAGTTGTAAAATGTGAATGGAGGCGAAGAAAGGTTGGGGATTTAAATGCTGCATAACAGGAAGAATTTGTAAAAAAAATAAATAAATAAATAAAAAATTTAGTTTGTTCAAACTAGAGAATTTGACTGAGATGATTCCTCCATTTGCAGCTACACCAAACCCAAAGGCCAGCTTCCTGATTACACCTCTCCTGTTGTGCTTCCTGATGGACGAACTGCAGTCGAGGATTTCTGCTTAAAGATTCACAAAAACCTCATCAAAGAATTCAAGTAGTAAGTACTGTAGACCTGATTTAGTTTGTTGAATGTTAAAGGGAAGATGTGTTCTGCATTTCAGCTAATTTATTTGCCGCCTACAAGGACGTCAAGGCTTCTTACTTAAATGCATCGATAGAACCTTGCAACAGAAGTGACAAGTGTTCATCAAATAGTTTAAAACAACATGGTTGCTTTAATCACAGCCATTGCCCTTTTTATGGCAGCATACGCCAGATAAGCATTAATTGGACAGTTAGGATTAAGATCTGAGATGATCTGTTGCACCACCATTTTCAAATGGGAGAGCTAACATCGGCAATCAGTCAATACATTATTGCTGCTGAGCATTACCCGTCCTCCAGGGAATGAATGGGTCAGACAGTGACACATGTGGTTAGAGAGCCTTTGTAACTAAAGGATTAACTGTCATTGTAACCCTTAGGTTACTTTATAATGCGATCTCTTATTTTCTGGTGTAATTACGCTACATGGTAGCTGTTATCTTTGTTTTTTGTTCTTTAAGATGATGTAAAAGGAAACATGCACCCTGTTTGCCACCTTGAATAGATCCACCATGTACAATACTATTGGTAATTTTTAAACTGCTCTCTCTTAGTGCTCTCGTGTGGGGATCATCTGTGAAGCACAACCCTCAAAAGGTGGGAAAGGACCATGTGATGGAGGATGAAGATGTTATCCAGCTAGTGAAAAAGTAAAAGGAGTATCGATTGACTGCATGGCCCGAGATCACAGTGTTCTGTACAGTTGCTCTGTAAATCTCCAAACATATCCATCACAGCATCTGTGTCATTTGGTTCTTAGGTTTTTTTGCTTCAGTTTAAAGACAATGAATTGAATTTAAGTGTCAGGTTTAAAATAACCTCAAGTACATGGCACCATGAATAGTTCATATTGAATATTGGCTAAGGCTTGCATTAAAATCTGAATGATCTGTACAATAAAATGATAAAGCAGTCTTGCCTAATTCTTACCTTTTTTTTTAAATTTATTTTTTTATTGACATGTCCACATGACTTTAAGCATGTATTCACACGCTTCTCGATTTAAATCAACATGATTTCATGTGCTACATGCGCTCTGTGTCAAAGAAATGTGCCTCATTGACTCTCCTGACAGTTACATGGTCTCCTTCAGAAACACAGTAGTACTAAGCAACAGCTTTACCACGGCCACTTCAGTCTGGCTTCTAGAAAAAAAAAAGTCTCATTTGAAAGCCCTGTCCAGCTAAGTGATTTATGTGACATTGATGATGAAGGCAGTTATTCAGGCTGCCAGCCCACCCCCTCTCTCGGGTAAGGACGGCCACTCAGGTTAATCAGTTCATTCACTCAGACGCAGTCTGGGGACATCATACGCCAGCTGTTCACAACTAACATGACTCCACAGAGCGAAATATAGAGCATTTCATCAGACCCAGGAGCACTACTGGAGGTAGCATTATCAAAAGTCAATATGGTGCAACCTGTATGAAGTGTAGCAGCCATTTTGTGTCTGAGCGCCCAATACTAGCCAGTGATTGCAGAGGATGGCGCCAGTGCATCCCGGAGTAAATATAGACAATAGTATAATATTGGCAGACTGGAAAAATTTAGGAATAAAGTTGACATTCCAACAAACATAACAAAGCTACATATAATTGACCTGAGCTTTTTCAAAGTTTCATGTCATTTCATGGCATATTTCACATGGTGCAAATATGTGGCAGCTTTGTTAGGTTAAATAAAGTCACCCATATATTTTATCTCAAATTATATGTAGAATTGATCAAACTGAATCATAATTTTCTACAAAATGTAAAGATATTTGTTTCAATATATATTTAACATCTTTGGTAGAATACATAATATCCAATATTTACAACTGCAACTTAAACAGATTAGTGTGTCTGCATTTACTAAAAGATTATAAAATAACAAAATGCATAATGTTAAAGGGAAAATGATCTCAATTCCGTATCCCTACTGAATTAGATCGACTTAATGCATCAAATATTTTGTCATAGAGAAGAACTGCTTTGCATGAGCACAAAATCTTTTTCCGCTCATATATAAGAAGCCATTTATTGGTCAAAAGTGCTTTCAATATTGTCCATTAATTAATGGTGACACTGTCTGATTCAGAACAACACTGGATGATGAACAAGGATTTCGATATGCAACAGGATTCAAGTTAATGAATATATAAAAATACAATATACAAGAGACACAACATGCTCGCAACGCTCAGAAATGTTACAATGGTTTAATAAGGGTGTTAGGAAGTATGTGTTTAATGTTATATGCCACAGTTCTTACTGAAAGAACAGATACCTTTTAGGAAAAGCTGCAGTGGTTGAAGGTAATGCCTGCCTGTCCGGCAGCAGCAGGATCACCCCTCCTCAGACACCGCCTCTTCCCCACCCCCTTCTACCCTGTAAATTATAGCAGCACTTTAGCTAATGAAAGAGTTGAAGACCGGGCACTAATAAAAGCCATTAAGTGAATAAAGCACTTCCCCCTCTAACAAAATTAAAGAATCTACCCATTTGAAGAGGGAGGACTCTGTATTAATATTTATGAAATGCGGAACCAGTGCCCCCCCCAAACTCCCCAACTCACGTCCAATCCCAGCCTGACCAAGTCCTCCTTGCCAGTGCACCTATCCCAAGAGAACATCACCAACCCCTCCTATCTTGAAGGAGGGGCAGGAGATGGGGACTTGAAGGGTGCTGAGGACGCAGTCAGGACAGTCTGTCTCAAGTAGAGCAAGCTGAAAGACCCCAAGACACAGCTCAGAGCACCCTACTACCAGCATCACCCTCAACCGGCTGCACCTAGCATCGACTTTGGGGCCAGCGGATGGAAAGGTGGGTTTCTTGGAAAGACCACGTGTGACTTTCCAAAGACATCAGTAGAAGGTTGTTGTATTGCTAATTTTATTGGGTTTTTCACTGTGATCTTCAGTCTAAATGATATTTTATGTCAATTTTTAAATCAGATATTTTCTTAAACTTAGATCTTATCAGATATTGAAATTTATCTGTGAGTTTGAAGCTCCTGAAACTCCCTGTGGTCATCTGTCAATTTTTGAAGAAAGAAAAAAAAAACTAAAACAAGGTAAGAGAGCATCATAATGTATCACAATCATCCATGAAGAAAAACCATCCCATCATCCCATCAACCACATGGCATCACTTTGAAACAACTCATTGTTCTGAAAAACAGTGGTCTGTCTCACCACCGCCGCTCACCATCTTCACCCAAAGTGCTCCCATTTTCATGCCATTTGGTGACTCCAAAATGTGGGGTTTTCTCTATGGTGCATTAATATGCATTATGGTGTAATTTCATCACACAAAGTGGTTCAGTTGCTTGCGCTCTAAGTTGATTATCGCGCCATGCCTTCTCATTTTAGTAAGACCTCCCAGGGGAGATGAAACAAACACAGGAGAAGGTAACAAGATTGTCAAACCTTTTGGAAAAACAGCTCTCTCAGCCTGACAGTATCATGACTCTTGACATTGCACTCAGTGATCGTTAATACAATTAGGACTAAAATGTCAGGAGTGGTTGTGTCTTGACTCTGAGGAGACGGTAAATGTCCTCAGATGGACAACAGCGATAGAGCTGTAACTATCATTCTTGAGTTTATTGGGCCATTGGGCACCAAGACTCTTTATTTTGGTCAATTATAAGTAATTATAATTCTAAGTAAAACAAGTGGACTCTGCTGTTCTTAACCAGATCACAGACGAATTACCTAAACTCTGTTTCCATTGATCAGTTGAAGAACACCCAATAGGAGGAAGGAGAAGTAATTTGATTACGCCACCAACCCTTAGGCCTGTTGTAAATCTTTGCTTGAAAATGTTAAAAATTTAAATTTCAATGTTGGAATCAAATAAAAAGAACAAAAAAAATTATTTTTTTGGTCGTGTCCGGTAGAGTTGGGCGCGAAGGACGGGAGGGAGGGGTTTGACGCAGTTTGTGCGCAGGAAGGGTGTAGCCCTTTTTTCCCGCAGTGAGTCTGACCTATGACTAATCGTTTCCTTTTATTCTGCAGATGTTCTTAATAGCAAATGTGTTACAACTCTTTTGCAATCACTACGTAAACCAGTGGTGCCATTTTTTTTGATAGCCAATCTATGAGCACAGATCCCCTCCCTCACACCTTTGGACTTTTTTGTCTCTTGGACTGTAGATGCTACCAAACTGTGGGGCTGTCCTTCAAGTGCAAGAACCCGGAAAATACTCTTTGTTTCTTTTAGGATTTTTAATACTTGACTGTATTAGTTGAGAGTGAGTTAGCTTCCGTTTGATGAGAGCAAAAAGATATATTCTGTTTTACTGGTTTTCTACCTTTACTTTACATTTTCCACAAAGCTTTGGAGTCCCTCGGATGAGTCCTACTGAACTGGATCCTGTGTTGAGTTTTTTTGTCTTTGCCCAGGACCCCATTGTGCTTGATCTAACCATGCAGTGCATCTTCTGTCCATGGTTGTGCCAAGCACCTTGGAGGCTTCGGAGCACTGTCTGCCTTCTGTGGTGAACTTCTACAAAATTTAGAAATGCATTTTCAGGTTACTGATGTACTTTTGCATTTTTACATTTAAAAATATAAAAGACATAAAGACTAGAACCAAAAATTAAGGCCGTAGAGCGAGTAGACAACAACTGGGGAGCTAAAGATACAAAGAAGGACCAAAAACCACAAGGTACCTTATTTTTTATATGATATATAGTTGTATCACTTCCATGCTCTAATATTCTTTTTTATTCTCATGTGTTTTATGTCTTATCTCCTGTTGACCTAAGATGTAGAACTATGACCAATAAATATCAACTGAACATCCCGTGTGTTTTACTGTTTTACTGTTTAACGTTTTTTGTTTTTTTTTTGCTCAAATTGAATGAATTGAATTAAAAAAAATTGAGAGTGAGTGTGGGTCTTGCAGGGTTTATAGCATTCATATAGATAAAACTGTCATTTTCTGCAAGCTGGTTGGTGCCAATATGGCAGATTTGTGAAAACGATCAATTACAGTAAGTGCTCAGTGGCTTTTAACTACGGCTAATAATTTCAGGCTGTAGAGATCATATATTAAAACAATGTGCACTCTGCATAAGACTGCAGACACTCAGATCTGTAAATCAAACAATGAGACATTGCGCAATGGCTGAGACATACAAACTGAGGTGGTTTATACAATGGGTTCTTGAAATGATGATAGAATAATATTACTCTTGTGTATTCTATTTTGAATGTCTGTGATGTCTCATAAGTCTAATAACAACTAATGCATTTAATCAATAAATTTGAAATGATTAAACCAGGCTCCTCATTTCTTTATGACTCTTCTTTATTACTTTCAATGATAAAATAAATTATAAAATATTGCAAGACTCCATGGTTTGAATTTTTGTCATGATTGAACACCAAGAGCACTTAGGTTAAAATGCTTAACTTTGTCACTTCCAAATGTCGTTGGGAAATACAACTTTGCCAACAGTCTGTGCCCCTCTGACCGTGGACGAAGGGGGGTGCCAATCTTTAACTGTAACCACCATTATAATGCAGTCATTATTATTATATTTAATATTTTAAATAGAACTTATGGAATGCATTTCATAAATTGAAAAAAAAAAAAAAAAAGATCCATGTGTTTCAAATGCCCTGTATGCTCTGTTCTTCTCAAGTACCTCTGTAAGCCGCTGTGACATTGATTCCTCAGGACTCAGCCTCCATTCATTTCACTGACACCTGTGATTTTTCTTATGAAAAAAACTCATTAAGACCAAAGCGAACAGAATTAGTTCCCATGCTGTCATAACAAAACCTATAAGGATATATAGATCAAAGCAGTCGTCTGAAGCTTTAAGTTGTGACACATCCCACATCCCAGATCCATACCACATGTAGACTCTGTCCTCTGTCCAGGTCTTTAGTACAGTGTTCACAATAGGAAAGTAAATTATAGGTGGTGATATAGCTCCATTAAAGCTTAGGGAAAAGTCACCAACTCGTCAGCAACTTTCTAAAGTCACAGTTTGAATGACAACCAATGTCATGCACAACCTTCCGCACATCATTTCCTTATAGTATAAATCGGCATTTTTGTACACTGCTAGAAAAATAAGACAATTAGAAGAAGAATTACACGCTCCACAGAATCAGTATGTAGTATTAATTTCAAACACAACTACAGTCTTATGTCACCATTTTCTTTAGAGCTGTTGACCAGACAATGCTGTCAGTTAACCGTACAGCCCGTCACTGAGCTCATGCCCAGACAGGGAAGATAAGGTTTACAGATTATCCCATTAGACTGGACTACAGTGGCTACTTTGCACAAATGCATGGTTAAGTTTTTCTCTGACAGTCAAAAGCAAGAGAACTCTGCAATCAACAGCTGATCACATAAAGACATGCATGAAGATTTATTTAATCAGATTAGTTATTCTTCCATTTCAAAACCTTGAAATCATTACAAGTGCTTCTGATCATAGAATTATTCTAAAGTAATTCACATGTGGTAACAGTTCACAAACAATGTTGTACTGTCTGCAGACAGGAAAAGCAACAGTATGTGAAAACTCTTTCAGATCTCTGCAGGCTGCACACAGGCGTCTACATATGACAGAGCATCAAAATGTTACATTCTCAAGCGGAAGAAGACAAATATTGCATAATGTTAAATTGGATCTCAATATTTATCTCGAAAACATTTAATTTCCTCCTTCTTCTGAAGTTCATTATGTCAAAGCATATCTCACATCTTACGCATTTTTTTTTAATTAAAACTAAACAGCAAGAAACACTCTAGAATAAAATTATACATATTTCTGACA
Source organism: Rachycentron canadum (assembly GCA_038496675.1). NCBI lineage: Eukaryota > Metazoa > Chordata > Actinopteri > Carangiformes > Rachycentridae > Rachycentron > Rachycentron canadum. The sequence continues at coordinate 10,926,679 of CM076666.1, forward strand.
CAGCAGGGGATGTTATAATACTAGATGGGAGACTTAGTTCTCAGATGTACCCCTTTATTTAAAACAACTACCGCAGCTGATCCACTTTGATGTATCACCTACAATTACTATTAAATTTTAGTACACAATGTTTGTTTTAAACACAGATGGATAGTTGTACCAGATTGTCAGGCTGTAAACAGTGTACTTTATTAGGTGATGTTTAATTCCACAGCATGTGGTACTCTTTGTACATTCAAAACAACCCCTGCAGACAATTACTGATGACTTGGAAGGATGAATCATATGGCGGTTTAGTAGTTTTAGGGCCCACATTAATAACAAAAATGTAGAGTGACAAAGCAGGAGAAACGTGTTATAGAAGTTGTTCTAATAAAAACAGTAATCAATAATGAGTTCCAGTCTGTAGGCTATGGCTCTATGAATGTACAAGATATACAGTATCACACAGAAAACAAACGCCCATAATTCCATAGTGCAAACTTGAGTGACAGCTGCTGTGAATACTGGGATAACAAAATGATTTCTGAGCTGACACAGGAGGACTTAATTTCTTTTTAACTCATACGAAATGCAAATGGGTTGTTAAGTGGCACAAGGGCTTTGTGTTTCTCTAAAAAGGGCACTGTTTTTTGTTTTGTTTTTTTTTTAAATGTGTCTCTTTAAGGTTTCCTTGCTATAAGCATATTAGTACCATTGTATTTGAGGATTTATGTGGTTGTTATAAGACACTATGCCCCTAATGCTGAAGGACTGGTTTATCTTCAAAAGGCTGTTTTGTCAACGCTGGCAGTTTTGAACAGTCACACAGACACGGTGAAGGAGATTGTGAAAGCTCAACTGTGCTGACAGGAAACAAATGCCATCCCCCAGAACACACACACAAAAAAAATCCCCACTAGATTTAACATTAACAGTTCTGTGGACAATTGGTCCAGTAACGGCATCATTTTGTTTGATTTTTTTTTTAATCCATCTCATTCAGTCATATGAAGAGCAAACGTTCATGCTGCAAGCAAACAGGAAACCAGTTGCTTGATGTCCATGAAATGAAGAGACATATTAGAAAGTGTTACCCACAGAGGCCTCAGTGCAGAAATCTTGGCCATAGTTTTATGTTACAGTGATAATGTTGCCCAGAAGCCAGTCGTAGTAATTGTTCTATGTCCAAAACCATTTCTGAGATCACACCACAGACAGGAATAGAATGATGTGGCTGCTGGCGGTCTGAATAACCAAGACATAGAACATTAAACTGAGAAAAACAGTGCTTTGGCAAAAAGCATTTCTACAATTAGAAGTTCTCCCTCAATCTCACCAAAAATTGTAGGACATACATCTATACCAAAGGAGGCAAAAAAAAATGCCACGTGGCATTTGGTTGGCTAAGTAAAAACTGTGCCATGGCCAGCTGTCTGGATGACAATTTTAATGGCAACTTTTGCTCCAAGGACAGTAATACTGTCTCCAATACAGTGCTCAGGTAACAACTCATCTACAACCAATATAACCATGTCTATGGATGGACTTTCAGTATATTTGTCTTTGTTGCAACTTCTATTGGCAGTTCAAAAAACATAACCAAATAGTTGGGGTTGGAGGGTTTGATTTGGGTTCAAGTGTAAGTAAAATACGCCATCATAACCCCCTCTTCAAAATATCAGTCTCAAGCGTAGATCTGTCCAGGACCACCTGTGTGTGTTGTTTCTCCGCTGAGGCGATCCTGGCTTGGCTGGCGGTTCGCGTCACCAGATTTGATGACACTTGCGTAGTCATGGATCCCCACTTCCAAGTTCTTAGCCCTCAAGGCAGCAGTATGGAGCTTCTCCAGAAAATCAGGCATACCTACCAGGTGCAAAGGAAAAACCTTATTATCACATGAACCTGAATATTACAACAAGCAAAAATGCTGATCAGTTGCAGGTTTAAACCAACGAAAAAAGCTCACCACTCGACACCATCCAGCTCACACAGTAACGAGGAAAGACAGTCTGAGGGTCGTCGCTGTAGGTCAGCAGGTAATCAAACCCATTCTGTGAAGAAAAACAAAGTCAGTCTCAGTGGCCACAAAACAAAGGATGCTGGATGCAATTTGAATTAACTCTTGCAGCAACTAATTCACCACAAACCTCATCAAAAGAATTGTGAGGGCGAATGACCATCTTTGACTGGTATGAGTGGACTCGTACAAATTCCTGAGTCTCTGGGACTCTGGGATGTTGCACGGCTCTGTACAACAAAATGAATACACAAGATCAAATTACACAGATGAAAATTAAAGCTGTGCACTAGGTAACATATAAACAACTCCAGAAGTCCTTAATGTTTAATGTCCCACCTAGATACCAAGACCATCAGGTTGTTGTCGACATCAACATCATAGCGGCGCACGTACACATAGTCCCTTGAGTACAAGGGATACTGTGAGGGAAGATTTAACAAGATTAAGTAATGTCAGACAATTTCAAATAGAAAATGATGAATATAAGATGACCAGTGTTTTCTCTTGACCAAATGTCAATATAAATGTCCTTCGCACTTGGCTTAAACAACAATAGACAAAAGTGCTCTGTAAACAAACATTGTAAATACACATTAGATGGAAAAAATAGTCTTGTTCATGTAGACATTATAGCTATAGAATATATATCTATAGAAACTCACAGGAAAGTGTGTGGCCCAGTGCACAACTTCAGAGCCTGTATTGACATCTCTGTCCACCACTTCAAGCTTGATGACGAGAGAATCCCACTTCTTCCTGTACTCTGTATCCAACTGGGGGAAAGGGGAAAGCACAAGTCAGGGATAAGGTGCTTAATATAGCACATGGAGTTACAGTTGCTTTTATGCTGCACATGTAAAATACAAATATGCAGGTTGTGCAAGAGCGGTTGGGTAATGGAATTACGAGTTGCCATAAATATACCATATACACAATTCCTGAGTAAAATAGTCACATGTGAAAGTCCCACTGCCATAAATATTAAACATTCAATGAAATTACTTATTGTCAGCTGGATATACATATTTAATTGTAATTTCATTTTAGTGACAAACATTTCCCATGGTTCACAAGTCTTCAGAAGATTGCTGCACACTCAAAACCCTCATAAAGAACTAAGAGGGCCGCTCTCTCTTACTTCCTTATGTTTTATCACTTCAATTACCTAGAGTGGCATATTCCAAGTAGCACATAATGAGAATTGAAAAGTCTGTACCTGTACATTGAAGAACTGTCTTGGTGTGACATCATTGTAGGAGCCCAACACTGTAATTAACACATAAAAAAATGCTGACTCTTCAGACAAACCATAACAATATCATCACCATATCACCAAAGGAAAAACTGGAAGCACAAAAGAGAGAAATCTGAATGTGTGCCCTATCTTTATTTGAGGTGGCACATGTCCGATTGTGTGTTGGCTGACCTCTGTATTCATAGAGGTGACTGTTGGGAATAGGCCGCTTCCACACTCTGAAGTCTTTCTTCTCCACCACAATTTCCCAGCCAGAATCCTGTTGTTCGGCCACAGATCTATTGGATGTGTTTAGGAGTTTTACAGCATCCAGTGCCTGTAGTTCAAGTCCACACCTTCAAATAGGATGCAAATCAGGACAGGGTGTTTAGCAAATATTGCAATGTTGACAATATAGCTCATGAAATGCATGGATGGGGTCAAGTTGAAGGGAAAACAGTAAATAAGGATAAGATGAATTGCAGAATGGTCTCTGGGATTATTTTCATAGATTATGTAAATTTATAATTCTTACATCTTTCTGTTTCTAAAGTTACCCTCTGTTTGAATGTTTTCATGTTAATAGTGAGAGTGCTGTCTAACATGTTGGCCCAAAATCTGCAGTGGGTTATCAACTAGGATGAGACCTGGTGAATGTGAAGGCCACAGCATTTTCATAGTCCAACCTCGAATGTGTAGATGAGATTTAAAGAACTATTTCCAACCTGCGTATTTCTTCATCTTGTATCTTCTCATTTTCCCACATGAAGACACCGGCCAGGGCCGCGATAAGTTTCCCATTGGGGGTGTGCTTGCTCTGTAATCTGCGCCATATGTTCCCAACCAGGTTCCACCTGGTCCGCTCGGAGGACAGGTTAGAATAGAGTTCCCCGATCTGACATGCGCGCCGGAGCCTCTGTCCGGTCACATAGCTGCAGTGATCCACAAATATGGACAGCCAGTCCTTCTTCCTATGTACAGGTCCCGCGGCCTCACCGGCACCTGCCCTCTGGACCCAGGACAGCAGCAGGGCCATGCTCCTGCCCAGCCACGGGACCCTGTCGAGCTTCCCTCGGCCCTCCTCGACAGTCCGCCTGAATGATCTGCTGCTCAGAAACCTCTTTGTGTTTACACCGACCTCGCAGACCGGACGGCGGGGCACGGAGTGCAACATAACAGCTGTGACCGTGACACGAGGGCTCAAAGACAAAATAAATGCAAGAGGTAGCAGCTAGCTAATGCACCTCGCAGCTAAGCTAATGCTCCGAGGGGGTGAATCGTGCATTACCTCTAAGGAGATGATAACTTTTGACAAGCAAATGTCTCCGCTTCTGTCGGTAGTTATCGTTATGTCTTCCTTATGCCGCAACACGCCGCATGAATGGTTAGCATTAGCTAACGGTATCTCCCTTAGCTGCCTACTGGCGCGACACAGAAAAGCCCAACACCGCCCCACTCGTTTCTAAAACCTCAGCTATAATAGCAGTACTACAAACAATATTATCCAAAATTACTGTCTACCTGTGCACCACTCCTGGAGACAGTCTCACGTTTTTGAAACTCTAGCAGAGCATTTGACCTCCTCTTCCTGCTGCCTCTCACACACCCTCTCGGAAGCTCCGACTTCGAGATTATGAAGCGGGCGCTCATTGGACGGTTCCTGTTTTTGGGCCTTTCTGATTGGCCCTAGTAGAAGTCTGTCTTATCATGGTCCACCTGGGACACCAGCATGCGTATATGCACAGATTCTGCCAGAGCTCCCCTTGCCTTTTTTCCCCCCCTTCTGGGTTCAGACGAGGGGCCAACTTCCAAACCTTATCCTGGATCCGTGTCCGCGGCGAGGTGAACCTATACTGGGAAGAGGGGGCCAGTGTCGCCCCCCAGCGGTGCAGTTCAGAGCCAAAGACTTCAGACCTCATTGGTATTATGTAAAGACTCAACGCGTGCTCAAAGGCTCTGTTTCACAACACAGCAGTCACACTTTATGTATCCCACTGAGTTACATATATATTATAGGGAGCTTGACCAGTGGTCTGATCAAACTCTTGTAACAAAAGGTTCTTAATGAATTACAGTGTTTTTGTTGCCATTGAAAAAGGAGCAGATGTTAAATGTGTTATTTCATAGTTTTAATATGTTAAAATTATCTTAGAAAGTAGTAGTAGTAGTCACAGCATAGCCAAAATTCGGAATATCCTCTCTCAGAGTAATGCTGAGAAACTAGTCTGTGCATTTATCACCTCTAAGCTGGACTACTGTAACTCTCTGTTGTCAGGATGTCTGAAAAACTCTCTAAAGAGTCTGCAGTTAGTCCAGAACGCTGCAGCAAGGATATTGACAGGAGTTAGTAAAAGAGAACACATCTCTCCCACTTTAGCTTCTCTCCATTGGCTTCCTGTAGGATATCGAGTAGACTTCAAAATCCTTCTGATGACTTATAAAGCTCTTAATGAAAAAGCTCCATCCTACTTGAAAGACCTCATAGTCTCTTATTATCCTTCCAGAGCACTTCGCTCCCAGCATGCAGGTCTGTTAGTGACTCCCAGTATCTTCAAAAACAGACTGGGAGGTAGAGCCTTCAGTCATCGGGCTCCTTTACTGTGGAACCAACTCTCTCCTTACTACATTTAAGACTAGGCTTAAAACCTTCCTCTACAACAGAGCTTTTAGTTAGGGCGGGTTCAGGTAGCTCTGAACCATTTTTATAGCTATGTTGCTATAGGCTTAGACTGCTGGGGGACACATCAGGTTACATGGAGCTCTCTTCTCTCCTTTCCTCTCCCACACTTTAAATTATCATTTTCATTATCTGCTGCACCTTGTTGTTTGGCCTTGGTGTCTTGCTCTCTCTCTATTTGTGTTTCCACAGATCCACTGAAGCTCCATCTCTCTCCACTAACCGCCCCCTGCATCACCCCCTTCCCCTTTTACCCCTGCTGTTAAACCGACCTGCCCTTTCCTCCCAGGAACCAGTCTACCACCCATTACTCCCATTAAGCTGCCTGACTCTCCCTGCCTTCCCTCCCACCAAAAACTGCCTTCCTCAGCTCCTGCACACCATTTCCATGTTGTGCATATCCTGTATTGTAACCTGTTTTCTTGTCTGTATACAACATCTATTGCACGTCTGCCCATTCTGGGTGAGGGATCCCTCCTCTGTTGCTCACCATGAGGTTTCTCTTTTTTCCCTGTTAAAAGGGTTTTCTGCTTTGAGTTTTTCCTCAGTCGATGTGAGGGTCTAAGGGCAGAGGATTTAAGACAAACTGTTTGTAAAAATGGGCTATACAAATAAAATTGCATTGCCTAGTTGAAATCTTTAAAAGAAATGAAAAAGATTAACCTTGACATGAGAATTGTTATTCAAAAGGAGCTGGAGAAGGAAATTTTAACAGTCAAAGCGTTATCATTGTAATATACAGCAGATGGCGCCATCTAACTACTGAAGAGCACAAGAAACGTTGGCATTGCACAGCCTGGAGCTGGAGGCCTGCATTGGTGATACAAGCTGGGTCTTTTCACTAAAACTGCAAATGACAAGTACATTTTTTAAAGATATGGGCTCATTTATTTGCACTACACTCGATGTAGAAAAGGCTCTATGGTGTCCTTAGGGTCCCTATCAGCTAAAGTCTATAAATCTATATTCTTTGTCTGTCAAAAAGCTTTCTAAGCAAAAATAATCAGAGGTAAGGAAATAAATATTACAACTCTCTCTCTCCCTTTCTTTCTGTCTTTCTTGTTTTTACCATACATCATGTGTCATCACACGTATACTTTATTTAACCATTGACTCATTTCATCCAATTATATTTGAAGTCTTGTGTCTTATGAAAGCATCTGAAGGATTTTTGTCATAAGACCATAAAACATATTTTGGGAGAACCTCGTGAAAACAAGCCTCCCAGGTCACTTATCTGTAAAGCAAACAAATCAACACAATCATTAGTCTTATGACTGCTACAGAGAGTGGGAATGATATTTGCATGCAGGATGTAGATTATATGGAAAGTGGTTCATCACTTCAACACTCAGCTGAAAATGAAGAAGTTATGTAAATTTAAGATTTGTGTTATAACCTATCCAGGTCTACAGAACCTATCAATAGGAAACATCAGCAAATTTGAACTCCAAGTCCATCCATGTCCACCTTTGTCCCAATAAAATCTAATCAGTGATTTGGTTGAGGTCACTTTTCTGTAATTGACCTCAGGTTACTGGCAAGGGAGTAAAAAACAGTCTTACTGTTAGTGTGAGTAATCACCATGCCAGAGTTCAAGAAGATGCATATTACAAGATTTGTTGTTACGAATGGATTTTTTTTTTTTTTTTTAGAAATTTCTAGTGTGAATGTCCCTGATTGAGTGAGATTTTGAAACAAATGTGCAGAAGCGCTGAGAACCACGCCCTCCTTTGTGAAATGCTGCATTCAGGGTCTCAGACAGAAATCGTAATTATAAGGTATCACGACCGACTATAAACATGGCCCAATAGAGTTAGGGAATTCAAAAATTTCCACGATCCATAAAAGAAGTAACGTCAAGTTGGGACGGCAAATGGGCTGAGCTTGTGATAAAACAATAATTATACGTACTGTTGTGGCATCATTACGAAATGTAAATAAATAACCGTGGCGCATCTGGCGTATTCTCTGTTTTTCCACGTTAATCTCAGGCAAATACAAAATATGTTCTGGCCACAATATTAATCAGCCACATATATTTTTCTCTGTGCCTGTACAGTAGGTATTATTTCCATTCAGCCTTTCTTGGTGTTGATGAACGTAACGTGTTCATTTTCCACGAGTTTTATTGGGAGGTGAACGTTGTCACTTCCTGCTGAATGCGCTTGATTGAATTTGAGGTTGTCTGTCATAGTCAACATCACCACCACGTGGTATTGTTTCCCAGCAAACACCGGTCACTAGGGGTAACTGTGGGTCGCGTCAATGTGTCTATCTGCTATATATATATCTATATATCTATCTATCTCTCTCTCTATATATATATATCTATATATATATAGATATATATATATCTATATATCTATAGTATAGATATATAGATATATATATATATAGAGAGAGAGAGAGATACAATAACTTTAGAATGAATCTTTAATATAATCAATATATCAAAATTAGGCTACTTAAATGTTGAGTATTGACCTGACGCAGTCCATCGTATCTATTTATTATTTGCTTTCAGCTCATCGTAGATTTTCTATAGGCCTATAACATTTCAGTAGGAAATACTGCAGCTTTTAGTAGGTTTTACGATTCGACATACAATACATCTTTAGATACGCTACAACATTACAGATTTATGTACAGGCATCAGCATCGTTAAGCAGTTAAATTATAATATGGTATTAAAGTACTGCTTCGTCAATGCATCCATAATATAACACTGAGAGCTAGACTGAGAGAGGACTATTAACCAGTACTTTTGACACCTTTGACTCTAAATCCTGTTAGTAATACTAGTTCTTCAGTGCAATTTGGAATTAAATGCTTTGCTTGAATGGAATCTTTTTTTTATATACTACTGCAACCTTTACTCCCGTAAAGGATCTGAGCACCCAGACCAATGAACCGGGATAAAGTGGAAATACTTACATTTAGAATAAGTAATAAAAAAATTTACATTTGAACAATATGTAAGTAAATGTACTTACATTTCATTTCTGTTCAAAATACATAGAGGCAATACAGTAATGTATTTCATGTACTACTGTAGTAGTGGCACAGTATTTTAATCAAAAAATGGTAAAGGTGAAGGAATACTGAGAAAAGTAATGATATAAAAGAAGACAACCATTAAGTGAACACATGATAAGTTAAAGATAAGATAAGTTTTAAATAATTAATAGAGAGCTGGCGGGGAGGGCAGCTCGCTGACAGCTGGGCGGAGTTTCCTGTATGGTGTAGCCAATAAAAAAAAAA
>CM076666.1:10938329-11047935 GCA_038496675.1 Rachycentron canadum
GTGTACCTGGAAGTGAGCTGGAGATTTTTTTAAGAGGCTCTTTATAGCTGAACTCGAGAGAGATCGGTAAAAAAAATAAGTGGGAAGAGAGATGTGACAGGAAAAGGGGGTGAGTGGGCGAAACATGACGTGTGGCAGTTTTAAAATGGTCTTTAAAGACTCAGGTGAGGCTGAGGTTCAAGCTGTATCGGTAAAAATGGGTGATACAGGATAGAACAATAAAGTAGTAACAAAAACAAAAATCTGGGCAAAGAGAGTGACAATTCTGAGACGAGAGAATGCGAGAGGTACATGGTCACAAAGAGAGGGAGAGTCATGATCAAAGAGGGGAAAACATCAACGGAGCAACAGAATGAAGGATATATTGCAGAGACAGAGATGGCATGAGCTCAGCGTGGATTCTCAGTAAAGCCCATATACTAATAGAACCTCACTGTTGGTAACACTTCAACTCTCTAGGGTCCCAACCCCAACAACACCACGAGGGTTTACACTGGATCAAAAACTTCAACACAACCAGTAATACTGGAGTTTTCTCTTTCACAAAAGTACAACAGAAAAAAAAGTTTTTGATGACATAGCCCTGCTTTGTTATCTTTTTTTTTTTAGTTTTTTTTTTTGTTGTTTTTTTTTTTTTTTTTGACTCCAACACTGACAGCCATTTTGAAACTCTTTTCCAAAACATGATGAATGTGACTTTTATGTGTCCTCTGTGGCTGGACAATGATTTTGGATTGCCATGCCTGCGGATTATGGGAGCATAAATACAGAGCCGGGTGCATTGGACATGATCAATCGATATGGGCTGGAAAGAGCGAGTGGAGCACAGACATTATTAAAAGAAAGACATTGGGATTACAATGGAGTCGATATGGATTACAAAATGGAGGAGACAGGAGTGTGCGATGAAACGTGTGCGTGTGCATTCCTCAAAGACAAGATCATAGTGGATGTCAGATAATAATGGACCAAACAAATGAATAACACTAATGGATGCATAAGTGTGCATGCACTGATGGATCAGGGACAGGATGTGTGTGTGTGTGTGTGTGTGTGTGTGACTGTGTGAGTGTGATTTTGTGTGCGCACATGTATATGAATGTTTGTGAGGGGCAATCCAGTCAACCAGACTCCATTCATGTTAAAAAGGGTTTAGCGTTTTCTGGAATGCTGAGAAAGGAAATAATCAGAAACTTTAGTTCAGTTTCAAAATTTCCAAAGTGAAGTAAAAGTGAAATAGTTAAAGGCATTTTGCCAAAACCAGACTAAATCACTATTTCCAGCAAAGTAGCATGGGCAGAAAGCAGCAACTGTTAAGTGGGAATGAAAATTTCAAGTTCATTTTTTGTGACTTCAGGTTCCTTTGTGCCACATGGATTCACTTTAAATCCAAGCAGTGAATGTTTTCAGAGAGGAACCAGTTTAAAAAACGTGAAGCCACAAATGATATAAACTCTTCATTGGAAGACTTTGTAAAACTTAACTAATGGGAGAACTGATCCATTGGCACATACCACAGAGACTCTTAAAAAAATCTATCATTGAGAAAAAAAAGAAAAGAAAAAAACTTGAAAGTACATATATATAGTATATATATATATATATATATATATATAGAGAGAGAGAGAGAGAGAGAGAGAGAGATACAATAACTTTAGAATGAATCTTTAATATAATCAATATATCAAAATTAGGCTACTTAAATGTTGAGTATTGACCTGACGCAGTCCATCGTATCTATTTATTATTTGCTTTCAGCTCATCGTAGATTTTCTATAGGCCTATAACATTTCAGTAGGAAATACTGCAGCTTTTAGTAGGTTTTACGATTCGACATACAATACATCTTTAGATACGCTACAACATTACAGATTTATGTACAGGCATCAGCATCGTTAAGCAGTTAAATTATAATATGGTATTAAAGTACTGCTTCGTCAATGCATCCATAATATAACACTGAGAGCTAGACTGAGAGAGGACTATTAACCAGTACTTTTGACACCTTTGACTCTAAATCCTGTTAGTAATACTAGTTCTTCAGTGCAATTTGGAATTAAATGCTTTGCTTGAATGGAATCTTTTTTTTATATACTACTGCAACCTTTACTCCCGTAAAGGATCTGAGCACCCAGACCAATGAACCGGGATAAAGTGGAAATACTTACATTTAGAATAAGTAATAAAAAAATTTACATTTGAACAATATGTAAGTAAATGTACTTACATTTCATTTCTGTTCAAAATACATAGAGGCAATACAGTAATGTATTTCATGTACTACTGTAGTAGTGGCACAGTATTTTAATCAAAAAATGGTAAAGGTGAAGGAATACTGAGAAAAGTAATGATATAAAAGAAGACAACCATTAAGTGAACACATGATAAGTTAAAGATAAGATAAGTTTTAAATAATTAATAGAGAGCTGGCGGGGAGGGCAGCTCGCTGACAGCTGGGCGGAGTTTCCTGTATGGTGTAGCCAATAAAAAAAAAAGAAAAAAGGAAAGCCTCTCTTCTTTAGACCGGCAAGAGCGAGCGTTGCGCATGCGACAGCAAAACTCATTCAAACTGAGACGTGTCTGAATTTGAAAAGACGAATTTATTTCACACCAAATCTGACAGTCGTCAATAGCTATTTTTTTTTCATTTTTCAACTCCAGGCAGCTTCTTTTTTGTTTGTTTTTGTAGGGACCTAAGTTTTGTTAGTTTATTTTTATTTATTTTTTTTATTATCCCGCGCGCGCTAACGGTACGGGTCTGTGCGCGCAATAAATTATCTTCCCGGTCAGCGAGCGCCATTCTTCCCCGGACCGACGACTGCAACGTGTGGTGAGTGTTTTATAATCCAGCCTTTCTCTCAGAGTAATATTTCCCCGTGGTTTATTCATTTACACCAACGTCGCCCGCCGACGTATTGCTAATGCTAACGTTAGCTGGAGAAACGGCCCGCTGTGCCACGGCTTCAACAATAACGATAATATCTGTTTTCGATGCGCTGTGTTTTCTGGGCTGTAACGTCATATTTAAGCGAAGACGAAGACTTGGTAAAGGTTGGACATCTTGTTCGACCGGGGATAGATGATGGCTACGGACTGTTGGTTGGCTGGTTGGGCGACATTTGGCTCGGAGCAATGTTGATGGCACAGTGAAACGTGTCGCCCGATGTTAACCTAACGTTGTTAGGCCGTGTTGGCCGTCGGTCGAAGAGACGCTTGGCAGGCCACCGACATTGGCTCGGCTCACATGAGGTGAGTGCCCATCCGGTCAGTCGGTGGCATCGCAGCACGACGCTGGTCTGTGTTCCCTAAACCGTGTCACATCCGGTTGCGTAGAAAACCCACGTCAAACACAATTAAAACCGCGGATAAAAGGCGCCGTGGCTTTTATTGGTGATAATGTAACGGGACTTCGAGTCGAAACCGGTTGAGTTGCTTCTAATCCGCGGGCGCGTGAGTCCGTGCGAACAGACGGGGTTCGTGTTCAGGGCCGTGATCTATGAATGGATGACGACACGTGCACACGTAAGAAAATTAAAAAAAATAATAATAATGTTTGCTGTGGATAAGAGGCTTATCACGTAACGGTCTTTGTGGTCGCCGGTGCTCAAGAAAACGACGCGTAAACACTAAAACTGAAGCGTCTGGGTTAAAATTAGAGGACCTTGGTGTCACCTAAACGCCGGTTTCTTCCTACGACCCATAAAAATGGCTTCCCCCTTGGTTTAGGTTTTCAGACGAGGAAGCCACGAGAGATCTTCGTTTCGGTCGGTTTCGGGCTTTTCCACGCTTCTTACGTAGCTCTCTTGCTCAGTTTTTAAAGACACCGACTCCCCCTTATCTTCCCAACATTTCCTTTGTGCTGTCAGTGCTTTTGCTGTAATTTTGTGAGCCTCCACGTGAAAGCTGAACGGGATGTGCACTTTTGTTAAAGCAAGCCTTTTCTGTCTTTTGTCTTTTCAGGATGTTCCCCTGCTCGTCTGCAGTTACAGTTGCACAATGGCTGTCTTTTCACTCTGTTTGATAAGTCAGCGCCCAAAGAATAGCAACAGATCTAGTATAATTACAGGATAGCAATAAGCCCTCATCATACCTCAGTTTACCTTAATTGTTTTTTGGTCAGTTCCGGTAAACCTTGTGAGTTTGCACTGCTAAATCTCAGAAATCCTGTTTAAACAGGTGGGCCTGAAGAAAAGCTAATTATTTATTTTACCTTGTACCTCTTTGTTTCAGTAGCTGCTGTCTAGAAATAGCATTATATAAATAATTATTTTTGAGAGGCATTCATTCCCTTTAAGATTGTGAAGCAATTCCTAAATAGTCTACAATCATGGTTTCAACAACTGCAACTGCAATAATCCTGGCCACCACAGCAGGGCTGGCAACCCAAACCAGTCTAACAGAATACACATGGCTGCTGATTGTCGGCTTCATCATTGCCTTCATCTTAGCCTTCTCTGTGGGTGCCAATGATGTCGCCAACTCATTTGGCACAGCTGTTGGCTCCGGAGTGGTTACCTTGCGACAGGCATGTATTCTGGCCACAGTGTTTGAGACTCTGGGTTCTGTGCTCCTTGGAGCCAAAGTGAGTGAAACCATCCGCAAGGGCATCATCGACGTGGACATGTACAATAGCTCTGCGCACATGCTGATGGCTGGATCCGTCAGTGCAATGTTTGGTGAGTATCTGCAGTTAATCTTGCAAGTAATTAAACCTGCAGTCACTGAACCCTGGGAACAGAGCTCGACTCAACATTTAGTTCTTACAACTGCAAAATCTACATGTCAAATCAGCACCTAGGAGACACCTGGCTGTAACTAGATTTTAAATTCAATTGTCACAACATTTCATATTTCGACATCTCTAAACAGGAAATGTTAAAAAGATATTTTTCATTTTTAAGTTTCCACTGTTTTGCTTGAGACTAATGTAATAAATTTTTTTTTTTTTTTTTTTTTGTAAGTCTGAAAGGCTATGTGGAAAATCTGAGATCAGGTCAACCTGTTGAGGCTAATCTGATCAATTTATTTATTCTCTTTAGGTTCTGCTGTGTGGCAGCTGGCCGCCTCCTTCCTTAAGCTGCCCATTTCTGGAACACACTGCATTGTTGGTGCTACTATCGGCTTCTCACTGGTTGCCAAAGGCCAGCAGGGAGTCAGGTGGTTTGAACTCCTCCGTATTGGTACGTCTGACACTCAAATCAGCTGACCTAGATATTTTTTTATTTGAATTGCACCACAGGCTACATAAAATAAATGGCACTGGTTTGTCACTGCTAATGCAATGTTATCATGATGCATTTTGTCTGTGTTGACCTTTTTATAATATCTCGGTCAACAAGTCAGTGAAGTTAATGACAGATGCTGATAGTTAATTAAACAGCTCCTACAAAAATGAAGTTTAAGTGAAATGTAAATTGGGTGTGATTACAGTAGTTAGTTTCAAGTTGTGGAAACATTGAGATGTCCAGATGAGGAAGTAAAGACATCTGTCAGAACATGCGGCAATCTTACTTACTGAGTAGTAGCACACAGAAGTAAATCTAATGTCGCAAATTACTTGTTTCTGCATTTGTTGCATTTGACTGTTTTTCACCTCTGTGTCCCTCAGATGTGAAAGCTAATGTAAACCAGACTGTCTCTTTAGCTTTGAGGAAGATTAGTGTTAGTAATACCAGGAGAGTGTGTGTGTGTGTGTTTGTGTGGATATATATATATATATAATGTGTATATGCGTGTGTGTAATTTCAAGAGATAAAAGCCATATTTCGTGACAGTTGTTGGATCTCGCAAGCCAACTAAATTTCAAAGCACTTATTTCTCTTATTTGTAGTCGCTTCCTGGTTCCTGAGTCCCCTTTTGTCTGGAATAATGTCGGGCATTGTTTTCTACTTTGTGCGCATGTTCATCTTACACAAGGTAAGGTGGCTGTTATCAACTTGGTTTGTGTATTTGCATGAGTAAAACAAGAACTGTTAAGGTCTGTTTAAGTACTTTACTAGTCCACAATCAAAATGAAATTTGAGGAATGTTTATTACACAGCAATAATAATGCTACTGTTCTGATACTGTTCCTTATCAGCATCAGACAGCAATGATCAAACACCATACCCTTGTTATGTCATGTTATGTCATTAACTGTAACTTGACTGCAAAATGGTGCAGTTTTGTTCACAGGGTGGGATTATTTCTGACTTTGTACTCTGTTTTGTCCCTGTAGAAAGACCCTGTACCAAATGGACTGAAGGCCCTGCCTGTCTTCTATGCCATAACCATGGGAATCAACCTGTTCTCCATCATGTTCACTGGAGCTCCGAGTGAGTATCATTGTCTCAGTCATTTTGCTCTGTGTTCCTGCCCGCAGCCACAGCTTAAAATAAATTGCACCCTCAGACAACCGGATGCCCACACATATCCCAGACTGAACCAGGCTGTGTTTACCACTTTCACAGAAGCTGTGTTTATTTAAACATGTTTTTTGGGGACTCTCTTGCTTGTGGTTCTACAGTATGTGGGTCATAGCTGGAATAAAGTTTTAGAGCGGAGCACAACAGGGAGATGGAAATTAGATTTCACCTTACTCCTGACATCACTGTCTGCCTCCTTCAGACATGGAGGAGGAAAAGGGAAGTAAAGAGGGTGTTTGAAATGGTTGTAGTTGTCTGTTGCCAGTAGTTGTACTGCTGCTCAGAATTAGTGCAGTAATACTTTGAATATTTGTGATTACTATTGAATTCTCCTCTATAAACTCTTTATTAAATGAGCAACCTTTGCTCCTTTGTTTTTTTTTCTCTCTACAGGGCCTTACAGTTCAAGATCTTAGCTGGCCTGGGCCATTAAATGGCTGCTACAGGCCAGAGTTTGACCAGATATGGTGCGCTGATGTGTGCATACACATCAGCACACTGACAGAGAGGAGATCACTTGCAGTTCCAGCATAGACCATACCCTGCTTAGTCAGGCACATTCTGTACAGCTGTGTGAAGTCCCTAACACCTCGCCACACTGTACATGAGGACCTGTACTTGGGTACCTCAGAGAGAAAAAAGGTGTGAGATTGCATTTTAGACACCAACAAAACCACTGCATCTTCTATCACATTTGGTGTTGATATTCATACAAACATCATAACTACAACATAACTAAATTTCCACCACACATAGTCATTGTTAAAGCCTCTAGACCTCAGGGAAGCCAGTTTAATATGGAGACAATCATCGATTCCTACATGATCAGTTTCTCAATGAATACTGAATAACACAAAGCAGCACAGCTAATGTCTAGTGTTTCATGAGAAAAAAAAAATTAAAATTGTAACTCCAAGACAATATCGGCTCATTTCTGCTGCCTACTGCTGATATTTGCACTGTAATGCAGTAGCAGTATCTGTGGCCAACTACAGTACAGTATGTTTGGTTTCCTCTCATTGGACTCTGCATTCCCCTGAGCTACAACCTGTCATAGTGGTGCGATTGGACACCAGGCATCCCACAGCACATTCCAATACTCAATATATAGACCAGTGCCAGAGACCTTAAGTCAGCATGTGCAAAACTTTGGGCCAAAGAATTTGAGGGTCAGCTGTCGATCTTTACAGATGGGTCTCAGTGTAGCTTGGGTTCTTCACACCTTATAAATCACTCAGATGCTGCCGCTTCACTGCAGCCTCAGTCCTCGTAAAATGAAAATCTACCCAGAAAAAATAATTATGATCTAATTCCCACCCTCTTAAAATGTTCATCGCCTGAATATGAAGACTTGCGTCTTCCTAAATCAGTATAGTTAGTGTCAAGCTAGAGACTCAAGAATCAGTTTGTATATCTGCTGCCTTCAGAGCTTCAGTGCTACAAAACCTGCTTCATATTCACATCTAAACACTTTTTTGTTTGCATACCAGTATTTGTTTCGTAAGGCTGAGTGTCATAGCGACCGTACATTTTGACCCACACCATTGATTAAACTTCAATGTGTTTAGCTGGATACGAATCTTCCGCCTGGGTTGCCCTCTTAAAAGAAAAGGAAAAAAAAATACTCTGGTGTTGGTTGCTGGGGACACCAAACATTCAGCAGCATAACTGATACTCACATCACAGTATACATGGCTTATTTCAATCTGAACCATTGACCTGAACCACATTTTTTGGTCACTTCAGAGCCTGCTTTTGTCAACTGGTATCATGGATATACACCTGTTAGGGGTGGATGTTGGGCTTCAGTACTGATTCTTGGTGCAGCTGTCACTTAATCCCAATACTCTTAGTAAATCAGAGAGTCACAGAGGTCTAGACAAAAGGTAGGACAAATAACCAAGGAGTTCATTGCCAATGAGTCATAAACTGCCACTTTAGCTGTCATTGTAATTGAGGTTGGTTGGTGAGCTGCACATATAGTACTGGCCAAAAAACATGTTTTTGTGTAATGTAGGCCATTGGATACAGAGGTTTCAGGGAGAGGTTTGGAATGCAGCCATGGTTAAATTCCATTTCCTTTGCAGTCCCATTCATCCCACTGCATGGCTGTGGTATAAACTCACCCTTTTGTTTGGGAGTGTTTATCAGACCACTAGACCTAGGCTAGCTTTTAAATCCCTTCTTTTATATTTTGTAAGAAGTTCCAAACAAGTCACAGTGACAAAGAGTTTCCACATGAATGCTGTTAGCCCCCCTTTGTCTGTTGTACTAGTTCACTTCCATGGAAGTGTACCATACTTAGCAGTGTCCAACTGAACTACACCTGTCTCTGGATGTCTCACTACATGAAGACACGAGGCTCAGCTGTTACAGAGGCACCTACTATTTTTTTATTTATTTATTTATTTTTTTCCCTCATGTCTCCTGTCCTGAAGGGAGTGAGCGCCCATTGCGTAACTAAATAAACATCAGTTAGGTGCTCTGCAGTCTCATGCTGCAGTGTGACTCAGTAGACAGAATGCGCTGTGGACTCTGCTCTCCTCAAATGAACACAGCAGTTGAGACACTTATCACTTAGCCTTGGCCCTTATTTCCTTTTTGTTTATCTTAAACTTCCCAAACACTCCTGAGCCAGTGGAAGTGTTTTTGTCTTTTAATTATGCATGACCAAGGTCACCTCACCGCAGGTTTTGCTGCAATTTTTAGCAGCTCCTGTTTTTGTTTTCTCCTAATACTGAATTCTGTCCCCTCTGTATGACAAAGATGACTGCTTCCCCAGGGAAATTTAAATAGTTGTTTTGCCAGAATGTTCTTCGTTACATCTACCTCTGCTGCACCAGCTTTGCTGCAGTCTTGGCAAGTGGTGACTTTATTGCTACAGCTCTTCCCTGTGGCCTTTTAAGGAACTCATTGTCCATGTGTAGTTGTTAGAAGGGCACTTGGGGGTCATGGTGAAATTTTTGCTCTTTCACCTATTAGGTGTTATATAACTGTTCACATCTAGGGGTACACATGCTTTCCATATTTATCTTGGACGTGGCACAATGAGGCAATCCTGTTAAGCCAGCCAGTCAAGTACTGCCAAAAGATGGTACACATGGTCCAATGTCTATTAATTATGGCCTTGCACTGAAATTTCATTCACCAGTTTTTAAAAAGTTGATCATCTTTCGCCTGAAATGTAATTATCCTGATTTTAAAAAGTCATGTTGACTTCAGAAATGGTATCTTGCTGTCACTTGTAATTTTTCATCACTCTTAATGCACTGGAACTTTCTGTGTTATCCAGTAGGAAAGGTAGCACCTGCTGCCTTGTTTTCTAAAACTGCCTTTCTGTTTGCCTGTTTCTGTCTGTGGCACCTGGTGGTCCTTCAGTGCTGGGATTTGACAAGGTCCCTTGGTGGGGCATCCTACTCATCTCACTGGGCTGCTCTGTTTTGACTGCCATTGTGGTCTGGTTTATTGTCTGCCCTCGCCTCAAGAAGAAGATTGAACGTAAGTAAAATTTTACTTTAACTTATGGAAAACTGATAACCAGTTCCTGCTGACCACAGAAATGGTTTCTGCTCCTAAGCCACTCAACAAATGAGGGATTTAGCACCGCAGATGTAACCTAAACCTATTCACACAGAGCTCAAAATAATCCAGCAAATGGAGCTCAGGAATATTTTTGTCGAAATGGAGTCACTTGAATGAAAAATATTGTCACCAGTGTTTGTCCTATAATCCCAGATTAAAGTAAGAAGCCAGGAGTCCACATTTACACACCAATAGTGTGGCTCTGGTGACAAAAGGGACCCCACTCAGTCCTTCATGGAAGTATTGTAGTTCCCTCTTTTAAAATACAGCTTTTACTTTACATCTTGTGGCCTCAAAAAAGCTTTCTTTATTGCATAAATGAACCACAGAATAATTACATTGTTGTATCTGATACAACACAGGCACATCAGTTCTGTTCTCTATTAATTTTCCAGAGAACTTTTTACAAAAGCTAGGAATTCATTACTCAGAAAGGTTTCTGCTCAGCTATCCAAATAGACATGTTTATATCATCAAACAGCTCAAACTCTTGCTGGTATAAGAATATTTAACATTCTTTGACATATTGACTTTATCTGTCATGTGTTGTGTCTTAACATACAGGAGAACGGCAGGTTTATCTGCCCAAGCATGACCTGTCTAGATCAGCCTCTATCCTGTAGACAAGCAGCCTAATTAGGTCGTAGAGATCCACTAATTGGTCTTTACCTTCTTGACTAAAATTAGCCTAGGTTGACTTGGGGTTTTGACATAGCATTTGCTGTACATTTATGGGGAGAAGCCTTAAGGTGAGAACTGCTTCACCCCTACCCCTGACCACTTCAGATAATGCAATGTCACTACTACTATGATTATCACAGAAAATATTGGCATTGGGTATCTGATTCACTTTCAAACTACAAACATGTCATGTGAGCCACAGGGTGTGTTGACTCTTAGTTAAGTTAAGCTGCTAGTGGTAGTATAAATATGTTCGTTGTAAGGTCATAATCCATTTATCTGATCCTGTGAACATGGGGCCTAAATTTAAACACTGATAACGTTGCATTTTTAGGACAAAGGTTTTTCTGTTATGCAATACTCCCCACAGCTAAGGTTGACTGCAAACGTGCTGTGGTGGTATTGCTCTGCTGTAATGTGCATGTTTGGACATGACCCAAGCAATATCTCACTCCAACTCCTCCCCTGCTAGGAGATATGAAGACTTCCAGCCCCTCCGAGAGCCCCCTGATGGAGAAGAGGGAGCTGAGGGAGGCTCACTGTCCAATCCTGAAACCAACTGCCAAGGACACATCGATGCCTACTACCCCAGCTGTCAATCAGAACCTCTCCGCTCAGCCCGAGGCTCCTGCTGAGGAGCGCAGGGTGGCATTCGACATCGGAGACTCTGACGACATTGAAAATAAGGAACGCAAGGTGGCATTTGATATTGGAGATTCTGATGACACTGAGTACAGCAATGCAAATGGGGGTAAGTAAGTCTAGAAACAACATTGTCACTATTTTTGTGTAATTTTTTTTTTTTTTTTTTTTTTTTGTAGGTTAATGGTATATATTGCAACTACTCCAATGAAATGACACATGAAATTTAAATTGATACTGAACTGAAGACTTAACAAGTAATTTTTCTTCTTTTAGCACTTTCTACAGCCTCAAAACCAGTTCAATCAAACAGTCAGGTCCAGGTCCACAACCAGCAAGCTCAGCACAGCAATGGTTCCACAAATGCTCCTAATCAGGTTCAGTTCAATAATCAGGTTCAATTCAACAACCGACCAGCACAGTTGCCAAGCAATGGTTACAGCCAGTACCACACAGTCCACAAGGACTCTGGCCTCTACAAGGACCTACTACACAAGCTCCACCTGGCCAAGGTTGGTGACTGCATGGGTGAGGGAGGTGACCGACCCATCCGGCGCAACAACAGCTACACCTCTTACACCATGGCCATCATCGGCATGCATGGAGACTTCAAGCATAAAGAAGGTGACTTCCGTGCCAGCGAGGATGGCGACAAGGGCCCAGGGTCAGGTGGTCAGGACAGGAAGCGTGTGCGTATGGACAGTTATACTAGCTACTGCAATGCTGTGGCAGAGCACACTACCCCTGAGGGGTTGGGAGAGGGAGAGGTGACACTAGAAATGGGGAAGGAGGATGCAGGTAGCAGTCAAAGCTCTCTGGATGAAGATGGGCTTGAGTCAGACAAGCCAGAAGTCTCAACTCTCTTCCAGTTCCTCCAAATCCTCACAGCCTGCTTTGGATCCTTTGCCCATGGAGGAAATGACGTTAGGTATGCAGACTTTTTGATAGTCCTGTGATTATTAGTCATCAGGCAGATAAGTGCCACTTTTGATGAATGTTGTGACATTTTTATGTACCAGAATAGAACTTAGTCAAAATCTCTGGTCACTGTTGAAATGACCTCATTCTTTCCTCTGCAGTAATGCTATTGGACCATTGGTAGCTCTGTGGCTGGTTTATACTACCAGCAGCGTGACTTCAAATGCACCCACACCCATTTGGCTCTTACTGTATGGTGGCGTGGGCATCTGTGCTGGACTCTGGGTGTGGGGTCGTAGAGTGATCCAGACCATGGGCAAGGACCTTACTCCTATCACCCCCTCAAGGTACAAATACAGTGCTCATCCTGTTTCTCCTTAGTCATACAACCACATCCTCCAGACATTACTGGTCTTTGAATTTAGTAGGCATGCTCAGAGACTTAAGTATGCTTCTTTTTTTATTTTTCTTCCCCCCCCCCCACAGTGGTTTCAGCATTGAACTGGCCTCAGCCGTGACTGTCGTGGTAGCCTCTAACATTGGCTTGCCTGTTTCCACCACCCACTGCAAGGTAAGCTGGTTAAACACTGTGGTCTGGGAGGGAGACTGAGACGGGGGGATGAGACTATTTAGTGTGAGGGAGGCTACAGTAAACAGTCTGGTAGACAGTCCAAATGTGGACAACTTTCTCCTTTTCCTCCATTTTAAGTGTGCAGACAAATCATTTGAAAAAATAAACTCATGAAGGATGATGGAGTCAAGCTGACAACTGCTGTGTTTCCAGGTGGGCTCTGTGGTTGCAGTAGGATGGCTACGTTCAAGGAAGGCAGTAGACTGGCGTCTGTTCAGAAACATCTTCATGGCGTGGTTTGTGACCGTGCCCATCTCTGGTCTGATCAGTGCAGCCATTATGGCCATCTTCATTTATGGCATCCTGTGAGCATTGAGCTGCACCCCAAGTAGGGGAAGAGAAAGAAACCGCTCCAGTGCGCACCAGAGGAAAAAGAAGTTGGAAGGCCAAAATATATCGCTTACCTCAAGCCAACAACTTCAGAAGAAAAGGAAAAAAATAGTTGAAATGTTGAAAGGACTTGTGACATGGGCCTGTGGTTCTTGGCTACATCATTTTCAAACTAGAATTTTGCTGTTTGTTCCATTTTTGGGCCACATCACTTCCTGTGGGAAGTTTGCATATCTTTGTTCTGACTTGCTTTTTCATATCACATCATTCTGTAAAGATTTAATCTAAAATCAATTTTTTTTTTTCTGTTCTAATACTCATTCTTACATTTTTAAAAAAAGATTTTTTTTTTACTTTGAAATTATGTATATACCACCATGCTGTTTTTAATTTTGTTTTACACATTAGAAAGAAGTGAACAATTAAATGCAGTATTAGCCTTTTGCAGATGTAACTCCAGTCATAACACATGCTGAAAGTAATGTAGATGAAAAGCAGTATTTATAGGTAAAACATTAGGTTATTGGTGTGGATGTGTGTTTCCCCAACTCCAAGTATTTATCAATGAAATCACAATGTATAACTGGCTTCCTTGTATCCCCTAAATGGGGACATTGTTTTTCCTCTGTTGTAGAACAAAATTGACTCAGCCAACTGTAAATTTGAGTCTAAACATATTCTACCATGCTGAGGAACTATTCAGTCACATTCACAGCACTGCAGTTTGTCTCTGACACGCAATCATCTGAGTAATTTACTGTGGTAGAAGCACTAATTGTTAACACTGGATGACCACCTGCAAAATGATAAGAAATACTGTATCATTAGCGTACAAAGTCAGCACCCTTATTGCAGGAAATGACAATGTCATTTAATGGATAGCGTACTATTCAGTTCTTTAATTCGAATCTCCTGCGCAGAAATAACTGTATCGTGGTTACTTGAATTTAAGAAATGTAACAGCAGAATGTCAACCAATGCAAAAACGCACTCTCAGACAAGACCTTAAGTCTCCTGTTGAAACTTGATTGCATCGTTGATGGTTAAATGCTTTAGACCTGCTTCAGCCTTGTTTTCTAGTTCACCTCGTGTCATCTACTTCCCAGTTTGTTTGCTTTGTTTTGTTTTTTTCTCCTTCCTGTGGAATTTGCACCTTCCCTAGACAACTGGGTCGATCAATTAAAGGTTTAAAGTGAGGAACAGGAACCTAAAAACTAGAAGTTATCTAACTGTGTGGTTTAGTGTTGAGTTGAACTGGTCTTTCTGTTTGAATGAGGGCGGACATACGTTGCATGCCACCAGTGTGTGGTCATTTGGCTGCAGTACTAAATGCATTTCAGACCTATAGATGCTGTAGTTGCCTTAATTGTTTTATTTTCCCTTAGTTACCAAAGAGTTGTTTTTTTTTTTTGTTTTTTTTTAAATGCACATCAACATACAATGATCCACATATGTGGTTTAAAAAAACAAATGAAAAATAAAAATGGGAAAATACTGGTGTTGAACTTTTATTTGATACAGATTTTAAATGGATGAAAGCTTCATTATATAAACCAAAATACTATGATTTGAGCTGTTTCCGACGGTTAAATGTTTCAGTAAAACATACAAGAGCAGTACTGAAACTAATCTGACAGTAGTTCACCGTGGTGTGTACATAAAAGAAGACACAGGTTATATAGTAGGTGGGATAGTTCCCTTTTTATTGACAGTAAATTCGGTGCAGCTCAGGTGTCGGGTGATGACTGAGCACTGGAATCCGCATTTTTCTGCACTTTCTCACTCCAGTACATCTGTGACGCAGGGACAGAGAGAGGATTCCTTTACGCTAGCTTTACATTGCAAACACACCACAATTCAGTAGTTTTCCAGGGATCACAACGTGAGTAAATGATTCACTCTTCTAGGTTTTTTTGATATGACTCACTTCCCCTGCCCTTGTTCTGATGAATGATAACTGCACCAGCGTGTTTTCTTTTTTACTGCTGTACAGCACAAAGCGAGGCCTGCTCTACCCCCGAAGGATCAGGATTTACTACTACAGGTGGAATTTCTCTTTTTCACAGCATTGCATTAAGGCTTCAGGAAAGTGTCTTTTCTAACATAGAGAGTGATACAGGTGACCTCTATCACTGTTTCCAGCCTTGGGTCAAAAGAATTCGATCAATTTTAAAGCAATTCTTTTGGCATCTTTTAGGACAGGGGCGCTGCATCCTTGGTCCTAAAATAACCAGAAGCTGATGATACAGTATAAATCAAGCACAATAAGCACCAGGGGACAGACGCCTCTGAGTGCCCTGGATTCTTGTCCTAGATTTACTCACATACAAGGAGGACTGTGTTCAAACAAACAATCCTTGCATCTGATGTTTGAGGTCAAGCAGATTTCTCTGCCCTGATTTCTCCAGGGCAACTTTTTTTTTTGACTGTATAAATCAAATTTAAAAAGTATATTAGTTTGTTTTTACAAGCTGGCTTGTAATTTCTCTTCAGACGTTTTACTATATACTTGATTTAGAAGCCAGACTATAAAGGTTTTGACACTTGAAATCTAGATGAGACTGGCTCTGACTGGCTCTGTTTTCCACTATCCAGTGGATTGCATAACCTACAATTTAACTTTCATTGGGTTGCTCAAAACAGTTCACCACATCTTGCCTCAGCAGGCATTTCTGGCCTAAGGAAATGTTGGTCACCATTTAGATGATACAGATAAAGATAAGGACATATTTAGTTTTATATGGGGTTTTTATATTGGGATTTTTTTTTTTTCTATAAATCTTTGCTGAATTGTGTGTGTCACATTTACAGATCTTTACCTTGCTCCTTGGTTGAATCCTGACTGACTTGATCTACAGATGAGAAAATGGGGAATTACAGCAGGTTGTTACAGTGTGAGGTCCATGTATTTTCAGTGGCCATTTTACTTGGTCTTACCCAAACTGCTCACAGTCTCTGTAACTTCTTCATGGTGCTCTGGAAAGATATAAAAAATATGAAGCAACTCTTACATTTGGCCAGACTGTTGTTCCCTTTTCCTGTCTTTATTTGACTCTAAATGATCTTTAGTTTTTTTGTGTTTATTTCACTGTTAAATTTAGATCTAGAGTAGATTTACAACACTTACCACGTCTCTGTCTCCCTGTCAAATATAGCAAAGACACAAATGATCAGATGGCAGATGTTTAAAGCTAAGCTTGAATGTGCTGAAAATAGGTTCATTTCACAATCTCACCATCTGCTTCCTCAGAGGACTCGGACTCTGATTCTGTGTTTAAAGGGGGAGGAAGGTGGTCACATAACTGTGATATTTTACATCTGAGTGTACTTTGAGGTCCAGGCCAGACCTTCTCTAAACTGTCAAACTTTGTTGCCATCTACAGACTGATACTGGAACAGTTAAACCTCTCTTACCCTCTTGAGCTGCAGCGTCAGAGTTGCTGCCTCCCTCTGCAGGAGGAGGATTTCACAGTTATGCAATGTTGAGTGTCAGATAAAGAAGGATCACATGATGCCTAAAGCCAGAGGTTTTTACACACCTGTGTTGTCATCCTTGGCTTTGATGTGCTCCTCTTCTGTTGGAAACCATTTTACAGGTGATCCTGACTATCAGCACACACTAAATACATCTTTCAGGTACTGATTACGTGATTAAGTATAACTTACCAGATTCATCCTTAACAGCCTCTGTAAGTGAAAGATTTGTAAAATTGTATTAGCTATTGAACTGAGATCAGTCTTTATTGGTTTTGAATGAGGTCAAAGGTCATATGGTCCCTCTCACCAAGGTAGTGGGTGTCCTCATCCTGTTGCTCTGTAACTTAACAGGAAACGGTGAAAAATTATTATTGGTTAAACAAAATTTTTTTTTACTTACAAACTAAACACAGCCAATTAAAGGTATGAAATATTTTGGTTTGCAGTGAAACGTACCATTCATCGCAGCCGCCTCATTCTTTTGAGCGGCCTCAAACTCCATCTGGTCTGAAAAGACAAAGCTTTCATTTCTTTATACAAAGCAATATCTATACAAAAACTCTCTGTGTAACAAAAAAGAAGAAGAACTGGATTTTTACAAATAGATATTTGAATTAATTAAGAAACATACAACAAAATAAATGAAAAGTTAAATAAAATCACAAATACGCATCTTGTCAGTGTCTTTAACAGCGTCATCACAAAGCAATAAGCTGCCGCTAAGTGAATCAAGTGATTTAACACAAACAGTCTTGAACAGAAAACACAACACAATACAAAAATAATTTACTGAAAACTAGTTTTAAAGCTGGGATCTCTGTCGAACCATTGCACTGTACCTATTTTCTGCAGTTCAGTTAGCCCACCTGCATGAAAAACATTTGGATCAGTTGTACTTCAGTTTTGAGGCATAAATGTATCATCAGCCTGACATAATTACTGTAAATGTTGATTCTCACCATATTGAGAAACCTTTTCCTCTTTCTCTGCAGATTCCAGAGATGCAGAGAGAGCTAAAAGTCAGCAGAAGTACATTAAGATACAGATACCTTCAGATACAGAACTTACTGATAATCTAATGTAGATTCTCTGTAAATAAGCATGAATTGTTCTGCCATGGCGGCACACTCAGAAACATTAACAAACACATTTTAAAAACATAACTATTAGTTCATCTTACCAGTGTGAAATGCTGCCACAGCGAGGAAAACAAACACTGGCACTATAAATTTCATCTTGACTGCTGGTTGTGGAAGATTTGGGGCTGCCACTCCAAACTCTGAGTTGTGTTGTCATTTCACCGCCTCTTATATCCTCAGTCACATCACATGCTTTGCATGGACAGGCGGCACTGGTACCATTGTCCCTCCCTACCTGAGAGGACAGCTGGGTGGCACATCACCACACAGACATATCCTTATTCAGGCTGTCAATGCCACCCATTGTTGGCTCTTCAGTCACATGGGCCTTTATTTGGGATGCTACTGTGATTGTTTGGTAAAAAAAAACAAAACAAAACATGGGAGTCCTTGCAACTGAGTTGAAAACACTGTTCATTTCCTTTTGGGACTGGAGACAGTGATTTCATCGCACACCCATGGCTTGATGATGAATGATGGGTCACAATGTGGCTGAGCAAAACAAATCCTCAATTTATCATGCAGCTCAAAGAGGTTCTGATATCTGAATCTGCCACAGAGCATATATTCAGGAAAATCTGAATTTTAGATGATAGTAGGGAATTAAATTGAATTCTAAGTATAAAATGGGACTAAAGAAAAACAAACAAGTTGGATAAAATAATAATATAACACGTCATCTAACAAGCAAGTTTGCAAAAGCATGATCTAAATGTGTGCAATAAGTGTTAAGAAATGATATTATATATATATATATATATATATATATATATATATATATATATATATAATCTAAATAGGGCAATTAAGGTCTGGAGCAAAATATCAACAAAAGATCAAAGCAAACAAGGTCTCTTCACTTTATTGTGATTGTAAACACTTTTAAAACAGACAGTACGTTCTGGCAGTTTTCAGTATCGTTTCTGATCAAATTATTTTGCAATTCTCATTTTATCCAGTCTAACTTTTTTTGGCATTTGCAAATGGACTATAGTATAAAAGTTAAGCATTTGCATCAATTAAAGTGCACAATTAATATTCTCAACTCATAATTTCAACTTCTTTCAAGCATTTAGAAAAATACACCTCTATAAGTGCTTAAGGAACAGCAAACTCTAGTCTTCCCAAAGTAGCTAAAGAACATGAAAGTCATCCAGGTAGGTGTAGTGTCTTGAAGCAACATGACATCAGATAAATCCCAGGAGAAGAAAATACTCCCATTTTTTTCAATAAAATACAGAAATGCATCAGACTCAATGCCGTTTGGTCCTGGTAGTCAGATGACAGCAACTTTTACTTCATAAAAAAGTGACACAGGAAAACCCTATGGACAAATGATTTCTAAAATTATTGGGAGACTTATCATGTACTAAACACATAAGCCAATTAATTTAATAGCTTTAAGGCACCACAGTAGTTTTAAATGATCAGTGTTAGACTCTCTAGTTATGCTACATTATATTAACAATCTATTTATATAGTAAGAAAATACATTAATTTGTTAATATAACACATCTCATAACATCCATTTCTTCCAATTTGCAAAGAAAATGTCTTGGTGGCACAGTTCTCTTGCTGACAGCTGCCTGTACTAACTCTAAACACATGAAGCAGTTTGCTGGGGGAGGTAGAGACTGAGAAAGTCAACAGAAGACACATTAACCTATCAATAAAGGGGCATCATCATCTTAGTGAACACTATGCAAGAATTTAGCTAAAGGATAACAATGGTTGGTCTGTGTGGTACCAACAGGCTGATTTCTTAGATGTTAGCAGAACAGTGTTTATAACAGAAAAAAATGCACGTTTAAAAAAAAAAAATCTTAAAATTTGATCAAGACACTGACATATAAAGGAACATAGTAGGTCCAACCCTGCAGTGCAGCGTGGTTCACAGTGATTACAAAATTCAGCACAATACAACTTAGTCCCACCATTTATTGTGATTTGTGCTGCTGTTGCTGGTGACTGAGAGCAAAGAACTGTCGCTGCTGTCAGAGCTATTAAAGGATCATAACCAGATTATTACAACGTTGGCCTTTTTATGAATGAGTGCAATGTTGTAGTCACCAAGTTAACCGCTGAGATATTAGAAATGGATCTTTTTGTTAGACAGGGCCAAGGTGCATAAGTAGTCAAACAACCAGACAGGTTTTAAATAGTAAAATGACCACTTAACTGTCAGTGGATATGACTGACTGGTTCAAAATTAACCCACCATGTTTGAAGAGTTTTCTTGAGGTGCACTCACTCATGGTTTTATCTGAAAAATCAGGTTAAACTGTTGGCTTGTTTAAAACTTTTGATTGTTTGCCTGCTTATGTTTTCTGCCCTGTAAGAATTTGTAGCATTGGCACCTAGACTGACAACTAACATCTACAAGAGTCCAGTCCAACCAAGCTAACAATAACTTACTACTACTAACGTACTATAATGTAGCACGATGACAAGGTAAAGAAATTCTACAATTTGAGAAGCCGACGCCATTGAATATATTGAATCTTTGCTTGAAAACCGGCTTAAATGTTTGGCCAATTATCAAAATAGATGCAGCACTAATGTCATCGTGTTCCCAGATCTCAGCAATTACACTGCTGAGTACATTGTGTGACTAGTAGAAAAGATGGCAAAAACTGTAAAAAGGAAACAAGTACCTGAAAGAGTTGGGAATTGCCCTGACTGTAGTGTTATTACAGTGCTTGTGAGCATCTGTATGGAATTATACTGTGCTTGATTGATAGCATTTTATTGCTTTTGGTTTTCATCCCAGGTAGATCTCACTTTTCAGAGTTCGCCTCTTAGTCGGGTGTGCAGGTCCTCCTGGTCGATCTTGGCGACCTGTGCATGCCAGCGATGATGTGCCAGCAGGGCCACGTTCCTGGCAGAGATGGCGCTCATCTCCATGGAACTAGCTGCCCACTCCACAGCACTGAGGTAGTACAGCCGGTTGTGCAAGATGAAGGGTGGCGTCTTACGATGCGGTGGGCGGTACGCAGGATAAGCCAGCCAGTGACTCTCAGACACCGAATCCCAGGAGAGGAACATGTTCTGCAGCTGCTCTTGTGACAGCGGCTGCGGAGAGACAATCTTCCAGACTTTGGTGTGGCTGGCGGGGGGTCGTTTGTAACCTGCAGGGATGTGCACAGGGTCAAGAGAGGAGAGGCTGTTGATAACAGAGCCCTTTGAGTCAGTTGTGAGGACATCAGACACAGTGAACTCTGAGGCCGGCCGTGTGGTCCCAAGGTAGGACATGTTCAGCAAGCCGTGGACCAGAGTTGACACTGTCTGGTGGTAGCGCCCAGGATAGTTAGACGGGATGGGAGGAGAGAAGCCTGAGAAGGTGATGTCAGACTTCCCTTGGTGAAGTGGTGTTGCAATTACCACAATGTCATAGAGAGAGTGAGCTGAGCCTGATTCCCCAACATAACTGACCTCATAGAAACTGGCTGTGGCGCCTGAAAATCAGAGGCAGAAAGAGGATGAAATATTTGATACTTAAAGTGTGAACATACATAAACCATCAATGAGAGAAATGGAAATGTTCTGTTTTGGACAGCGTGACTGTTACCTGTCTTAGAAGGTCGAACCTTGACTGCAATGGAAGTCACTCTGGCAGGAATGAGCTCACTTTTACTGTGGTACATCAGTCCTGAGCAGACTCTCTTATTCCCTCCATCCACTGCCCACAGGCCTGAATCTGCTCCTGCTATTGACATAGCCCCTAGAAGGCAAGACATAAATGTTAATTCTATTTTGCATGTTCACAACTTTCAATAAAAACCCTGTGTTATTACATATGAAGAGAAACCAATACAAGTGCTTACGCTCTGAAACATACCCACAAAGCCATGGATGCGGACACTTTGACCATAGTTGACACGAGTGATGGGTGCAACAATATCGTTGAGGAAGACTTGTGAAAACCCTTCGCCTATCATGGTTTCTTCCAGAGTTTGATTCATCAGGGTAAGAAAACTATCTCCACCCATGGCATGTAAGAGCCTCTCCACGCTGGAGAATGAGTAACCATACTGCTGATACTGGTAGATCCTATGAATAACAGGATTCCCATGATCAGACAGAACCCAACAGAACAATCAGCAGCAATTCTGTATGGATACTCTTGGATCTCATGCTAAAAGAATGAGATTTAGGAGCCATGACAAGACAGCTTTTCTTCCTTACCTCATAAATTTGTCCAAAATACTCTCAACCCACATTTGCATTCGAAGAAAGTTGAAACCGTATTGCCAGAGCATGCGTATGAAGTTAACTATAAACCAGTCACTCTCTTCAAATGTGAGCTCCTTTCCATCAAAGATTGCCATTTTAGAGGAGACGTCTTTCCTTGCAGGAATACCTGAAAAACATAGACAACACACTGAAATATACTGTACAACATGTATTTGTATATCATTTAGGATATGTTAAAGTTACCTAATTTTTCAATGAAGTGCTTCATGTGTAGGTTCAAAGGATGGATCAATGAACCTCCTGTTTCATAGTCATGATCCCCAATCTTCACCGTCGCTAGTCGCCCTCCAACAGCGCCAGACTCAAACACATCAATCTTCACACTGGCTCCGAACTCCTGCTTCAGGTAATATGCTGCCGCTGTGCCACCAATGCCTGCCCCGACCACGGCTTTAAAGGAGCAGTGACAACAGGGTAAACAATTTTTCCATCTGAGATGGCATTGTTCCATGGAGGTTGTTTCATTAATTGATATCCACTCAACACTGTGTAATTGATTAATCACTTTTAATTAACAATTCTCCCTATGTGCACTCTTAAAGTTTTAATAACAGCAAGATCATCACACACATGTGAAATCCTATTCGAGTTAAATAAAGGCAGCATATCAGGCCACTGTCTGATCAAGGGGTGGATCAAAAAAATCTAATTACTGGTGATCTTTCATACTGGTTAAGTGACTTTAACCCTTTGGCTTCATCAAGTGTCGTATTTTGTCTGAACAGTTAACAACTCAAAGATTTGCAAATTACTACAAATGTATGACCAAGAAATTTCTCTCATTTTAAAACCTGGTACTGTGAGACTTTTGTCTTTGTGCTGGAAAAATCACTTAAATGATTTGCAAAAAAAAACAAAAAAAAAAACTGACTAATCTTCTTAAAATTGAAAGTAATAATTCAAGCAATGATCAACTGATCATTGCAGCTCTAACTCACATATTATGCATACCACTAGAAAGCAAGATTTAGGGCAATTTAAAGCTGCAATTAATGGTTATTTTCATTATCAATAATCTGCTGATTGTATTCGGTTAATCATTTAGTAGTTTTGACTCCCCTCTTTCTACATTGTATGCGCTTAAATTGTATGTTTTACATATTTCTTTTAAATTGCCCACTTCTGTCATTGCAATTGAATTCTGGGTGAAGTTACAATAAGGTCCCCTCCACATAAATATAATATGAAATCAACCCTGCACCTCAAGCATCCTAGGTAGGACACTGTTCACATATCCTTAAGTGAAACAAACTTTAGAGGAGTTATGGACGGGATGACTGCTGGGTTGTTGTTTTTAGGGTGAAGCCTGAGATTAATCTTACCTATCTTTTTGGGCTGGTCCTGCGGCCCAGGGGCTGAGGCTAGACTTCTCCTCCCAGTGTGCCAAAGCCCCAGGAACAACAGTGCTCTCAGTGCCAGGGTTTGTAGACTCATCGTGGACCTCTAGAGATCTGCACTAAGGAGCATCTGCTCTGAAGACAGGGACAAAAAACACGATCACAGAGTTAATACATTTCTATCAGTCCTGGTCTATCACTATGTTATACTCACTACTTTCCGGCTCACAAAAAATAACAATGGTGACATAAAGGACTACACAGCTGACACCGGCAGGATCGTGTCTATGTCAATATCTACAACTTTATAAAAATAAAGTGTAGAAGTTTACAACGTGGACTCACTGTTTTTAAAGTCATTAAACAGGGTTGTCACTGACCCAGAGGTCTTCACAGAGTTACCCTCACCTTTACACTGAAGTATAACTTTAAAACTCGTTAAAACTCCCCGCTGTGCGATTAAACAGAAAGCTGAGCTTTAATAAAACGCCACTAGCACAAACAAATAACTTGTGGTTGACTACAATAAACTGGTTTCACTGCTGAATCGTGTCGAAGCACCATGAGCGCCGCTGAGGCTCACTTCCGGGCACGTTTCCATATCAGCTTCAAAATAAAAGGCTTAAAAAGCGCTCTGCGTGGCGGTGGAAACTTAAACACCGCATAGACTGAGGAAATAATGGATCCCGCTAAACCTCAGCCAATTCTGGATGAAAATGTGCTGCAGTAAGTCACAAAAATTAAAGTGAAAAGCGTTTCTTAGCAGCTAGTTTCTAATTTCTGTTTGCTGCAGTGGCTGAATTTACTCATTTTCATTTAAAAAACAAAAATATGTACAGTTTTGGCATACAACTGTCTGTATTGTAGAAATTTAAAAACCTCTTCGCACTTCACTTTTTATCGACAGTTCAAACTATAATTAACTTTTTATAAGGTAAACGTTAGTTTCAAAGTGTTTTATTTTGAAAGTTCGGTTGACATATGCATTTCGAGAACGGGCGGAAGTGGTCGTTTATTTTTTTTGTCCATTCACATAAAATATAAATTAATATTGAAAAATAAGACAGATGCAACGGTCTGTCTATCAATATGTGTTGTCTGGATAAAATAGGAAATCTCCCTGGAGTTCATTTTGAAGTCTGATCCAAACGGAAGAAGACTTTTTTTTTTCTAAAACCGGTTACGGAAGAGAAGCGGAAGTGACGCAAACAGTTCTCATCTTGAACCATGCTTGAATGGAGGTGACCTTAGTTACTACACAAATTCTAACGTAAAGAAAGTGGGCGACAGGTTTCCCGTGGACGGAGCAGATACTTCGCGCCAGGCCGGTCTGGTTTAGATGCTCCTACACTTGGCTGAAATATTCCCGCCTTTGTAAGTGAGCAGGACGAGCAGAAATGGCAGAGGCACACCAGGCTCGTGTGCAGACTGTGGTGGAAGAAATGGTCCAAAGCCTGGAGAGAGATCACATCCGTAAAATGCAGGTAGGTGTCCTACCTGTGCACACGTGAACTGCGCGTGCAGCGCTTTGTGTCCAGCAGCCTCCTCCCTGCAGCCCCTGCATCATCACATGTCACATATCTGCTGCAGGGTCGCATGTTCAAGTGCAGTGCAGACTGCTGCGATCGCGCCACAGACTCCATGTCTCAGGTGCATCACTGCATCGAGAGGTGCCACACTCCGCTGGCCACAGCTCAGGGACTGGTCACTTCAGAGCTGGAGAAATTTCAGGTGAGAGACATGACATCTTTCCATTGTTACCTCAGAACAAACAGCAGTTTCAAGTCGAGGTTTTTAATGGTTTTTATTTAGTCAGGCCACAAGTTACATGTCACCCTTTCAACAGCAATGTTATATTTGAGTGTAGAATTTATATTAGAGGTGGTGTGATCACTATTATCAAAGCTGCTGCAGACCTCGGGCAGATAAACCCATAATGGATTAATATTAATGTTTCTCTGTGTCTGTATCAGTATGTAGTAGTTTATATAGTGATATGCAGCATGTGGCTCATATAGGATCAAATAATGACATTAAAACTACTTTGGGTCCTCCTTCAAGATGAACGTTGTGATTTGTGGCCTCTTTAATAGTTTAGTTGTAATTTGGTGGTGCATATTCAAAAATGAATCAAAAAACAATTAGAAGGGCACTCGGAGAGACACTGCCAAGGCCAGTGTCAAACAACATACACCAGACATGAGAGTAAAAATTCAAATTCATAGTAAATGATCTGGACCTGCACCAAAATTGGATTCCTCCCTGGCCATCCCTCCACCAACATTAGTGCAAATCTGTTCAGTATTTTGTGTGTAATTTTACTGACAAATAAGATAATCTCCTTGGCTGAGGCAACAAGGAAAACACACAGTGTACCTGGGGCTTTTTGGGCCCCTGACTGTCTAAGGCCAGGTTGAAACTATAACTTTACAATAGTCAATAGGACGACAAAGCACCTAAATATTTATTCCCACTACCTAAATTGTGTTACTATATTTCCTCTTATTGAAGTCATTTTTAAAGTCATGAGTCAATTCAGGTTTCTTGAATTCAATCCAAGTTGAGGAGAAATAATATTTAGTCTTGTAGAAAGGAAATCAAAACAAAAACCAAATACTAAAATAGATACAATGGTATTATCAACATAATACAGACAAGATCATGTCCATGTATCCTCAGCATCAGAAACTGGGTGCCTGGTGAGTTAAGTCTGTGAGCAAACTAAATCTATAGCACAAACTAAATGTGTAAATCTCTATCATGCCCACACTGGGACTCTGTCCCTGTCTATCAGAGGTCAAAGCCATGTTTCCTCTCCACTTTGCCCCCCTCAGGACCGTCTGACCAGATGCACCATGCACTGCAATGACAAGGCGAAGGATCTTTTTGACTCCGGTGCCAAGGAACCAGCCGTTCGATCGCTGATGGACCACTGTGTGGGCAGTTGTGTGGACGACCATGTTAACCTGATCCCCAGCATGACCCGAAGACTCAAAGAGAATTTGAACTCTATACAGCAGTGATGAATGGGGGTGGATGGGCTGTGGTCCATCCAGCAATAAAGGGGGTTAGTCAATTTAGGCAGTTTAAATAATAGAGGCTGGAACAAGGCAGGGAGAGTGGCATTTAAGATGACGTGAGGCAAAGGTTAGGGTTTTGACAAATTTTAGAGGCTGTAACTCTGGATTTTGGTGTTGTGGAGATTTAAAACTCCTCACTGTGAGATTTATTGTTGTATTCTGCAAACAGCAACCTCCTTGGAGACTAGGAGCTAGAAGCTTTTTGTTTGTTACATCTTGATTCATCTGCAAGAAATTCAGTGATACATCTGATGCCACATTGATGTGTGTGTAAAAAAGATGCTGCAAAAACACCTCAAGTGTGCATTTGGAAAATTTTAAACTCACTCAGCAAAATCTGAGTAATCACATTTCAAACTCTACAGTGCACCATGCACCCAGCAGGATTCAAACATGCTTTTATTTAAGTGTAGTTTTGAATGTGCTTTGTATTCAAGTCTTCTCAGCCACCATCAGCCCCCTCATCACCTGTTCATATTTTTCATAATTTTATTGAGTCATCCTGTGAACCTGTGATACTCTGAACTCCCACAGTGAGATTTGTTTATATAACTGAATTAAAAGTACTGTCAAGGTAACTTTGGACTGCATCACTTCCATAATATCAACCAAATGAGCTCTGGTAGTAATAAACACCAGTGATACTTTTGTTTTACATGCATTTTAATCACTGCAAGAGAACATTTACAATTATAATATGCAAATAACGGTACAACAAAGGCAACACTGGTGGCAGACTAAGCAACTGCAGGAGAAGAAACTGTTAACACTTTGTGGACCTGATGTGAAACCCATAAACATTTTGATGTATCCAAATCTAATAACCTTTCAGTTTTCATTTAGATAGTGTTTCCTTTCATGGATGGTGAAAATATTTTAATTATACAGCCAGTGGTCTGCTGAAGGGAGCAAGAACTGAGAGTAAGAGTCAGCAGCTGATACAAACCTGATGTTGTGAAATTATGTCCAGCAATAATGAAGGAGCCATAGCATCACTTTCTGACAAGAGTTCAACTTTTAACATGAGTAACTGGGATGTGAAACAACAATGCGATTCTCAATTCTTACAGGGCCGTTGCATCAATATAGAAAAACAAGCTCTCACCAAAAGTAAGCTCTTTATTAGCTATGACTGGTTAGAGGCCACAACAGAGTCCACTGTTTATCATCTGATAAATGAAAGTGATAATTATGTAATAAAAGGATCATTACAGGATTTCTCATCATATAACAGTAATAATAATGAACAGTGCTCTGATTAATTCATAGAGGATTAGACAGAATACGATCATTGACAATAATGGAATCAAACAGCGCTCGTTACTCTTAAGTTCACTTCAATGAATGTCACCAAAAAGTAATTCAGACTTAGTTATGGTAATGAGAGAGATATTAATCTGAGCATCGAAGGACACCATATTGAAAAATTCTAGAGGAACTAAATTAGCTCCAACCAGTAGTTACCGGAAATATGGTCACAACTTCCCCTTCTGAGTTAGTGTTGACTAATGGCCTGAAAAGTGTTTTTACAAAACATTATGTTGTCACAGGGATGTTAACCTTTGAAAAAAATGTAATCATTTCATACCATCTGAGACTTGTGTGTCTCAGATGGTATGAAATTATGTGTTTTTTGTGACCCCCCCCGAAGAAATTCCCTGAGATATCACACTGACAAGAATGATGCAGAGGAATAGATGGACTGTCACAGAGGCATAAAAATATTAGCAGACGAAAAGAGCAAAATTCAGCGGGTTCATTAGCTACAAAGGTGCGAATACAGAATTAACTCAGCAGCTGTAGTAAAGACTGATCGTCGATAGCACCACAGCCCATGTGAATGGGCAGTTTTATTGGCAGTTGACATGTTGTACATATTTTCCTTTGCAAAAATAAATCCATACAAATACAAATGAAGTAAAAAATAAATAAATGCCAAATAAAAACACCTTTAACATTTAACTTGATGACAGTTACAGTTTCAGCTATACAGAGTCACACTGACTAGAATTAATTAGTTATTTTTCAAGTTTGTAAAATCCCCTATTTATTAGATTTCAAAGCAACATGAGGTAATAAATTACCAAAATTGCCAAACAAATTGTTATTTAATGAAAAAAAAAAAAAATTACAACAACAGAACTGCAAAGGTACATGTGGTGAGGGGAGCAGTCTAAACACTCCACTCACGTTTGTCTTTACAACACCATACAAAGTTGATATAATGAAATGAACTGACTGAACTGCAAAAGAGCAGGACTCAGTTTAACACCAGTAAATGGCTACCTGTATGATGCAGTTAACATCAGAGAGCTGGTGTCAGTGACAGGATTTCTAAATTGTAAACTGTGTGAATGACGCACACCTTCAAGCTCCCGGAGCCTTGTGTGTCATGAATACAGGTTGCTGGGTTAAGTCTGGCTTTCAGACCGTATGATGCTGGTTTTGCAATTAATATTTCAAACAAGTTCATCAGATCCTCTGGATGGGGTGATGCTGTTTTCTCTGAACTTTCCAATCTGAAAGCCTCCAGTCGCTCTTGTGTAGAATAGCATGCAGACAAGCGCCATTTAACACTGTGCTACCAAAGTGAGATTAACCCACGGAGCCGGTGGAGTTTAAGAGTGAAAACAGGCTGAAAATCCTGCTTTTGCTGCATCTGTCAGTGTGTTGGCTGTAGTCATCGGCTGCGCTCCATTCAACCCTGTGGGCGTGCAACTTAATATGTAGGCAGGAAAATATGCTTTAAAGGTAAAATATGAAGTGACAGGCCTATTAGTGGCACAGTGTAGCAATGAAAATGACTCTTCTTCAAGATTTTAAGTGCTGGCAGGGTCGAGTTTTCACACACACCGATGAGTAGAGCAAAGGACCTCACCCTGTCCACACCCCACAGTGAACAACAGGCGTGACACTTTCCATACAAGTCAGTCCAACAACTGCTCCTCTCACACAGATGAATATGTTTTTTTCACCTTTAAAGTTCAAAATTATCTTACTGATGCAGTTATGAGGTTTTCTGAGGCAGTCCACTTACAAATTATGGTCTAGAGAGTTGTCTTTCGTCTTGAGTCACATGTGGGTTTACATTTGGAAACATCCAAACATTAACCAACAATCTCTGTTTGCCCAGAGTGTATTCCTGTTAATGTCATGGAAGTCACTGGGTTTGAGGTTCGCTCTGCAGTGCGATGTTAAGTTTGACCCTCTGGTGATGTTCCCACATTCCAGGATGGTAATGCTCCCACAGACACAGAGTGGCTTCATTAACACAAGCGTGAGGTGAAATCCTTCCACAGTCTTCACAAACACTAGATCTAAACATCATCTGGCCATTATTTAAAGCTGTGGTCTATTTTTATCACCACAAAAAAGACTGGAGGTTTTCCTTCCTCAGTGCAGACAGTTCATAGCAGAGATCTGAGGAGAAGTGAAGCTGCTCTGAAGGTGAAGATTGGCCCAATCTTACCTGGCCAGTGTGATGTGTCTCTGTCGTACTGTAAACTCCATGAATATGTAACTCCAAGGTGCCAAAACACTGAATACATAGATGCAAAACATTATTCCATCACACCTCACTGTGCTACAGAGCATGCAGACGATATGTCCAATGTGGAAATGGTGTTAAATATGGCAGTAGATTGTACATACAAGCTTGTGTCAGTGTCTCGGCATCACCACAGGAATGCTAGCAGTTGGACACGCATCAAGACACACTGCGACCAGTGCTTTCTTGTTCTGAGGAATCAGGACGGTTGTCCGACTGAGGCGACGTATACAGGAAGTTACAGCACACATAGAGTGGGAATGATAACAAACGGCTGTCCAGGTTCATCACCACATATTCCTGAATGATTGAAGGGAAAGGAGGAATATTAAACAAGTCTGCAAGATGACAAATGATGTGACAATTGAGCCATTTGCATCTGCAGCCATCTAGGACTGTGAGGGCTGTGCTCACTGACCTGGTCTTTCTCAAGTGTGAGAAGCTGGTAACCTGTTGAGCGACTGCAGACCAGTTTCCCACGACTATCAAAAGAGGCAAGACGTAACCTGGACAAATAAAAAAACAAAAAACATTTAAGGCTTTCAGCTGAAAATTACACACTGCTTTGGTATTTCAGTAAATATACTTCACTTTCCTGCTGAAGATTGATACTCATATACCTATAAGGTAAATATGAAGCTATCACCAGCAGCTGGCTAACCCAGCTTAGACATATCATCTTATCTTTCATATTGAAAAGTTATATGCAGGCTTTAAATAAAGTGAATGTTGACTGCACCACTGACCTGTATGCCAAATGCCGCCGAGGTTGCAGACTCACAGCGCCCCCACATGGCTGACTCAAAGTATTCCTTTTGAAAACTATGAAGCGGTTTGTGTAGGTCACCAACAGGTCAAAACCAAAGTTAAAGCCTGTCCACCGCCAGCAGTACTGAGGAAAGGAAGAATATTTTATTAAATGCATCAACTGTATGGCTGGAAAAGTTTTTGTAACAGTAAGTTTGACTTACATCTCCATCTTTTGTCAATTTCCTTCCACACCTCATACTGCTCAGCTCAAACTCCTCTTTGTTAGCTTCCTGGGGACTAATGACAGACAGGTTCTTTTGGCATCACACTACTTAAAAAATCATATTCTATACATACAAGGTTTGTGGTTATATCAACATGCCAGAACAGTTAAAATCAATTCACTGACTCATAAGACTGACGTGTTACACATTAAGTCTCAGGTGCTCACCCATTGTCATTGTCAAACTCTGTCCGGAGCATTGCAAACCACTGGTTTTTGTACACGGACGTTAGCCAATCTGAGATATAAAGTATAAAAGAAAAAAAAGTATTCACAGTGCATAAACACATGGTTTTGATATTAGGTAATGAAATTAAAGACCTCTTTATGTCCAGAGCATAGAGGAAAGCAAACACATGATTTAATTATGTCAGGCAGAACCAAATCTTACCAGGGGGCAAAATATTATCTCTCTCCAGGATGCGTGCAGATGCCAGATCGTTGATGATATACTGGAGACGAACGTATTTAAACACTGAACGAAAAGGGGCGCCTTCATCTGTGTTCAAGAAGGGCTCTTTCTCACACAGGTCTGCAGGCCAATGTAAATTAAGAACAGAGTAAAACATATGTGTGTGGCTATTGATTAAAAAGAGATTTCTGTGACAATACTTCTTCGGAAGATTACCAGTCCTGCGTTTGCACAGCCAGGCGTCAGCGTCAGCCAGCAGCTGCTTGATGGGGCCATCCCACGATGGATTGAGCTGCAGAAACATCCACTACAGAGAGAGAAAATGATGACAGCTAATAAAAATGAGTCTGATACTACATTAAATGTATCTGGGAGTTATAAAGAATATTACTTTTCCCTCTACCTTTTTCAGAGCAGTATACACATCCATCTCAACCTGCATGACAAAAAGGTCAGAGGACTGAATGAGCAGTTCCATCACCTCTGCCCTGTAAACGCAGTGAACAAACAAATGTTAGTTCAATCACAGGAAATGTTTTTACAAAGTGATTTGAAATATAACTACTTTATGATAATCATCATTGCAATGGGAAATTATAGTTGACCATTTCTTCATCAGAAAAGTTCAAATAATAACTCAAGAAAGGATAGAAGAATAGAAGATGATGTAAAAACTAAAGAACTGTGAGATGAGAACACAAACCCAAGTTCTTTCATCAGGTCAACATTTTGATGGGTCATCAGGTT
This sequence comes from Rachycentron canadum, assembly GCA_038496675.1. Lineage (NCBI taxonomy): Eukaryota > Metazoa > Chordata > Actinopteri > Carangiformes > Rachycentridae > Rachycentron > Rachycentron canadum. The sequence continues at coordinate 10,970,544 of CM076666.1, forward strand.
GTTCAGAAGCCACTCAAGACACCTGCAGCAAGAGATATACAAACAAATATACAGCATAAATTCAAACTTACCTATGAGTTATGGGGATATAAAATAAATTAGATTATTAAAAATCAGACTTTTTCATGACTGAATCCAAGCCGTAGATGCTGGCACAAGCATAATAGCCACACACAGTCTTTGCACTGATGTTTTCCTTCATGGTCTCTCCACACTGCTGAATCAAACCATCCTGTGAACAACAATCAACCATTATACTTGATTAGGTTTTGTCTCAGGTGACTGCATTCATACAAAATTTTTCACATTTGTGACAATAGCTGACATCTTTCTATTTACTGACCAGTTGTAGCATACAAGCAGCGGCAAGAATACTGACAACTCTGCTGGGTTTGATCAGAACATCATCACGGTACAGGGATCCAAATACAACCTGTAGAGCTACACATAGAAAACAGTAAAGAGCTATCAGTAAAACATATAAACAAACAAACAAAAAAAAACCAAACAGTCGACTGCTTGTTTCTGCGAGTTAAGTGAACTCACCTTCAGTGTCGATGTTCTGGTCTGGGATCTCCAAGTTGATTTCCATCATGTTGGACTCTTTCCACGAGCCGCTGAACATACTGGAGAAATATCCAGACTGCGAAATGCACGTGTGAGGGAGAATGAGCACTAAATGATAATGATAACCCCTACGAAAGAATAGATCACAGATTGTCTCACAGGTATTTTGTAAATCTTACCTGGCACAGATACACTTTGTGGAGGTTCCACTCCTGTCCCAGAGCAGAGATGCGAATGTCACTGTTTTCACCATTCAGGAACAAGGTTTGATAAATGTATCGTGATGTGCTTTTTAGTTTCTTCCTGCTCACGTTTGGAAAATGCACATGAACAAGACGGGAAAAAACAAAGCCAGATTAAGACAAAAGATTGATGACTGAAAGATAATTTTAAACATATTTGATATAATTGATAGTAGACTGATCTTGCCTGCGAGGTGTATCTAGTAAAGCGTCGTCGTCCTCTTGCTCACTGTCACAGTCACACTGGGCATTTCGTTTCCTCTTCTTACACTCACAACTGTGTTTGCGACTGGTGCTTGTGCCCTCAACAGCCTCCTCAGGACCCTGGGAGGGGGACTGGAACCTACTACCCAGACTTCCCATCTCTACCCTTTTAGACACATTACACAAACAAAGCAATAGTCAAAACAACAGGTCAGCTGTACTGTATCTTCACATTGGAACATTGATTTGTAAATCAATATATTAATAAAAGCATGTGCTGTTATGGACTTTGGCTTTTTCAAAGGAATTTTCTATCACTGCCACTTACAATGAATTTGTCTCTTTTGAACTTATCTCGCATTTTTGCAGTTCCAAGGCAATGTCTGCAAATTGCATGCATCTGGATCAAAACCAAAAAGATATTAGAACTTAAGCTGCATATTCACCCTTTTGTGAAAATACAGCCATCAAATATTTGACACATTATTTATCATTTGAACTACTGATTATCAGAATAGTTGCTGATTGTTGCAGACTAATTGAGATTTCCTTTCAGCTCAATTGAATTCAGTAATGTCATTTATGAACCTTGACTCTTCAGGTCAAGTTTAGACTTCACTTCATCAGTGTGTATTTTGTCGATCTTTCCCTTGATAAAAAGTGACATTATCTTTGTGAATGTTCAAGAAAAAGAAGAAAAGATAACAGTTAGTTATGATATGTTAGTTATCATCTGTCAACCTGGCTGGTCTTGTACATTAATGAGTCTAAGGACGCAGCAAAACAAACCCTGACTGAAGTATTATTCGCTCCACTTTTTCATGATGCCTGGACTCTCTGCTTCAGCATCTGCACACCACATGTTGAGTTTGTCGCGAGAGAAACACGGACTGGGCGCACTCACCTGATGGTCGGCAGCGGGCAGCCTGTCGGGGAGGTGCTGAGGTGAATGTGGACGGTAAACACCGAGTGATTATCTGCCTGTGTCTGACGAGCCAGCTGAAGAGCAGCTAACCTCAAACCTAGCTTAGCTGCCGAGTTCACACACGAAAACACGTCCGAAAACAGCGACGGTGTGACTTCCGACGTGATGCTCCCCCACACAGGCCTCCACACGGAAAAACCCCCTTTGGTCCCAGTTACATTTTTCTAAATTGGCGCTAACGCAAATGGAGAAAGGTGAGATGATGTGGAGCTGCCACTGCCCTGAAAGTCTGTAGCTGCTTTTGTTGTTCTTCTTCTCTCGTTGGTTACTGGGACGCCTACGTCACAGGCGGCCGCTCAACAGCGACGCCTGCTGTGAGACGAGCGAATTACACGTTAAATGAAAGTCGAGAAAATTTAAAATCTGCCTGTTTATTTATCTATTTATGTTTTTGTTTTTTTGTTTTTTTAAATCTTATGAGGCCTTTAAATCACTTATTAATCATCCCAAATATTATAGATGAAAATTTAATGACTAATCCTGCACATGTGGTTCTAGGCGACAGTATCTGAACCCTGCTGACCAGCGTGTCTGGATCCACCTGTGTCCAAAGGGCACTGCCAGATCAACAAGTTGTTCAGCTTTATACATATTTGTACTCTGGAGCCTTTGCTTAATACAGACTTTTATCACGACTGCATAATTTACACGTTAATGCCCCCAGAAACCACCCAAAATGTATTTATAATAAAAGCTGTTTTTCTTCTATCCATTTATTTGATATTAAAACTTTAAAAATGTGATTTTGTTGTTGTTGTTGTGTAATCACAAAATGTAACAAATTTTAAGATATGAGCCCAACGCCGCTCAACTGAGCTAAAGAAAGTTAGAACAGAGCATGGGGAACAAGAGATGCGTAATTTGGTGCTTTACTGCTAAATAATATGCTGCATTATCTTATCCTGAGTTTATGGTTTTTTAACTTGTATTTTGGGATTGAATTTGAACAACATTAGTATATCTATATATAATTTAAAGCTTAAAATTTTCACTCTAAAATCTAAAAACTGTTCTACCACGTTGCTTTTCAAGGCCAAATCCAACCATACAAAACTGATTCTGGACTTTAATCATTCTTAAAATCATAAGAAATCCCCCACTGCATGATCTCTCCCCAAGCCCTCTGGGCCAGTACCCAAAATGAACAGCTATAAATAAACAATACATGACTGCCTTCCAGTGGTATGCTGTTGTATTGCAGCGAATACAATGGTTAAAAAAAGAAAAGAAAAGAATATGCACTTAAACTACTAGATTTTTTTAGTTTTGCTGAATGTGGATGGTGTGGGTTTGATAAATTTACATTCACATTTATTCTAAAAAGCTTTGTACACTAGTAAGAGATGACTTTATTACACCACTTGGGACTTTTTAGCTCCCAAAGCACATAAAAGTTGAGTTGATGTTGTTTTTTTTAGATGATCTTATTGATATTCATTATTACTTTTTTTCCTTTCAGGGTGAAGGAAGATTAAGAGGGTGAAAATGTGGCAAATATATTCAAGCTAGAAGAGAGCATAAATAAAAAAAGAAATGTCTTGCATAAATAATAAAATATTAAAAAGAATAAATGATGAATTTGGTTGATTTTGTATACTAATGTCCAACTCTTTCAACTCTTTTTGAAATTTGGTATGAAAATGTTTGTACAATCTTCTCTCTTTCAATTTCAATTTCTCTTCTTTCTCTCAATTTTTCTTCTCTTTTTTATGTGCAGCACTGTGCCGTAGTCTGTTTGGGGTATTTAACATTATTTTCCTTCATGCAATATCGTAAGGAGGGCATATGAGTAATACCAAACACACACACACACACACACACATATATATGCACTAAATACAGAATACAAACAGTACTATGCAAAGGCTTCAGACATAAAAATAAAGGGAGGATCATATAACATAACATAGAACATATTTCTATTTATTAATTAAGGTCATACAAAGCAGAAAAAGAACTATTTTGAAATCAATATTTTGGCTATAAATAATTTCGGTTTTCTTAGATGCGCTTTAGTTTTTGAAGAAATGTGAAACTGGAGTCTGGCAGGATGTGACGTATATTTGGTGGGCGTGGCCCGCGGAAGGCGTAGCCAATAACCGACGAGCAACCCTTTCACAACATTCCAATCCCGCCCATCCCAGCCTTCCTCCTCTTCCTCGACCTGCTGTGGTTGTGGGACTGTGACACGTAACTTTGTCCGTTTTTACTGACGTGACCAGGCTGGACACCTCCACCTTGGCCGGGGAGAGCAGAAAGACCCTCCCCCTCACACACCCCGAGTCCAAATCCTCTTTTATTCTGGACGTTTCGCAGCATGGAGGCGAGGGACGCAGTAGCAGGTGATGTTGATGGTAGCAGTGACTGTCAGTGTGGCTTTGTGTTGTTGTTCAGCCTGTGTAATAATAATCAGGTAGACAGGATAAGCTACTATTGAAACCACAGGGTTCAAGTATGGCTGAATGCTTTGTAAACCGTGCAGGGATCTCAGGGTTTGACACAAATTGTCTTGTTCATTAACATAAAATATACATTTCAATGTTTTGTTCAACCTGTAGGTGCTCTTGTGAGCAGTGATGGGGAGGAGCAAACTGCAAATACGGCTACAGCTCCCAAAAAAGACAAACCACAGACCAAAAGCAAGATGGAGCAGATCTTTGGGTTCAAGAAAGAAGACCTGACCTCTTGGCAAAATCTGGTGGCCCTCCTGAACCATCCCACTGACCCTGCATCCCTCGGCATTTTCCGTTGCTTGTTTGGTGAGTTAAAGTCTACTCACTGGGTCTGACTGACTTTGCAACAGGTTTGAGATCATTCTTAAACCATACTAACCACTTTATTTATTTATAAAGTGCCATTTAAAACATAGGGACAAATGGTTTAATGCTAACAATAAGGAATAAAGGTGCTAAATCAAAAACTGGAATCTTAAACAAGATAATCCTGGCAGCAACGATTCGTATCAGCAATAGTCTATGGATGTTTTGCCTACTGATACCAAAATGAAGAGTGTTGCAATTGTCTAGTCTGAAGGAGATAAAACATTGATGACCTTCTCTAGATCTACAGATGAAAAGAATGAGTTAATCTTAGTCAAATATCTCAGCTGGTAAAGCAGGATTGCACTGCTTTGACAGTAATGTGTCTTTCCTGCAGGTTTGCTGATGGCCATTGATATCACCCAGGAACGTGGTCTCAGTCACTTGGACTACAAGTACCTGGATGGAGCCCCTGTGTGCCGCTTTCCCCTCTTCAATTTCTTACAGCCCCTGCCAATGGACTGGATGTACCTGGTGTATGTGGTGATGTTTCTTGGTGGGTCACACTCTTTGTTTTGTATTCAAAGCTTATGTAGGACCAACAGATTTGATGTTGAACTGGTGTCAGCGTTTACAGATGTCTTGTGAAGAGAGGGGTTGCTCTTCCTGTTAGGGTCTAAGTTGATGCCTTCGTTTTATGGGAAACAGTCTCTGCTGGTAAAGATGAAAGCCTATATACTAGACGTGTAATTTTCCACTTTTTTTTTTTCCACTTGAGTCAACTATCTTCTGCAAAATTTTGACAAAAAAACCATAGCTTATGCAAGAAAGCAAACAAAAAGCACAACACAATGGCAATCAAAGTAAATCAATACTGATTAATAAATAAGTCAATAGGGCTACAAACCAAGTATTTTACAAGGTGGGCACAGTAGCATTATAAATTAATAATCTACTTCTTTTGGAACACTTTCAGTCGTGAGCCAACATCTAGATTAAAAACATTCATATAGTTGCTTCACCTTGATTTGACAAGTTAGAGGTGGATGTTTCACATCACTGACATTTTCAAAAAACAGTATGTAGTACTTAAACATAGGCCTGAATTAATGACCCTATTTATGAATTAGACATTATTTGCCTATAACATGTCAGAAAATGATAAAAATGCCAATTAAAATGTCCTAGAGCCCAAGGTGATGTCATCAAATGTTGACAAAGACATTTAAGACATTTAACAATTTTTTTTAAGTAAGACAAAGATATGCAGGGATGTTCTCACATTAGAGATTTTATCATTGCAGTTCTTTGTGATTTCTACATAAATTTATGACAATGGTCACACTCATTTTACAGCTTAGCAGCGTGCGTTACAACACATTAGATCTATACAAGAAGTGGCGATAATGATCACAAACACTGCACACTCATATCCATTGCATATCTAGTGCATATATTTGCTGTATGTTACAATTAATGATTTTGTATTTGTTTGTTTTATAGAATTTTGTGCAACTTCACTGATTTACCCATATTTAAAGGGGTTATCTCGCAAATCTGCACTTGTCTAAAGTTAAACCAGGCAGGATATCAAAGGATATCAAAGGATACATTTCCCATTATGCAACTTGGTGACAACTTTATTAGACAGACTCTGCACCGCTGCTCCATGGACTAGTTGACAGACATTTCTGTGTAAAAATAAATTAATAGTAATGATAACAACTATTATTATCATAACTTTAGTTGTGTGTTTGTGTTTCTGACTGAAGGCGCGTTGGGGATCATGCTTGGCTGTTTCTACCGGCTCTCCTGCCTCATGTTCATCGCAACCTACTGGTACATCTTCTTCCTGGACAAAACGGCCTGGAACAATCACTCGTACCTTTATGGCCTCATTGGATTTCAGCTCACACTCATGGATGGCAACAGATACTGGTGAGATGATGTTTGTCATCCTGTCTATATGTGCAGTTTTGTCTCTTCTGTCTACATGTGCAAGCCTAACAGAGGGCAGCATTTAAAGCCTGTGCCTGCTTGCAGGTCAATTGATGGACTGCGGAGACCTTCTATAAGAAATGCTCATGTACCCCTATGGAATTACACTTTATTGAGGACACAGGTTTGTACATGTGTGGCTTTTTTAGATTTTAGTTAAAGATTTTTTTGACTTGAGTTATTCATGAACACAGCCTGGATACAGGTCGTCAAAAATGTCTGTTTGTTGTTCCTCAAAGATATTTATCGTATACTTCATCGCTGGAATCAAAAAGTTGGATGCTGATTGGGTGGAGGGTTACTCCATGTCATACTTGGCACACCACTGGCTTTTTGATCCTTTCAAGTAGGTATCAGCTCAGTCAGAAGTTATTTTAGCTTTTAATTATTTGTTTGTTATTATGTTTGTATCTCAGTACTTCCATTGTAATCTTGCTGCATCACGTGCTTTTTTTCCAGAGTGATTCTTCCTGTGGAGGTAGTGAGTCTGCTGGTGGTGCACGGAGGTGGTCTCATTCTGGATCTGACTGCTGGCTACCTGCTGTTTTTTGATGCCACCCGGCCTTATGCGTTTTTCTTTGTCTCCTACTTCCACTGTATGAACTCTCAGCTCTTCAGCATAGGTAAGTCTGTCATCTGACTTCACAGAAAAGCATTTCTTGTTCCCTTGGACACATTTATTTTCTTTCTGGGGTATCATTTTACGTTCACCTTATTGAGAATGATAATCTTCTTCAGGGATGTTCTCCTACACAATGCTGGCCACCAGTCCTCTCTTCTGCTATCCTGACTGGCCTAGAAGATTCTTCAGCCATTTTCCAGGGTTCCTCAGGGGGGTCCTGCCACTGACTTCAGCAGACCCGCAGCCCAGTCCTTCTTGTGTTTACCAAGAGATCCAGAGCACCAATGTCACACGCCAGGAGACGCCACCTGTGGCCAAAACTTCCAAACTCAAATTTAAGCATAAAATGGCAGCCATTTTTACTATAGTCTACATAATTGAACAGTTCTTCCTGCCTTACTCCCACTTCATCACAAAGGTATATCTGCCATCCGTGTTTGTTTTAGCCTGTGTATGGTTACATTTTATTGAAGAACAATCAGTAAATTGCTGAATAGACTGCCTTCAGTTCTTTTCTATATGGAGAGTTTCTGTTTAAAAGGATTGTATTTAGATGTCAGCAAAAGCCTCTTAAACACTCTGAGTCACTAGTTGCTCAATCAAAGTCAACAGTCATTGGTCTACAGCAAACAACAGCTCAGACTGGTGTTGTCAGTAGAAAGGTGAAAGCCCTGAAGAAGCAGATATGGATTGCTTTTTGTCCTTTTGGTATTTATGAAATTGAATTCTTGGTTTATACACAGATTTAGTAAAAAAAAATGTGAAAATGGTTAAACATCTCTATTAATGTGATATTAATAAAAAAAACTAATATTGTGTTATTATCTAGGGTTACAACAACTGGACCAATGGTTTGTATGGCTACTCTTGGGACATGATGGTTCATTCCCGCAGCCATCAGCACGTTAAGATCACCTACAAGGATGGAAAAACTGGAGAAGTTGGATATCTGAACCCAGGGGTGAGTTTCAGGGAAGGCATTTATTAATCTTAACAATACATCAATCATAAACGATATCTGAAATAAAAAATAAGTTGTGTCCACAGAACAGTTTTAAATAACTTACCTGATGTCTATTTTAGACGATCCTTTACTTATGTTAATCCTTTACCACTGTTATCAGTCACTTTCTGACTTGACCATTGAGAATGTCATATTTTCTCTTTATGTTTGCATTAGCGGCTGATTTACTGATTAAGTAATAATGAAATCATCTGTGTATTGCAGGTGTTCACACAGAGCCGTCGGTGGAAAGATCATGGAGACATGCTGAAGCAGTATGCCACGTGCCTCAGTCACTTTCTGCCTCGCTACAACATCTCTGATCCTGAAATTTACTTTGACATCTGGGTGTCCATCAATGAACGCTTCCAGCAAAGGCATGAAGGCTCTATGCTTGAGACAAAGATATTTAACCATCAACCAACCATTTCTTCATATGTATCAAATGAATGCTTAAATTATTTGCTCTGAACATTTCTCTAAGGATCTTTGATCCACGTGTGGACATTGTAAAGGCTAATTGGTCGCCTTTCCAACTAAACCCTTGGCTGATGCCTCTGCTGGTGGATCTCTCACCTTGGAGGACCAAGTTCCATGAGATTGAGGGCAGTTTGGACAATCAGACTGAGATTGTCTTTATTGCTGATTTCCCAGGTTAGGAAAGTCCTCGTGTCCTATCTGTGGAAGTTTGTTTTGTGCACCCTTATTCGTTCTTGTTGCTACATGGGCTGCCTTTGTGCTAACTCACAGTATGTTACATGTTAGGTCTCCACTTAGAAAACTTTGTGAGCGAAGATTTGGGCAACACCAGCATCCATGTGCTGCAGGGCAAGGTGAACGTTGAGATTGTGGAAGAGAAAAAGAACTACAGTCTGCAGCCTGGTGAGCAGATAAAGGTAAAAACCATCACTGTTAACATTATACTGTGTAATCTGGACACAATAACCTTTTACAGTAATGTGAATATGTGTATGTAGGTACCTGCTGGGGCTTATCATAAGGTGTACACAGTGTCTGAAGACCCTTCTTGCTACATGTACGTCTATGTCAACACGACAGAGGCGGCGCTACAAGAGAACTTCACCAAGCTGTTTGAGCTCCAGGAGCGTATTCGCAATGGGACAGGTGAAAATAAGTTCATACCAGGAGGAGTAAAACTTAGTAGTGGAATATTGTATTAAAAATTGGATCCACTAAGTTGAAAAATGTGTAGTAAAAGTGGCTTCATATGTCATGGCACATATTTCAGTTATTTGAACTATGTAAAATAACCTCAAAGATCATGTTTACCTATCATCCAGTGTCAATGTTCTCCTTGTTTGTCCAAATGTTAATTTTATATATATATATATATATATATATATATATATTTAAATTTCATCCCACAGAAACTGAGCCTCTTTCTCCTGAGCTGCAGCCTCTTGCTGCAGACGATCTGGAAGGGGCAGAGGTCAATGCCACCGACCCAATTGTGCGGCTGTTCCTGAAAAGGCAGCGACGCATGAAGGAGGTGAAGAAACGCAGGGAAGCCAGCACCCTGGAGCGACTGGAACGGTTTGCAGTAAAAAAGTACTATGCGATACGGAGAGGGTGAGTGTTGTCACCGTGCCGGGTTCTGTGTGTGCACGCAGAAAATGTTCATCCTGCCACTAAATTAATCTGTATCTCATTTGCTTCATTACCTTTACTTTAAGGTTCTTGATGACAGCCATTGCTATGAGGAACCTGGCAGTGGGTCTGCCTCCTCTGGAACAGCTGACGAGAGAGGTTGCCTTTGCCAACATGAAAGAACCTCAGGCTGAAGCCAACCAGGACGAACGACTCAAAGATGAAGTTGGTCACGGAGAACTTTAAAGCTGCAGGTGGGGCCAAAGAAACTCTGCTGAATCACCAGGTGCTGGATCACACATTCCTAAGAAATGTGTGTTATTACTACTGGACTGTTACTACTCTGGGCCACTGCTGCCTGGAAAAGAATTTTTAATTTTCTAAGATGAAATATTTGGCATTTCAGATTATTTCCAGTATTTTGTCATAGCATTTGTTTTTAAAACTGAATTTTTCCTGAGGACACGTTTGGTTCTACCCACACCAAAACCTGAATACTGTATTTTAACGGATATGTGTTGCTTTGCCATTCTAGATTACTTTTGTTTGAATTTTATAATTTCACAATGGCTGGATGATGACCAAAAGAAGAGATTCGATTTTTGATAGCTACAGGTTGGTTTATTAAATTGGCATTATATGGTCAGATTATATTTTAACTATACTAAACCATTAATGCTGCTGGAAACATGACTGACTGATGAATGGCTATACATCTGAAGGGGACAGATTTTAACAAAGATACTGACTTAATGTCAGTATATTTGTTGGTTTGTTAGTCGACTCCTGTTGGTAAATTTTCATTATTTTGCCTTGTTGAAAAATTTCTGGCCAAATAATTTGCAGTTTGCAGATCAACAGATACACAGCACACAGGGAGGTTTACAGTGATTTTAAAGAATATACTTCTCTGAACTTTTATGCTAACCCTATAATGTGATGAAACAGAAAAAAATTAGTTTGTCAGTTGACAGCCTTTTTCACTTTTCTAATGAGCATATGGTGTTCAACAAAGCTGAATTCATTTGAATTAAAACTCAACTTGAACTTTCAGTCTGACAAAAGTGTTTTTTTGAAATGGTGATTTTTTTTTTTAATGGTGTCAGTATTTGTACACATTGCCCATTTAAAGTGCTACAGTAAAATTCCAGTGTTCACTGTAGGTTGACATTTTGGCACATTAATGAAACATTTCACATGATCAGAGTACAATGTTACACAATATAAACATGTAAATCTACAAGATGGGTGTCTAGGAAATGATTTACTTTGTTAAAACATATAATCTTGATGTGTTTAGTTGAGGTTACGTGTTCAAGAGTCATTTAATGTAAATGTGTAGTGATCGCTGTGCTCTAGTGGAGGTCCAGTCACATTGGAGAAAAATAAAGGCAGGTCAGACAAGTGCTCTGTCATCAAGTACTGTCCATGAGGTGACATGCAACATAATGAGTCACTACAAGTCATTTACAGTGTTCACAACAGGATATGATTTTGTAGTTTCACATACAACATTTACAGGGAAAAACATACACACTGTATTTTATTTCATATTGCACAGCTTTGTACTGGTTGTATTTTAAATCACCACTCTACCCAAAATCAGTGAAGTTTCTAATCGCCACAACTGAAAACTAGCCTTTTATATAATGTATAAATTCAACATGAAATGTTAAATGAGTGGTTTAGTGTTGGATACTGGCCTTTAGCAAGTTTTGTCATTAGTATTTTTTCTTGGAGCACAAATCAACATAATCCTCATTTCTACCATGATCCTTATTGATGTGAAAACCTACCTGCACATACAGCTACCAAGGCAGATCCTGAAGCTGGTTTTAATGAGATTTGGGATTATATAATAGAAACAGGCTTGTGTTCAGCTCTGGTCAGTATTTAAAGAATATTTGCAATTTAATGATAATAAATATAATAATAATAGAGTACAATTTTGAACAGACTACAACTAGATTAACTTTAACTTTTCTTATTAGTCTAAGTAGAAAAGAGGTCATGTGTAGTGTGGTAATGCAATAGCAGTTCAAACCCTGATGATGGTAATTAGTTCCAATAAGCTGTTCTGAAAGGCTCATAGGCATCTGATGCCTCATTGCCTAATGGAGGCAAATACCATTCACACAAAAGATCAAATAATTTCCACACTATAATGTAGCACACTATTTTCAACTCCACCAGGGCATTCTTCAAAAATCTAACCATGTTGTCCCACAACTCTCACTCAACTAGCTCTATTTGGCAACAGATTCACTGTGGCGGCACCTCCCTGTTTGCAGGCCATGATCCAGCTCTACACTTGAGCCTGGTCCTTACAGGCCAAAACCGCCTCTCTGGCAAACCTTCAGTCCAGCTGGTTCCCCAGAGCTGGAGAACCATTCAAAAAGTTATGGGATTTACTAACTAAAACTAAACTTTTTATATCCCCAGTTTTTATCCTAAATGTCTATTTCACTTAAAGCTTCCTTAAGAAAGAAGGAAAATAAAATATTATCTATTACACTGTATGTGTTATAACTTTCTTTATATCTTTTTGTAATAATTTTGATAGTAATGTCTCAAATCCTCTATGTTTACCTGCTTAACTGATTCACTTAGAGTTTAATTTTATAGCAAATATTGTTGTATTATTGTTACTATTACTATTTTTCAGGGGAATTAGACAAAATCATTGAAATACAGATAGATAATCTACATCTTAATAACAACTGTTGGTCATTTGTAAAAGGTTCTGAGTGTAAGGGCAAAAGATTATGTGTTTATGTCTTAAAATGTGCCAGTGATTTATTGAGAGGCACTTTTTTTAATGTATGGTTTGTGTTTTATGCTTTAGGGAATATAAATGAGGCTCAGTCTATCATAGCATGTTACGTCCTTGCTGATGAACACCTAAAATGGTGTGAAAATATGAAGGATTCGTTAAAAGAGGTATTTCCTCAGATCCGGCCTTGCATCTCTACCTTGGTTGAAGATCTGGGTAGAAAACTCCATGTACCACACCTTCAATCACAACGTTAGAAAATGTATCTGAAAGTACAGAAGAAAAGAAAGGGTTTAAAATCAAAATGTAAGATGAAGAAGAAGGTCATGCCTGTTTTTTGCTGGAAAAAGATCTGTGCAGTTTTTGCATAGTTATAATCAATCATAAATAATTGCACAAGGAGCCTGAACTCACCACGTGCAGATGGCAGGAGGTAGGGGTCTCTCAGAAATAGCAAAACTGGCTGATGTGAAAGTTTACTGAAAATAGTCAGAAAAGGGGAAGTCACTCATTTTGTGGACGCCTTCATGCTGCATATATAACAGCAGACACAGATACTGCTCACTGACATGCTGGGTGAAGTTCAAGTGCAGAGCAAATAATGACTGAAGTTAAAGTGCTAAGCAAGAACCTGACTCACTGTTTCATTTAATAGTTTTTAAATATTCACTGAACCAGGAAATAAAATCACTCACCTTGATTCCTCAGATTCTGTATCAAACGACCTTAAAAGAATTAAAATAATAGTTCAGACATTTCAGCAGCTGGAAGCAAACTCTCCCACAGATTAAAAATGCCACGAATTGGTCTTTTATTTCATAGAAAAGCTGCAGTTCCAACTCACCCACAGCTTTCTGTTTTTGGCACCGAAGGAAAGTGGCGGATATTCAGGAAATCCAGGAATATCTTTGGAAGAACCTCATTTTCCATAATTATAGTCTGACAAAACAGACAAAACAAAAGCAAATTGCAATGTGTGTATAAAGCAGCGGTGCAGATGTGCATGACTTTCTTTTGGTATTTTGAATTTGTTTAACTGTTCTACATTTGTACTGTAGTTTTGGGTTTGACAAAATCTGCACTTAGTAAAATCAGAGGGACTGCATACATGGCAGTTTTTAGTTCAGAGGAGGTGGAGGTCCCAGCAGGTGGAGTTAAGGTGTATCAGAGTACCTGAAGGTAGAGCTCAAGACCATGTCTCCTCTGCTCCAGGACTTTGGGAACCCAGTTTCTAACATGTTTTGAAGGAATCTCAGGGGGTTTTATGCTCTTCTTCAGCTGGATGGATTGAAAAACATCATAAAAATATACATACAGTACATATAATATACAGATTATACAGGGTAAGAAGAGAAATAAGAGTAAGAATCTAGTAAGAGTGGAAAATTGTCTTTGTCTTAACCACATAGCATTAAAAACAATATAGGACAACTGATGATACAAGACGATGATGATGACCATATTGATAAACCATATTATAGATAAACAACAATAAATAAAGCAAAGGGCTACTTCAAGCTAAATGCTAAGATCTCTTTCTGTGGCATGCAATTTTTTGTTTTCATAATAGGCCTAAAAATAGAAATAAAAATAAAATGGATGGAGTTCAAGTGTCAATCATTTTATTATTTACAACTGTGGTTATCTTACTCCTCCCAGCCATTAAAATGCCAGGATTAAATACCCAGTCAAACTTCTTGTTGTGAAGCACAGGAAGAGAAACTACAACCACAAACCAACATGGTTGACCACATTTCTCACCTTTGAATAGGGTAAAGTGCTTTTTAATTGAATTGAATTAGTCTTTTTGTGGGAGTTTTTTTCTCATCAATAAAAGATCATGAACTTTGCTTGTTGCATTAAATCTCACCATTTTATGCAAGGCGTGGAATTCGCTGTAGCGTTTCTCAACCGAGTGCTGTCTGCCATTCATCAGCACATCAATTTTAAATACCTGAAACACAGGAAAAAGTTAGTGCTACTTGCTGAGAGTCCGTTGAGGGCGTTGACACTTATCACCAATCAACCAGAAACATTTCCTCCCACTTCACACGGTCAGTTAGTGACTGACTGATCAGCTGACTGCAGCCCCCTTCACTTACTGTTGATGTCAGCTAGTTGCGAAGAGGAAACATGTGGCTGATGAATTGGGGGGAAAAAAAGATCTGTCAGTTACTAACATCCCTAAACAGGCTGTCCTCTACTTCTGTCTCTCTACTAGGCTCTTCTGTAAAAGTATCACTGCTTTTGCCAGCATTTGGTAAAGTAGGAAATTAACTCTTAAATGACGCCAGTGTTGATAACGTAATTCTGGACTGGTTACATCAACCCAAATTACTACATTTCCAAAAAAAAAAAAAAAAAGACAGCAAACTAGTACTAATAATTATTAATAAATCCTGAGTAAAAACTAAGCAGCTACTCATTCTCATTTCTTTAAAGTACAGTACTGAAGACATTAAAATGCTTTATCTCTTTTAGGAACTTTATTTTAAATGATAGGTGACAAATACCACATTTCTTGTTTTGTGCAAAGTTGTCCTCCATCTCTTGATATATAGAAATATTTATATTTATATAATATTTTATTTTAAATCAATCTATTTCTAGTCAGAGAGCTGCGGATCCTGGGTTGGGCTGGGTTTGTTTACATGTCCAGTGATTTTAAAAAACAAAACAAACAAACAACAACAACAAAAACATATTACACGTAAATTGAGGACGTTAGATTGAAGTTTCTGCTGAAGGCCTATAGACCTGAACAGTTTCATGTTTACAAAGCACAACATGAGGGTGAAGTCACAGCTGATGGGTGTATTTTATCTCTTAGAAACCAGGCAGACATCTTTAAATAAAGCCGACATATGCGCGAGGCAACTGTTGTTATTGTGGTTAGTTCACATGTAAAGAATGAGAAAGCGATGCCAGCAGCTGATCGGACGGACAGACAGACAGAGGGACAGACAGACAGAGGGACAGAGAGACAGAGGGACAGACAGAGGGACAGACAGACAGAGGGACAGGCAGAGGGACAGACAGAGGGACAGACAGAGGGACAGACAGACAGAGGGACAGAGAGACAGAGGGACAGACAGAGGGACAGACAGAGGGACAGACAGACAGAGGGACAGACAGACAGACAGAGGGACAGGCAGAGGGACAGACAGAGGGACAGACAGAGGGACAGACAGACAGAGGGACAGACAGACAGAGGGACAGACAGAGGGACAGGCAGAGGGACAGACAGAGGGACAGACAGACAGAGGGACAGACAGACAGAGGGACAGACAGAGGGACAGGCAGAGGGACAGACAGAGGGACAGACAGACAGAGGGACAGACAGACAGAGGGACAGACAGAGGGACAGACAGACAGAGGGACAGACAGAGGGACAGACAGTGGGACAGACAGACAGAGGGACAGAGAGACAGAGGGACAGACAGAGGGACAGACAGACAGAGGGACAGACAGACAGAGGGACAGACAGAGGGACAGACAGACAGAGGGACAGACAGAGGGACAGACAGACAGAGGGACAGAGAGCAGCTCACCGTGTATCCTCTCTCCGCCGAGTTGTTCTCTGAACGAAACGACGGGATCGACACCCTCACCGGATGCATTTCGTGTAGTAATGTTCAGTTTTGTGAGGAGTAGTGAATCCTAAGTCACACACACAGACACACACAGACACACACTCCCCGTCTCCCTGCTGGTGGTTTACTCCAGTTTCTCTGGCAGCTCGATTCTTCCTCCTCGTCTTTCAAATCCATTGCCGGTCGGCGAACAATGACCCGGTGCCTTACCGCCACCAACCGGAGTGGAGTGTGGATGAGCAGGAAAAAAACCAGAGGCTGAATTTAAAACTACATCCATCTACTAATATTACTACTAGATCCCACACGTCCCATTAAAAATGTCTCCTATTTTAAGATCCTGCAATAAGATCCAATAACATCCCCTCAGCTTCTTTGAAGTGCATCTATTAAATCAAACTGTATTGTCTATTATTATTATTATTATGTGCTGTTTAATACAAATCGTATTCTTGAAATGATTGTCTTCCTACCATACCTTGTCTCACTTCCTCCCATTGCTTTTGCCACGTGTCCTCCAGTCTTTGCTTATGAAGGGCTTTCATTTCTGTTTTGCTTATCTAACTAGCTTTTTCCCTCCTTTCCCACATTGTCTGTTATTCCATAAAAATATGACTATAAGCCCCATCATTTGAATCATTTATAGTGTGTCTCCTGCTCTACTTTGTGAACTGTAAGTTGACTACTTATGAGCTTGAATTTGAATAAATTAGTGCTTTCAATGGTCTTGTATCTTCTATTCACTGTACGAACAATATTGCATGTATTTCTCTTATATTTGTCTCTCACAAGTCCCCCGTATTAATAAAAATTAAATGCAAAATACTGCTTTTCTTTTAAAACATTGTCAACCAAAGAACTTAAAAAATGGCATCTTGGGTTTTGGGAACTTCTGATGGACACCTGTAACTATTTTCTGACATTTTATTGTGTAAAAAATATGTGTGGTGAAGAAAATAAAACATAAGGTAAGAAACAAAGGCCAGACAGGGTGACTTGAAATGGATCAGTCCCAAACAGCGATACAATACCACAAAGTTTTATTCAAGTTTCGTCAAGCTTAGGAGTAAAGAGAGTTTCTTCCATTGCATATAAATATAACAAATACATTTTCCTCTAAACAAGTGGTTTCTTTTAAAATTGTGATATATTTGCAATTTCCTTATCAATGCGGGCAAGCTGGCTGCTTTGTGAGTTTAACTATTTTAGGCGTCTAAATTTCATAGATTTTATTTTCTAACTAGAAGCATTTTTCTAACTAGAAATGCAAGCATACAGTACAATTCAGAAGAATTAAGTAAAATGAAAAAAAGTTAAGATGAGAATATACTTTTCACTAAGAAGAAAAAACAACAACTTTTCAACACAATAAAAGAAAAATTCAACATTATCTGGCACTATGATGTCAGACAATTGACTTTTCTTTCTAAATTGAGACTATTTTAAATTATGAAATGAATACAGGTCTTATGAATTTTATGTTGTTTTTCATGTTTTCATATGCAGTCCACTTCATTGTAATTTACAGAGCGCATCAGCTGAGCTGTTGTGAATGACTGGCATCTTTTAATACCTGAAGAACAGACAAACAATCAGCATCAACAGGGATCAATACAAAGAAGAGAAAAATGCGTCAATAGAATACCTGACACTTACGTTGACATATGACAACCTGACACGTAGGCGTAGTTGCCAGTGTAGCGAACATCACAGCGCACATTGTTGTTGCTGTAGTCTGATTCTGGGACCTGATAGTACGGATTAACGCTGATCTGTGGAGAACAACAACACAGTGGATGAAAATATAGAAAATCAATAACACAATAAACAATCAAATGTTGTGATTGCACAAAGTGTAACTCTTTCAAAGGGTTTTCTTGGTGTCTCAAGAGGAGCCCAAACATCATCTGGTATTTCTGACAAACCTTGAGGATATAGTTTCCAGGTTTCACATCTGTGATGTCAATCCACTGGCAGTCGATGTCTGCGTTGTAGGTGTCATAGCACCCTGGGCTCAGGCCCTGGACATTAGACAGGAGCAATGTAAAACATCATATAAACAAAAACAAACAGCTTATTAAACAATATCAGGGTATTTTACGCAAATAAAAGTAACTGCAACTTTAACTTTTTTTTAATGTTATTACAGTGTAATATCTATTGATAAGAACAAAAAGCTTGTATAAAAGGGCAATATTAAAACATAGAAGTGTTTTTAGAAAAAAAAAACATAAAGAAACAAATCAGCCAGTCAAAATACAGGGGAGAAAAAGAGCACGATGGAAAAAGAGAACATGTGCAAAACAACTGATCACAGACATTCAGGCAGGTGGGATCATCTTACAGGAGAAACAGGAAATCATTAAATCACCATCACTGGCTACTACTGGCTTGTGCAAAAAAGGAAATACTGAGGCTATTTCCTAAAAGACAGCTGTTTCAGTAAAACAGCATTTGTTTATCTTAGCTCCACTCTCCTTCATTCCATTTAAAACACACCTTTTTAAAAAATGTTTTAAATGCTCTCTTTCACTGTGTCATGGCTTATGCTGTGAGTAAGAACATTAAAATGTCTGCGGTGAAAAGGGTCTGGTACAATGTACAACTGCCATGATTAGTCAGTACTATGAAAGAGGACTTGAATAGGAACATGTGAATCAATGGATTAACTTCTTGTCTTTTTGGTTTTTGTAGTCATTTTTTTAAATAAACACCCTGTTAACTTAAACTGTAAAAATCCAGCATCTCCAGAGAGTGTGGATGGTCTAACTTTAATTTTAAAACTGTGACAGATTTTTTTTTTTTTTTTTTTTGATTATTAGATGCTCTTGATGGTCTTGATGTGTTTTAGCTCTGTTTTGGTCTCCGTCACGTCTTGAGGTAAACGCCTGGTCCTCTAGCTGTAAATACTCTGCTGTTTTCACCAGCTAGTTGCCGAGGTTGTCTTTTTCTTTTTCAGACAGCTAAGTTATCTACTTATTTAGTTACTGCAGCTGAAAACGACACTAATCAGACAGTCCGAGTGAAACAAAACAGCTCAACCATGAGCTAAAAGAAGCTAAAATGCTCTGTAGAGCTGAGGGGAACCACAGAGTTGGGTAATAATTATCTGTGGCTTTGTTGCCGTGTCAGACCCTGTTTCATATACCAGGGGTAATGTTCTCTATTGTTGATATGAAAATATTGATAAGAGCAGCTTTAAAGTCAGAAATATAATTTGGAGCTCAGTTTTGAGCAGTTCTCTTTGACACCTGGGTATGTGAGGTGCAGGCATACCGCCTGTAGTATCCATAGTCACAGGAAGTGTCCTCCAGGCAGAAGCTGGCCTTGTGGCCCTCGGCCACTGACCGGTGAGTGGTGGCGTCCAGCAGGTCATAGTGGCTGAACTCATCCATGCTGTGGTAGTGCCTGTGAATCAGCAGCACAGTGTTCAACAAAGCCAAACATTTTCAAACTAGCCTGAATGAATCCCACATCAATCTGGGACTTTCTTAAAACAAGTGGACACTGTTTGTCATGTTGAGAAACTCACCAGGGATTGTTTTTGTTCCTCAGCCACCTTTGTATAATTACTTATATCAACATTTAAATACCTTCTGTCGGATCTTTCCTCATGTTCATTCTGAATGAAAACATCACAGGTGTTTATTTTATTTACCATTTACACTGTTACATGGACTGATAGTGATTCTGAATCTGGTTTCACTTCACCTTTATCTAAATGATTAAATATTTGCTTAATGAGACAAAAACAAGCCTGGATTTTAACTTGAGCTGACTTTTAAAAACACGGACAAAACATCAATATCCTTTACATCAACATTTTATTGGATGGCTGCCAAATGTGCTCCATCTTGGGGAGTAGCAGTGGACTGCCTGTTTCACAGCATAACTATGGACTGAGGTAGTTTGTGTGGAATCAAGGAGAAACTAGGCACTTTTCCATAACCACACAAATGAGGCAAAAAATACCAGCAGTTCCCCCTTTGGGCTCATTTGCTCCCATACTACTTTATTTTACAATGTCTGGCTTTGTAATTGTAAAAATGCTTGAATTCAAAGGTCAAGTGAAGTTCAGGTACATCATTTTTTAAAAGCCCAAAGCCAAGCAGGTTTGACTGTCTTTTAAAACTACAAAAGAACATCAAGTCCAATGATAGCCTACAAATGAAAACCATGCTAAGGTGTGTACTCTGGTATCAAATACTTTGAAAAACAATAAAATAGTCAACAAAAGGCACAAAACAGTCAAAAGTAACACAACTGTGGTTCAACAGGGGGTGCCATACCACAACCACAGACTGGAAAAGACAAATCGTGACATCTAGTCATAGTCAGTTATGTATATTTGTAATATACATAACTGACATACAGAACAACTACTAACATATTGATTTTTATTATCTCCAATTAATACTCTTGATAAATGTGTGCATGTTCAGGTATGATTTGATTATTGGACATGTCTCTAATTATAACCTCCTGGATGTAAATGTATTCATCTTTGAAAACATCTTTTATTTATTGAGACATAACTGTATTTATGTTGTGGTTTTTAGAGCTTGTCTCTTTGTCTCTACGACAAAGAGACAAGCTCTAAAAACCACACAGTATCTCTAGTACCTCATTCATGTGGGCTTTGACAATTGGCTTTAAATGAAAATGGCTCTAAAACAAGTTGGGATAAGTCACTTAACATGTAAATTAGCCATATTATAGTTTTATTTCTTACATTTTTCTGTTGCATTTGTGGTGAGATGGTTTGTAGAGTTTCATAGTCACCTGTGTCTTTGTCTTGTATTTGGTTTCCTGGCAATTGTATGTTTTTTTCATAAATCAGCACGTTGGCCAATGCATGATGCACGAAAACAGCAACAAATCACAGACTCTCTTTCTCTGTGTGATTGTGCGGCGGACAGGACTGACATGACATTACACTCACTGGTGACAGCTGTGCCACTCCCAGGAGTAGCGTGGCCTGCTGGGGAGGAAGTCAGCTGTCCCCTGGTTCTTGACTCTCTGAGGGAACCTCAGCAGCATACGGGTGTCGTAGTCTCTAACACTGGACCTGTAGGCTGAGCTGCAGGCACAAACCAAAGACAGCAGATATGTGTGCAGAAAAACAGAAAGCACTGCTCATATATGGATACAATGACATCAGTATGATTGTTTTTTATGCTACATCCCCTCCTCTGAGTGGAGCGGCGCCTGAGTGAAGTCTATGTGTCACAGTCTATGTAAAGACATGGTGGTTGGAAAAAAAAAGTTTGGGGGGAAGATGGTTGTTTGGGTTAGTTTTCAATAATGTGTTTACCATTCAGGCTTTCTCTTCTCGGGCAAACTATGATTAAACTTTTACAGAAATCCACTACTCTGCCCCTCCCCACCATCAGTGGCAGGATTTGGTTAATTTTACCTCATCTCATGCTTCCACTAGGCAGCTCTCACCCACAAACACTTAAGGTGGTTGTTATAGCTCAAAGCTCTCTGAATCACACTGAGACTAGGCTAAAAAACTATTTTTTTTCTCCTGCTCTGGATCAGTTCTGACAGTAGTCTATACCTTGATAAACAGTTTTCCTCAGCTGCACATCTCAGGTTATACATCGGGACCCTCTGTGCATAAGCAGAGGCTTGAATGTAGTAGGGGTCAGGTACAAGATCAGGGAGACCTACAGCAAAAATAACAACAAGGCAATGATAGTGATATCAGCTGAATAAGACAAGCATTAAATATGACTCAACAAAGACTTTCACAGATGACAAACGGGCCTTTAAGCAGAATACAGACCAACAACAAGGACACACTAGCTGATTGAACTTAACCACCATAAACATTTCTTTAAGAGGATTTTATCTATCTCATTAATGACTTGAATGCTGTTTTGGGATCACTTCCTCCACTCTTACCGTATTGATGATAACTTGTGCCATATCCGGGTCTCGGTCTCGGCCTCGGTCTCTCGTAAACGTCATAATAATTGTAATATGGATTATCACCATCAATGGACTTATAGGGGTCGTAGGGATCGTCGCCCACCATCATGTCTTCTCTCCTGGGCATCGGGGGTCTAACTGTAACCTTGTCCTGGGTCTCATTGGATCTGTTGCTCCTCTGCGTCCCCGGGCGCTCACTGGGCCGATCATGGTGATGCTGGCGGTGCTCGTGTCCTCTCACGAGCCTTTGAAACAGAGGCACGGGGCTCTGAGGGTTAGACCCAGTCCGGGAAGGCTGCTGCTGCTGCTGGGCCGCTTGTTGCCTCTGGGTGTCCGGATGTCTCACATCCGCATCTCGGATGATGGTGACAGGTCGCGCCTGCACTTGCTCCTGCGGTGCGCCCCGCCGCCTCGGCGGCTGATACTCCGAGCCCTGGCTTAAAATGCTAAAAATCTTGCCGTTGTGCGACCACTGTAGTGTATTCCGCAGAGCCGGTCTTTGGTTATTTCCTTGTTGTGTACCCGGGTTTCTCTGAGATTGGGCAGCTTGCAGAATGAAAACAAATAAATAGACACACGCATATGCGTAAAATGGCGTGCCAAATATGCGTAATCCCATTATGGACGCACTTAAAGGAGACGGAATGTGGTAAAGCAAATGTGTCTGATGAGTCGGGCTTACCACGGGTCTCTCACTTAAATATCCTTCATGTCTATTTGAAGGAAAACCAGTGAGCTGAGAAGAAACGCTAAGTTTCAGTGCATCCGTGTAAACTCATATCGCTCTGCTGCTGCAGCCTGCAGATGCGATGAGGAGGAGGAGTTCAGCATTTGGAGTTTCTGAAACTGTTACACAAGTCTAGTGCTACTGCTCACATAACCACAATGGATACGTGATGTCTGACCACGCAAGGCCAAGTGTGTTTGATAACTGTTCGTATTGCTCCCGAGTAGTTGTCAACGTGCGTATAAGCAATTCATTTATCTTCTTCATCCCTGCACATCTCACTCAGTGAGAAAAACAGTCAGACTCAGAAACAGATGCAAACCATCTTAGGAAAACTATACTACTTAGTTATGATAACTTCTAATTATTACGAGGCATTTCTTAGAAACTATTGTATATTAACTCGTTTTTTTCTTTTTCTGCCAGATCAGCAAAAATGTCATGATGAATAGCCTTTCCACGACTGTTGGATGAACTCCCGACCAAATTGCAACACACTCCGCCAGAAATCCCTACAGCCGTCCACTTTCTCATAGGAGGATGTGAGAAACCTAAACTCTTTGATGGCCCTGCAACATTATCAGTTTTTTTTTGTTTTGTTTTTTTTATTTTTTTTTGGGGGGGGGGGCATCTGCCCACAAACACCCCCTCCCTCCATCGAGGCCGCGCCTCAGTCCGCTGTCTGTTGGAGCTGTGCAGAAAACGTGAGAGACTCATCACATGCATCTCATGGTAATTTTCTATAGAGTCATAATTAGTCTTTTCTGAGCGATAAACAAAAAGAGGCTGTGCTGATACTTGATATGTGTATTACTGCGCTTGGTGGCTGACTGGTGACCCCAAGCTCCTCTCCTGATAAATCTAAGTCTAATCAGTCAAATCACTGCCCTGCTGTTGACAACTGGAGTATAATGCATAGCTTGGGGAACTTCAGCCAAGGTATTCATTTTGCTCTGCCTGGCAAACCAGGACATTCCTTCTGCCATCTACACATTTGACCAAAGGCAAGGCAAGGCAATTTTATTTGTATAGCCCATTTTTACAAACAGTTTGTCTTAAAGGGCTTTACATAGCATCATAACAACATCCTCTGCCCTTAGACCCTCACATCGACTGAGGAAAAAAAAAGGATGGCTGCTGCTAAACAACAGCAAACCCTCACGAGGATTTTACAGTTTCTGAGATCACAAAGTGTCCTGAGAACTATTGAATAAACAACCCAATATGTGTCATATCAGATGGATTTATGAGCTGCAGTGAGATTCGTCACAGTTTAAGGAATCAAAAACAAATATTGATTCAAGAATGAAGTTAAAGATAGAATAGAAATAGAACAAGATAAGGCAAAGGTTTCCCCTAACAAACCCCAACCTCATGTCACAGATGAAAGCACATGCAGCTAATAACAGGTCAATTTCTTCGTCCCATATCCTGGACACTAGGGGGCAGGTGACTGCAAAGATGCTGGACTTTATGCTATTTTCTCATCAGTACCTGAGGGAGTTGTTCGGGAAGTGGGGGATTATGATCCTAACTTCCACAAACTCCACTCTTAGTTATTTTTTCAGGTTTGGTTTTTGTCTGTGACCCAAATCTGTGTCTATATTTATAAGCTGCCCAGTACAGTCACAGTCTGATCTGGTTGTCACTGGGCAGCTGCACTGGAGCAGCTGGTGGATTGAGGTTTTGTTCACCTCAGTGGTGCAGACAAGGGCTCCTCAAATTGATCCAGTCAGTCCTTGATGGACCTGGCAACAGCTTGTTCAAGAGTCTGCTTCTCTAACCTTTAAAGGAAGACTTTGGGAATATTGTCCTTGTTGACTTTCTGTCAAAGAGCAAAATGAAAGGACCGATACTCTTATTTCTGCCTGTTAATTATACTGTAAGGCTACAGCCAACTAGTTTAGCTCAGCTTGACACAAAGACTTGAAACAATCACAAACAGTTAGCCGAACTCTGTCTGAAGCTAACAAATCTGGCATACAACTCCCACCAAGAGTTGTTGTTCTTACACTTTGGTTTTTGTACAGATTAAAATTATCTTGTCTATATAATAATCCCCCACTCGTCCCTATGGGAGGTTTTGTGTGTGTTTTTTCTCCTTCAAGCTCAGGTCATCTACCAGAGGCCTAGGAGCAGTATCTTAGTTGTTCCCAGGAATAAATTCTTCTGGACAGAGACCTCAGATCTTGTTCCTGGAACCTGCTGGAGCCACTTTCCCAGTTTGATATTTCTCGAGCTTCCCATGTTCCCTCTCCCTGCTGACGCCTTGGATTGCTGCATCTATCACTACCGCCTTCTTTTGCTGTTTGTCCACCACACTATGTCCAGTTCTAGATACATCACCAGTTTGTCAGTCTGTATCTGGACATCCCACAGGATCTTGGCTTGGTCATTCTCAACCACCTTTGAAGGTGTATCACATTTTGACCTTGGGACTTCCAGCCCATACTCAACACAGATGTTCCTGTACACTATGCCGGCCGCTTGGTTATGTCGTTCCATGTACGCCCTACCTGCCAGCACCTTACACCTGCTGTTATGTGCTGGATTGTTTCAGGGGCATCTTTGCACAGCCTGCAGCTGGGGTCCTGCATGGTGTGGTGGACCTCAGCCTCTATTGATCTTGTGCTCAGAGCCTGTTCGTGTGCCGCCATGATTAGTGTCTCTGTGCTGTTGTTCAGTCTGGCCTATTTCAAGTCACTGGTAAGATTATTCTATATCAGCCACCTCTTCTATCTGTTGGTGGTACATGTCGTGCAGGGGTCTGTCCTCCAATGATGGTTCTCTTCTCCTCCATCAGGTTTCTGCTTGAGGTATTCACTTTGCAGTTCATCACTTGGGGGCATCTTCCTGATGTGCTCATGGATCTTTGGATCTTTGTTGTTTCATCCTGGATAGAGGCTTTGATTTGATGCTCACTAGACCTCAGCCTCCTTCACTCTGCTGAGTGTACAGGCTCAGGGGGCTGGTTATCCATGCATTGCATTGGCTTGACCTCTATCTTCCCCTTTTGCCAGCTTATTATGCCAGTGGGGTAACTGATGACTGGCAAGGTGTAGGTATAGAGCTATATGTTGGCTCTTCAATGTCATGCATTTTGAGCAGCAATTAATTTTGCCTTCAAGCTGCCACTGCCCTGTTTAAAGTCTTCTCAGCTTTTATGACAGCAATGAGGCCTCACATCAACACACAATTTTCAGCCCAAATTGTAACAGTTTTGGCTACTGAGAGATTCTCTGTTTCCTGATGTTCTGGTTCAAGGTGACACATTTCTGTGCTTCAAACAGAAACTTAGAGTTTCTGTGGTCAGTGAGTTTAAATACACAAAATGCACTCTATGTGTGTGACAAATGTGTTGATCATCCTTTCAAAACATTTGCAAAACCAATTTTTTAAAACTTTGAACATGCAACCTTTTTTTGCATCCATATTATTCACTTGCTGACATTTTTTTTATCTTCCCTACCATCATTGGTGCATTGCTGTGTTTATTGGCTCCGTATCTCCACCTGCCGATCACTGGAATAATGCAAAATCATTGGCAGGACTGTGACAATGTTAAACACATGCTCAGGTTGGCACAACTCATGGTCAAAAACTCCACAGGGCATTTGACTTTGATTGTTGCATATTTTATTAAAAATATGCAACAGTATTACAAAAATGTAATGTTGAAGAGAAACATTTCTTGTGAAACTATTTCAGGAGATGTATAAAACAGTGAGAGGGCAGTTTGTGAATTAACATTTCAGTGAAAATTTATTCTGCCTAAACAGTAGCTGAGGAAGACATAGAGAAAAAGAAAAGTGCAGATGAAAAATACTTTTTTATCTGAAAATTAGTTCTATTTAATGGTAAAGTAAACAGATTAAAGTGTGCTGTAAATTACACTTAATCTAGTTGTGTTGTTCTTGGATAAAACAGAGGGCACACATCATCTCACAGTCACGTGAGGCTACAGTTCAGCTTGTGTAAGCTGTGGGGGTAGCGCCAAGTATAATTATATGCACTCTTCAAAATGTATCTGTCCTGCAGACATATTTGAGTTGCTCAATAGTTAGTTAGTTGATACAGGCACTGGTTTATTAATCCAGCTGAACTAAAACATGTACTTGTGGAACCAAGACTTGATTTCAGAATAATCAGTAACTGAGGATTCAAAAATGAAAAGAAATGTTTTTTACTTATACAGGTTTCCATCCAAAATGAATCAGAGACTTGGATTTGACTGCTCTTTTGAAAAAGATTTCCTGTTTGGTCTTCTAAGGTGCCCTCAAGCAGTATTTTCTGTCAGTAAGATTTGTTTCCAGATGCACTTTTTTTGGGCCAATATGTGATCGTGTTTTTGCTACAGTGACTAATGTACACTTTGGTGATTCTGCATACCAGCAGTTCCTCCAGAGAGCGAAAACAATGTGCATGTGTTCCTGGGTTGCCTCCTTTCTCTTCGCTGGAACACCAGACAGACAGTCAGAACCAGCTGTACTCGGTCACCAGGGTTTTTTCACTCATAACTCGTTGAACTTTCTCCATGCAGCGCCCCTTTTCTCTCCAGTGAGGGCAGCACAGTGTTCCCTCACACGGCTCAGAGACACATCTGCAAGGAATTAGCCGAGTTCTTTTGTCCACGTTGCTGGAATTCACCCTCGTTCTTGATTTTTGGGCACTCGATTGAGCTCAGAGAATTTGAATAAACCCACGTCTGAGTTGTAGAATAAGGAGGGAAAGTAGTGACTAGGTCTCCTGCATCAGACACGTCATTGTGTAAAAGGGGAAAAAAGATCTCCATCCTTTCATGATGCTAAATTTACCATAAAACCAACACCAATTTTTCAGTGTCATCACTAAGTCAACATCTGGCAGACACTTGCCATTTGCTTGAGACGTGAAGCCTATATTTAAGCAGCCAATGTCTAGATAAAAGACAAATATAGAGATTCTATTAAATACACTTTCATAAAGGAATCATTATTGACTTAAGATCCACTTTGCTGCAACTCTGGTGGCTCCATTTTCTCAAATGGGTCTTTAAAACCTTTTAAACCTAACCTTTAGCTCACCTTTTAAAAATCCAGCTTCATAAGTATCTGTTTGAAAATAAGTATTGGTTTCACCAGTTCTGATTTTTGTTTCCATTTGCATTTGATTATTCATTTTCATGTCATCATTATGAGCTCATCACAGAGAGGCAAGACCACACACATCCCACAAACATCTATGGTAAGTCCTCCTTTTTTTCTGATCTGTTCCCATTGCTCTTATATCACATTGCTCCACTTAAACCCTACTTCTATTCCATAACATCTCTGCTTCTTTTAATCTCATTTTCAGATTTTTACACTCTTACATTTCCCTGTGGTTGTAATTCTTCGCTCCACACTAATGCAAAACTTCGAATAAGCCCAAGTTCAGCTCAGCCCAAAACTCAATGACAGAAACAGACAATTCAAATATTTTCTCCTCTTTCATAAATACTGGGTTTCCATTACTCTTGGAGCACCAAGTTGGGGCTTGCACCACACACACACACTTTCACTCATCACACACATACACAGTCTGGTGGACTACGTGGCACTCTGCACATGCACTGTAGCCTCTGCAACCAGGAGGAGGAGCTCTTTATCTAGACACAACCCAGAGAGCTTTACGTTGTGCTGTGACTCATACAGATCTTTTTGTATTGCACTCCCAGTTCCTCTTAACATGCAGGGAGATAATCCAGTGGATCAACTGATGAAGAGATTTATTTACTTGTCTTTGGATTGCTAGTTGATTTACCCCTGTTTTTTCCAAGACAATAACACAAAGTGTGAGCTGAACCAAAAACATAAATCACAATACAGGTGAAAGTATTTGGTGAAAGTGAATATCCATTTCACAATTTAGATTTTCTAAAAAGGAACTGTGATGTTGTAAGAAAAAAATAAAAACAAATAAATTATAGTGTAAAAATATGCATGTTTACACATCCAGCAATTGCTTAGGAATGTCACCACTCATTTGGAATAGTTTTTAGCCACCTGGCAAACATAAGTCCAATATTCACCTTGTTTTTAGCTCTGTTTTTGGTCTCTACCAAGCTCCTGTTCCATGCTCCACTTTGTTCACCAACTAGCTACTGATTTATCTGGCTGATGTTTGGTTCCAAGCAGGAAGGGCACAGTAGCAGTTTGCAGCTGCCTGTTGGAGCTGAAAGCAAACACTGTGAGGGCAGTGAGTATGAAACAAATAACAATAGAGTTATAGGCCAGAAAACCAAAACAGTAGGAATGACAACCAGCAGATGAACTGAAATAATTACACATCTTTCTGCTAGCAACTATAAAAGCAGTGGTGGAACCTGCACCAGCCTGTAATGGATCTGTTTTGAGTTATGGGACATTTTGCATTTACTCAAATTGTTTTTTCTTGGCTTTTCGAAGTAACCTAATCTCTGTCTGTGATCCATGGTAAGATACAGTACTTCATTTAGTTAGAAAGTGATCATTTTTGGGAAGTGTAGGTGGATGGGTAGTAGGAGGCTGTGATAAAACAGCATCTCAGAGCAGCTGTGAACATAGTTGACAATTAAAACTTAAACTATGTGAACATTTTAAGTTGTGTGAACTAAACTTTGAGCAAGCATCTCATGAAGTGTGAACTGATAGTAGTAAGTTTGTATTCAGTCGACCAGATGTACATCTGTGTCCTATCACATCTCATACTGTTTTTCAGAACATTCTTGTGTGCAGCTTTTAGTCTATGCATATGTGAATGAACAATAAGTGGGCTCATGAATGGAGTTATTGAGCTTTGGGAGGATATGGACAACCTGAGAGGCCCAATACTTTATCAGAAGTGAAGTATTACAGTTAGTTTCAGATAAATAAGAAACCTTACCTTACCTTACACTTCAAAATCCCACAAATGTACAGTAAAACCTTCAGGTCATGTGGTTAATACTGTCACCTCTCTGAACTGATTTTGAATCTGTCCTTTATCGAGTTTGAACGTTACTTGCTATGTTCACCTCTCTTTGATCTGGGACCATTTTCCTTCTGCAGTGCAAACACATGTAGCCCAGGTGAGCTGGAGAGCAGACAAGTTAACCACAGGTGTAAATATCAGTGTCTAACCTTCCCACTCTGAACCAGGTCATGAAGGGTAGCTTCCACCCTCCTAATAATTTAAAAATAATAAATAAAGTGATGAAGACATCACTAAGTCAAGAAATGAAGCCACAAATGTTTGTCAGAGACTTAAGTTTCCAGATGCAGTATTTTCTCCAAATGAATCAGTTATGTCACCTATCTGTCATGATTTTTTTTTTCTGCTTAAAGAACAATGGCTCCATCTACAGGAGACATACAGTACATTATTATGATTATTAAAGATGGTTGAAATCTGATCCTTATTTTTCCATTTTGATGAAACCAAGTGTTTCAGATTTTCTTAAGATGATCACTTGTTTAATGTAAATATATAAATATAAAAACATTAAATATAAATATTGTATAAATATATTGAAACAGAGTATTTATATTCAGCTTTTTAATATTTTATTGAATGCAAAACACACCAGAAAAGAAAATGGCATTAAAACAAGCCTAGCAGACAAAGCACAAGCACACAACATTTTCAAGAGACATTGGCATCAGTGCATAAAAATTCATCATAATACTGGCAAAATTTGACTTTGACTGATGATTTTTGTTCGTCCATAGACTGTATGCTGTAACAGAAATTAACAGATTTGATGCAATCACATTTCATGTTCATTTAGCTACTCAATAAAACTACTAAATATTTGTTTGTTTGTTTTCTGTAAAATGTTCGCAATTGGAGGAGAAGAAAGAAAAAAGAGTAAAATTTCTAATAATAGACAAGTGGTATGACCTGATTAATGGAAAGTACTGTAAACAAATCCCAAAACAATGGCAGGATTTCAGTCACGAAAAGAAGTGTTTGTGTCACACAGTGTAAAGCAGTTGTCCTGAGAAGAAGCTATTGGTGGCCAGGCTGGTGGTCCCTCTGTTAGCCTTCAAATACACTTTGTCTCCTCTGCTCAGCCGGAGAAGTGTTTCCCCTGAAGATACGCGTCGACCATTCTGATAAACCTTGACACTGTACAGCACCTGTTTGTTGTTACGCCACAAGTCCACACTTTCTCCACCATAGGAGGACGTGCAGACAAAGCTGAACTGATAGACACCAGGGACGACACATGTGAACACGCCCGTCCGCGTGCTGTAGTGGTTCTGTTTGTTGTAGATGACCTGACTGAAACGAACGATTCTCTTTGAAGATGGTATGTAATTGCCAAGGATGACAGAGAAGGCAGACCGTGCAGCATTGATGTTGACTGCTGGTCTTCCAGGATGGCCTGGAGGGCCTGGAGGTCCTACTGGACCTGAGGACAAACCAAAGAACAGATCATTTAAAATTCTGTCAAAAAGCACAGAATATCATAGGTGCATTGAGCAGCACTGATGTGCTTACCCTTTCAAATAATGCATTCAGAATTATTAGAGTTAATTACAATTATCAATTCTCTAAAAAATGCTTGATAAATGGTTTGTTAACATGTGTTTATATTTGATTTTTAAACATTAAGATATCTTTAAAAGATGTTCAGCACCACACACAATGTGGATGTAAGATAACCGAATAGATTACCTCGTTGTCCATGAGGCCCTGGAGGGCCAGGGGGTCCACGTTGTCCGGTGTGGTTACATTCTGTATATAAAGTAGAGATTAATATATTAATATATTCAAAATGTAATGCTTGTATCAGTAACCTATGAGTTATTTCTTTTGGAATGAGGAATGCCTCCACCAAAATGAATGAATTATCATTTTTTAACACTTAAGACTTAACCCTTGTTCATCTGTAAGGACATTTTTGTCTCTCATTTTTGTTTCTTTCATTTTGTCTTTTAATTTTTCATGTTGTAGGTTCTATTTGTGTGACTACAGCAAAGCGTAATTGCATGTTCATATGAGCTGAGTGGTTCTCATTGCATTATTTTTTGTGATAATCCAAACAAACATTTCTCATTGAATGAATAAAAACAATAATGGAGATAAATTTTGACATTATGATCAGGCCTGATCCAAAATTAATGTAGTGAAAGTGGAAAATAATACTGACATGTTAATGGGAGTTTTTTGTCCTGTAAGAACATGGGCAAGAGTTGTGTATTCCTTTGATGCACAACCCTTGTGCATCAAAGGAATACACAAGAGTTAATATGTAAATATCATGTGTTAGTGCTGAAAACACACCTCTCTTTCACCGCCTTCAAAACAGCTATCACCCGGGCCTGTAATGTCAAACACCATATGTGAAGAACCATTGTCATAAAAGGGGTTAGAAGAAGAAATAAATACACCAGGTCTTTCCCACACTCAGAAAGTAGGATCCGGTGGTTTCACCTGAGTTCTCGGAGCAGGGTCTCTCCCTCCAGCCTGACAGGTCCAGGCTTCGAATTTGGCTGCAGCGAACCAGCCGGTTCCTGTTTGAGATGAGGCTGAAGACGTCAATGGGGATAGACGTGATGCCGGTGTTGTCACAGATGATCTTGGACAACCTGACAGAGGACAGAGCAGATCTCTGTCGTGCGGTGAACACGCCTGGTTTCTCATACCACAACCTGAGTGTTTCAAAGAAGAGGAGAAAAAAACTGATTAGTTTCAGCAGAGGCTATGAGTGAAATACATTTAAATGCTGCAGGTCTAAAGCAATACATCAAAGCTACTATGAAACCCTCTGACTACTACAGACCACAACCCACCTAATATTTAAATTTCAAATATACCATACTGCATGTATTCACACACATACTGACCTGTCACCCTGGCGGATCCTCTGGAACTGGTTTGCAATGAGGCAGGAGAACAGAGGCCCAACGCGGCCTCCCTGGACGAATGGTTCTGCCACACCTCCCAGCCACACATCAATGTTGTCAGGTGTACCGTAGAGACGCAGCAGCCTTTGAGCCAGATTAGTGTTGTTCAGTACCCGACTGAGCTCTGCCAGGTTCCTGGGCTGCGACAGGCCACAGAATTTGCGCCAGGCGTTGTAGCCTAGAGAAGTAAACAACAAGTAAACAAAAATAGTGCAATTAAGAAAAAGATAAAACAGTAGGAAGAAAGTTAAGAGGATGAAACATCAGCGTGAGCGATGTACCAGGCAGGCCATGGTCACGTCCTCTCTGCATGTTGAGAGAGCCCAGGTCCAAAGCCAGATGCTGCACAAACTGGAACAGCCTCTCCCTCAGAGCATTCACCATCATGTGATCCTGAGTGCTCAGTTTGGCGGGACGGCCGATCAAGCCACGCAGCAATGGGTCAATACCACCTGGAGTGATAGATAGGAGTCAAAATTAGGCTGATGGTTTAAGTCAAAATCACAAAACAGTTGCCACAGTTTTCTCTGTACAACTCACCCTCAAAGACGATTCTCCAGGGGGTAAAGAAGGCCTTGAACAAGGGCACACTGGGGAACTGAGGATGCTCCCTGTAGTTTGCATCAAGACGGGACAAGAATGGCTGGATGGCCAAGTGGGCAAAACGGTAAGCTGCTGTTGCAAAGACGTTGGAGATGCTGGGGTCGATCCTGGGATTGTAGCCGGGGTAGCGGCCAAGCTGTCTGCGCATTGCAACGTCACCCACAATGTGTGGCAGATAGTCCCTGAACACAAACACCTGAGAGAGACAGAGAGGTTTATTTAAGGGAATTAAACGCATTGGAGATGTAAATATATAAATGTAAAAGCCAATTGACTACCTGTGTGTAGGCGCCCATGATCTTGCGGGTCTCTTGGTAGAGTGTCTCACTCTGCCAGTGAGGATTCAGTGCTTTCAGTGCACGAGCCAGGCGGTTATGCTCACGCAAAAACAGTGTGTGGATGGATGTCAGAGCGATGTTCTCGTCCACACGGACGTCACCTTCAAGACAAAAGTGTAGCAAATACAAAGATGTTCAGTTCCTCATCAGATTCATGTTTGGTACCACTTTCTATTAGGGAGTTTAAGAGATGTTAATAACCGCTTTAGTAAAAGTTAATAATGCTTAATAGAACAGTAATGTCAATTATTAAGGAAACATTTGCTTTAAATAAAAGTTAAATCGTGTGCATTGCTTATGAATGATATGGGGGTGGTGAATTCAAGTGTCACCATATAATTTACCCAGGCAGCAGCTTAGATGGAACAGTTATTCACAACCTGGCAACCCAAACTTCTTATTACTCCTCCTATTGGCCGGTTACCGATCTATTGGTTAATTAGTCGTAATTAAGGGTGTGTAAAGCCGATAGTTTGGACGTGACTAACCTGCGATGAAACAGGGCACCTCCCGTGCGTTTGTGACGTTGGTGACTCTTGCGCGCGTGGCGCACATCTGCACCTGCAGAGGGTGAAAGGGCAGCAGCTCGCGCCCGTTGTCCCTGAACTCCGTGTTCACGCGCATCAGGCCGCCATCACTGGTGAGGTTCCGCAGACTGATGGCGAGTTTCTCCTCGGAGCCGTACACCTGCCCCAGGTCCAGGAAAGCCGTCAGGGCGTTGATCTGTTCCCGCTTGTTGGGCACTCCGCCGAAATTGTAGGCCGAGAACCCGGTCCCGCAGGTGGGCGCGGACCTGAAGGCAGGGATGCAGCTGTCCGGGCCGGTGGGCAGGCGAGGGTCACCGGGGGGGATCTGTTTGCAAGAGAGGAAGGAGAGGAGAGGAAGGTCGAAGGTTATGGAGGAGAAGGTGGGAAAAGGCCCAGTCGTGCTCCGCGTTGAGCTTTGACACCAACCGGGATGGGGATGCACGGCTCCGTCCTCTCGCAGCTCTCGTCGCAGTTGACCCCGTTGCTGAAGGAGCGGATGCTGGGGGAGAAGGGCGTGAAGCTGAGGTCGTGGTCGTTCCACTGACCGAACAGAGTCACCATGTGGCTGAACTGCCTGTCGCTGACCACTCCTGCGTCTGTAGTGCTCAGGATGTTGTTGGACACCTGCCGCACCTGCGGAGTGAAGGGCATTGATTTTACTGATGGAGTTTTAGACCTGATTCTTCTGTGTGAGTGTCTGTGATTTCAGGGTCGTACCAGTGGGAGCAAGAAGCTGTTGAATGTGCGGTTTCTCTCTCCTTTTGGCAGGGAGATCCCGTCGTCATACTCGGCAGGCAGCCAGCGGGTGAAGGGGGTGTTGGATGCTCCCAGGCGAGGGTTTTGTCTGAAGGCCAACAACAGACACACATCTTGAGAAATGTACACAACTCCTCGGGCATATGTCCTAATTCGTTTGAGTGCATTTCACAAAGCCTGCCAAGTTTCCATTGATTTAAAACAAAGCTTTTGGAGAGAAAATCAATTGTTTTATCTTTTTTTTTCTTTTTCTTTTTTTCTTTTTTTTTTTGGAAAGCAAGAAGTAAAAACAAATAACTAAAGTTGATGCTGCAGAAAATCTGTCATGTTAAAATGTTGTTTTCTGAGGAAAAAGTCCTTAACTTGAGGTTGCATTGCATAATACAAATATGGATGTAAAAGTACACCAGAAGAAGAAAAAGACTGTTGCCTAAAGGGACTCACAGGTTGTTGCAGACACTGGTGGCTGTGCGATACTTGTTAAGGTTTGGTGTGGTGTTGCATTGTGGGAAGCTGATTCGAGCTGCACATCCAGTTATGGTGGCGAGATTCATCAGGTCTTCTTCAGAGAGCAAATCTGCAGAATGGGACAGACACGTCTCATGAACTCTGTCTGTCTCCGTCTGTCAACTTTGTTTGTCTGGTTATTTATTACAGCTTTGAAGTGCTCCCACTGTGCCCACATGATGAGACAGTAACTCTCAGACCCAGACTGAAACCAGGAAAAGCTGTCACTAAAACAGAGTGAGCACTGTGTGTGTGTTGTCTCTGTGTGGTTGCCGCATGTCTGACCTGTTGCGTTGAGTGAGCGCTTGTGCACATGATGCACCCTGTTGTGTACCAGTTGTAGTGTTTGAGACATGTAGTCTGCAGATCTCACAGCTGTGCGTGTGTCGCCTCGAGGCTGCTTCAGCAGACGAAGAGCATCATGAGGACTCACCACATCCCTGCGGACTCGCCTCAGACTCCTGGAGGAGAAAGAGTCACGCAGTTGAACAAAAATGGTCCAAACTGTTTTTTTTGTTTTTTTTTTGTGTGTTGTTTGTTTTGCAACTTTTCCCCCCAACTATTGAGGAACAGAAATACTTGTAATGACTGGCTCACATGCCCAATGAAAGCCTGTGAGTAGAGATAGATTAGAAGGATTTCATGATGAGATGAAACAAGACATAAGATGAACTTACTCTTCTCTGGAGTACTTGTAGGCATCATCCACAATTTTCTTTGCCTCCTCAAAACACTGTTGAAGGATAGGGCTGCCAAGATGGTCTCCTACAAAAGAAAAAACAACCTTCATTCAAAGGATTTGAAATTTTACACATTGTTTTCCTACATTTATTTCAGTGTGAACTACCCACCAGTTGCTCCGGAGTGAGCAGGCACCAGGCAGATGCCCAGCACAAGAAGAACAGAGAGAAACATCTCTGAAACAAATAATCAAACGAAACAAAAAGTCAGAAAAAACAACAACATTCATTTTATTCGTCAAGAATCAGACATAAAAAATGTATCCTAAGCACTGTGGAGCATTAAAATTGCCAAGCATCCCCCTTCACCTCCCCAAAGAAAGGGAAAGAAGATTTTCGTTACCTGCGTCTGTTCAGATACGTGTGAAGATTTCTGAAGCGCTTTAAGATCTGTAGCTTTCAGTGAAGTGATGTTGTGTCGAGGTTTGTCACCATCTTTATATGCAGCATGGCCTCGCCCATGGGTTGTCCAGGTGAAGCTACTGTCAGTAAAGACCAGTTCCTTCTTCCTTCTCTCTGAAACTCTTTATTCTTATCAGTTACTATTTATGGTCAACTGATAGGATTAATGATGTTATTTACAAAACTATAGAAGCAGCATAGCAAGTATTACTAGTGCAGCGGCGATAGCAATCTTCATGTGTACAGTGATAGTATGTTGTTTTTGCTTTATTACTTGTATGGTATTTTAGTGTGAACTTATTTGAATAAGCAGTTTTGTAATCAGCATTATTTTAGTGCTTAAGCATTTCATTTGTTTGTTTGTTTCATTTGTTCCTTTAATTATTTATAGCTACATTTTTATTCTTCATTCAAGACTTGTATAAATAAAACACACTCACGCCTTATTCTTTTCTCCTCGGGAAGATTTTTATTCCATAATTTATATCAAATAGAAGGAAGCAGTCACAATTCTCATGGACAGATAGAAGAGTTTATTCACCTCTGAATGAAAAAGAAATCAGTCATCTGTTTTTTTTTATCTGTGAAAATTGAGGTTAAGCGATTAAACCAGTGCTGTATTAACCTAAGGCGTTCACACAGATCAAAATACTTTGGGTAAATAAGTAATAGGTTGAATGTGTGAGACATTGATGAACAGTGAGGGGAAAAAAAAGACAAATATATGGTGAAACATCTGCTTGGGTGCAGAGCCCTGTGCTGCTATATTCACAAGGACGTCCTCAAAGCTGTAACACAGAAAACGATAAAGATAAAAAGAGCATTGCATCACTGCCCTATTTAGGCCTAAAACACTGTGGAAATGCTTAAAAATCCTCAGAAACCAGCACCACCCATTTAAAGAGAGATAATAGCTGTACATTGACTGCAAACTCATTGATCTATTATCCCACTGATCATCTGATAAAATTTTAACCAAGCGAAGAGTGAAAATGATCCAAAAAAAAAAAAAAAACTGAAATGTTGTCTGGTTGTAAACAGATCAACAAGACCATGTATGATTTATTTTACATTTTAGTGTGTAGACAACCTCTTGAATTAAATTTAAAATACATTTTAAAATAAACAATAGACTTCATGAAAAAGATAACATTGAAAGAGGGCTTAGTTTGTCTGTTTGCTTTTGGTCCCTTTTCTCTCTGCACATCATTGTGTTTGCGACATCAACAGGAGAGTTGCACTAGACTTGTCCAGTTCCCTCTCTGAAGAAAGTTGTTAGTCAACCTCAGGTTTAGCAAGAAGTCATATTTCACCAGTGGCTTGGTTAGAGAGCTGTTTTTTTTGTGTGAAATTGGTAAAAAGTGTGCAGTTGGGAAACTCTGCTTTTACAATCAAGTAACGAATCTGCACATATGAAGCACAAACATTTCATCATTAGTATAAGAATTATAAGGGAAAACCACAGATAAGAGGCTCTTTCATGGGTTGTTTAGAGCTTCAGTATTGCCTAATACTGTTGGTGATCCAGGAAGCAGAGTTGTTTTGGACAATAGGTCAGTGAGTCATTTACGTCATGTATACAAAGTTGAAAAACCCAGACATCACCTACTCTATGAACATAATAAGGAAGCAGTGGTCTTGGTACTGGAAAAAATCATTCAAGCCATTTTTCAGAGACTCGTTATGATAAAAGAAGTTTACAACATCCAGGAAATCGGATCCTTTTCATGATCAGCATCACACAATTTTATTGAACCACATTCTATAAATTTACATAAAAAGATAGAAGAGTGTAGTGTGTACAGTGGTTTATATGTATATCCATGTGTAAAACTGAAGGCTTAGATGCAACTTGCACAAAGTTAATGAATACAAACAAGCATTAAATATCAATGTCAGAGATAGAGAGAAAGAAGTTGGCAGTGGCTGAAGTGACTGATTAATTACAGGTTTGTAAATAGGATCTTGAACTGGCATAACCAGGTCAAAAGTGTTTCAGTTTCATATTGAAAACATGTATGAGTTTCTTCTGGAAACTGGAAAGTACAAGCAATTAATCACCCAGACTGTTGTATGTTGTTGAATAATAAGCATGAATAAAAACTGTTACTGAAATAAACAACACATCATTGTATCATTGACTGCAGTGTAAGGTGAAACACTGGGCTAATTTTAGTCCTGTCTTGCTTAACTAGAAGCCATAGGAACGTCACAAAATGAATTTCAAAGAGGAAGGCTAACCTGGAGATTCAACAGTGTTTACAATAATCAAATTACACATTCTTGAATAAATTACCAAAGTACATAACAAAAAAAACCCATCTCAACTTCACCCAACCCCACCTCACCACTGCGTCTCACCTCGGTCTCAGTATTTTCAGTTCCTGGTTACGCTCCTGGTTTGATTTCTGCTTTGACTGGTCAAGATTGTCATTATCACATATAAATACAGATTTGTTCTTGCTGGTATCCGCCATTTGTCTGTGTGACAAAGCTGAGGTCCAACATGACATTACTGAATTGTCTTTCTCTTTTTCCTTTTGAAATGAGAAAGTTTTGACCAAAACTTATTATGATTTTTGTTTCCTGATGTATGAGCCATCAGGAAATATTAAGATTATCGTAAACACTATTTAAAGTAAGGACTAGTTACATAGTTGATAAAGCTGTTTTATCAGAATTCAGTGACTTCTGATAAAGTCAGTGTGCAGCTTTTCATCACTTGTGTTTCATATCTGCAGATTTTGTTTGTGTGGATTGTATTTCATAGTTGGTAAGGGGTTCGCTTCTTCCTTAGTTTTGCACTTGCACATTTATTTGTTATTTCTACAAATATATTTCATGTTTAAAATCAGGCATAAATATTACCAAAGCTTTTTCACAAATCCATTTTACCAGGAATCAGGCAGACAACTGAATCCCTCATGGTCTACAACCTGTAGAAGAGCAAATGAGAATGTCCAGATGTTCCTCAACTCAATCTGAACTTTATTTGTCTATGGTTGTGAGGTTACAGTTCACCACAGGCCCTTTTAACACCCAGACAGCTGCTTTCTAAGATGCATTCCAGCTTCACGGATACACAAGCACAAGGTTGATTGAATCTCTCAATCATTCTCAGAGAAACACATGCGGCAGAGATCAGATCATATATTATTTTTCAATTCAGATTGAATGGTGATAATTGGGCCTCAGCTCAGTCTAAAAGTGCACGGACAAAAGGGCCTTAGCTTCCCCTTTATGCAGGTAAATTTTATTTGGAAAAAAACGTTTAAAATACACCTAAATCTGCTAGATCTTAAACTTGTAGATCGCATGGCATATTCAGGGTAAGGAGGAAGCTCTATGTGCAGAATGCCAGAATGATTTCGTGAGATAATCTGATGGATAGAACAAAGCACCACCTTGAAAAATGAGCCGGAAAAAAATGAGGGTGTAAAAATATAAAGCCAAAATGTGTCATGACATCTCACCTTCATGGCTGTTGTAACGCCAGGAATCTCAACAGCATGTGGACACAGTGCTAATGATTGGTATTATTACCCTGTTAGTCAACTCCTCTTGAGGTCTGTTTGTACTTCCCCCTTACAAATGTATGGGGCCGTGCACTGCAAAATATGCTCAACAGGAAGCACAGTCCTATTTTGTAATAAGGCAATACAAGGCCTCTGCACCTCAGGTAGGTGATGTATGGGTATAGCACACAATTCCATGTCGGCACTCTGATCTGTGACCGGCTGCAGACTTGAGTTACTGGAATGACACACTTACTGTGCTATAAAATACTTGTCATAAAGATAAGACTCATGTCTCAACAACACAATATACAGTGGACTGTGTTGTAATAGGAAGGGTTAGGGTTAGGGTTAGGGTTACATGCTCATGTGAACAGGAAATAAGTCTGTCTTTTGTACCCCCTTCTGTAGATATATATATAATAACATACAATGGTTATTTTAGGACAATGCAAACTCAGCTTGTCATACTCTATAATCAACCTAGTGCAGCTTTCATCATGAATTGTGAGCAGGCCAACAGTTAACTAAAGATGAGGAGTATGCAGTGAAACCAAATGAATGGTTAAATAAGGTATAATTAATTACTAATTAGGAATCAGTAATGAAAAACTGTGATTTGTCTGCAACAAAGTTCATGGGCTTCCACAGTACAAACATGCAGGATTGTTGTGAATATATTCACTGAGCAGCAGCACGAGACAGAATAAAAAAACTCTCACGACACAAAACTTAAACTCAGCTGAGCACCCCAAAATAATTAGGCAAGAATGACATTTGTTTGGTCTCCTGCCTGGGTTTGTAACAATTACTGGCAAAAAATCAACGATCACACCTACGATAACAATGTAACAATGGCAGTAAAGAGTATGTAATGGAAAAGCTCCACAAAAACAACAATGTAAAAAATAAAGCAATGAAACAATCCTTTAACGTTAAAGCTCCACAAAAATAACAGTACTTCTTCCTCCATTGCTGATACTTGCTGTCTGCTCATAATATTTCTAGCTAAGCTTCATCAGCGTCTGCACTTAACCTTCCTTAGCTAAAGCTATTAATAGGCTGATGAGGGTGAAAGGCCATTCTGCCTAGTGCCTGGTGCAGTGGTTGTTTGGGACATGTCACGTTTTGCTGGTGTTGCAGAGCTTATAATTATTATCACTTAAGAGCCAGGTGATAACGTCATAAACCTTTGCTCTACATTTAACTCTGGGCATCAGTCTCATAGCACGAGTTATAAACCTTATACTTCAAATGTGTTGACATTGTTTTCAACAACACCTCTGACATTTATTAATCTATTAATCTACTACTTTCTTGAGTCAGATCAAAGACAACTTCTCCTTTTTATTATTGTTTGTGTAAGCTGCCATAGAGAGCATGCATTTCACATGACTTTTGACTTACTGGCATTTAGCTGACCTTGAGAGTATTTGAAAATGGACGCATGGACACTGCATGACCGACGAGATGGTACTGAGCTGATAACCAGGTGTATATGGCAAAAAAGCACAAGACAAAGTACAGCTTTAAACTAAAACAAAGGAAGGACAGTGTCTGGAAAGTCTTGGTTGCTATCTTTTGTGTAATTTAACAATATGTTTTTTCTGTAAATTAGACACGGCTTTACAACCTGTAAAGCCGTGTCCACATTTTGTTTTCCAACCTAGGAAAGTGCAGCAGAACCATATATATATGTGAACTGAAGCCAGGAGTTCAGGAACATTGATTCCTATATGTGGCTTACGAGTCAAACCAGTTATAAGGCTCATCTATATGTTTACTGTTACTTTGACCAAAGGGCTTATATTTAAATGTAAATATCACAAAAAGGTGTGCATGGAAGCAAAGCTTGTAGGCTCCAACAAGGCTGATGGTAAAAGAGGTAAAAGGAGATTTTTCTTTCGAGCCATAAAGCACAGGATGTAATGTACTAAAGCTGAGGTCTACAAGTCAAGTAATCGAAATCCTGGCAGAGTTTTTCCAGATAAGATATCCACCATTAATCTTTCATAGTACCAAACTGCAGGTAACCCAACATTCACAGAGGGGATGACCTCAGTGTTTGTAATGTTAATAGTGGCCCTGGCAGAAAAAATAGAGGTGAACCTTTCTGGATCCAGGCAGCAACAACTAAATGGAAAATATCATCCAATAAAAACTAGAACCTCATCACAATAATGAAAAGATATCAGATTGGATATGTTTAGAAAACATACAGAAGCCCTGTCATTGAAGGTGTATGACATAACAGACAGACCGGGACAGTAGCTCGCAGCATGGTTGAGGTGAAGGTGGTGCTGCTGGTGACAGCTGCATCAAAGAAATGGACAAAGAAAAAGGAAGCTAGAGGTAAAGAAAGGACTTTATGAACAGGGAGAGTCAGTAAAATAACAAGGCAGTTCAGGCTGAACAGGAACAAGGAATGAAGTTTTACATGAAGTAAAGGAAAAAAGACTTTAAGAAGGAGCGGTGCAGTGCCAAGACTTTGTCACCAAGTGAGGACACCTGAACAAGGCTTTAAATAACTGTACAGTGGAAGGTTATAGGAATCTGTCTGAGCTCAAGCACAAACAGGAAACCATGTTCTCCACTGTATCAAACATGGTAAGTGTACAACATTTAGGAGCATTAGGAGTGTGTTAAAATTAAAATTTTTTTTTTTGATTTGTTGTCACGACCAATCTTATCCTACTGTTACATTTGCAGAAACAGTGGGTCAGCAGGGGTCAGTATTCAACCATGGGCCAGCTCTTTGCTGGGTTGTTCACTGGGGGGCAAATTGAGGGGCTGCCATTTTTATTTGTTGGAGTTCATTTTTCAGTATTTTATTTATTTTAAGATTAAAACTGATTTATCAAGATGGTTGCTTGGACTAAAAATTATAGCTGCTTATGTTAATATAACAACAACAACAGACTCATAAACCCTGATCAGTACTCTGGGTGGCACTTTGAGACAGGAGATACAATCTATTTAACTGCTTATCTGATAAAAAGTGATGTGCCTCATTTGCGGTTGAAATAAACTACTGTTGTAAAGATCTCATCATCAAATCATTTACGTTAGACCACTTCCCGTTTGTTTTTGAGATGCAAATCTTTCATTTTTATTCTGAGTTTGTGAGGATTTACGTGATCCTGTATTTACATTATGTAC
Organism: Rachycentron canadum; assembly: GCA_038496675.1. NCBI lineage: Eukaryota > Metazoa > Chordata > Actinopteri > Carangiformes > Rachycentridae > Rachycentron > Rachycentron canadum. Next base: position 11,013,999 of record CM076666.1, read on the forward strand.
AATAGATTTATAAAAAAGCAATGATGTAAAAATCTCCATTGCTGCATTACAAGTCCAAGTCCTGCATTAATTGCAATTAAAATTGCAATAGAGATTCAAAGGTATTAGTAACACAGCAGGATATGACATGTGTGTAAGTGTACTTGTTATGCAGAATGGCAACTTTGTGTGCATAATCTTATAATCTCTTGTCATTGGATCAGTATATTTAATGCATTAACATGATAGCAGTATGTTGTAGTTGGTTACAGTAGACTACTTCTTAACAGTGGTCTTAACAGGTACTATATATTAATCTGTAACAATTTATTGGAAACTGATTGTAAGTTTTGCAAATGAAATGTAACAGGAAGTTCATTGTGCTCATATGACCTCAAAGATCCCTTTTCACTGGTTTGAGAATCTGCAAAAGATCATGGACAAAAAGAAAATGTGATATATATCAATTAATAACTTTGAGTGGCACATTAGTATGGCAAGACATTTAGCCTAATGCACTTTGGCCTTTGTTTTAGTGAAAGCTATGGGTTGGATTGAATAGCTGTAAATAAACAAGTGGGAGTATAACCATGTGTTTGGTTTTAACAAGTCAAATTTATGATAACAGGGCTTCACAGGGTAAAGTGTAAAGATACAACAACAAAACGTGTTTCATTTTTTATCTATTCAGAAATGCAGCGGTTTATCTCTGGTTCCCTGTATTGTACCATTGATATTGATTTATGATGTTATAAAAATATAGGTAATAATTGACATAACATACAGAAAAAATTACTTTAAATAGGAAAAAGTCACGGCTGTTCAGAATAATCATATCTTCCTGTGAACACTTTCACAACATCACATCCAAAATGAATTCCTGTGTAGTTTACAGGTGTGGCCTCTTAAATCTGAGAGAGGTCTCAAAACCTTGATAAAACCATATCTGTTTGGAAATAAATGAGCCGTCAAAGACATCATAAAGATTAAAGCATCAAACCTGAACCAGAGGCTAAAGGGAATAGAGAGCACTGATTCAATAAAAGGCAATGGATTCTTAGAAAATGTTCAACCTTTGTTTTCAGTAATACAAAGTATACATCAAAACTGAACTCCTGTGCAAAATCACTTGATGCCAAATGACTCAAAACATCCTACTGTAATAAAAGTATTTATTTAAGGTATTTGATCTTATGTGTAATTGAAAACAAACAGGTCCGATAGATGAATTGAGAATAGAGGTACAACTTGAGATGTTTAATGAAGGACACATTAAAGTAAAAGGTTAAAAACCTAGAAAAACCATAGCTTCCTCAATTTTGGTCTGGGTTGCATTGCAGCATATCTCTGCATTGTATCAAACATGTGAAAAAACAAACAGTGAAGTTTTGTAAAAAGGGGAGATGAAGGCTACTGAAGGCTACTGAACATAAGCATAAAGGTAGCTGCAGCATAGTTACAACATATGGGAAGAACCATACAACCTACATACAATTGCAATTTCCTTTCAAGAAAGAAACCCGGAAAAAAAAACACTGCTCACAAAGCTGCACAAAACTGCAAGGTTAAACTTTGCCAAAGAACACGAAGAGAAGCTTGATGAAAATGTCAGCATGATGTTTCTTTGGTCAGAAGAAACCATAATAAATTGGTTTGGATCAGAAGGGGTCCTGCATTCGTGACTTGGACCTGACCCCTGACCTGCAGGTGAGAGTGAGCTGATTGTGAGTGTGAGCGATTGTGACTTTGTATATCCAAATACTAAATGAAAAGAAGACTGCCAGTCTCACCAGGGTTAGTAGGAGGGGAATTTCCCAACATGTCTCCGAGGCTGATTTGACAAATTTATATGTAAGTACAACTTGGATGGGAACATTTGAACAATAGAAAAAGTTCCAGTTTGATTTCCTTAAACTTTACTCCCTCTACTGTTTGCATCTGCACCCATTGCCAAATAATTAGAATTACTGTGGAGAACTGAGTCACACACAGTATCGCTTTGTCCTGCACACAGATACAAATGGTTCTGCTGATGGTGTGAATGGCATACAAGTCCCATTTATCTCTATTCTACATCCTGCTCCTCAGCAGACTGTGACTAATACGCTACACGAGCAGGTTTGTCATTTCTTTTCCCCACAAGTGTTTATGTCTGAAAAGACTAATTGAAAAAAATTGAAAACTGCTAGATGGACTTGCCAGGCAACTGAATGTTTCCATTAAAGACCCCTATTAATGTCGAAGTAACTCAATTATCTTTTGATTTATTTATTGGTTTGTCCATTAACAGTGAAAAATTACCCTCACAATTGTCTTCAAAATTGTCCGATCAACAATCAAAAACCCAAAGGTAATCAATGCACAGTAAAATGGTGCAAAACATAAGAAGCACATTTGAGAAGCTAATCTAAACATTGAAGCAGTTATTGATCCATTATCAAAACTGTTATTGAGTCATTTTATTAGATGAATATGATAGATATGAATAATCAGCTTGAGTTAGAAGCTGTATGTCCTGCATAATTATGTTTCATCCAGTTGTCTTTTAAGGTCACAATCTTATGACAATTTTGTGACAAGTTAAACAGATAATAAACATGCAGGCAGGATGCCTTATTATTATTTCACACATTGCTACAGATATGTGATATGTTACTGCATTTTGTAGTTGTGGATTTTGTTTCTTTTGTCCATATTAACCAGAACTGAGCTTGACAAAATATTAAAGACAACTTCAAATAATAAGACTGTAAAAATACTGCATCAAAAAATTTACCAAAACAATATTTGGCAAGTACACTATACTTTGTCAGATCTTGTATATATTACTACTTATATTACTTTTGAACATTATTTTGTACATGTATTAATTTGTACAAACCTCTGTTCTGCTTTTATTTCTTTATTCATTTTAGTAATGCCAAAATCATTTTGTGAATGTCTTTAAATAAGTGTAAATGTGTAAGTGTGTGATCTATGTCCTATATATGAATAAATAAAAAATGTGAACTTACACCAAAACTTACACCAAGACACTGTTGGTCTGTTTAAACAAAAGCTTAACAACAAACTGAACAGCTTACTTCTCAGCATAAATTATCAGTGCAACTTAATTAATTTTAATTAATTTTAGTGTAGAAAATGACTCATATTAAAAAAAGATTTAACTGAGAAAAAAATCTCTCAAAAGACAAACAACATTTGCATTAGCATTTCATTGGCGGTCTGAATATAACTGGTAGATCAGGTACACTTCTCGTGACTGAGGCTAAGCTAGATGAAACTAAGTAAAAAACTTTTACCAAAAAAGGGAAGCTATATGTGGAACAAAGAAAGAGGCATCTACAAACATCACAGCAGTTTCTCAGGCTGAACAGGTACAAAGAATGAAGTAGTTCAAGTCGCAAGAAAAGTCACTTAACCATCTGAGCTGTGTCTTGGCAGAGCTACTGAGGCAGACATGAACTCCTGAAACAGCCCAGGCCCACAATAAAGTCAAAATTACACATGTAAAAATGAGACTGTCAAGTTCACAGATTTGCAGATGTTAGGGAACCACCCACGGTGAGTCATTAGGAAATGTAATCTGGGGACCATGACCGTCTTTACAAAAAGTTTGTGCCGGTTCATTTTGTAGAAGTTGAGAGATTTTACAGGGTAACTGCAAATTTTGACCTAATTGTGGCACAACAGGAAAAAGTCAGAGGATCACCAAATTATGTAGAACTCATCCTCTGGGGACCATGAACATGTGTAGCTGATATCCGGACATCTTTTGGTCTATAGAAATATTTCAGGCCGACCTTCAACGATCTAACGCTGATACTAAAATCCCTAGAAATGTTTTTCCATTACTGTTTCTTAGACAGTAATTGAAATTAGAAATCAATCTGTGATGTTGTTATTAGCTTCAGTGTGGGCGGGATAGTGTACATTCAGTGCGCTATGTTTTTAAGAGAGCTTCATTTTCACAGCAAAACATATCTCAGACTTCACTATTAGCATTAACCCAACTGTATGATAGGATGATTTGACACACTGCAGTACATCTTTATACACATCTGAATCCTTCAAATAGAGGTTTTGTTTTCACACCTTGGTTTGAGGAACTGAGTATGAAACCTGTCTAATATTAGCAGATTGAAAGTCATAGAAAAAAAAATGTTCTGCTATGCTAAAAATAAATTTGTTTTTTCTCTAATTCTGTTTATTGGGGATATAAACTGCACTTGCATTTACCTCCACAGAGTCTGAGGAGGGAAGACATCGAACTGAAAGCCTGAACTTCACTTAGGATGGCAAAGCTTATGTTTGTGGTGTTTCTCTCCATCGGTCTCCAAGGCCACGGTAAGACATCACAAATTTGATCAGTTTTAATAAGATTATGAATTATTTTAAGTGTGAAGTCAAAAAAGTCAAGCAATGAGATAAACGACTGACGATGTGGTGAATATTTATCCCTGCAGCTCTGACTCTAAATACAGATGGTTTGCAAGGTGTCCCAGAGGTTGTGAGAGTAGTAAGTGATGACTATTAATTTCTTGCAACAAAACTATATTTTGCATTGAAAACAGAAGAACGGAATGTGTTTTACTTTATATCCCAATTAAGTAGTTATTGAAATGTGATTCACCAAAAAACAATTTCAAGAAAAGTAAATGTAACTTTGAAAAATATCCAGGAAAATCATTCCCAGACATGGTTTGTATATTGTGCACTATATATGTATGTTATAATGCATTAAACACATATTTTAATTATGGTGCTATTGGACAATACGATATATAATAGCCATTGCTCCATTAGACCACACAACTAAAATGCTGTTGACTTTCAGAGGGAACTGAGATTTGCATTTCTTCAAAATAAGGAAGTCTCTATATTTCCTGGTGTACTAAAGTTTCATGTTTCACATTTCACGTTTTAGTTTTGAATCTTGTGGAACTGATGCTGCCACAAACAAAACTGACCATTAAGACTTTATTATCAATGGTCACAGTTCAAAATCTGCAGCAGTTATAATGTGCACACCACAGTATTAGGTAACTGGTATATATATATATATATATAAATGAGTGATTCAGTTTTAGGTGTCAATGTATTTTCATTATGTGACTTATGTGGCTTTTTACTCAGACTGGAGACGTCTGCCAGGACTGCACCAAAATATTTGAACTCCTTGTTGATCTGCTTTCCAATGCCGACATCCAGGTAGGTGCAACACCAAATAGATACCAGAGGATCTGATAAAATAAGTATGTCCATGCTATCTCAGTTGTTTGCTAAGATCTGTGGTTGAATAGTTTACATTTTTAAAAAAATCCTGCTGCCCACCTCTTATCTGTTGAAGCATATTCTTCACACTCACAGGTGCAAATGATTTGTCAACCAGTCATCAGTAAAACACAAACACACAGTAAAGGAATGGCGCCTTTTTGTCTTTTGGTGCAGAACCACTTCCTATTTTCTATGCTTGAAAAGAACCGAAATATTTTCAGAGGAGTTATGGTTTAACCTTGAAGATCCCTTTTTTCCCCATGTGATCTGGTCATTTGAGAGCTTGGGCATCACATCTGAGACCAAAGAGACAAAACATTGATTGGTTAGAAAGACAGTTAGTTAGAGTTAGAGACATGTGGCCATGCACCTTTGTGAACACTTAGTTGGTGTTAGTTAGCTGTGGATACAAAATGTAAAATGTGCATTGTGGTGAAAAGATGTAACAACCAAAAGTATATGAAATACAATGTGCCATAGAAAAAGAACAATTATATAGGAAAAAATAAATATCTTCATGAAACATTGCAGTTACTTTTCTGACCTTTAGTTGTGGTTGGCAGATGGGATAATGTTGCACCACTCCTAAAATAAAAGACTTTTTTTGCACCACTTTACTCCAGAAAAAGATCATGGACGGCATTGAGAGTGTGTGTGATCACCTGCCTGGGCCGTCCACTGCCAAACTCTGCAAAGATGAGGTGGAGAAGATGTTTCCTCTGGCCATCAACTTCATTACTTCTGTTGCAGTAAGTGTCAGTTTGTCTCAATAATGATATCAGGACTAAAAGGGCTTTGCTGTCTGGATGTCTGACCTCAACACGTCTTTCTCTGTAGAAACCAGCGGACATTTGCAAAATGATCGGGCTGTGTAGCTCCTGTGGCCAACAGGACAAGATGCTCCACTATTTTGTGAAGGAGGCTCTCAAGTCTGTTCAGACAAGTGAAAATGTAAGTTCAGTACAACACACAGGGACACATTTAAAAAAAGAATAATATATGTGTGAGCTTTTTTCTTGTGCTTTACTCCCTCTCCTGTTTGTGCCTGTCAATCAGACGCCGACCACAAATGAGTGCTCCTTTTGTATTTTACTTGTGAAGACTTTGGAGGACATGCTGCCTAAAGAGAGGACGGAGGTGAGTTACACAAATGACGCAGTGAAGGAACAAATGTGCACATGAACTGCACTGTACACAGACATTTAAATGCTATCTGAACATAATGACGGTGCAGACCCCATGACGTTACTCTATTTTCCATCCTCCTGTACAGAGTGGTGCCCTCCTCTGTAAAAATGAACTGCTCTTTTCAGGGTGGGACTTAAAATATAAGTCAACTCCTATCTTTCAACATCAAACTGCAAATATTTCTCTGCCTGTTGCAAACCTGTGGCAGTGTGATAGCGCTTCTTTCAGACATTGATTACTTACTGCATTTCGTCGTGTTGGGTTGTGCTGTACATCCTGTCTGTACTGAGAGAAGAAAATCAGGAATTAGGCTGATAAATTATGTACAAAAGGATGATCTGATCGTCAGTTGTAAAGAATGTTGCAAACATATGAAAGCTTAACAACATCAAAAGGTTTAACAATTTATTCTGCAGACATTTCTATTTTTAACAAAGACTTAAGTTTCAATTTTTTGCACTAATCAAGCTCTATATATTATATTCTGTGCATTAAGTTAAACAGCTTCATCAGCTTCACTGAGGTGTGTTCAAATAAGACTAATCACAAACATTTCAGAGTGGACAACCAGATGCATGCACTTTTAATTCTCTATTTTACAGACTGTTGTGACCAAGGTGCTGGAGGAGATTTGTGAAATTTTGCCCTCCTCCTACCACGATCAGTGTGAGGCCATTATTGACAAGTTTAGCAAGTCAGTGCTGGATGCGATCCTGAGCTACGCCACGCCCAAGACCATCTGCACTCTCATCCACATGTGTCACGGGCAGGAGACCCCTGTTGTAGGTCAGTCTGCTTCACTGGTGTGTGCAGGGCTGCAGCTAAGGCTTTTTTTCATTATGGATCATTTTTGTGATTAATTGAGTCATTGCGTAGGCTATAATATCAAAAGAAAAACAAAAAGAAATTGTGTGATAAAGAGGGTACATATAATGGACAGACATTAAAATATCAACAAAAACCGGAATGTAAGAATGTGCAGGTGAAAAGAAAATGAGAATGAAGTGCAAGTGTGTGTGTGTATATGTGTGTCCATTTGTCAGGTAATCATACGCATAAATAAATTATATATATATAAGTAATGGGAGGTGCCCAAGAATCTAAACACTCATCACTAATTAACTAATTATTTATAATTAACTATTACTAAATTAAACACATTTGCTCACATTTTCTAGAGGCAGAAATCAGCAAGTGTTTACCCTAAAAAAAATTAAATGTCCCTTTTTTCTCCCCACTCTCAGACCCATGCACTTTGAAAACCTATAGGTGCAGAAACATAAACGCTGCCCTCAGATGTGGAGTAAGTAGCCATCATGTTGTAAAGTTAATTTGTTTATGAATCATAGACTTAAATATATATGTAAAAACTGATCCATGTCCTCTCTGCTTTTCACAGACCATGTTCTACTGTCAGAGATTTGCCTGGAAGCCTCTCACATACAACACGGTGTAACATGTTAAGGTTGGTGGGATTTTATGACAGTTTTGTGAAATGTTAATTAAGAAAAACAGGGAAATAAAATATCTTTTTTTTTTTTTTTTTTTTTTAAGGGCGGGATGAAAAGAGGTAGTTAACGTCAGTGCCTCCATGGATGTCTTGGATCTTTCACACAGTTACTGCTCAACGCCTCTGTCAGTCTGTCTGCACTTTTCTCAGAGACTGATTTGGTATTTTACTGTATTTTGTGATTTAGCTTTGTATACTCTGCACTGAGCAAAGAAAATGGCAACTTAGGCTGAAACACTATTAGACATACATTAAGTTTCAGAATTAGACTGTCCACTTAATAAAGACTTCTTTACATTTTTGTACTGACCTCTATTCTATATATAATGGCAACAGCTGTAATGAAGTATCTTTTTGCAACCCTTTACATACAGATGACTTCAGGATAAGGTTAAGAATGAATTCTGTTAAATGAGACGTGAACTGTATGTTATAGTCTGTGAAACATCACCAAAACAGTGATTTTGTTGCCATTAAAGAAGCACTTCTCCTTTTGCCATTAAATAGGCACTTGTCCAATTTTAAGATTTCCAAGTGAAGTCAGAGGAGCGTGTTTTTAATGCAACAGTCAATAACTTACAGTAGTGAGAACAGAAACTACTCTCAGGATTTTGTGTTAATTTGGTCTTTAGAGTTGCTTCTTTAGATTTGCTTTAATTTTTCAGCACTTTAACTAATTATTAAGGCTCATAACATTAAAAACTATGGTTGGATGTAATCTACAGCATTACCTTAATATGAAATTGCTTTATAGAAAATAAAAAGCACAGCCTTTAAGCACAAGCAAGCGTGCAGTTTATTTGAAGGGTTTAAAAGAGAAACTCAACTACAAATCAGATTCCTCAATGTTAATCATGAAGAGGGAAATTTTGCAGCCTTGGGGTAGAAACTGGGTTTGGGTCAACAGATAGGAGTCAGATATTTGGGGACAGGAGAAGGGGGTATTGCAGAAAATTAGAAAAGGCACTTCAACACATATACAGCAATCGCAGTAACAGACTCACTTCCAATTTTTAAAAAATTGTATAACAGAGAACAATAGATGATCGTCAATCTCTTTCACCCACAGGAGACAATGTAAACAGGCTGGTTTCTCTGTACAACACCAACCAAGCATTTGCCTCGGCTGTGGATGAGCTGGGAACGCAAACATACTGTGAACAAAAAAAATCTTAGAGATTAAGTCATTCCCCCGGATGATCTCACAGAAAGCTCAATTTAAAACGATCTCATGGCCCCACTCTGTGGCTCCTATGAGGTTTCTCTGTATTACACTCAACGAACCACAAGATGATGCCAGAGGAGTCAAACCAAAGAAGAGGTATTGGCGTTACTTCAGTAGAGAAAAATCTCAATTCAATCTATCATTGATGGGGAAACAGTGCCATCTAGCGACACAATGAAAGCACTTTTGGACAATAACTGCACACACCTGACTTAGCATTAACTATGCAACAGTAGTAAAGTCAAAGAACAGGGCAACTGAGGAACCACTCAAAGGCTTATACTTTGCTTGGATTCAAATCTGGCCAAGGTCTCTGGCATATTTCCTTTCCCACCTTATCTACATTTCCTGCAAAGTAAAAAGGAGGGTGGGAAATTTTTTGACTTGTTTCACCCATGGCCCACTGCTTTATGGAGTTCTTTATGTTTTTAAAAACAAATAAGTAAAATCAAAACAAAAGCTTCAGCTCCAAGCTCACCATTTATCTGGGAGCTACTATACATGTAACACTGAAAACAGAAGCCTTTGCCATTTTGGATATCTTCAAGAACGTATGTGCTGTGAGGTTTCAGTGGAATATAATAAAAAAATCCACAAGCATTAAGTTACAAATCTGATCCCATGTTATCCCTACAAAACTCTGCTAAGACGAGAGCAGGGTTGTCTTACATTCACTATGCTGATTGTGCGCTGCCTCTTATCCCTTTGTCTCGGTCTGTCTGTGGCTCTGCTCTTCATGTTCTTACATACAGTCGAATTTTATATTGTCTGCAGGAGTAACTGAAGATGGCAGGACCCTAAATGTGTGCAACTGAGTGGAAAACAATTTTTAGATAATGCAACTTGTTGCATACATTATTCAGTTGTCCTTGCTTGCTACTGAGGCCGGGTTTCTCTGTAGCTACACCCAGAGTCAGTCTCAACAAGTACCGGACCACGGCTTTATCTTGGTCAGTAGAACATTGACACATTCATAATCATCTGAAACATTCACATGACATTTAAACCTACAAAATAAATAAAAAAAATGGAGTGATTTCATGGTGCAGCCCAACATAACCACAGGTTAATAGCAGATTCTGACTTCTCTGTAAAATGTTGCTAATTCTATAAAGTGTTTGACCCCATTTGTGCCATAAAACAAACAGGGAGGGTGTGTGCTGTGAGAGGAACTGAGGTGATGCAACACAAAATGGCTATCAACCCAACAAAGTTAGGTGAAATGGGAAATGATGTGTTGCTATTAGAGAGAAAGCAACAAAGGATGGATTCACTGAACTTAACTGGAGTGAGATTCTGATTTTAAATGCTGAGGAATACCAGAAATGTTTTCATGACTTTTCATGGTTAATATGCACACAGTTGTTGGAAATGTGTCATACACAGTTTTAACTGTCAATAACACCTACCAGTGTCATGAAACATTACTGTTGGTCATGCAAAAAAATTAGATGAATAGATGCTCAAATCAGTCCACACCCTCTTTCCTACATGTTCAGTTGAATATCTGGGCAACTGAAATACTATTGCCCTATTGCCCTAATAAGCATCTCTTCTTGTAGTAGAGGCTGTGGTGATGTGGCTGTGTGTGCAAGGAGGAAGGGGAAGGAGGAGGACAAAGAGGAATAGGACAGAGGGAGGCAGACAAACACCAAGGTTTATCTGTAATACACCTAAGGCCCGCTGGGAGATTAAAGGAGGGGTGGTTCAGTATTTCAGCTTCTTGGGCACCTCCCATGAAAAAACGTCACGACCAAAGTGACCGTAAGCAGCTGTGCGCTGGTAGATGGGTTTCTTCAGGTCCAGCTCCCTGAGTAAGAAATTACATCTTTAAAAACCTGAAATATTTTTAAAATTAGTATTTTGAATTGGTTTTGAGCAAATATCTTAAACTGAACACCACACCTCACAATGACTCCTGGACGGAGGTCAAAGTTTTTCTTCACAATGTCCAACAGCTCCTTCTCACTCTTCTGGGATGTCCCATAGTGGAAGATGGACACAGAGAGTGGGTGGGCTACTCCAATAGCATAGGATACCTGAAAGAGTTGTCAACAATTAAGCACACATCAACTTCACCTAAGACAGCAGAGACATTTTTAAAAACTGAGAAATTGTAAGGTTGTATAATTTGCACCCAGATCCCTTTAAAAACATGAACAATATAAGGTGGAAGAAAGAATGTGAAAAATGTTATGTGAAAGATTTGCCTTTACTACAATTTACTGCACTGTCAACTAAAGCCTGATATATTGATATAAAAGCTTAGTATATCAGTACAGGAAGGTTATGCCGAAGACATGCATAATTTAGAAACTGTCTCCATTACATAGTTTGTCTATTTCAGAGCACTAAAAATGCATTTTGTGTGTTTTTGAACTGGCGAAATGACTCCAAAATCAATTATCACACATAGAGCAGACACAAAAAACACAGTTTCCTTTCAAAATATCACCTTCAGATCTTAAGACACCAATACATATAAAATATCACTTTAACAGTCTGTTATACTGTACACTCACCTGGACCAACACCCGCTTGCAGAGCCCAGCTTTTACCAGAGATTTGGCCACCCAGCGGGCAGCATAGGCAGCAGATCGATCTACCTTTGTGTAGTCCTTCCCAGAAAAAGCTCCACCTCCATGAGCCCCCCAACCCCCGTAAGTATCGACAATGATCTTACGCCCAGTCAGTCCAGCATCACCCTTTGGGAAAGAATGGGCACATTAGCAACAGGAGTTTCTAAACATTTGATTGAAGCATTTTAGAACATCTACTTTTATTATAATAAAATGCATGATAACTAAACTGGGATTTGGTCCAAAACGATGCATTCACTATTACTTTTATTCAAATTCATAAATGGATCGGTTCACTACTGAAAATTGACTGTTTAATTGTCTTGATGTGACAGAGGCACACAGTTTAAACAAGCTCTTGTCTCACCTGTGGTCCCCCAATGACAAAGCGGCCACTGGGCTGCAAGTGGTATATGGTGTCATCATCGAGGTAGCCACTGGGAACCACAGCTTTCACCACCTGCTCTTTCAAACAGTGACGCATCTTGTCCAAACATATACCCTCATCGTGCTGCACAGACACAACAACGGTGTGGACACGCAGCGGTACCATGGCGCCTCGATCTTGCCTGTATTGAACAGTCACCTGAAGGGGTAAAAGAAAACAATGAATAAATATTTACAAAGTCAACAGGATTTAGTTTACTTCCTATCCCTTTTTTTAATTTGTTTTACTTCCATGGCATAAGGAAACAGCTTGTAGACACACACTGTTCCCTTTAGTCATATAAATAAATAATAATGTGTACTTTTTCCTAAAGTGATAAGATATCAAACTAAGCCAAGGCAAGAGATATATTTGATGAGGAGACATTGTCATTGTCTTCCAGAATGTGTCAATATACTAATATTATATACAAATACTTACAATATGGTCTGAGACAGGAAAGACAAAAAACCTGAAATGCAGTGCATACGCTAACACTTAAACGAGTAGTCAAATAATAATTGACTGACAGAAAATGAACTATTTCATTTTATCTCATTGAAACTAAATAACTTTACCTTTTCAACTTTATAGTCTAAAATTAAAAAAAAAAAAAAAAAAAAAAAAAAAAAAGTTTACAGTGGTAGTGATATTTCTCTGCACCATTTTTGTAATATATATATATATATATTTGGAACAAAACATTTAAACCAAGTATTAGAAAACCTGTAATACATGTAATACATTTGTTTTCAGCATTTTGCTTTCCAAACTATGCAGGTAACAAAGGTAAAGGTAACATTTCCTTGTCTAACCTGAGTTTTGGAATCAGGTCGGAGCCACGGCAGTGTACCATTTCGGCGTAATTCAGCCATCTTGGCATTGAGCTTGTGGGCCAGGATGATAGTGAGGGGCATACACTCCTCAGTCTCATCGGTGGCATATCCAAACATCAGACCCTGTCAGAGGTGTGGTTGCAAATCACAGCATGAATTGAGGGAAGAATCTCATGATAAACTCAATTAACAGAACATTTCTGCCTGCAGTACTCAATTGTGGCCCAAACATAAATATCAATGCAAGAACCCTCCAACCTGGTCACCGGCTCCCACGTCCTCTTCTTTCCGATCCAAATGAACACCCTGGGCAATGTCAGGGGACTGCTGCTCCAAAGCCACCAGCACATTGCAGGTTTTATAGTCAAAGCCTGTAGAACAAGTCAAAGAGAACAGGCCTCAGTAACAAGTTTCACATGTCTGTCCTCAACTTTGAACCTCCTTCAAATATAGTATGTTTTACTACTCAATTTGTTCTAATGTGTGGACAGAATGGAAGAGGTCTGTCTGATCATCATTAATTAATCATTAATGTATTATATGGTGGAAATCAACTATCCATGTCTTCATAAAAGCTAACACTAAAGATACACACTGCCCATCGGGATCTTTCCAGGAAGCTCTTTAGTTCAGCCTGAGGGAAAGGGCATTACCTGGTACATAGATTTTGGTGCCTCTTGAACAGGTAGCCTAATTGGTTTTAGGTAATTACTCACACCCAACAGTTTAATCAGTCGTCACAGTCCATTTAGTGTAAGAAACTACTTCATATGCTTTACTCTTGAACTTAACTAAACTCTCATCACTGTACCTTTGGAGGAGTCGTCATAGCCGATGTGCTTGATTGCCTCCCTGACAATCTTCTGGTAGTCAACGTTGCCCCTAGATGTGATCTCCCCAGCCAGCAGGATCATCCCTGTCTTAGCAACAGTCTCTGTGGACACAAGTACATGCAGTGTGAGGGATGAGACTGAAACTAAGTACAACAGATGATTAAAAGAAGGAGGTAAGGGGGAACAGAGTACAAAGGGTGGCATATTGACTCAGGTGTAAAATTTGTGTTTTTAATTATTTTGCATCCTAGTTTAAAATGTTTAACAATTATTTTTTAATGATTATTAATCTGACAGGTGTAAAGATGAATCAGTTATTTGAAAAGTCTCCAACATCCTACAGCACAAAGGCAACATCATCCTATGTCTTGTTTGGCACAGTCTAGCGTCCACAGTCTAAAACCCCACAAAATGCAGTTTACTATAAACTAAGAGCATCAAACTCTCACTTTTCAGGTCCTGGGACTGTCAAATATTTGGCAACTCTGCTTAAAAATACTTCAAGTTCCTTTATTTTAAAATACTCTTTTATATAATCTGCTATGATTATTTTTTTTATTTCTCATGAAGTGAAAAAGAAAAATCAAAAACTATTATTACTATTAAACTATAACTATTATTATTTACTAGTATTATAATAATGTAGTATAATAATATATAATGTAGTAATAATAAAGGATTATTATTACTAGTTGTTTGTTAGCTCACCACTGGCAGTGGTTGACAGGATGTTAGTAGTTTTTCTGAAGTAAACTCTGGTGTTCTGTACCAACAACATTTTCTGGTTAATTTGCTCCTGCCCAATGTCAGTAACTATGACAATTAATCTGCGGCTGGTGGCCTTTAATCCAGCAGGTTAGACTGGTTTCCCTACTGACACCCTGTTTCCCTGTTCTGGCAGTTACCACTTACCTACTGGCAGAGTGGCAAATGTCCTAAGGCTCAGGTAAGCCCACAAGCAAAGGCCAAATGCAGCAACTTTGCAATTTAAACATCCAATCTACTGCATCTCCAAGGTACTCAGGTTAGCACCATGTGGTCATTTAAGATAAAAATATGTAAAGTTTACTCTTCATTTAGCTCCAGAGTTTAGTGCCAAGGCCTCCTTATCTCTTCCAGCCACTTGGGTGAAATTGGGTTTTGTGTCAGGGAAATAACATGATACACTAGAAATATCTCTCAACAGAGGAACCAAAATATGAAATAAATAACTAGAGTTGTAAACAAACAGACTCTGTTTTGCTACGTGCTTCATCTTGTACATGCACATTTCAACAATAAATACTGATACAGCCTGTGTGGACTTACCACATGCAACTTTGGCATCAGGGTCTTGGCTGAGGTGGGCATCCAACACAGCATCACTGATCTGGTCACAAATCTTATCTGTGGAGTAACAGAGGAGAATACTTCAGGACTCTTGTCAACACACATAAATTGTGCTTATGGATAAATAAGCATACACAGTAAAACACTTGTTGTATGTAGTTAAATTACAAGTTTCTTACACTAAAGGAAATAAATTTAAAAAAAAAACCCAACATTTTAATGTGATGTTTTTTCTTTTAAACTTTGACACCTTTTCAAGTACCTCTTGCAGTTTGCATGACCCTGAAACACACAGCCATGATTGATGATAACTAAAGTACATGCAGTGATGAATGTGTGTAACTTCTGACTTATTCTCCAAGTTCAAAGGATTACAGTGAGCTCACAGTTGCTTCACCGCCCTTCATTTCTCCCTGAAATATTGTGTAATTATATCCCACACACAACTCGGGACAGGAGCGACAGCATTCCAACGATGGCTGGAGCTGTTCGGATGTGTTCCTGATACAAAGGAACAAGAGCACATCACATCTGTAGGTGCTTCTTCTGTCCTGCAATTATAAAGTGTGTGGATGTGACGACTTTACACCCACTGTAGAGCAGCAGCCCCTGCAGTACCTATATTTAGGAGCACTGGTAAGCCTATTATCCGTTTCAATAGAGCTGCCCCCAGTGTAAGACTGAAAACCATGGCCTATAGTACGACAAGCTGCTGAATAAATCTGCAATTAAATTGTATGTTACGGATGGATGTTCTGGCAGCAATTTATTAAGAACAAATAGCTAAAATGAACAACATCTGACAGGGTTATAGTGTTCAGTTTTTCCTCAAACTGTTTTAGAGAGGTGTTTTGGGGGCTTATAGTCTACCCTCACTGACGCAAACTACAGCCTCCACAATAAATCAGAGGCAAACAGCTGCAAGAGACTGAACACGGCAAGCTTTGTGAAAGTAGGGTTTTCAGGTGTACCTAATAAACTGCCAACTGAGAGTATATTACAGATGTTGAACCCCCTAATGTGTTACACTATAACTCTGGACTTAGAAACTAAACAGATTTCTCTATTGTTCACTACCAAGTAAAGTTTTGTATGAAACACAAAACCTTTCATGTAAGGCTCAACTGATTATTTGCAATTTGCGACAATTGCAGAGTTTAAAAATACAATATTAAAGTGACCTCATATCTTTGTATGAAGTTGCTGACCAGACAATAACAAACCTGCTGCCCCTGAGCACATGTCACAGCTGGTCATGTGTTACTGGAGGTGCTGTCATGTCGCAACAGCTGTCCAGTCTAAGTCAGCAGTAAAAAGGAAACACACGCCAAAGCCTCGTAATTGGTACAAGCTGCAGAAACAGCTACTGTAAGGCGTAGACATGTGGTGAATTAATGTAAGAAAACCGCGAGGTGGTCCATGATTGACAGGCACCAACAGTCCGCGCCAACATGAGGTTAGCTTTGACTGCTAGCTTCAGTGTTGTTAGCACGAAGCCGAGAGTCTCAGAAATAACTCTAAACCCTGTATTTCCTCCGCCTGTGAACGGGCTGTTGACATCTACCGTGTGAATTACATGTTGGCCCCTTTCACACTGTCCGTGGAGTTAGTTTTTCAGTGTGTTGACAGAGACACGGAGGAGCACGGACAGGCTACTTGGTGAACAGCTGACGGACAACAACACGAATCAACGGTAGCGTTGCCACATGACCTTGTTTGTGGGGCTAACCGGATGCTAACAGGCTAATTGCCGTGGTCAGGGGTCTCGCAGACAGACAGACAGACAGAAAGGCAGGCAGGTAGACTTACCGGGGTGTCCCTCTCCGACCGACTCAGAAGTAAAGAGGAAGCAGTCTTCATCAATGAAGGTGTCGTTGTGGAAGCCGTTTTGATGGGAGTTCATTTTAGTCAATAAGTACAGTGTTAGCTAACAGGCTAGCAGCTCAGACACACAGACCCGCTCTTCAGAAGCCGGACAGGGTTGTTTTTACAGCCTTTACACAGCTATCCTGCTCTCTCTCTCTCTCTCTCTCTTTCTCTCTCTACCACACACACATGCACACACACACACACACACACAGACAGACAAACAGACAGACACACGCAAAGCCAGCACACAGCTTTAAGCCTCGGCTCCCCGGATGAACCACATGCGGGATGGACAGCTCTACTTATTCGCTTGAAGAACTTCTTCAGACGCTTCCAGTCATTTCTCTGCAGCCAATGTTATGGTTGAGCTCAGACCATGTGGTGCGAGAGGGCGTCCTCTAGTCAGGACAAACAAAAAATGTCCCCGAGGTGAACTAAAAGAAAAAATACAAGTCTGCAATTAACAGCTGTCATTAGGTAATGAAGAGTACTTGCTTTGACTATTACACTTATTTATCTATTACACTTATTTGAATGACTCACTGGCCTAAGAGAGTTGACTAAACTTTGTTGAATCTATTATAAGGCCTGATAATGTGTGATTATTCACTAATTTTAAGGATTTTGGATATGTTAAAGGCTCTGACATGTCAAAATAACTACTATTTTACTTATTATGAGTGAAAATGAGTCATTATCTTTGAATAATTCCCATAAGGCTGGAAGAGGCCAGAGGAAGTTCATTCATCCTGCTTATCCTTATAGGGTCGCAGAGGGGTTGGAGCTAATCCCAGATGAGTAAAATCTGGACTGGTCGCCAGTCTATCAAAGGGTTGACTGGCCCTGGTCAGACTTGGCGTCCACATGGGTCGTGGGTGATCCGATCACTGGTGTTCTTGCACGTCAGTTCACACTTTGCATTAGAAAGTGATCGGATGTCACCCACAAGTAAATGCGTGTTGTTTTATAATGTTATTTATGTGCCTGTGAGAAGAAAGAGAGAGAGACAGCACCACCTGTGGTCTGAGTAAATGGATCTCAAATGAGTCCACCTGTGTCTCCAAATAAGACCAATGTTAAAACCAGGTCTGAACAGGAGCATCTAGAGACAAACAACCATTCACATTCACATACACAACTATGGGTGCTCAAGTATCACCAGTCAATCCATGCAGGCACAGGGGTAACATGCAAACTCCACAGGGAGGTTTGAACTCCCCTTCAACAGTGAGGTGACAGGGCTAACCACTGCCCCAATGTGCCACCCCCAGATATCTTATTTTTATGTTATTTTAATGATCTTTATAGGCCCGAAGAGGAGATGGTATCCTGTATTTTACTTAAAATGGCAAGAAGAAGAAAGAGAACCCCTGATAGTGATCTAATTTTATTAACGTATAAATTACAGTTAGATGCTCATTTGATTGTGAACAAACACAATCCATTTTACCTAATAACACCAATCACTGAATTGTTCTCGTCTTTAAATAAAATCATTCATTATGTCATTGGGTGTAAAAGAATATGTGAACCCCTCAGCTAAAGGCATCAACAAAAGGATTCCAGTCAATGAGAGAAGAGGTCCCGATTATAGCTACTTTAACTGTTTTTTTAAATTTACATTATATTCTGCTGTTCACAAGAAATATCTGCAGATATAAAAAAAATCGCAGAAGACGATCAAGAATTGTTGATTTGCATAAAGTTCAAAGAGTTAAATAATCATCTCAAAGGGTTTATATATCCATCCATTCACAGTCAGACAGACTGTCAATAAATGGAAATGATCTAGTTCTGTGGCTGCTCTTCTTAATGTGAACACCCAAATCATGGTGCACACACACAACTGCACACCTGAAGTTTGCCAAAGAGCAGCTTGACACGCCAAAACACTGCTGGGAAAGTGTTTTGGTGTGTCAAAATATTGGACTGAGGAAACTAAGGTTGAATTGTTGGGAAGAGCATGCATTGTCATGTATAGCATGTAAACAACATCCTAATCATGATCTGGGTCTTTGCTGACTCTGGGCCCAGACTCAATATCATCAAAGGGAAAAAGGAACTTTATCAAGGTACTGTGTCTTACAGGATCAGGTCAGGGTGGCTGTCTGCTAGCTAGAGTAGAGGTTTGACATAGCTGGGCAATGAAGTAAATCCACTAATCCACCTGGATTGGCCCAGTCAGAGACCACACCTAAACCCAATGCAAATGATGCATCATGATCTAAGGAGAGCCACTTAGACCAGACGTCCTACGAATATGGCTAAGATGAAACAGTAATGTTGAACACTGCAGGTCTGATCAGCAGCTACTGGAGGCTCTTGTTTGAAGTCATTGGTGCCAAAGTAGGTTCAACCTGTCATTAAATTCAAGGGTTTATTTCATTTTTCCACCAGCACTGTGTATGTTCAATGGCTGTATCCAATAAAACAACAAATATTGTTATTGTTAATAGGATATTAGCACATTGAAGATCAGACATTTTATGACAAATGCAGAAAACTATGTCATTCGAAATCCTTTTTTTGCCTCTGTATATCCCGAGGAAGTTAAAATATCAAGCATTTCAGGGATTTTCAGAAGCCTGAGGATGTGCAGGAAAAAGAGAAATTTAAAAAAAAACAAAACAATAATCATATTCTGTAAAGGTTTTTTCTTTATCCCTTTTCTACTCATGTTCTGCTAATTGTGAAATCTTATTTTAGAATCATTTCAAGAAATATAATCTCTCGTCTTCACTGACAAACTTCACAGAAATAAAGCATTTGTTTATGTTCAATGTGTTGGGAGGGAGGTGTGGAGGCAGCTGTTACAGTGGATCTGTAATGATGATTGGTGCTTGACTGTGTACTTTCTGCAGCCTACATGTGAGTTAGAAAAATGAAAATGAAAGAGAGAAATGGTGAGCCCAAGCTTTGCTACTGAACAGCTATGATACATCAGTTCGCCTACTGCTGGCATCAAATGGCTCAATTTCTGTCCATCCTATAAAACTCAAGACCCAGGGGATGATTCCTTTGACTGTGCAGCTTGTTTTGCTCATCTTACCTGGTGACTGGCTCTGGTTTTAGATCCACTTGCTAATCCAAAAGTGATTATCTTGATTACAAAAATCAGGGTAAACCATAAGCTGTGCACACTTATCCGCGTCTCTGTAGAAACCTCAAGATCTTCTTTGTCTAAACTAATTGTATGGATGTGATTGACATTTGTTTCGTTGTTTCCAATTGCTGCCGGATTCTTTCATGGCATTTTATCAGTGCAATGGCATCATCACCCTATGAATGAACTCATGCTGTTTTCTCTCTGCTGTTGTCCTGTATCAAAGTTCCAACTTATAGACTTTTTTTTTCCTTCCTTTGCGACAAAACAAAACATGTAGGTTATACACACACGCAGAGGTGGAACAAAGTTGGTGTGGTTCATCACAGCTGTAAACAGCTGTGGGCGCTGTCTGTTCTCTGGAGATTTGAGGAGTTTAATTTTTTTATTTAACTTTAATCAAGTCACTTCAAGGCAAAAGGCTAAAAGTCCAAGTCACGAGTCACTGGTGTTAAAGTGGCACTTTTTTTTGTCTGAAATCATCCGATTCATTACTCCAGGCTGACTTAAACCATTAACTGACTGAGTCCACACCTCTGCACTCGTGTACGCACAGATAGACACATCTTTTTGTTTATCAAATAAATAGTATTTACGCAGTTTAATTTTCCGCTTGTTCTGTTTTTTTTTTTTATTTGCACACTCACACAGATAAATAACAGTGTTTTCCTTGAAGCAAAACGACCACATTAGTCTAAACATCCGCTCACTGAGCTCTATAGAACAGGGGCTGTATTCACAAAGCTGCTAAGAATAAGAGCATTGATCTAGGATTACTGTTCAAGTCACATGTGTGTTTCAGATTGACTGAGGTGATGAAATGCTGTACCTCTATTCTTGGATACATCAGATTCCATTCATGAATACAGACCGAGAACTATAGAGTTAAAATTTTAAATCTTCTGGTCCAAAATCCATGATTCACACATGTATGGTTTAACACATAGGCCTGCACAAACCCACAGAAACACACACACACACACATACACACACACACACACACACACAAACACAAACACATTCTCTCCACTGTGAACTATGATACCGTCAATACGTCTGGTCCAATGTCCTTACTTTGATAGGAGACTGTTTACATTGTTCCATATTGCTGTCAATACTAGCTGGTCACATCCATCACAGGTTTACTTCAACTTTGGTTTCACATTCAATATGTTTTACGTATGATATAGCTTATGAGTCTATAAAAGCACTTGTCGTTGGGAGTCTGAACACATCTTTGACTCAAATATACACATAGTGTATGAGATGATGGTAGATTCAGAAACAGAGAACTGCAGGGCTACAATGTGGAATGTTTGCAAACTACATTAGAAATCATTAAATGTGCTGCCTCTATGAGCACAGTGACAGTGTGGGGTCAGATCAGACTCTGAATGCATGGGTATTGCCGTCGTTCTCCTTGTACAGTACCTGCTTTTACCTACTGATGTTTATATCTACGCAGTGTCTGTTTCCCCTGCCTTCCCTATCTGTTTGACCCCTGTGGGGCTAACCTGAGCTGGTCTGTGTTCACCTAAGATGGCAGCGATCAGAGCTTCCGGTGCCGTCACACCACTACCCGGAGACACGGGACTGCGAGGACTGAGCGGGCTGATGGAGGGCGACGGCACAGGGTCAGGGGAGACGAGCCGTTCCTTCTTAGCGGCAGAGCAGGGTGATCGGCTCCGTGTCTGGTTTTCTTTAGAGCGAGGACAGAGGCTGAGGCCCTGTAGGGAGGGGAGGGGGTTGGAAGAAAGCGCGGGGACTGCAGGGCTGCGGCTACGCCGGTGGCGATGGTGATGTTTGCCGGTTTTAGGGCTTGGGCTGCGGGAGTTTGGAGCCAGCAGGACAAGAGTGCTATCATCTTCTGAGCTGACATCAGAGCTGTCAGAGCATTGCATGGTGGGGCTGTGTACTGGTATCTTGATCTGTTGAAGATGGAGGAGCAAGGGTGCTAAAAGGAAACTATAAGACGAATAGTATGTGGGCAAACTCCATTACAAGCAAAAGTCCAATATACTTAAATTATCTGAAGTAAAAGTCCTCCCTGTGCATAATATCCACTGTCAAGGTCGTATTATTGTATGTGTATGTGTATATATATGTAGTATTATGTTACTGAGTTACTGGCATCACATTTTTTAAACTGGTCATATGTATATATGAATCTGCAAAGATTAGTGATACGTGCAGGAAAAGTAAAAAGTATTTTCCTGTGAAATATGATGAAGTAGAAGCATAGCCAGTCTATAAAATGGAAATACTATAATAAACTGCCAGTAGGCTGCAGCAAGTGCTAATTTTCATTATCAAATAGGTCTGAACATTATTTTCTTGATTAAATGTTTAGTCCATTAGATATAAGGAAATCATAAAAGCAATTTCAAAATCCAAGATATTATTATTATACTATTAGATAATAGTTTACTGTCATAGAAGACAAATGATATTCACATTTTAGAATCTGAATTATTTAGCTTTTGAAACTGTCAACTGTAGTCAACTGACTAATCTTTTCAGCTTTAGGTACAAATGTCTAAAAAGCTGTGCTTAAGTGCTGTATTTAAGCAAATGTATTTACTTATATTGCACCACTGACTAAGTGCAATCTATTGATATGGCTGTTTTCAGCTGTGACAGTTTGGGTGAGGCCCTTTTTTTTTTTGTCCCCCTGCAGGAGTCCAGGTCCATAAAGAACTGGTTTGCCCAGTCTGGTGTGCAAGAACGTGACTGGCCTGCACAGAGCACTGATCTAATCTCCCAACATCAGTGGGAGATGCAGTCGAGTGCAAAAAACCTTAACCTTCCCAGAAAATTTGAGGCAGTATATATTTAGTAGGTATAGTTTAGAATAATATGAATACCTATGGTACTGAGATGTTCAATATGTTGCACCTATGTTTGGTTGTGGACATAGTTTTGGCCAAGTATTGTATCCATTCAAAAAGATATCATAAAAAGGAGTAAGACTGCAGCTTCTTTGTCCTCTGACTTTTTTGTTACCTGAATGGGTGTTGACAATCCAACAATGCTGTTCATGTTATTGCTGTAGTAACCCAGGATGTATTCACAGTCATCCCTTGGCAAATCTTCATCTGAAAATGTCACCTGAAGAGAGAAAGGAAAAGAAATTAACTGTGAATTCGGCTATAGCACAAAATACATCAGTGAATCTCAGTGTCTGACACACCTGTGTTGCATGCTCTCCCTTGGCCCACACATACGCCTGGTAATCTTTGTGATGTCTGAATCCAACCTGTGCAGAAAGAAATGATGGTCACAGCTGTAATTTTTCACACAGGGAATCAAACTCAAATTCGTCTTGAGCCTGTTGAGAAAATCTGTAACAAAGATTTTGGTTGGTATGAACTGGACTAATGGACTATATAGAATTTAGAATTACCTTGTATATTGCTACCCAGTCCCATGAGCTGCGTTGATAAGTGGATGCAACAGTGAATCTGACCATAGCATCTGAGACTTTACACCACTCCTTGTTTACTTGCAGCTCCACCAGTGGCATATCAACTTTGAATGGGAACTAGAAGAAAAGAACAGGTGGCACAGAGAAAGAAATAAATGTAATAAAACTACACAGAGACAGAGACAAAGAAAACATTTTTTATTTGCAGTTAAATTAGGGAAATGTTGTCTCACATGAAGGGAAAACAGGGCTGAAACAGGCTTGTGGTCACTGATGGTGTAGCCCATATGACTTCGGTATGTGTGCTGTGTCACTTTAGTTGCCCCACCCAACCATGAGGTTAAACCGCGCTGAAGTGCTGCATTGTGGGTAGGGACTGGGGAACCAGTACGTCGAAGGCGCCAGAGGATGCGATCCGTCCAGGCAGGTTTCCTCTTCTTAGCACTGACACGAAAGATGCCAAAAGAGACAGAAGGCGATATCTGTTAACAACAGTTTCACAGCCTCACTTCTGTAGAAAGATAAAATCTATTACAGTAAGTTTGCTAATAAACAAACCTGGTGTCGTATGTATGAGTGCCCACATCAAATTTATAAGTAGGCGGGAATTTGAGTTGTCCCTCCATGAAACCCTCCAGGATGGACTCTGTGTTTTTAGCCATGTTGAGCTGCAGAGTAAACAGGTGGTGGGGAAGAAAAAGAGCAGGACACATGCCTAGATGATTTTTTTAATCCAGTCTGACATAAGGTAAAATTTGTTCATTTTGTACTATAGTGCCCTCTGTTGGTTGGGGTTTGCAAGACAAATGTGGTGTAAAGGCTTCCAGAAAAATCTGTCTCCCTGTGACCAGGTGAATGGTTGGAAATGCTGAAGGTGCGTCACCTGATCCCGCTCCCACAGAAGAGGCAGCTTGTTGCTGTCGATGGCACATTTCACCACATGGATGTCATAGTCTTCAATACGGAAATTTAAATCTCCAAACCAAAACACCACGCTGGGGACAAGAAAAAACACATAGTTATGACATTAAATTACTACTAAACTTGCTTTATTACTATGTATTATGTATTATTTACATGTCGCCTTCTAAGTAGTGTATTTATTATTGGTGCATGTCTGATCAGGGCAGGTCTGAATGAATATATAGGCCATGTGGGACATTTGTGATTTGTTAATAAAGCTAAATGATGGCTTTATGGGTGGTCAAAACTATATAAAAATGATACCACTCACTCATGGTCCAGGACACCAGTAGCAGCCCCTCCTTCAAACTGCTGCTGCTGCAGGATGCTTTCAAAGTCCTCCATCCGCTGCTCCAGGTTCCTCATGTGAGCTGGCAGATGACAGTTGAGAAAACACACAGGGTGGCCAAACACTGTCATCCTCGCACTGACACCGCCTTTATTCCCCTTAGAGTGAGAGGAAAGGGCACAGAGAGGACAGTGAGAAATACATCTGTTATGCATTGCGTCATTAAAATGAAAATGGAAAAAATAACAAAAAAGAAAAAAACATTGGTGTGTATCAACAACCAGATCTGTGTTAAGGTACAAGGTCATGTTTTTTTTTCTGCTACTGAGTCACAGAACCAGAAAGCCAGACAGCCTGCTGCTGCACTGACCTCAAAGAGAAGGAGACTGCACCAGCAGCAGCCAGGGGTGATGCTGACATCAACATGCACGGGAAGGTCACACACACACACACACACTGACATATGCACCCACGCATGCACATACCTGCTGGCAGGAGCGAGGGCGCACACACCTTTCAACACCCCATCCCTCCTAAAGCCCACTGACACAAACCCACCACAGATTTTTCCAACATGATAAATGTCTGAGCAGGATTCAGAGCATCTCCCTTCAATGCATAGCACATACCCAATATCCCCCAAGTCCTGTTCGTGTGCTCTCCGTCTGCACGCCTCTGAGGAATGGAAGATGGCAGAATTTAGAGAAAACCAGCAGCAGCACTCCCTGCATTCGCTGGGACGCCACCTAAACAGATGGGATAGATGAAAAATAATAAATTGACAAGATGAATTTTAGCTTTTATGACTCAATGGGGAAGAAAACAACATGTTCAAGTTACATACTGACCAAAACATATCCATAAGGGCTAAGTGTGTCCATGCAAAGCTCACTCCACTGGTCTGAAAAGAGAACATCCTTCAGCCTCTTGTTTATCATGGAGTTGACCTCCTGGAGTCTGGAAGGTCCCAGAAAGCAGAGAAAAGTAATTAACAAGTTGAAATATAAATAAAAAAGGACAGTGATGGGTAACAGGAGGGGATGGATGAAAATGAACACAGATGACTGAGTGGGCGAAATACTTGCTCACCCAATGATGAACATGTCAACACTCCCATCTGAAACATTTGGTCCAAACAGAGAAGTGATGTCATCTGGGGGGACAGCTGATCCCACGTTCCATGTGACAATGTACACCCTGTCAAAAGACAGAGACAAAGGAAATGCTGCATTACATTTAAGTACCATACACCGCAGGCTGAGAGAAGACATAATCCTCAGGGAAATAGCTTTCATCAGTGTTTCTTTATATAGAAAAAAGGATAAGCACAATTAAGCACCTCTTTCTTTCAATGATGATGAAGTGTGTGTGTATGTGGTGTGCATGGGTGAGTACAAGGAGAAAGAACAAGATGCATCTAATTGTCTTTCACACTATTTCATCACAGAAACAACTATTTAGGGAAGTAGATTTTTTTTTTTTTTTTTAAATGCATTAGTGATTAATCCGGCCATCTTCTCAATTAATTGTTTAACTGGTTAACAGCTTCCAGAAATATATTCATACCTCATATTTAAAGGGATCCAGTTTATTTTCATATCAAATTAATAAAATCCTCACATCTGTGTCTCACATCAGTGTTTTTGCATGAGAAGTGTGTATATATATATATATATATATATAAAATTGTGTGTTATTGTGTGTAATTAGTCTCATCAGCTTGGCACTCATCTGTAAAACACTAAGGATTGCACTAACCTGTACAAATGGTGCCATAACGATAAATAATTTTTGATTTCTGCTATTACAAGAAAACAGTCTCATCACTAGACAAACTGTGATGGTCCATTTCCCAGGACCAAAAGAATCATATAAAGGACCAGATCAACAATTTTGCATTTTAAGCATTTTAATTACGAGTTGTATATTTATTCTACTCTTTGTCCAAAACATACCATAAGAGTTTCTAACCTCCATTTCCAATTATTTTGGCAGCTTATAACATTAAAATCAATTTACATTTATCCCCATTATCACCCATGAATGTATTGAAATTTAGTCACTCTTTATCGATTCTGTTCTGAACATGAACAGTTGTAAAAATTCCATATTTGCAAAAAACCCACTGTATTTGAATGTTTTCTAATAGTTTTTCTGGGTTTTGTAAAACTCTATTGGACTATACTTTAACGTCCCATCAAATACCTATTCACAACTGTATCAGGTGACAGTATCATAACCTTAACAATAAAATGAAATAAATAAAAAATTACAGTGATGGGCCGTTTTTGAAGCCAGCATTTGATGCTGTAATAAAAGAAATGTAATGGCTCCATTTATATTGGTCTCATACTTTGGATGTAAAGTATATAGTATTTATTAATGGGCTAAAACATGAAGAATCTTAAAATTGTTGAATTCATTAAGCTTTGATCACAGTGATAAGAAATGTGTCTGATAAGTGTAACAATAGACTGGCTGAGGTGGACATCTGAGCCTTTGGCATATTTTTTATTCTTCATATAAACACAGTTATATAAATTTAAAGCATTTTTATGAGCAACCATTGTTTATGGGGGAAGAACACAACTGCATGCCTCTAGGAAGGCTGCCAACTAAATATGGCTGTGTCACTCTGTCAGATTCATAAAGGTCTTAGTGAAATTTGCTGCTTTGATTCATGTGACATGGTCTGGCACACATCAGCTCTCTTATGGCCACTGAATGCAGGACAGCTACTGCAGCTGTATTTAGACTGAACAGGGAACAGTCACAGTGGTGAAGAACAGGACCTTTAACACTGACAAAAGCTTGGCAGTGACAAAATCTAGGCCAAATGAAAATGCTGTAATAAAGGTGTTATTGTTTGTCTCACCTGAAGTCATTGTTCTCTCCCCCTGGCTTCTCAGACTGCACTTGACTCTGTGTTGAGCTCCCAGTTGAGGGGGTCCTCTGTGACTGAGGACTGAGGCTGGGCTTGGGGCTTGAGGGCAGGTTTGGATTGGGCTGAGGCAGGCTAGAAGTGGGACTCAGGTAAGGCTGGCCGGTGTTGAGTTTGGGTTGAGCCCTGTCCAGGCTGCGGGGGCTCTGAGGACTGTGAAAGGGGAACGAGGACTCTGTCTGGGAATGCGGCAGGATGTTGGCACTCTGAGGTCCTGGGATGCAAACTGGGATCAAATCTATTTCCTTGGAGGGATCCACTGAGATTCTGGTCGGCTTCGGAGTAGATTTAGTTCCAAGAGCAGTCGGTCTTGGGCGGCTTATGCTCGTCAGTCCTCCTGGAGACTTTAAGTGCCCTGACTGCTTTTGCTCTGTCACTTTCATGGGTGCAACCGCAGCCTGGATGGGGCTCAATCCAGACTGTTTCTTGAGCACCTCTGATGGGCTGATGAGAGGTGACTCCTGCATTACAAGCTGTGGGGGTAAAGCTGGGCCAACTCCAATCAATGCACAGGGTCCAGGCTGCACTTTAGGGCCACAAGAGTCAGTGCTCATTTGTTTCTGCTGTATGTGATCCATCAACCTGTAACGTGCAGTATGTGGTGTATCATTAAACAACACAACTCGATTCTTGTCTTAATGTGTTTTTTTAAAAAAAACAAACAAAAAAAAAAACAACATATTTATGCTCAGTGAGTATAACAATGACACAAGTGACTTCTGGGTTCTTGGTCTGCACTTAGATCTCAAAACCTCTACATTTAATAGTGAGTCCATGGTACACAGGTACGCAAGAGCAAAGGATGTGCCTACAGTGAGTGGAAGCTGAGGCAATGCATCACATTATATTGAGCACCTATTCACATTATGTTCCTCAGACATCACTGATCATGTTATCGTGAGCAGGCAACTGGGAAGTGGAACTAACTTTGGACATGTGTCCTGGATTACACACTTATTACTCAGCAATGTTTAATTACCCCCCTGTCACCCTGTTACAAAGCTTTTTGATCTCATTCCTCACTTGAGAAAAAAATAAACAAAAAAAAAATAGAAACTGGGTTCAGGCTGCAGGGATACACGAGACAGGACACATAACTGCAGTTAATGAAACGCATTAGACAATATCAACAGATACTGTAGACCACAAGGTGGAGGATGCCTGACATGGCAGGAGGACAGCAGCCACCCACCATTTTGTTTATGTTCCCTCCCATAGAGAAATTGAACACCTCTTTTAACTATTCATGAAATGCAAATTAGGGCTCTCTTTGTATCTGGGAAGATTGTGTGACCATCGTAGTGGTCTGCAAAACAGAGCACAGAATAATGTTGATCATTCAAGTTTGTATTAAATCCACTTTAAAAGTGAAAATGAAACTTTCAGAGCTTTAATACCTGAGGACAAACAGGCCTTTTCCATATTTCATAGTCAATGAGCCTGCAGATCTGAATGACAGCTCCGTTATCTACAGAGGTGCCAGCTTGGACTCATGAGCAGCACCACAAAGCATCATTTCACATCCACAACCAACAGACACACGCAGCTGCAGTGTCTCTCGGATGTCATGAAAACATCTGTCTTACCTTTCGTGCGATTTTTTCTTTCTTTTCTTCTTTTTTTAATTTCTGTCTCCAAGGTGAACCGCAAAGGTGATCTCACAAATTCACAGAGGGGAAAAAAGCAAATGTCAACGCGACAGGAAGATCGCACACAGGCGAGAGCAGGATCGACGTGTGGTCCGGGGACAGACCGACCCAGCCAGCCCGCGGGACCGATGCGATCCGTCGGTGCCGTGGACAAGCGGACGTCTCGGTCGCGGTGCAGACCGCCGCTGCTGTCCGGGCTGTCAGGGCAGGAGGCGGCCGCGCTTGACGTGCGCGGACTCTTGCATGTCGGCGTCTGTGCTGTAAACTACCTCATCGTAGTTATTACCTCTGTCTATAGTGCAGCGCAGATGGTCGGTGCAGCCGCGCGCTTCTCGGTCAGCATCCCGCCTGCACCTCCTGCACACCGGCCGCACGCCAACCCATCACGCGCGCCCACGGTGCAGCGCCCTCTCTCTCTCTCTCTCTCTCTCTCTCTCTCTCTCTCTCCCCTGTCTTTGCCTTTCTCTCTCTCCCTCTGTGCACTCTGGGTAAAACATGTGAGCACCTGGGGTGGGGGGGCGGGGGGCAGGAGAGGCTAAACAGATTCCGGCCAGGAATCTGTCCCATCAGTGACGCATTAATCTGGCGGCATTAGTGCGTCACTGATAAGGAGAATTGATCAGCATGCCAATAATTACATTTCACTTTGGCAGAGCTGTCTTTGTGCTCCCTGTGTGACATCTTCACAGCAGCTGGGCTGGATTGTAATTGTTAGTTACACTTTGGTGGAGACTGTGTCAAAAATGTCAAGCTTAATATTTGACCCGAGGGGTCAGGACAGTCAGCTACACATTTACTGTGGGGCTTCATTAGTGTTCAAACCCTGTCCTATTATGTACACACAATAGGTTTTAGGGCCACTTGTGATTATTTATCAATAAAACTAGCTTTCACTCTGTTACTACCTTTTAAAGGTACATAGGTTATTCACCATATTGTGTTGCATTGTCTCCATGTCTATTAGAAAAGATGGTGCACTTACAGTAATTTCACAAAGCTGTAGTAAGATGAGTTGCAATACAGGCTTTCTGTGATGGCATCACTAGGATCATTTTCCCAACACTTAAGAAAGGCTGTCCCAGAGAAACTGAAAATATTAAACAGCAAATATAACCGGAATTACAAATATGCTATGACTGTTTACGCTGGTAAATATTCCTTATGACGAGTAATTTCACATGTAAAATCGGGATCGTGCCCCTTTAACTGTGTACAGCCCACATGTATTCAATACAAATCTAGACCATTCACAACATAGTCTCGGTATAAAAGTCCCAAATAAAACATAAAACGTTGCTATGTATATATATATATGCATAAATATGATGCAATGTGAACTGTAACTACAATTGTCTCTCCCTGAGCCATCAGTTATAATCAGAGAGCATAAGAAAGGAATGGATATCTATTAAATGTGTTTTTAATGCAGTCACAGTCAGGTTCTCAACAGCATCATCATAAATCTTGTTCCCAGATTTTCTATGGCTCTGACTGGGATTAATGCAGATGTGTAATCTCAGTGGAATGCACTGATCTTAAGCGCCAGCTGTCCGCTGAGAGCACATAGACACCCAAGTCCCAGTTAACATGCAAACCAGTTCAAATAGTACACACTGTGCATTCACATAATGCATCGACTAGACAGACCAAATATTTAAGATTTGGCCTTATGTGAAATCTAGGAAAACAGACAAAATGTAAATATTTAGTTGAAAGTGCACAATACTGTCTCATCTTGTGTTAATGTGTGTTTTCATTGTACAATTTGAAATCACACGTAAGGCACTGACTAACTTCTCAGGAGTCTACTGCCGCTTTTTGGTCTTGACCAGGCCTTTTTCCACCAGGCAGCGGTAAAACTCCTGGATGTATGTGTACACACACTTCCAGTCAGGCTCTTTCATCCGGACTAAATCATTTGCATCCAGCAGAGGGGGGCAGCCTGCCAGTCTCCTGCAAACAAAGAGAGAGAGAGAGAGAGCCGGTAGAAAACAACTAGATGAACAATGACACAGAAAGTATGCTGTCAAAACTATAAAGTCACTTTGCATCTTGTGTGCAATTTACTGCTGGCTCTTATTCCAGACAAGATACATCTACATCATCATATATGGAGTGAGAGCTCACTCTGCAGTGCTGAAAGCCAGCTGGAAGTTTTCCCTGGGTGCGTTGGGGTTGAGGATGGAGTACTCAAACGCATCAGGGAAGAACCGGTGCACCAAGGCACAAAAAGCTATGCCGTCTTTCCAACTCGAGGAGAAGTTCTGGATGTCCACCCCCTGTTTCATATGAGAGGTCAGTTTAGCAGACATAGGGGCAAAGAATGAGACTTAAGAGGCAGAGCTATGTATAGCTCTACAGGGCAATAATTCACAGAGAAAAAGACTCCGAGCATGTTTACCTCATATGGCTCTGTTTTGGCCCTACACCAATCCAGAAGCATTTGTTTGACATTTTTAGCATTGGGTACTGCAGGAAATTTCTCGACTGAGGCTGCAGCTGGACTGGCATTGCTGAGGAGAGGAAACAAAGATACAGCGGGATAACCAGATAGTATGAATTACATCATTTTCTAATTTGGCAAATGCTTTGCACAGTTGAATAGAGACACTGCATAAATATAAACAGAAATTCTGACAGTAAAGTTGAGTCACCATAACAAACACTGGGTTATAATCAGTGGCTGCAGCTACAACTTGATGAGGGGACAGAACATATTTATTTTTGTCAAGTTTCAAGGGTGGCCAAATATCATCTACATCGCATCACATTAATAAAAACTTCATTCAGTTACAAAAATAAGCTTGTTTGTGGGAATATCTGGCATGAAAAGAACTTCTCTTTATATCTTTTGTATAGTTAATGTGCCCAGAAATACAAAATGTTGGCCTCTGCTGAAATGACTCACCTGCCTGCAGGCCTGTTGAAGGCAGTGGAGGCTGATGGAGAGGACTGGCCTGCTGATCCTTAAAAGACAGATAATCAAACCAGCATCAACAGGGACTTCTAATAATTCAAATAAAACAGTCAAAATATCTACTAAAATATATTCATGGGCTCTATACTGTAAACCAGACTGACTGTTTGTTGGTGGCTGCTGGTTCATGGATGCTCTGCCAATGCTAACACCTGCACCTGTTGTCCCTCCTTTGCTCTGAAACTGTTTCAAGTCCTCCTGCCTCGCCCCTCTGTCCTGCTCCCGTTTATCTGGTGACAGACAATGGAGAGTGTAGGAAAAGCAAGCAGAGCATCAGAGTGATGGAGATATCATTTATGGTTAACTCTTGCCTCAGTGCAGGCAATTTCCTAGGCTTTTACCTCTCTTTTTCTTGAGCAGGTCCCTTAATGCAGCACGAATCATTCGTCTCTCTTCAAAATCTGTTGCATCATCCAGCTAAAAAAAAAAAAAAGCTGTGGTTAAAAAACACAGAGGTTACAGTGACCCAGATTTAAAAGACACTTTTGATATTTAAGAAAAAAAGGAAAGTCTGTTTGTACACTGTTTGCATCATATATGATGATGATGTTTTCCCTTACATGATGGTGAGATCAATCATTGGCTCACCATCTTGTTGAGAACCTCTTCATCCTCAATAGCAGCCAGTTCTTCACTGGTCAACGAAACTGATCCACCATCAGTTTTTGACTCCATGTCAGAGGAGTAAGTCTGGTTGAATCCTGTGAAAACACAACTCTTACATTTAGATGGTAAGTAAACATGCACAAACACCATTGGAACTATACGACAAGTGAAAAGATGAGACCCTCGAATTTGTGCCATGTAAATACAACAACTTGGATTCAATAATAAAATATTTATCAAGATTGGATATGCCTGAATAATTTAAACAGACCAACTAGGTTGACATTATTTACAACAAATGATGTGGAAAGCTTGCAAACACAGCATAAAGACTGCATCTGTTCTACTTGCATCTTGCTGAGTAAATTCAAATATAAACAGTTGTGTGAGTCTTAACAGAGACAAACTGAGCGACCATGTGTTTGTCTTACTGGAGCACCCCTCAGTGTATCTCAGCAACTGGCTGAGTGCAACACAGAAGGGGCAAAAACACGTACAAATATAGTAATACGACGGAACGAGACCATTACTGAGAGAATCTGATAACGGTGTGAAACTATGTGCTCAGACACAGGGAGACAGGACCTGAGCAAAAGCTTCAAGACACAATAAAATGAAAAATCAATAAGTAACATGGAAACATGGAAAAGTTTGAAATTCAGATCAGGCTGTTGAGGTGTAATGTCACTCACCTGTTTATGGGACGTATAATCTCGTGTGGCGGTCTTTGGGCTTCTCAGAAGTGTTCAGTTCTCACCTCTGCTCTCAGCTGCTCCTTTATACTTGTCTGCAGAGCTGTGAGAGCCCAGGCCTGACATCACACCTCTCACTGCGCTTCATAAGGATTCATGTTTAGAGAGCGAGTGCAAGTTGCTTACAAGAACCACCCAAGATGGGAAGGAGGAGGAGGAGGAGGAGGAGGAGGAGGAGGAG